>CM033347.1:5716051-6362116 GCA_019395295.1 Osmanthus fragrans | reverse complement strand
GTTGATTAAAATAATAATAATAATAAAAATCTCATGACTAAGGTCCTTAATTGATGTGGTGGCACAGCCGCAAATAATGTTCGTGCTTACCTGTCCTAACTTCCTACTTTCATGGAAAATTATGAAATTTTGAATGAGTTAAGCTGTGGCCCTGGTCAAACGGGGCGATGCGATCAATTATTGGAATCTTTTTTAGAACCACCCTCGTATAAAGTAAGGGTGACAATCCCCTCACAATAGAGGAGGGCTCGCGTTTTTTTTATTGACACGGCTCCACCCCTTCATTGTGAGGTACAGCCCACCTAGACTGTACAAGGGGTTTTACCCTTTTTAAAAAACAGTTTTATCCTTTTCTGTACTGGAACACGTTATTGACTTGGTAAAATTTTGCTGCTGGATCTTGTTCTCCTATTATTTATTTATTTTTTGTGGACGGGATAACAAGTCATTGCTATCGTTCAAGTGTGCACTGAATAAATTTTTGTTCTCCTATTATTTAATCGATTGAGGTAAGTCGTTGGACAAATGAATATAACTCCCGTTTGAAAAATAGAGCCGAAAAATTTGTTGATAAAAAAAAAAATAATAATAATAATTTCATGACTAAGGTCCTTAATTGATGTGGTGGCACAGCCGCAAATAGTGTTCGTGCTTACCTGTCCTAACTTCCTACTTTGACGGAAAATTATGAAATTTTAAATGAGTTAAGCTGTGGCCCTGGTCAAACGGGATGATGCGATCAATTATTGGAATCTTTTTAGAGCCATCCTCGTATAAAGTAAGGGTGACAGTCCCCTCACAATAAAAAAGGGCTCACGTTTTTTTATTGACACGGCCCCACCCCCTCATTGTGAGGTACAGCCCACCTAGACTGTACAAGGGGTTTTATCCTTTTTAAAAAATAGTTTTACCCTTTCCTGTACTGGAACACGTTATCGACTTGGTAAAATTTTGCTACTGGATCTTGTTCTCCTATTATTTATTTATTTTTTGTTGACGGGATAATCCATCGTTGCTATCGTTCGAGTGTGCACTGGGTAAATCTTTGTTCTTCTATTATTTAATCGATTGAGGTAAGTCGTTGGACAAATGAATATAACTCCTGTTTGATTTAGATAAAACTCAATTTTGAGTAGATTTTGATAGAATGTGTGATAAAAAAAAAATTGTGAATCTCATGAAATGTATTGTTACAATTAATTTTTTACTTTGATTTATATTTTAATCAATTAATCAAATTGGGGCATGGTCCAAAAGCTCATTATTATTATGGTAATAGATTGTACAATTACTGGTAATAGATTGTACAATTACCTTAAATGTAACCAAATTTAGTCAAAGTTTGGGGGTACTTTCTATTCAATGATGACCCTAGTCTTTATATTTTAAGGCCGTCACGAAACTTGTGTTTAATGTCAAAATTATGGGTGTAGAATTTAGATGGATGGACTTGAATACCTGTTTGGTGAAAATTAATTTTAAGATCAATTATTAATTTTATTCACACATTTTATTGAACTTCACAACTTTTCAACTAGATAAATCATCTATTTTTATCAAAATCTACTAAAAATCTGGTTTAATCTTACAGAAAAAAGAAGCATATTTTTCTCTTTAATACTATCAAAAATTTGAAAAATCTTTTTTTTTTCTTTTCTCAATTGGCTCACAAGCACCTAACTATCCCCATATGAGACTAGTGGTGTAAAAATGAGCCATACGCATTTCACGTTTGTTAGATGATCCTCCAAATCGAAGTAGAAGTAGTGGGGTTATCTCGACCAGCTTTTTTACATAGGCAAGTTTCTTCACACAATTTTGCTATATTGCCAAACAATTTTGATACATTTTTTTGACAAAAACAAAATTTCACATGACATTCTATCATTTGCTTGTTTGAAAAACAATAATTTTTGCACCAATGAAATCCCGCCAACACTGCTTCTGTCAAAGGGGCGGCCACCAAGTCCCGGCAAAACAGCTTAATTCTTCTTCACAAACCAATAAAATAGTACCAGCTTGGCGTAATGCCTCAAAACCTTTTCAGGATCTCATATTTTCAGCAAAAGTGATAAATATTTGCCGATTTCAATTCAAATAAGAAACATATCTCATTAAAATACAAAAAAACCAAATAAAATAAAATCTTCAATTCCCAAATATAGACTCGCATTTTGCTTCTCATCGTGCAAAATTGAAGGCAACCCAGAAAATAAATAGCAACCGAGGCCAAGATGAAGGCCACAATCAAGAAATACAATCATCTAAATAGTGGATAAATATGAAAAAAAGATATAAAATTATATATTAGTGGGGCGATTTTCGTGAAGAACCATGGCCCCCAATATACACGACACCTACACAAAAAGTAACGTGTCTACAGTTTGATCTTCGCAGCTTCAAATTGAATGCTGATCTACAGCCGCACAGCATAATCTTCAGAAATGACCACAAAATTGGTATCGAACAGAAAGAAGATGCACTGCCAAGAAATGTTTATTGATGTGCAGGAGGATTGGAGTGTTTGGTTCCATTTTCAGAAGTCACCTCTGAAGAAGCACTCGATGAAATACCACTATAATTATTTGTGCCGCTTTGGAAGCTCTGTGCCGTAAGAGGAGGGTTACGTTGAGGATCGTTTTGTGCAGGTCTTTGGCCTTCCTCTGCTAGTTTTCTAAGGAGGTTCATAACAGTAGGAAGTAATTTGGTGGATATAGATAGAATTCCTGGAAGCTTTAGGCATGCAGAAAAAGATATCAGAACTTGAACGCCATAGTTTCAAATTGATCGTGCTAGAGGTTCTTTAATGACTTGGATTCCAACTAATATGATGTATAAAAGAAAAAGTCGTAGATTTAAGTAGTAAACTTACAGCTCCATTGCGGAATTCACCGGCGATATCTAATTGCACCCAGAGTGCTTTAATAAGAAGAAAAGCAACAAAAATAACACCCAAATACAATGGATTTTCTGCCAAAAGAGAACACAGCGTGAGTAAATAGCCTCTGAGGAAAATCTCAGGCCAGAGTATTACCAGGTCCAAACAACCCTTCCCCTCCCAAAAAATAAAAAAGGAATTACCTCAAAAGTGTCATAAATTCATTGAAACCTAAGACAACCAACGCAACGATTGCCCATGGAGGTGGTAACCAGTTGTTATTTCGCCGGCTAGCCTCCTGAAAGTCAAGAAACAAGAAAAATCAGCAATCATTTGCTTAATTAGCAAATAACAGATCTATAATAAAGATTGCTATATAAAATAACAAAGATGCATAAACATGAATACAAATGGAAATTAAGATTAGATGAAATAGACTAAGATATTCAGAAGCATTATATGTGCAAATCCATGCCTGAGCAGCAATGGCTTGAGTAACAGTGTACTCAGTCTCTGTTTTAAATTGCCTCCACAAAGATTTACACTGGACCGGTGTTATCAAGGTTTTTGATGCTGGAACCTGTGCGCGAAGAAAATTCAACAAAACAAGTATTAGGTGCATTTTGGATAGGTTACGCAAGGAACGAGCATCTAAGGCCAAGAATTGCAAGTACATAATACAATGTTTCAAGTACTAGATTGTGAGAAAAGAAGCGTTAAAAGCATAACCATAGAAATGGACCGTAATTAATTAATTAGGCTTCAATTGTACGAGTAAAAAGTTTTACAGAAATGAAGTGGTCATATAATCTTATAAGGAAATTTATGTATTTTAGCGAATGAGACATCAAAATTCGCAACTATATCCTTTTAGAAAAAAAAAATCACAACTATACATCAATTTTTAATGAACTAAAGTTGAAATATGAAGTCGTTGACTTCATAAAGGAACCAACTCAGCAACTAAAATGATTACCTCCTCCCAAGTACTGGAGGCAAGAGGGTCCACAGAAGTTCCCTTATTTGCTGAAGCAGCAGCTTTGGGGTCAACAAGAGCCAGGGACAGTGTATTCTCAATAGCATCAGCATCGTCATCCAGACGAATTGCAGCCATGACAGATAGCAACTTCAATGACTAGAGACAAAAATTAAAACAATTACAGAGATATCTACAACAAATATCCCAATAGATATATTAATAGAACATGTCATACAGAAGAGCGAGCAGATTTGGTGATTGCTCTTATATCTTCCTTTCCAGTCCAGACCCGTGGCATTGAGTCAGAATCGTGGCTAAATAATGTTGAAAACCTGTGAATAATTGCCTGGTCAGTTCCCAAGCATACAAAGCAAGAAAAACAGAACATCAATCTTGCAAATAATAGAACTCGTAATATGAATATATAACACATAGCAAGCACCTGTCCTTCATGCGAATCAAAACCCTCCCAGCCTCTTCTTTTGCTTTTGCTTCAACCAATCCCCTTGCGTGATCCTTCAATCTCGAAATCATTTTCTCCCTTGTCTCTTCATCCATTTCAAAACCAGAAAGTGCACTGGCAAACTCAGCAACAGCTGTTTCAGTTTCTCGCTGGAGAAGTTTTCTTATTGCAGGCCATGTATTATCGCTGGCTCCATCTAATAGAGCCTCAACAGGTCCTGACAATGCCTTGTTCAATTTTGCCTGTGCATGCACCTCATTAGTGGCTAGATAACACATGGTAACAAAGAATAAAAAAATAAAAATTTCTTGCAGCTGTAATTATAACCAAAAAGCAGTACAACGTAGTATAGCAGTCTTATGGGTTTTAGGTAAAATGCGAGTCAGGTTGAAAGTGTGATTCTGAGGGCATCTAGTTGCCTTCTTCCTATTGGCATTAGAGGAGTCTTTCAAATGGCAGGAAATAAGAAGTTAGGAAGATTGAAAGCTAGCAAGTGAGACTGTGAGAGAGCTTTTTCTAGTTGCAATTGCTTTAACCGGCTCCTTTTTCTAGTGTTGGTTCAATTGCCCAACATTAGGAAATTAAGATAATCCATCACATTCACATATCCTTTCACAAACTAAGTTCACTTTTTCTTCAATTAAAATTGCAATAACATATCATTTGCCCCGTGCTTAATAATATGCCCAAGGTCAATGTTCATACCTCATACACCGTTGTGAGTTCAGACAGCTTGGCAGCACGAACTGCAGCAACATGTGCATCTATATCACGCTGGAGCTTCTCTCTTACTCTAGAAGCATCCCAATTTGCCAGGTCAATGTTCGTATCTGCAAAGTAAAAAAGATCGATCAAAAGCCAAACATTGACAGGACGTTAATTTCTATGGTTTCATCTCACTGCAACTTATCAGCCACTGAACCTTAAATTCGGCACACTTGTAACACAGTAAGAAATTTTGTAAGATCATCGAGGCGATAAATGCTACGAAGTATAGCTAATTTTCACACGAAGAAGAAATGACAATAAAAAGAAATTTTCTGTGTTTGTGGCAAAACAAAATTTTAAAAGCTTCACTTCCTAGGTAAAAATTAACTGCATTGGGATACAATGCTATCACAATGCACAAACAGCCTAAGCCTGGGCCAGTTACTGTACCTGCAGATTCTTCGTCAAACTGTGACATAAAATACTTGATGCAATCAAGAGCAGCAACAGCAAATCCTTTTCCTTCATTCAAGGCATTATCAAATGCTCTTTTAAATCTATCCAAGTTTCCAGAGCGTATGTGACCCAACATGGATTGGTAAGCTGGTTGGACAAGCTAATATAGCCCCATGAAAGAAGAGAGAGGGGGGGGGGGGGGGGGGGGGGGGGGGCAGATGAACCATGAGAAGAAAAAAATAAACTGAAAAGATAAATGGCGTGAGGATAGAACTTTTATTCATAAACTTCAGCCCTTGTATCATCAAGTTTATTGTATAAAATAGCCCAAGTATGTCAGACACATACTACCAAATTTGAGGTAAAGGCAGGATTTAAATTCTAGTTTACTCCAAATATATATAGAATATTAACAACTTAGAACTTTTTTTTTTATTAGAGACAAAAATAAATTAATGCAGCCATCAGATTCCCCAAATTCCACTGCCCTTTCTATTTATATTTTATGTAGGAATGTAGCATAATTAGACATGCGATAGCAAGCACATAGCAATCATCATGGAATATTACTTGCAACAACTTCTCTTCCAGCTGTTTCCTCTTTGAAGATCTCACACCTTCATCAAAATATGTGGCTTCTAAGTCATACCTATAACAGAAAAGGAAAACGCATATATGAGAAGATCTTAGCAACTCAGAGACAGAAGATATCCTTAAAGAATGGCGAATCAAACAGTCAATACAAACTCAATCTGCAGTTTTTTTCAACAGAGGGAAAATTCCTCACTAATAAACTAAACCATTTTCTTTTGTTTTTCCCCAATAAGCGCCAAAAAGTGATTCATTTTCTATTATAAATGAGTGAGAGGGAGAGAGGGGGCAGGAACTAAAAAGAAGTTACATATTTTCACCCATCAGGACTATCGAAATAAAGTGACAGGTCTCCCAAAACAGTCAATCTATATTCTACTGTCAAGTTTTTCATTTGTGTTAATTATTTAAGTACAATTAACTGACCTATTTTATCATAGACCATATTTTAGTTGTCTCTCAACACCTAGTTTCTAAGTAATTGCAAAAAAATCTAACAGGTGCTCCGGCACCACAAGGCACGGGGATCTTAAAACACCGGCATCGTCTGCCTTAGTAGTTCATGCTACACAAATCTAAGCCCATCTTCAGAGACTTGGCAAATTCTTCAAGGAAGACATGTGTATCTTCTGCATTATTACATTCAAACACAATCATTTTGCGCTAGAGGAATGTAAATGCAGATATGTATGCACGTACTCTGATAAACAAACATCAAGAATTGAGCTGAGCTTCCTCCCAAACCCTGGCACTGGCTGAGATTGAACATTCTCTTCTAGTTGATGCCATTCCTGTGCAGGTGAGCATACCACACACATATACAAGGATCAGATTATTTGATGCTTTACAATGTTAAGTTAAAATGAGTTCAGTGTAGAATCAAACAAAAATACTTAAAAAATATATCCAAAAAAGGCACCTCATTTCCAATAAATGAAGAGAATTTTTCGTTAGAAATCTCTTCACAACGTACGGAGGCAACCATGACCTACAAATATAGGACATATGTCAATGAAAAACTACCTGACTATTTTATTTGAGACTTTATGAGCAGATTTTTAGATCACCTTGTGAGCAGGAAGGTCGAGGTCCTTGTTCTCCTTAATGATCTTCCAAATCTGTTGAGCACTAAATGAAAAGCCTGAAGCAGGAACCACGGCCCGCCTATCTCCAGCAAGTCCACCAGGGGCAATAGAATGAAAGAATCGTTGTCTTAGACTTGCCACCTTCATCAAAAACACAAAATAAAATCTTAGATCCCTGAGTACACTATTGACAGAGATCCATCTTTCCGTGAACAGCCCAGAAATAAACAGAGGGAAAGAACCAAGGTATGACAAGGACAGGCATTTGAAGAATGTGAATATAATTTTGAAAGGATTCAAAATGAACCTGCTCTCTAAATTGTTCTTCCTTCTCTTCATAACTAGAAAGAGCCACAACTTCAACCTGCCATTCCATCATTTAAGGAAAAGTTCCATTGAAGTTTTTGAACATAAAAAAGACATAATGTAGCTTATTTAACTTAATATTGACACCTTACATTAAAAAATTCACTTAAAGGAGTTTCCTTGAGAGCTTCTGGCTTGGGAACAGTATCCCATATCTTCAGAAGAGGGAGCAGAGAGAGTGAGATGGAGAGAAGATGGGAAATAGAATAGAATAAGAACAAGAACCATTTAGGGATACAATATACCTTCTGAATGTCTTCCCTCAAAACAGGTTCCAGATTTTCCAAAGGAGTCTATAACATGTCAAGATGAAACAAAAATTCTCCAGCATATGAAAAGGTTATTTGACAGTGGCCAAATGCACTAGAAGAATAATTTTTTGAAGTACATTGAGCAGCATCAAAAAGAAAAAGGAGAGTCACGTACCCGTGTTTTTATCACGTATCACAAACAACAACGTTGTTTTACGTGGGCTAAATAATCTCATCATAACCTATCGATCACAAGATAGATCAGTAACAATTTGAATCTCAAATTACTTTTTTGGACAAAGCAAGTGCGTCATGTACCTGGAATACAGTTTTCAAGAGAGGCTTGTTTGCAGCCTGCTCACGGCCAATGTCATGACACCACCTGAATATTTTTCAAGGGAGCAATTCATAACTTAACAATCCCTAGAGTGTTTATAAATTGTATCAGAGATTTTTTTAATGCAGCAAAACAATCTTACATGTTTATTAACACTATATCTGAAACAGCAAGAGCAAAAAGAGCACTCTGCTTTTCAAATGCAGTATCATCCTGAAAAGAAACAGAATAATTAGAATTGAACAAGAGAAACTAACATCCACGTACTTTTCAACTTGACTTTAATAATATAATAATTGAATTAAGAGCTAATAAGTAATTTTACACAAGCCAGAATGTCCAAGGATACTAAAACATATGCAATAATAAATGAATTGCCAGACATCAAAGGGACGTAGATAAAACTCCATTTATCCTAGAAAGGTAATTTCAAAGTGATCACTCAAAAGGAATATGATCATAGCATGTCCAAGGATGTGAGTCATGAGATAGAAACTCGTGTAATTGAATCTGTCCCAGAATTATGTTGATAGGCAATCTGAGGTCTACGTGGAAGGATAGAAAATGAAGAGCCACTCGACAAGATAATGTAAATTAAATAGCACTTTCAAATGACACAGGAGACAGCAAAGACATGGTTCCAAAACCAAATGAAATCTGAGTGCAGCTGCATGTCATAATATTAATGGCCTAAAAAAGAAAAAATGCCCACTGCAGACATAGATGTAGTTGTGAAATTATATGCTCAAACACAAAAGTTATTACAATGACAATAAACGATAAATGCACAACTTTCCATGTAAACATAAGGTCATTATGTAAACGTGTTTACATGGTACCTCTCCTCGTTCTCTTCCATCAGTGCCTCTCTAAATCCATCACAAGAGTGCAAGGTTCAATCCCAACACATTGTGCCATCCAAACCCCTTTTGTGGTTTGAGACCTGGGGAAATTTATATGGCGTCAGTTTATATCAATATAATAGCTAGCAAATAAGTGCCAGAAAATTTGAGAAACACCCACCTCCCCTCAAAAGCATCCATCTCCCTAAAATTAGTACCAAATAGGTGATTTAACAGTGTACTCTTCCCTGTCAAAATCATAGAAGAATTTTCATATTAATTAATGCAGGAAAGCACTGACCAACACAATATTATATATTTCATAGACAGGTGTTCATTATCATACGCTTCTAGAGCCCTTGGTCAATGCTTATATCTTTATTTACTGAAATGCATCGCTCAGGGCTTCAACCATGATGGTTGAAGCATGCTCCTTAACCAACCCTTTCTAAACTTTTATGTTTTACTAGCCTCGCCTTTCGGGGATAGTTTTTGATAGGCTTTTTTAGGATGTTTAGAACACAATCCAACTCTAAAATTATTGAAGATTAGAGAAGAGAACAAGTGAAGAGTCCGTTTGTCCTACCCCTCTTAACTCTACAACTAAAGCATGATCCCCTAAGTGATAGTGCTAATTTTTGGTAGCAACAAGAGACCTCCAACATGTAACTTCATTCTACTTCTCTTTCTTTTATATTTGTGTTTTCTTTCATCTAGATTCACTTATATTTCTAAATTCAAGAAAGCAAAATCTTTCAATAGTTTGTTAGTTGTTTCAATTGTTTTAGATTTGTAGCTTTAGTAGTGGATTAATGATCTTGTTCTTTGATTACTAGATTGTTAAGTAATTATTTATTTCATGGTTTAAAAAGGCGGTAGTGAGGCGCATGTAGTATGCCTCGAGGCGGTATTTTTGAGGTTAAAAATATGAGGCTCACGCCTCTAAATATGAGGCGTGCGCCTCATTTAGAATTTGAAGGGGCTCTTCTTAAAAAAGAAAAGAGCTCATTTAAAAAGGCATTTTGGACCCAAACAAAACAATAAAATACCTAGAAAACTAAACGACAACCAGAAATTAGAATACCAAAATCGAAAATTCAAAAGTTAGCCTTCAAAAAACTAATGAATATATATCATATTTACTATATGCTCCAACTTTGATTTTTTTTGTATTGTTTTATAATTCTTTTACTTAGATATTTTGTTTTTTGTGAGGCTTACGCCTCAATCCGCCTCGAGGCTTACGTCTTGCCTCATAAAAAAAAATCGTCTCAGTACTTAGTTTCGCCTTTTTAAACCTTGATTTATTTATTAAATTATTAATCCATTTTCATGTTTCTAGTTGTAAATTAGACTTCTAATTTTGCTAATATGTTCTATTAGGGTATTTTCCGATGGTTTATGGTTTATTGTAAGTATAATTTTGTATTTCCACATTTATTTGAATTAATTTATTGGTTTATTTAGAGACTTACTCCTCACCTCATGGAGGGAAAACACCTCCATACCAGATAACCTTTTCAAACACTGGTATGAAAATAATAACCTCCATTTTTATGAGCAGAATTTTGAGATGCTAAATAGTAAAAGTGGAAAGAGGAAGAAAAGGACTTAATGAACAAATAAAAATGAAAGAAGCTAAATGGAGTCATTGAGATTCGTGCAAAAAACAATAATCAAGTAGGCTGAAATTAACATATGCCAAACTGATGAGAGAAATAAAGAAGTATCTTTTAGAGCCAAATTCATACCACTACTTTGAGGACCCATGATGGAGACTACAGCATAAGAAAGACCACATTCGGCAAGTTTAACTTCCTTCATGAAATTGTCAATTCCAGAGGCATTGAAAGTACCATCCCCATCTATGAGGTGAGTTGAACAACTTTTATCTGGACAGATGGTATAGGAATTGCATTAACAATAAACAAACACAAAAAATGGACAAGACCCTTTACTTCATAAAGGGATCAAATGCATACATGTAACAGGTTTCATCATATAGAATGCATGAAAAGTTTATTGAAAAATATATATACATAATGATAAAAAATAACTTATTAACCTTCAAAGAAAAGACATTTTTCAAACATTCTCGAGGAAAAAAAAACATCATGACTGTTGGAAATACAGAGATACTGATAAAAGCAGGCGGAAAATTTTATTAATGTTTAATTTCAAAAAAAAAAAAAAAAAAAAAAAAAACACACACACATATATATATATATATATATATATATATCATAATACTTACCTTAACTGAATTGAGAAATGTCAGAAGCTCAGCTGAGTCTATTCCTAATTTCTATTTTCTCCACCATTTATTATTATTGCAAGATTCAAACAGTTCTTCATTTATATAATCTCAGGCAAAAATTTCAATTTTCACTGTGAGCATCATGCATGAACTCCAACACCCAGTTAAAATCAGATGGCAGAGTCGAAGTAAGATGAAGTTCAAGTTTCAAATCAGATATCAATCACATTTTGTATCAAAAAAATCAACTAAATATAACTTATACAAGACTAATCCAAATCCAACATTTAAACGAAGATATATGACCTATTTAAACAAGAAACCATAACTGAAAAGCAGTTAAGCACAAAACAAAGAAACGTATTGCGTTGTTAAATAAATTAAATTTTAGCCCTAACTAATGATTAAAGTTGATAATAAAACCGCAACACAAAATTAATCATTCGTATAATTTAAATTAGCTGGTCGTAACATGTAACTGAAACATTACATAAACATTGAAGTGGATCGAGGCATACCCATTTGCAAGAATGAGAGAGTTCGATCGATGGTGAGGATTTTGGGGGAACCGAGGATTGAGAGATCAATCAAAAGGAGAAGGAAGATCCAATCTGAGTACAGGATCTGGTGAATTAAATGTATTCTAGTATTCCACTGCCCCTTTTTGTTGAAATCGAGAAAGATAAACGCAGAGGAATATGGAGGTAAATAGGGGTTCGCATCCTTCTCAAAAATAAAAGAAAAATAGTGGTTTGCTGTAACTCTAAATCTAAATTATTACTCTTTATTAAGCACAATATGTTTAGCAAGTGTTTTTTTTTTTTTTTAAATATTAAATTATTTTTTTCACACATTTCTGATAATTATTTTTATTATATTTAAAAATAAAAATGTTTATAAACACTTTTCAAACCGGCACTAAAATTTAGAATTAGCTTTTGCATAGATTGATTTCTGATTTAAGTTAAATATTTTTTAGTTCTTAAAACTGGGATCTAATGATTGTGGGTAGGTCTTTTAGTTTTAAGTTTTTACTGAGCCTCATTTTTCCATCAAAATAGGTTTTTTTAACGATGATTTAACCTCATTTTAACTATATATTCTTTAATAAAATAATATTACACGTAAATTTAAAATTTTTCTTTTTTTTTTAACCACACATTTTCCATCAATATCTATTTAAAAATACATTTTTGACAAGAATGTGGCTCAAACAAGGGAAAAATCAAATTCTTAGATCGATTTCGATTTTTTTTTTTTTTTTTTTTTTTTTTTTTTTGTAGAATCTTGATGTTAATCTAATGGTTAAATTAGTTCATATAAATTTGCATTAATTGATGAACATTTAGAATAATAATAAAATTCAACGGAAATATTTGAATGACAATTTACACTTCTTAATTTCTTTAATGATAAGAAGAATTGAACGTTTCAATACCATCGTTGTATGGAAGATTTGTTCCATTTATGAAATTGTCAACGATGATTGTAACGTAACCTAATTTTAATGAGAAGTGCAAAAATCAAATCAAATTGAACCATATTCATTCTTAAATATCAAGAAAAATGGAAGGATTGGGCAAAAAAATGTGTAAGAGAACCCCAAGTTAGTTGAAGTACAAAGTAAAATATTTATGTTATGAAATTATATTTTATAAAAATAATATTGTAGTATAAATTTAGATCGCAATTATTTAGCGCGTTAAAAAATTAACGCTTTGAAAAGAAGTTTAAAAAAAACACTTATAGGTCCCGTTTATTTTTCATTAATCATCCATGAAAATAAAAAATATGATTATTATCGATCATATTCAGACATTATTTTTTATTTTTTATCTCTTATGTAAAATTTAAAATAATTATATTTTTTATTCTTATTTTATAAATAATGAGAATCAAACTGTCAATTTAAAAGGGCAAAAAAAAAAGTATTGAAATGACGGTCGAAGGCGGATTTGTCCGCAGCCTCTTTGCGACTTGGTGCCCACTAAACCGCCCATATGCCTTTTTCAGAAAAGAAAATACCTTAAATTATCAGCGCTCAATAGAGCGTGATATCACGCTCCAAATCGTAGACCGAGGAAATTGACATTTGGAGAGACTGTAGTTTACGCACGGTGTATGGCGTGAATATTTTAATTCAGCTCTCTGATTTCGGAGTTTAAGAATAAAATAATCGTCCTTTATTCTTTCAGGTAACTTTTCCTCTGTACTTTCATCATTGTTAAATAATTTTCTTTAATTTTTTCCGCTGCCACCCCCTATATAATACAGTTTATAAAAGAAAATTTGCATTTTGATCATCAAACTTTGTGAGATATAACAAATTTATCATCAATTTTTTAGGATAAATCATCTTCAACCTTTCAGTTACTCAGCAAACTCCTCGTTTCTTCCATTTTGGTCATTAAATGACAGGTTTGTCTTTCTGTTTAAAAAAATAAAAAATAAAAGAACAGTGAAACAAATAAATCATAACTTTTCAAAAGTACAAATATATTCCACTTATAACAACTAAATGCATATCGACTGAAAAAAGAATTTAGAAAAGTTTTATCTTCTCCACAACCAAACTCACCAACCTTGTCAACACCCACCCCCACGCATCCTGATCTTGAAGGGGGAACTAGGAAAAGGCGTTCAAATGAAGGTTATATAGATCAATTAGCAAGGTCTATCGAGGTATGCTTGGATGAGTGCAAGTAAAAACAAAAAAAAAAGGCGATACAATATAGATGTTCAATTTACAAGAAAATGTTATTAGAAGTTCATCAATATTGGACAAGACGGGTATATAAAGCTGGAATTCCTTTTAATGCAATTGAAAATAATAGCTTCAAAATATTTGTTGAAGCTCTTGGTCGATATGGCCTGTATTACACACTATTCCACCTCAGTGTCAACTAAGAGAGTCACTTTTGAAGAGAGAGGTGGAGATAACAAAAGAAACTTTTAAAAAGCAAGAATAATAGTGGAGAAGTAATAGGTATGTTTTTATTATGATGAATGCTTGGAGTGATGAAAAAAAAAGGCATCATGAATTTGTGTGAATTGTAAATTGGGGACCATGTTTCTTTCATCAAATGAGCTTCAAATTATCCCTACATTGATCAATACATATTTAACTATGTCAACGAATGTATTAAAAAAGTTGATGCTAAAAAAATGGTGCAAATAACAGAGGATGAACAATCTGTTTTATTTCAAATTTAATGCAAACTCAATGAACAAGAATAAAAGGAATGACAAACACTCTACTAGCAAGTGACGTTAGTAATGCAAAATCTTGAACTGTGGAGAGTTGTGATGATGATGAGAATGATGAGGTGGAGAATTATATCTTGGAACCTAGAAGAGGTAATAGAAACACTCAAGTTGAAATTAGAGAGTTCGAAGAAACTAATTTTGTACCATATGACATAAATTTCATACTATAAAATAATTATAGTATTTATAATTTTATTTGTTTGGTATGCATTATTTTTATTTGTTTATTGGTCTTAAAATAATTAAAAATATGAAAACATATTTTTATGTATGGACTCTTGAAACTCAAAGCTTGACTTTACTGCTTTGCCATACTTGCACTTTTTAGAGCACAACTTGAAAGTAACGTAATATATAGGGATGACAACAATTCGGTTCGGGGTCGATTCGGCCAAAATTATAACCGCACCACCAAATTTTTTGCCATACTATAATCGCACCATAACCACGTAAGTCGGTTCGGTTAAGAACCACGAAAATAAATCTATACAATATATAAAAGAGGAAGGTTTGTTCATATTCATATTGCATCATCATGACCTATTGATGATGTCATAGAGCATCTTTTATTTATTTTTATTTTATTTATTTTTTTTTCTTGCAGCTAAGTTCTCGAGATAATTGTGCTTTCAGTCCTTCAACTTTCATCTCAAACATTTTAGTCTTCGAATTTTGACTTTTCTTTCGATCACGTCCTTCAACTTTTGACATTTATACACTTCAATTTCCAAGTTAAATTTTTGTGCACTTTTGGTATTTTTTCCTGTCTTTATCTGTTTTCTCCTCTAATTTAATATTTTGACGTTAAACACCTACAAAATAGAAAATAACTAAATTAAGTAGTAAAATGTAAATGAAAATCTATATTTATGCATCTATATTTAAATCTATATCTATTCTATATATGACCTATTGATGACGTCATACAACACTAGAAAACAAACATTATTTTTTATATATTGCAACTAAATTCTCGGTAAATGCGCTTCAAGTCCTTCAACTTTCATCTTAAACATTTTAATTCTCAAATTTTGACTTTTCTTTCGATTACGTCCTTAAAAAATTGTAACTCTAGGTCCTTTAATTTTTGACACTTGTACACTCCAATCCCCAAATTTAACTTTTTGTGCACTTTTGGTACTTTTTTCCTTTTTTTCACATTCATTTCCCCTTTCCCCTATTACAATTAGAGTTTCCTTTGATTTTATGTTGAAAATTGGTTACTATTCATAATGCATCATCAATGATGTCATGTTGATGTCATGTTTTAATATCAATTTTATCATTTTTATTTTATCTCATGCACGACACTATTGCATTATTTTATTCATTTCTTGTTCTTCTCCGACTCTTTTCCCATTTCTCCATCCAACGTCTCATACTTCCTTCATTCTTCACGTAACGGTCCATATTGTGCAAGATTTTTCTTTTCTTCTTCTTCTGTCTTTTATTTTTTTCCACGATTTTATCTATATACTGTGTAATTTTGCCAAAAATTTTTGGTATTCACCAACCTAAAAGTTTTGACTCTCTATTTTTACTTTCTTTTACAGATATTTGAAATTTTCATCATAGATCAATCGAAAGAATTATTGAAACAATATTTTATTTGATAAGTAAATATAGACTTTTGCTATAAATCGAAGGTATGGTGGTTCTCTTTTACTGTATCGTTCCAAATATGCATGAATTTTTTTCAAATAAAATTTTAACTCATGTGAATTTTGTGGATTTAGTTTTTTTTTTTTTTTTTTAATTTAGGAATAAAATAATATTACACGCAAATTCAAATTTTTTTCTTCATTTTTAATCACACATTCTCCATCAATCTACTAATCCAAAATACATTCTTTTATCAAAATGGGACTCAAACAAGGGCTTATTATCCATTACTAGATTGTCAATTGAGATTTTACTTGGAACTATTATTTTATATTATGAACAATCATTGCTTTGTGACACGATATTATTGAGTATCAATCTTTAACACTGAAAGGCCTCGAGACAATCATAAATTTCATATTCATTTTGAAAAAGATAAAGACGTATCAAATTTAATTCCACAAAATATCAGAAGGCTTTCTATGAACAAAATTTGGTTTAACACTGCAAACCAATAAGATAATGCAAAGACAAAAGCTTTTTGCTTTTACATTTATTTTTCACATTTATATATTCATTTTTTTTTTAATCATCTTTAATTTATTTTATTTTTTTTCTATAGTTGGGATTTGATTATATTCATTTTGCACGGATTGATTATCAAGATAGCAAAATGTGATGCATATAAATTTGTTGAAGTTATATGGCAGGTTTCTAGGACATTTAGCTTCTCTTATGAGATCTGTACACATTCTTTCTATTATGAGTGGTTTGGAATTTATGATGGCGTCCAACTCATGGAATGTATACTTCTCTAATTTATTTTACAGTAAAAGTAAAGAGTTTTCAATAGTTTGGTCTTTCAAAAATGCAATTGACTTCTATGATTTCATCATTCTTTCTTGATTTTTCGTTGATCCCCTTCCTATCTCTCGTGTCTCTCTCAGAGAAATACATTGAGAGACTTCCATTTTCAACTTCCCATTCACTTGTCTTTTTTTACCAATTTTTAGTGTATTTTATTTTTATTGATTGACATCAATTTATATTTGATGATTTTAAGTAAATTTAATTTTTAGGAATTGCAAGTGCATTTACCATAGGTGAGCCTCTCAGAGGGTTAGCCGAAGCCCCATTTTAATCAGCTAATCATATAGTTGCATCCATTGTCAGAGGTAGAACCTGAAATTGATCTTTGATTTGATAGGATCTTATTACATCCAACTCATTTTCTTTAATTTTTTGTCTTATTATATTGCATTTTACGTCGTATGATAAACATTGAAGTATTGCCCTTGTAATTGAAATTACAATTGGCTTGTTCTGTAATGAAGTTATTATTCTTTTTAAAGAGGTGGAGTCGTTTAAGATTGTCATGCTTCTCTTTTTTGAACTCTCTGTTTGCTTACATGGAGTAGGGAGATTGTTTTCAAAGGTACATATGAATATATCTTTGAGTTTGCCTATTGATGACTTTTATACAATATACCTTCGTATCGTTAATAATATAAAATACATTAATAGTCTAAATAGTTAAATATTTTGATGTTCCAAAATCATTTATCTTTTTTTTAACAAAATTACTTGTAAAATTATAACTATTATCGTGCAACGCACGATCTCTACTAGTTATTTTTTATAAGTCTAAATTTCAACCGTCGTTGCACGATCTGTACTAGTTATTTTTTATAAGTCTAAATTTCAACCGTCAAATTGAAAAAAAAAATTAAAAAAATTATGAAGAAAAGTCAATAAAAATAAAAACATAATTTACTTAATATAAATTTAGCATACAATATTCCAAATGAAAATGCAAACAATATCCCAACTTTCAAATGTAAAATTCAAATTTAACAAACAATATTATTAATATAGGTCAAGACTCTTACTAGCATATGTCAATTTTCATTCTTTCCCACAACTCTTACTAGCATAGGTCAAGAGTCAAGACTCAAAGTTGATTCCTATATAGTAATGTTAGTCTACGAATTCAGGATCTTTAATTCACATCTAGCAACAAAGAGTTGAGCCAACTATTAATGCTCTAAGTGCATTTAAAATATTACTGCTATCACAAATAATATCATTATTACTTCAACCATTCTATTGAAAACTTTATTAAGAAATTCATGGATTCGACTGCAACAATAACATCGTATTATAAATGTCATTGGTAAATGTACAATACTTGCAAATGCAAGGCATCCAAGAAAGTAGAGAGAATGAATGAGAAAATAACATGAAAGAGTGTATTAAGCTTCAAGTTGCTAGTTATTTATTCCTCATCATTGATATTTTGCTCTATTTACTCATATTTGACTAAAAACAATCGTTACCTTCTCAATGACGAGTGGCGATGGCGAGCGACGAGCCGACGATGGAAGCTGATGTACAACAGAGCGCTAACAGATCTGTTGAGTGGAGGAGTGTTTTGTAACTTTGTTTCCAATTTTTAGATTTAACGTGTAGCCGTGTAAGATTAGAAATTTAGAGTTAGATTAATAGGTTATAAGGGTTTACTTAATAATGTTCGTTGGGCCAGAATTTTAGGGAAATCCAATTGTGAAAATTGCACAATTGATTTTGGAAAAAAAATAATGAAAAGTCTAATTGTTCAATTGATTTTTTTTTAACGGGTAATCGGTTCAGTTTGGGGCACCGTCGCTAAATATCATACCCGTTCCATCACGAATGGAGTAATTAAAATCAAAACCATAACCACCTCATTGCACATGCGGTTCATTTTTTTGCCCCATTCGATCGGTTAACCGCAATTTTTTTTTTTAACGGTTCGAATTGTCATCCTTAATAATATATTACTATGTGTATTTGAACTATGAATAAGACTAGTATGATGACATTTTATTGAGAATCAAATCACATCACGATACACAAAATCATACAAAAATCTTTTGAGACAGGAGGTGGGGGTAGCCCAGACTTGCTCCCAGCCCCAATACTTTTATAAGGTAAAAAAAAAAAAAAAAAATGAATGGAATTTTTTTCTATATTATCAATCCAGTATATAAAAAAAAAAAAAAAAAAAAAAAAAAATCACTCACTCCTTCCTAGTTTGAGACTTTTGTCCCTATCATGCCGTGTTATAAAATTAAGTGAAATTAAATCAATCAGTTTCTAAACCCCAAAGGGACCTAAAAAAATAAGTAAAATAGTATGTTATTGAAACACATGAAAAAATTTCGACTACAATACAAATTAAGTGTCTCAAAATAAAAGTGATGTTCAACTTACACTGTTAATATAGGATAATTCTACTCGTTCAGGGGTATAGTGCCTCTGTTTGTCCAAGGCCCATGCGGTCCTGAACGAATAGCATGGTCCCATAATATAATATGAAATTAAAACCATAAAATTCATAAAAGGTAATCAAAAATAGGCAAGCAGTCATATTATGAAATTAAAGCTCTAAAAACTAAGAGAAAATGTCACAGGGCTAGTAACACACCATGTTACTACTTTGTGGGATTATAATCTTATGTCTCGACAAGGAATACATTTACATTTCACATATCATATTTTACATATTTTCATTTTAAATACTATATTTTAATAATAGTTGCAAAAATCAAAATTCACTATAAAATTTACAAATATTTCATTATAAATAGCTTAACATATAGGGTCTGTTTGTTTTAGATTAAAATCTGATTTTAATTTAAACCAAAATGAAATAATCAATATCAACAACATATTTCTTGGGTCCCACAAATTTGTAACCACATATTTCAATTTTTTTTTATCACAATTTAATAAAAATATGATTTTAATCCTCACCAAACACCCTCATAAAAATACTCTTAATTGAAATGACAAACCATACCCTATATCTTACATCATAAATATTTTGCAAACTATCTTCTAATTATTGATTTGTCATTAAATGTTTTTCTTTAAATGATTTTTTGTGTAGATTTACAGAATATATTAATCAATAAAAAAACCATTTAAGTTGGTTAATAAGACTTTG
This sequence comes from Osmanthus fragrans, assembly GCA_019395295.1. Taxonomy (NCBI): domain Eukaryota; kingdom Viridiplantae; phylum Streptophyta; class Magnoliopsida; order Lamiales; family Oleaceae; genus Osmanthus; species Osmanthus fragrans. The sequence goes on along the minus strand of CM033347.1, from coordinate 6,342,046 downwards.
AAAAAAAAAAAACATTAGAAAATACTTCGTTTGATTCTTTCAATTTAAAAAAAAAAGTAATTAATTGCTACCTTCTAATTAACAAAATTTGTTTCGTAATAAAAAGTAATTTTTTTTATTTTTTATCTACATGTTATTTATTTTAAGTTGGGATAATCTTGCAACTTAAATAATTGCTAAAATTGTATTAATCCTCATTTGTCACGTGATTCGAATGTAAAAAAATATAGACAAAACATGCTTGCACACGATATACAAAATAGTATAAAGCAAATAAAGAAACAAGAATCGGAATTACAAATGGCTAATCGTAGCAATAACAACAACAATAATAAATTTTTGGTTAATAATGTCAAAAGATTTGCAATCCCGATCGATCACCTAACTTCTTTGGCCATAATTGAACAATTCAAATTATAAAAACGTGGGATCAAAGTATCAAACAACAATTTTCCTTCATGATGATAATTTCTATTAAAATATTAAAAAAAAAATTTTTTGAAAGAAATTAACTAATAAAAAACTAATAAAATTTATTGATCAATAAAATGTCAAAATTTTCTTCTATTTTCAAAGAACTAATCAAATTCGAAAAAAATCGAATCAAACCCGTCATTACTTACTTCACCTTATGTTAACAAAGTCTCCTCAATTCGTTTTTTTATTTTTTTTCCTTTCCAAAAAAATTATGTAATAGAGTTTCTTACTTACATGAGATCGATAGGTTAGGGACCAATACTTCAACTTTTCCCAAAGTATGAAATTACTCTTAAAATAAAGGAAAATTTACGAAATAACGCGAAAATAAGGTGTAATTATATATTGCATATTGTGTTTTATAAATTTATGTTTTATACACTATATTTTATATAATGTAACAAAGAATATCGTTTATTGAAAAAAGTAATTATATTCACGACTTTCTCAATATTTGTTCATCGTTACATTTACGTTCCTAATTTTTTTATTTTTTATTTTCATCCTTTTATTAATTAATACATTTCCTCTTTGATGATGGTTTTCGTTAAAATATATTAATGTGTTTTGAAATAAGGAAAAAAAAAAAAAAAACTTTGTTGCACTTATATATATTATTATTATTTTAAAATATGGCATTAGGAATAAGATCCTTGCTTTCAATTTTTAATTAAAAGATAATTAATTTAAAGAAACAAATTAAGCTTCCAAACCGGCACCTAAGCGTATCCTGAAATTAGCAATTCCGTCATCTTTCTGCACTATAAATAGCCGTTTTTGCCGGACCAACTAAAAATCCCCCCCGTCCCGCCTAACCCCCTCACTCTCATTCTCTGCCGGCAGAATCTGAATACGATAAAATGGGTCGTGGAATTTCGGGTCGGGTCGCCGCCATTTTTGTGTGCCTTCTCTTGATCTCATCCGTGCATGCCTTCTATCTCCCCGGCGTTGCCCCTCGCGATTTCAAAAGAGTAAGAAGTCATTCTCATTTTCTGTCACACATGCACGCACTCTGACGTATATGGTGATACTCCTTGATTTGGAGTAAACTGGAATATCATTTGATGTTTGGATCTACATACATTGCAATCGGTTTTTTGATATTGATTATTTTTCTATTAATTTTAGTTCATTTGAACTCATTGGGTGCTTTTTTTTTTTTCTTTTTAAGCAGTTATTGATCGGTGGAGATCTTTTATACATAAGTTGAGCATTTGGGTGAATGCTACAATTTAGTAATTCATTCGAATGGCCTTTTTTTGGTGGGAAGTTCTTATTGATCGATGGAGTCTAGTGTGTATAAGCTGAGTAATAGGATGAATTTGATTTTGGATCTGCATTTTTGTCTGTAACGTGATGGTGAATTAATTTTTTTTTTTGGAAATATTTTTCAGTATTTCAATTGTGCAGCACTTTGATTGATTTGAGCTACTAATTTACTTCTTGATTTGTCACAACTCACGAACTGGTCGTTTGAAAATAAAAGATTCAACCTAGCATGCATTTTCATTTTGGTGATAATGATGTGGGGATTTGACTTTAACTCAAGTGCTAGTGTTGTCTTGTAATCATGGATACTTGACAAACGGTGTATCAGTGATCTTGTTATATATGTTCATTTTAAAACGTCTTCGTGTATTGATGTACGCAGCTGATTATTTACTTCACCTTCAAGTAGTAACGTAACCAATGTCGATCATATGAAGAGTCATAGCTCCTTGGACTACTAGTTAGTCTTAAAATTCAACCATATTCTGGCACACCTAACTTGTAATTTCACCAAATGCTTGCTCTCTGCTAATATGAAAACAAAAATGTTGTTGGTAATAGTAATAACTAAGGAGAGTGAATGATGTTTCTGAAATTTAAAGTGCTCAATTCTTATTATTATATTATGTTTCCGCTATAGTAAAGATCTTTCTGGATTGAGCAGCTATTTATATCATTTTCACATGTAATGTTTGTGTGTCCACTTTTCTGATAGGGGAATGAACTTCAAGTCAAAGTGAATAAGCTGTCATCTATTAAGACACAACTTCCATACGATTTCTATTACTTGAAATACTGCAAACCAGACAAGATCATGAACACTGCTGAAAACTTGGGTGAGGTCCTTCGAGGTGACCGCATAGAGAATTCGGTTTATACTGTACGCATCCATGATTAATTTATTGGTCCAAACTAGCTCTGTCATTTCATTCATTGTTTCTTTGCTTCCCCTGTCTAACATTGTTTCTAAGGTGTACTTCTATTTTTTATGCTAGTTTAATATGAGAGAGGAACAACCTTGCAAAGTGGCTTGTCGTGTTAGACTTGATGCTGACGCTGCAAAAAACTTCAAAGAAAAAGTTGATGATGAATACAGAGTCAATATGTAAGTGTTGTGTGCAGTGCATCTTCATTTTCGTTGTCCGTATTTTGATAATTTTTCTCATTGCCTAATTACTGTGATGTATTATTATACCAGGGTCTCTTATCATTCTTTTCATTTACTGACACCGGCAATGTGAATGCAGGATTCTAGATAACCTTCCAGTAGCTGTTCTTAGACAAAGACGAGATGGAAGTCCATCTACAACTTATGAACATGGATTTTTTGTTGGGTTTAAGGGGAATTTTGCTGGGGTTAGTTGTAGTTGGAAATTTGCCCATCTGGAAGATCTATAACTATGACTACTTCTAACATGTTTACATGCTTCTGCAGAGCAAGGAGGAGAGACATTTTATTAATAACCACTTAAGCTTCAGAGTCATGTATCATAGAGATCCCGAAACTGATGCTGCTCGAATAGTTGGGTTTGAAGTTTCTCCAAGCAGGTTCTTTTCTTTCTGTATCAGGCATCTTATCATGAGAAATACATTTGATAACTGGAATGTCTTTGCAATTGCGAATTATAAAGAGTTCTCTTGAAGAAGATTTTTTAAACCATACATTTAGAAGCCTTGAGACAGGTTTAGCTTTATGGTTTAGGGCTTTATCGAGTCGATGCTTTATTATGCTAGCGTGGACTTCTCACTTAACAACTTGTGAACAGTGTTAATCATGAGTACAAGGAGTGGGACGACAAGAACCCTCAGTTGACAACATGCAACCAGAACACCAAAAATATGATTCAAAGGAGCACTGTTCCTCAGGAAGTTGATACAGACAAGGAGGTTGTATTCACTTATGATGTTACTTTCAAGGTACTCTTTTCTCGATCCTTGCTTCTCTTCTCCTTCAAGCAATTGTTAGTTGCTTCAGTATTTATATTGTAACTTCTCTTCGGCAGGAAAGCGATATAAAGTGGGCTTCGCGCTGGGATACCTACCTCCTCATGAATGATGATCAAATCCACTGGTTTTCTATCATCAATTCTCTGATGATTGTCCTCTTCCTTTCCGGTATGATTGCCATGATCATGATGAGAACTCTGTACAGAGATATTGCAAACTATAATCAACTGGAAACCCATGATGAAGCTCAGGAAGAAACTGGATGGAAACTTGTTCATGGAGATGTTTTTAGGGCACCTGTGAATTCTGAAATGCTGTGTGTTTATGTGGGAACTGGTGTTCAGACCTTTGGAATGACACTTGTGACAATGATCTTTGCATTGCTGGGTTTCCTATCACCATCCAACCGTGGTGGGCTTATGACTGCCATGGTTCTTTTATGGGTCTTCATGGGCATATTTGCTGGCTACTCATCGACTCGCCTGTACAAAATGTTCAAGGGCACTGAGTGGAAGAAGAATACCTTAAAAACTGCTTTCATGTTTCCCGGTATTCTGTTTGCTGTGTTCTTTGTACTAAATGCTCTCATCTGGGGAGAAAAATCATCTGGAGCTGTACCCTTTGGAACCATGTTTGCTCTTGTATGCTTATGGTTTGGAATCTCAGTACCATTGGTGTTTGTTGGTAGTTATTTAGGTTTCAAAGAACCTACCATTGAAGATCCCGTGAAAACAAACAAGATTCCAAGGCAGATACCCGAACAAGCTTGGTACATGAAACCAATATTCTCTATACTTATTGGAGGCATCCTTCCATTTGGGGCAGTTTTCATTGAATTATTCTTCATCTTAACGTCTATCTGGCTGAATCAATTCTATTACATCTTCGGTTTCCTCTTCATAGTCTTTGTGATTTTATTAATCACATGTGCCGAGATAGTAATAGTTCTCTGCTACTTCCAGTTGTGCAGTGAAGATTATCATTGGTGGTGGAGGGCTTACCTCACTGCTGGCTCCTCTGCTCTGTATCTCTTCCTTTACTCCGTTTTTTACTTCTTCACCAAGTTGGAAATCACTAAGCTAGTTTCAGGAATTTTATACTTAGGGTATATGGCAATTGCATCGTTTGCTTTCTTCGTGTTGACTGGAACAACTGGCTTCTACGCTTGCCTCTGGTTTGTTCGGAAGATCTATTCTTCTGTGAAGATCGACTAATGTGAGATGGAGGAGGAGTTTCACGATTTGGTAGTTTCCACTTTGCAGTATAACAGGTATAGACTCTGCGAAAAAAGTATTTGCCCGATAGCCGAGCAAAGGCTTGGCTTGTATCTTATGTGTTTCGATTTTGTTCGTGCTAATGCCATTTTCAGAGACTATAAAATGTAGAGTTTCTCTAATACGAGAAAAGAGTTCTTAGTTATATCGAGAGTTTTCTTATGGCTCATAAGCGATAATGCAATTCTGGTGGTTTGCTCACTTTCATTCTTTGGTTTCTGGCTCATGTTATGCTTGGCGGTGCAAACATTAGTACTTTTCGGCTTAAAAAAATCAGAGCACTTTAGTTACTAACGACCTGTACGTGGTTGAAGCACGGTTGCGTTTTTGAAATGGTTACGTCAAACCTTCCAATCACCACATAAGCTAACATACTAATTCTTCACCACAATGACATTTTCAACATTTAAAGACAAAAAACCCACCGGATCCTCCCCCCCCCCCCCCCCCCCCCCCCCCCCCCCCACCCAAGGATAATCAACCCTATGTGATTTCTTTGTAGATTTGAATTTTTTCAACATTACAAAAGAATTTTTTGTTTAAATCTTGAAACATTACAACAACAAAAACACATTATCCATCATATCATAAGCAAAAAATTTAAAATCCAACCAAATATAATGAAGAACTTGTAAGATGAAGATGGAGATAAAGATTGAGATGGATGAAGAAACCTTTAAGAATGGAGATGGAGATGGAAATGGAGATGAAGAAACCCTGAAAAATCGATTTTTGGTAGGAGATAATTTATCGACTCTTCAAATTTCTAAGGGCAAAATGGATATTGCAAAATTTTTAAAATTTTTTACACAAATTTGATCAAAGGCCATTATGAAAAATAGGTCAGATCAGCCTGCCATTGGCCAACAATTTCTCCTTGAAGCACCATCTAATGAGACCAGAAGGCCAGCCTATCGATTGAAGTATGTCCATCGTCTGAGTCTCCGGCCTGCCCTTAGCATGGACGCTAGAAAATCTAGACGGAAGACTAGATTTAGAGGCCTTGTTCAGGCCCAGCCATTTTTCACCTCCTACAATAACCTGGTACGGTCAAGCACGAGACATGCTTTTCAGGGTCAGGCTGGTTGGGCTTCGACTTCCCGAGTCTATTTTATTACCCTGTGAAAGATTAATTGGCTTTCGACCTGAGAACATAATAGGGAGAAAGACTAGAATATGGCAAAAAAATCAGACACAAAATAGATGTTAGACCTGCGAATGATTAATTAGCTTTCGACCTAAAAACTTATAGGTTAATCAAAAGATTTAAGGTTCACAATTTCTTCAAAATCAACACAAAGAAGCCATGCAACTACAAAATTCTGCACCAATGCACGATTTTGGGTACTAAAATGAACAAATTAGTCAGAATTGCTCGCTATCATCCTATCATCCCAAGCACGGTTTATATCTCCCTTTTCTCTGCCTGCAAATGAAGTTACTCTTATTACCTACTAGCAGTCAATAAGAAAATTCGCACGATTGAGGTCTAAGTTGAGAACAAACCAAAACGAATCCTTCTTTTCCTGTGCCAGCAACTCTTCAAATGATATATCAGGGAAGTTGGCATCTGTACTTTCCACAAGGTCGACAGAATTGGCTTTTATCTCCTCCATGCAAGCACCAAGTTCCAGCATCTTCAAATAAGAACACATCAAGACTGTCATTCAAGAAAGACACGGCCCAAATAACGAAAAATAGGAAGTACTTATAGTTGAAATGCACGTGAAAGGAAAACAATGTAGCCATTTGCGCTCTTTTCATCCAACCATAGAACCAGAAGAGTTAAACTCATGATTCGAACTCACACAAGACGATTCAGTCATGACACATGCCATATCGATAGAAAATTCATCAAGTGTTCCCAAACACATTTGTCACATAATAGACAATATTGTAACTTTCTCGCTTTCTTTAATCCTATTCAGCGCGATCTGATCCAGCAGGCTAAACATCCATAACTACGTCTATGAAAGTGTGTCCATATAAACAACGTATAAACAGAGAAATAGAGGTACCTTCTTGTATGCGGGAGAGAGCTTAAGCTGTTGTTGGAGCCAATTATACACAAATGCATCATCTTCTAATCTTTTATGTTCTAATTCTAGCTTGTATATCTACATTTAACAAAGAATTTATCCCAATCAGAATGGTGAAATGAATTGCCAAGATAAGTCAAACGTATGATCAGTTTACACACCTGTTGATGCAGGCGGTTGACTGAAGACTTGTCCGCCTTGAATAATATGGCCTTGGTTATTATGAACTTCCGCTTGATGACCTTGGATCTGTTAACGGTGTAATATTAGGATTGAAAAAAAGGATAAATTTAGTTCAAAATTAGTTTAATGGTAAGTTTTCTAAAACTAAAGTTAGATTTCAATTTTTACAGATGGTCCAACCTCATTAAAAATATAAACGAACACTGACGACAAACAAGCAAATAATTGAGGAAAAATAAATAATCTGCAAGGCCTTGGGAAATAAGAAAGGTATCATTAAAGACTAGTACACAGTTTGCTTAAAAACTGAGTCATAGAAAATCAGTTCTTTTATAGAGCTATTGCTTGAGATGAGGACATGATTTATTAAAACTACAACTTCGTTTGCTAGCTTCATAAACATATCTGAAATAATCTGTACTTTATAGCCATATGATGATGGGTAAATGAACAACTTGACTTCAGATTATGCTTTGTTTTCTGTAGGGGATGCAAGTGTTCATGCTTCAAATATAGAAAGCTGACAACTTTTGATCGAAGCTAGTCCTTAAAGTGCTAGAAGGAACTAGGCAGGACATGAGACAAAGATTTAGGCAACCATAACAATAAACTCAAAGTCTGTATTGCATTTTTTTTATTTTATTAACAAAAGGAAAGCTTCTCAAACATACTTGTTCTGCATCTCGTTTCTCGCCTCAATCAGAAAATTAACAAATTTTCCCACCTGCATTATTCAACATAAGAATTGTAAGCTTTAGATGCTTGTAAGAATTTTAGAGCACAAAGATTTCGAATTCTAGAAATTAGATCCACTCATGAGGAATGAGACAATATTTGATTGTGGAAATAATATATCCCTATGAGCCAATGACCCTGTTAAAAATGAAAGAAATTCAAGGAAAAGCGAAAATAAGAAAAAATAAGTACATAATATTCTGCAATGACTAATTATTCTTGAGGTGCATCAAATTATTATATTCATGCAGTATGATTCTCTTTCTTCTCATATCCTCTCACTTTCACATTTCGAATTCTATTTTGATTGGAAACTGAATACGTTGGTGAATCAAATGCCCAAAGAACTCATTAGGGCCAACATGGAGGTTTACTTAGTAGATTTGTTAGTCAAAACTCGGAAGGGTGGCTGTCCTATAGAAGATCTGAGGCAAGCTTTTGAAATAATGAAAAGGTACAAGCTGAAGTTAAACCAGCTAAGTGCACCTTCAAAGTTCATTCTAGAAAATCGTGGTCTCGGAACCCGGAAAGATTAAGGTGTTGCAAGACATTGTCGCCCCCAACATCAGATATGTGCAGTCTGCAACATGAAGCATTTTAAGTGGAATGAAGAATGCCAGCATGCCTTCATTGGACTGATGCAGCACTCTGCCTCACCAAGCGTGTAAACAAAATAAGAATGGTCCCCTTTTTTTTGGCCTTCGGGGGCATAGTTCAGCAATGCAAAGGATAAGAGTGACGTGGTCTTAGCTGAATTAGCAGTCGCAGTGTGAGAATTTGATTCCTGCACCTTACAAAATATGTAATTGGACTCTTTGTGGGTACCAGTACGACAACTCTTGTACCCTGGCCTACTGAGACACATCTCGCGATTTACCTCTTCCACAATGCTCTAGGAGCGGGACGGTTGGGAACCCTCAAGATTGGGGTTCAACCTTTAAGAAAGGTCCCCTTTTCTCGATATTCCGTTTCTGACTCGTCCCATCCAAAATATCATGGCATGTCACTTGACCAAAGGAATATCCGCGGAGTTCTTACCAGTTACCATAAAAAGCTCAACAAATAGGTGTTCAATGTACTTATAAACCTACTAAACAAACTTTTCACGAGCAACATGAGACTCAGAACTAGTCGTTACAAACTTCTAGCAAAGCGAAAAATATGAGTGTTTTGCAGTTCCTGACTTCCATACCTGGGGGCATGTTTGTTTTAAATTAAAATCTAATTTTAATCTAAGTCAAAGTCAAACAATTGATATCAACGACATCTTTCTTAGGTCCACAACTTTTTAACCACACATCTCAAAAACTTCTATCACAATTTACTAAAAATATAATTTTAAACCCCACCAAACACCCTCCAAAGATTTGCTCATCTCCCTATTATCTGTCAAACATTCTCAGCATAGAAATATTTCCCTAAATTTCGACCCCCATCTAATCATTCATTCAGTATTTTTTTTTTTTTTTTAATTGCAGTGAATCCATTTTTATTCTCATTTTTTATTTAAATAAATAAAATTACGTTTAAATTTTTAAACAAAAAGAAATTGATTAGAAGGCAGAAGGACATTTCCTTTATCCAAAATATTAAAATAAAAGGCTTCTATTTGGCAAAAAAAATAAAAATCACAAACCCACTAATTCAAACGCAATAGTTTGCTTTATCAAGAAAAACATTTCAAAAAAAAAAAAAAAAAAAATCACAGAAATTTATTCCAAAAAAAAAGAAAGAAAAAGAAATGAACCTGAGCCAGAGTCAAGCTTTTTGAATCGTGGGACTTGACAAGTTGATCATATTGCAGCTTAATTTTCCTCTGAATTGCACTCGAAGATTTTGTAAATGGGTACAAGCATAAAATATCTTCCTTATCCTTTTTCTCTACACAATTTGAATCGGGTCTCTTTTTCTTGACCCGTTTCTTCTTCCTTTTGTTCTCTTCCTGGCCCGACCCGTTTTTATCATTTGGATCTTCATTTTTGTCAGATTTATAGGCATTTTCTTGTTTCTGTTGCTGGGTTCGATTTTTCTCGTAATTATCAGCATCATCTACCGGTAAAGATGGAATTTTTTTGGATTTTTCTTTTGAGATTTCATCAAATTTCTTCAAAATTGTGTAGAGGGAGAAAATGATGAGAGAAAGAGTGAGGAAAAGGAGAAAACTCAAAAAAGAAAGCATGAAAATGAGATATAGAGAAGCGGCCGCCATTGATTGAATGTTAGAAGAAGATAAAGTAATGAAAGAGTTGGGTCGCCGTCATGGGTTGTGTGAGAATGAGAAACACGACACTAAGAGAGAATGATAGATTTGTTCAGCAGTAAGTAGATTTTTCAAGCAAAGTGATTTTTGTTTCTATTTCTATTCTAAAAATGTTAAAGTATATCTTTTTATAAAGGATGTTACTATTTTGTTGTCTTCTGCCGGTTGTTACTCATTATATAATTTCGAACTTTTAATTTGGAATTTTAATGCTTAAAAGGTTTTAAATTTTTTTTTGAAATGTAATATTATTTTATTAAAAAATATGTCATATCAACGAAAAGAGTGAAAAATGTATTACTCCCTCCGTCCCAAATATATAGGCTTGTTTGATTTTTCACACGGATTAAGAAAACATAATTAATGTTATTGAAAAAGTAATTTTTGTCAAAAACTTTTCTAATTTACCCCTTTAATTTTTAGCAACAAATAATAAATTATTGTTGGAAGTAGTAAAAAAATTGAATGATTTAATTTTTAGTTCTCACATTCATAAATTATTTTGATGAGATTCATTGGAACCATAAATTAAGTGGAGAATATTGATTTTAACTATGTAAAGTAAATAAGGGCATATTAGTAAAGTAACAAATCAAAATATTCTAACTTTAGAAATCAGCCTATATATTTGGGACAAACGAAAAAGGAAACTCAGCTTATATATTTGGGACGGAAGGAGAATGATTTTAATGGAGGTCAAACAAGGATTAAGATAATGCTTTTTTTTTTTTTTTTTTTTTCTAAAATTCATTTTCATTCCAAAACTTTATGGAATTTAAAACTTTTATCAATTTTTAAGCACAATTTTTATCAAAATTTATTGAAAACTTTGTTTTTATTTTTTACTAAACCTAACCGTTTGACGAAAAATTAATTTTTTTCTAAATTTTATTTTCATTCCCACATTTTATGAGATTCACAATTTTTATCAATTTTAACCATAATTTTTTATCAAAATTTATTAAAAAATTGATTTTTTTTAACTAAACCCAATGGGGGCATAAAATTTGCTTAGATAAATAAAATTAATGTATTTTATTAGATTTTATTTTCGATTCAACATTCCAAATACATGACCAGTTAAATGGCACTTAGGGTCCGTTTGATTGCAAATGTGGAATTTGGGTGGAAAGAAAACGAATTGCAGGTAATTGAATTGCCTAGAATTTGTTTTATAGAGAATTGTAATTAATTGTGTTTGATTGATATAATTTTTCACCTAATTCGTTTGACTTCATTTTTCATGTAAATAGTTTGTTTTGGGGATAATTTTTTTTTTTTTTTGTGATAAAATTTGTTTGGATTGTCAAAAAGTAAAAAATAAAATTAAAAAAATTAATTTTTAAATTTTTTTGGTGTTCGTTTGATTTTGTTTTACGTGAAAATTGTCAATAAAAGTGATAATTTATTTTTACCATTGATTTTAGAATTTTTTTCCAATTGCCTAAAAAAGCTGGAAAACTAAAACCCACCTAAAAGGTAGGAATCTTTCGACAAAAACAATGAATTGGTGCACGTGTGGAGCAAATGAAGAAAATATTTTCCATGAAATTAAAGTACAATCAAACAACCAAAAACCATCCTAGAAAATCACTCCAATCAAACAGGCCCTTAAGAAGTTTCTAATGCAAGAAATTAAGGTGAGGTTGAATCACAAGTCAAGCAATTAATTAATATAGATATTGCTTTATTGAACATGAAAAATACTAACTCACATCCTTCAAGCAAAGGGCTTTCATATTTTATAGACCATGAGACAATTGCAACGGACTCTATTTGAATTGTCACAAAATATTAGTCTTGTGACTACAACGTGTAAACCAGTATAGTAACCATCTCTGCTTGTTTGGGTTTCTGAAAAATTGTGGTACATTAGAAATTAAGTGATGAATAAATAAGTAGTAGTAGCTGTTAAAATTTAAATTTGATTTGATCTTTATAAAACAATTATAATGAAAGATAAATAGCGCATATTACTTTTTCTATTTTTCCGTCACCCGCTTTTGCCAGGACAAAATTTGTCAATTAGAACTAAATCACTAATAAAAGATTGAAAATAATTACAATTCAAGATTGTAGGTTAAAAATATTGCAGTTGCACCACCTCCTCCACCTCCTCCTCCTCCTCCCCCCCACTCCCATCCTGTAAGGGGATGACAGAGGAGGTGATTGCAAGCTGTGAAGTTGGTGTAAGGAAAAATAACCAATAATTTGGCAAGAGTAAATTAATATTGTAGCGCTATGAAAATGAGCAATTATTTTCATAGAGCATGCTATGCGTACAAAAATGTATGACAAAAATAGTTGACAAAATGTCGAGGAATATTTGGATAGAAACAATATCAAAGATAATCAAGTCTCTGAGAAACATAATCACAGAACAAGCGTAACTCTTTATTCATCTAAAATTGAACCAATGACCCGATAAAATTATCAAAATGTATAGATAAATGAACAAGCATACAAATAAATGTAACTAAGTTAATCGAGAACTAGCTTGATACAAATTTAAAATCATATTCATAACACAATACAACAAGGATTTAGTTTACCGATAACCTGCAAAACAGTAACATATTTGGAAAGAAATCCTTTATAAAACTTCAAAATCAAGTAAAATTGTCAAAGCCATACAACCAAACTAAACATGGGCGTTGTATATTTTCTTACATTCCCGCCTTCAAGTTCAACTTAAATGTAATCCACTAAAAATAAGATTGCACTATATTATTCGCTTATTTTCGCTTTTTCATTAACAAAGCACATATGCTATTAAACATTAAGTAATCCTAGTTACAAATTTAAATGGTCAAATCTAGTTCAAAGAATATGAACACCAAATAAAAAAGGAACATATCTAGACTTTCCATAAATAAAAAATCAAACACATCAACAAATTTTATCCAACATCACATGGGAAATGATTGAAAATCTCAATTTCTTTTAGGATCTTGTATATGGTCACTTATTAAATCGAAACCCTACATATGAATTTTTTCCCCCTTAACTTCAAATCACAATCAATCATAACACAATTAAAGCGTGAATTATTCAAAATATTTAAATCTAGAAGAAAATGAAAATGAGATTTACCTCAATTTGAAGTTGGTGCCAATTATGAACCGTCGAAGATTGAACTTGAAATGTACTCCCACTAAGTGTGGGTAATCAATCATGAGACGGAGAATTGATTACTACGGGGGTGGAAAGTCTTCAAATTCGAATGAATGTGTGCATTCTCTTCACTATTTTGCATGAAATGGGTTTAAAAGGTGACGTGAAATGGGTTTATAAAGTGAGTTTGCAAAATGGGGATTACGTACAAAATTGGGAAATTGGTTTAGAAAGTGGGGTGGGTTGATGTGATATTTTTCATTTTTTGTACTTGATGCTACCAAAAATCGTACCTGCAGAATTTCGAACTTGACGACTAATGATGAGTATGAACGCGAGAGGTTGTATTTATAGAGGTGTGTAGTACACTCATAGTAGGACTCAAACACTCAAATCCCTGGAAGTCCTGCCATGTTTTGGAGTTGCAGTTGGGTTGTACTATGATACTAAACTGTTTGGATAATGATAGGATTCTAATGGCGAAGTCCTATTAGGAGTGGTCTAAAGAGTTCAATGAAGACTCAATGTCGTAATTGGTGTAGTATGGGCTCATGATGCTAGAATATTCTCCGGGGCGTAGGGCTCAGTGGATGACCTAGCTGGTCGTACCCGAGGACACAACCCGAGGAACAGGTGCCCATATTGCTGAGATGAGGAATATTTCTCCTCGGCTCGGCCTCATAACTCGGGGTTTGTAAAACGATCATAACATAAATATTTTTTCATCTGGTCAAATCATCTTTAATTAAGGACATGCAAATTATTTAAATTTTCTAAAGAGACATAAAAGTTCGAAAGTGACATTCTTGCAAAAAATGATTAAAAGATGACATTTTTGAAAATGTCAATTCAAAAAGTGACATAGGCTACAATTTCTTCTAATATATTCACGGTATGTCGTATTCTCCTCTCCTCATTACACCACCATTCATTCCCCAATTTTATTTAACCCCCCACTGTCTCACAGTCATTAAGGGAATTGTCTCCACCACATATCACTGTTACTTTGCCACAAACCCCCAGCGAAGTAGTTAAATGACAAATTACTGTACAATCCCGACCTCATCCTCGTTCCCAACCTCATCCTCTTCGGACGGCATCGTCGAGCACTACACATGGAAAAAAATGTTCAAAATCCACGCCTTCTATCTCTTGAAATCCTTCTTCGACGTCGTTGCATCAATCAAAATGAACGCTGCCTACTTCTAGTTCAACTATGCCGTAATAGTCCTCATAATCATCTTCCTTAGCCTTCTCTGGCATCCAATTTCACTAATCGTATTAATCACCATGATGGTTGTATGCCTGTATGGTTGTTCTTGTACTTCCTATGCGACGAGCCACTCATAATTTTTGGTAGATTGTGTTATAATCCAAACCAGAACTTATACCACTTTATTAAAAGCTAAACAGTTCTCATACCAGTTTATTGTGATTCGGACCGTCAGATCTGAAACCATTTTATTGAAAGCAGAACAACTCTAATATCAATTTTTAGAATTTGGGTGTGACCCGAATTCTTTGTTGAAAATAGTTGAGAGTTCTATTAAAGTGTATATTAATAATAATTCCATTTGAAATCCTTTTGGAATCCCATTCAAAGTCTATTGGGCAAATTTTAGTTGAAGTTTGATTTGGAAGCCTTATTGGGAGTTGAAATTTGTGTTGGATCTAAAGAAATCAAGATAATAAAACTTTTGAACATTCTATTTCATCTACAACTCTATTTTTTGGGTTTGAATTGTTCCCTATATATATTTGGTTCTTCTCCACAATTTAGTTAGGTTATTTAATCTCATTATAAGTTAGACAAATTATAAATATAAAATCATTGTATTCTTTCCCCATATTATAATAAAATTTTCATTCTTTGCAAATTATTTTATTCTGGTGTTCTTGTGATCTTTACTTCATATTGTGGCTATAATATTTTATTTTCTACAACAATTTGGTATTGCATTATTCTGGTATCATCTTCCACTTTCGCAACAAACTAATTTCAGATTTTGTCCAGATTATAACAAGTGGTATTAGAGTTGTTCCACTTTCAATAAAGTGGTTTCAGATCTGGTCCAGATTGTTGACCTATGGTTGACTTCATCCTTAATGTTTTGATCATAACAAACAAGATTCATATTATTTCTAATAATTGATTTTGAGTGATGATAGTTCAATATTAAAATCAATCAAACATTATAAATCGGACTCGAAATGAAGATCAAAATGAAAGTTAAGCATTCAAGTCAAATCATTCGAGTCAAGAGCTTGAAAGATTAACGTCAAGAAAAATCAAGATCAAAAGCATGAAAGACGATATCAAAGAAAAATCAAGACGAGAAGTTTTAAGAGCCAAAAGCCAAACATGAAAGAAACTTCGAAACAAGATCAAAGATTATGTATTCTAGATCATATGTAAAGGTATAATACTTTGATATTTATTAATGAATGACAATAACTCAAAAATCATTTTGTGCACGAAAATTTATTTTCACTTTCACTTGCATAAAATGTTTTTAATCAAAAGTAAGATTGATTTTTCAAAAGTCATATTTGAACTTAGTTCACAATTCTTAAAAAAAAAGTCAAAGTCAATGGTCAACGGTTAATCGGACGTCTGGTAGACTTGGCGGACGTCCTATACGCCAATGGTCAAATTTTTGGACCGTTCTGACCTCTGACGCTCAACAACTAGTTTGATCGTCTAGTAGACTAGCGGACGTCCGGTTGGACAGAGAATTTTCCGTTTTGATTTCTATAATTAGCATTTCACTTCTATTCATTATAATAACTATGAAGAGAGTTTCCTTGTGAAATATATTTGTAAAAAATCTTCTTTGAGCTTAATTTTTGTTTTCATTTCATTTATTTTTTCATAACAAAAACTTTGATTATTAAATCAAATTTCTCGATTCATTTCCTTCATCAAAGTTTTTCTATATCTCTTTGTACTTAACTTTTTTATATCAATTTTCAAAGAGAGATATATTCTTGAAGAAGGTATTTGCACTTATATTGTATAAATCTTTCTACTTCTTCATATTGAAAACTTTGATTTTAAATCAAATTTCTTGAATCAACTTCTCTCATTAAAATTTTTCATATCTCCTTGTTCTTAACTTATTTATATCAATTTCGAAAGAGATATATTACTTGAGAAGATCTTTTAAAACTCACATATTATATATTTCATCTTAATCTTCTCGTTATGAAACTTTGATTGATTGAATCAAACTTGTAAAATCATCATATTTATCAAAGTTTCTCATTTCTCTCTTAGTGCTTAATTTATTACAATCCTTCATTAAAATAGATATATACATTGAGAAGATTTTTTGAACTTACATTTGATTTATCTCTTCATCATCTTCTCATTGAAGTACTTTGATTGATTGAATCTAATTTTTAATTATCATATTCATCAAAGTTTTTCATCTAACACTTGAGCTATCATTTATTACTATTCATTGAAGTGTTAGCCTCTCTTAGTACTTAACTTGATTGTATTATTTATCAAGAGATGAATTCCATTGTAAAATTATTTTGATAAAGTGTGGGTCATCTTGAGGTCTCGTAAAGCTCAATAGTGTGGGTCATATTGAGGTCCTGTAAATCTCAATAGTGTGGGTCGTGTTGAGGTCCCGTAAAGCTCAACATTGTATAAGGATTGTTGCTCTTTGTTTGTAAGTCACCAAAAACGTTGTAAAGGGTTGGATTGTACCATAAATCAATTAATATAGTGAAAAATCTTGCTCGTGCCGGAGAGCTTGGTAACGGGGGATGTAGACCATTGCTTTGGATCGAACCTCCACAAATATATTGTTTGCATCATTTCTCCCTTTTACTTATTGCTTTTATATTTAAGCTTATTATTTGAATTTATCCATTGAGTTTTTACTTGCTTGAATTTAAGTTGATTTACCCTTTTTACATTGTACTCATTACTTGATCTTATTTGATTTTGTACTTGTATGTATTTGTTTAATTTTTTTCATTGGTTATTACATTAAAACTTGAATTAATTTTTGAAAAAGTTTTAATAACCAATTCACCCCTTTCTTGGTTAGTCACTCTTGGACTTTCACAGATTTAACAGATAGTATCAGAGCTCAGACTTAATTCACAGGGATATTTTATTTTTGGGATGACAACATGAAGTTTGATGTTCTGTTATTGAATCGCCATACAAGATTTTCATTGTGGCAGGTTAGGAGACGAGCAATGCTCACTTATATGTGATTGATTTTGTTTCCTTTTTTGTCTGCTTCATATTTGTTGTTTAAAAACACGATCTTATATAGTCGTGACCTCACCATTGAAGAAGTTTATGATGCTCTATTTGCAAAGAAGAAGATGAAACATATTATTGAGGTTCATAAAAATGACCTAGCTCTTGATGGTGGTTGTGCAAGGGACAAATTAAGGTCCAACTTTCAAATTTATTGCAAGAATTCGGGTCAATTAAGAATTGCTATAAGTTGCGTAATAGAGAAAATTTGGCTGCAACTTTTCAAAAAAGAAAGCAATTAGATGCTTTAGGTGAAACCATTGTTGCAGAAACTTTTCATGGTGATGGAGAAATTTTACTTATTTCTGACTATAACTTCAAACCTAACGAGGATTGGATTCTTGATACAGCTTACACTTTTCATATGTCACCAATCGGCAATTGTTTTTAACATATAAAGACGTTTCAAAACGTGTTGTGATAATCAGTAATAACACATCTTATCGAACAACTAATATTGGTTGAGTCAGAATAAAAATATTTGATGGGACAGTTAGAGCACTTGATACAATGAGATACATTCCAGATCTGAAGAGAAATCTTATCTCCATAAGTACCCTTGATTTAAAATGGTGCAGGTACACTGTTGAAGATGGAGTACTGAAAGTTATCAAAAGAGCTCGTGTTGTGCTGATGGGACATTGAAAATCTCATTTATATATCTTGCAGGGTGATACATAATCTTCAAGTAATCAACATATTTTAAGAACTGAGATTAATTTACAGTTGGTTTCTGTACCGTTGGAGTCTAATTTGAGGTTTTCTTTTGAGAATACATCTCAGTTGAATTTTGAAGATATGGGTAAATTCGTCTTGCCACCATTATCAATGGTGTCATTGTATTCAATTGCTAAAAATAGACCCATTTTTTGTCATAAAATTTTACATATGTACAATTTTGCTGATTTTGTTGATGATTTGAATGTGATTAAGGATGTTGATTCTAACCAAGATCTTTCTTTTGATGTATTCAATTGTGATTTTATTACATGACTTGTTTCAACCTTGTTTGTGATCATTAGATCACTTTTGCCCTAGTTGGGATAGTAGAGGTGGAGAATATTTTTAGTTGGAATTGTTGATGGAGAAGTTCGTTTGTGTTTTACATTGAAAAGTTCAACTTTATTCCTTGTAGTGGAATTTGTCTTTAGATTGAGAATTTTTTTTTTTTTTTTTTTTTTTTTTTTTTTTTTTGTAGTGGAATTCGTGTTAAGGTGAAGATTGTTAGAATTTGAGTGTGACCCAAATTCTTTGTTGAAGATAATTGAGAGTTCTAATTAAAGTATACATTAAGAAGAATTCTATTTGGAATGCTTTTGAAATCCTATTCGAAATCTATTGGACAAATTTTAGTTGTAGTTTTATTTGAAAACCCTATTGGGAGTTGAAATTTGTGTTGAACTTAGATATTTTATTTATCTACAACTCTACTATTAGGGTTTAGATTGGTCCCCATATATATTTAGTTCTTTTCCACAATTTAGTTAGGTTGTTTAACCTCATTATAAGTTAGACAAATTATTAACATAATATCATTGTATTCTTTCTACATAGTGTAATAAAATCTTCATTTTCTGCAAGCTATTTTATTCTCGTGTTCTTGTGATGTTTACTTCATATTCAGGCTATAATCTCTTATTTTTCTAACAATTTTGTATTGGATTAATTCGGTATCATCTTTCACTTTTTGCAACAAACTAGTTTCAGATCTTATCCGGATTATAACATATTGATTAATGATCACGTGGTACTGATTGTTCTATCAATAGTCATGCTCGTTGTTCTATTTTTGACTCATGCCACCACCAATATTTTGGTGGCAGTGGTGGTGGTGCTTATCTATGCCGCAGTGACGAAGACAAATGATTTATTGTTCGATGAGGCTGTCGGAAGTTTATTGAGGTCTCCGACTAGTGATCCTTGAGTATGAAGTATGAAATCGTTTTCCCTTCTTTGATTCTTTATTTTTCAATTTTCAGTTCAGTGTAGTCTTGCTGTGTTGCCAAATGATAGCTTCTTGTTGATTATGTATCACATTTGCAATTATTTGGTAGTGCTTTTTCTAAATGTTTAGTTAAGGATCTAAATAGGTAGTATAAAATGTGTTAATAAAAGAGTACTTAACCAACTTAAATTATAATTTAAACCATGACGAGTTGCAAGGTGGATTACCAACCACATGAACCTTTCAAAACTTACAAAAGCTTTCAAATTTCTACATTATGCCCTTGTTTTATTTAACTAAAAAGTATATTTTTAATATATTTTGATAAAAGATAATAAAATATTTAGTTAAAAATTGATAAAAATGGTGGATCTCATTAAATGTGTGTTGACAATGAATTTGAGGACAATGAAATGTTTAAAAATGTAGGCCAAACCGGAGCTATAAGTCGAAGTGGATCAGAAAATTCAGAAATTGGTTGATATTCAGCTTCTACATGGTTTTTCCTAAAAAAATCAATTTTTTAGTAAACTTTAATAAAAGTTATAGATCTTGTAAAATATACGGTTGAAATTTTGATGAAGTTGTGAATTATATAAAATGTATGATTGAAAATGAATTTTAAAAAATGTGGGACAAATAGGGAATTAGTTTCTCTGTATAAAAATTGAAATTTTTATTTTACATATTTTATTATTTTTACTTTTTATGATCATTTAATTATGATTTAACCCTTCTCCTTTTCGAGATCAATGTCTTGACCGGTCAATTTTTAAAATATTGATAAATACGGAATCTTTGTTATTGCTAGATCTGTAAAGATTTATGAGTTCATCTTAAAAAGTCAACATTGTTAAGAGGAGTAACCCAAAATCTTATAAATTGACCTATGTTTACATCTTTAATCGATATGAGATTATATCCCTTAACATGTCCCCGCATGATGGTGGCTCGTTTGAGCAGACCAATCTTGAAATTTATACGCTCATATTTTTGAGTCTTACAAGGATCGAATCGCTCGTTGGAACTTAATGGGCTCTGATACTATGTAAAGATTTGATGGTTCATCTTAAAAGGTCAACCTTGTTAAGAGGAGTAACCCAAAACCTTATAAATTGACCTATGTTTACATCTTTAATCGATGTGGGATTATATCCCTTAACAAGATCCATCAAAGAAACAGCGGTAGAACCTATTATAAGAGTATTTTCAATGATTGTGTAAAATAGAGATTTAGATCTCCAGAATGATCGAAAATCTCTCCAATTGAGAGATGCAAGTTGCATTTTTGATAGAAAAATGTGAAAAAAAAAGATATAAATTTTCACATTTTTTTTTTACATTCATTAAAGGTACAAAGTAGATTTAGATCTTTTCATTACAATGGAATTTGGATTTAAATCAAGAGAATGTAAAAGTGATTTTCAAGATATCAATTTACATCCAATTTTACACTATTATTTGAGATGATCTAAGTCATAATTTCGGGTTTCCATGTTAGAGCAAAATGTGAGCTCTAATTCTTGCATTTATCAGAAGACACATTACATTAAAACTGACATTACACAAATCTTATTCGGTCCAAACCTACAAAGCAATGGCACGAACTTCATTACTTGATTGGCTCATTGAGATACAGTGGACACTGGACAGTATGCTATTGGGTAACTCGAAGGGATGAAGGCAAGGCCTCGTGATCTGCCATTGGAATTGTCTCCATCTTGCAATAAACTGATAACAAATGAGTTAGAATGACTCTCTTGAGTGGAAATTGTTTCGATGAGTTTGAGGAGAACACGCTCAAGCTCTTCTCCATCACTCCATTCATGGATTTTTGCTCTTACAAGTTCATGATTTTAGCATATCAAATCCCAAACCGGGAAGTTCTTCCTTGGCATGACGTAATCTCCTTCTTTCAGCTTTAAACTTGGGCAGAAATCTCCACTTCCGTCGCCTAAATAGATCATAGTTTTCTTCCCTTCTTCAGCCAAAGAGTCTTGAATCCTTTCTATAATCATGCCCTATTTTTGAAAAGGATTGAAGAACATATATTAAGTTGTTCCTAATGTGACATTTCAAAGATATAATAGTGAAAAAATAAATATATTAGTATGAATTTGCAATATCACTTAATCTAAAACATTCTAAACATAAATGTTACAATATTAATATATTGAAAAATGTTTGTTGCACATCATTATTTACAATTTTCTTTTTTTATTTATTTTACATATTGATGAAGTGACAAAAAGAAAGTTGGAGGTTTTTTTTTTTTTTTTTTTTTTGGTTGGTGAGATTTTGACTCAATCAAATCTCGTAATATCATGTGTTGATAAACAAGTCTGTAAACTGTGATGTACATGCAGTACAATCAATACATATTTATTTTAATACAAGCTTAAATCAATACAAGTTAGATGATAAAAATATGATCATGAATAAATCTATTACTTTTTAAAAAGCCAATAGAAGTCGACTAGCAAGTAAATTTTTTGAAGTATAAATTGAACTAATAAATAATATATTTGGGATAAATAAATAAATATATATATATATTGCAAAAAAATTGGGAATACGATTCGGTTAGGTTTCAAACTGTTCTTAATCATCAATATTTAAACTAAATAATTTCTAAACGGTTTGGTTCAATTTTGAAACTATAAAAACGTAATTCACGTGAATCTAAATCAAGGGTTCAATTCAATTTTGCAGGTTTGAAATTCTTTTTGTTCATACATATGTTGAAGTTTTTATATGAAATATTTAATACTATACCGAAGCACGCCGTAATTGAAGTAAATTCTCCACAACGACATGTCATAGTCTTCTGTGGGTTGACAATCTTTAATATATTAATATTAATTAACAAGATTTGGTGGGGTCTTATGCTAAACAAACTTTATGCCTGTTTGATTGACACATTTGTCATGGAAAATGTCACATTCAAGGAAAATATTTTCGTCGTTTGATTGCAATGTGGAAATGGAAAATATTTTTCAAGGTACAACTACTTTAAACTTATTTTCAACAAATTTCAGGAAAAATATTTTCTTATAGTTTAGGTGATTTTTTATTTTTCAACTTATATGAAAAATGTTTTCATTTCCACATTTGTTATCAAACGGACCCTTAATACATTTTACGTGCAATTCAATTCCAATTTTGGTTAAAAGCATGCGGAAATATCGATTAATTTTATTGGAGAAAACTAAATAGAATACGAAAGTAAAATAAGTTAATTTTTTTCCTCCTAACTTGCTCTAAAATAATAACATGAAAATAGTGAAGGCAGAGAAAATATCAAACCTTGCACATATTGGGAGGGCATAGATTGCAGCCATGAGAAGAAGATTGAAAATCATGAAAAGGGAAAATTCTTAGCCTCCCCTCTTCGTTCACATAGCCTGGATTTGTCTTGATTTCAGTAAAACAATCTCTAATTCCGAGATGGACTAAGATTGTTTCGATGTAAAATAGGTTTGCATCGCTCACTATCCTTAAATCGCACCTAAATTCAACATCGAATTGCAAAAATACCCTTTTAGGAAACTGGAAAATTTTAGAGAGAAAAACTTAAGATATTTTTGGGGAGAGAGAATTATACCCTAAAGAATGAGCTGTTTTGATTGCTGGGATGACCCGTGGATGAATCGGGGCCCGTTTTAGTACCTCTTGGATGTCATCTATGGTTTTTCCTTGTGTATAGAGCTCCTTCATCATCCTGTCCTGTATAATTTAGAAACAGAACAATAAAATTAATAAACCCTCTAATTAACAACCAAAATGTGCCCAGGTCTGGTCCGAAAGAAGTCGAGGCGTGAGCTGGTCTTAACCACCTGCAACTATGCTGAGCCGAGCCAACTGACGAGATTCGGTCGTCACCTCTAGTTTAGGTATGTGCATGCTTATTTGTAGAAAGTTCATGATCTGATGTAACTATATCTAAATGTTTTGTAATTCGTTATAAAAGCATGGTCGATAAAGGTTGACTCATGGTCCTGCTATATGGACCTATGGCCCATGCCGAACCAAGCCACAAGGTCTATGACGAATAGTTGTAGGGACCTATGTCCGAAGTTAACCAAGCCACGAGGGATATGCCAAATAGCTGAAAGGATCTACGTACTGTCAGATTCAATAATAGTTCTAATTCAGATGTGTTCATACTTATATATAAACCACAATGTGGAGTGGTTCTATTCAAACATTTATAATTTTACACGTTCGATGTACATTACTTTTTTTTTTTTTTTTTATGTTCAATACAATCTATTTTAATGTACTGAAAAGTCAGAGAGACTTAATTTTGAAAATAGAACTCACCATTACAGAATTCCAAGGCATGGTGGGAAGAAGTTGATTGAACAAATCAGTAGCGCCCAATTCATTCACCAGCCAATTATCACTATCTAAATCGATTATCGTCTTGTCGAAATCAAAAACCACCACAATTCCGGCCATTTTGGAGGTTTTGAAATGTTTAAGGTTTCTTAAGAGGATATGTTTGGCTTCAAAAGTCCTGGTATTATGTTATCCTCGAATGAGGGCTATATATAGGAAGGAAATGAAATGCCAGGTGCCCTCTGGAATTGAATTCTATACATAAAATTGATTCCATGGAATATTACCTCCTCCCCCCCACCCACCCACCAAACAGTTTGTGGTATGTTAAAGCCAAGGCCATTCAAATTCCTTTTTGTCTCTAGAAAAATCAAGATTAATGTCTTGCGTTGGATTTGGTCATCTTTGAGTCTAATTGATAATCGGACGGTCACTATGATATTTATTTAATTAGTAGGCAGTTTTTGGTAAAATATTGTCATAATCCAACTGGGAAAGCACTTCGGACCGCTTCCCCAATTTTGGGTGGAATATTCTTTTCTGGGTTCCCGCGGCTCACAAAATTTCAAGTGTCCTAATTGCATATTAATGAGGTTCATCTTTTGTTAATTGTGAGTCAGGTGGGCATATTTGATAAGTTGAATTTTATAAATTAAAAATTAAAAAGGATAGATATATTTCATTAAAAATATAAAATTGATGAGTCACGAACAACTCACTCACTAGGACGTCAAGTCCACATTTGTCAAAGCGAGTCCACTCATGTGGTGGATCAAGGTGAGCTTGATGGTGGGCGAGTTGAGCTACTCGACTTGACCCATTTAACTTCTTTAGAATTATGCTATTGTAAAGCACAACATAATAGCAAATGCAATCTCATTAAAAGAGTTCGTAGACGATTTAGACAAGTAAATATCATTAGATTGATCATCTTTATCATGATAAGTTTCATATATACGACGATGTCCTTCCCTCAAAGTGTGGTGGAGAGATGAGTCGATGTTATCAAAGGTAATGATTCATGTCCAAAGAGACTATGTTCAATCTTTATCAAATAGACTTTATAAAACCACCCTAGAATAGTGAATAACATTATGCAATACGTGTCAGGTATGTTAGATGCGATAGAATTATACGAAACCCTTCCATTATTTTATACCACCCAAGAGGAAGTGGTGGAATCTCAATCAACCTGCTCATTGCAAATAGTATAGCACATGTCGATGTTATCAAAGGTAATGATTCATGTCCAAAGAGACTATGTTCAATCTTTATCAAATAGACTTTATAAAACCACCATAGAATAGTGAATAACATTATGCAATACATGTCAGGTATGTTAGATGCGATAGAATTATACGAAACCCTTCCATTATTTTATACCACCCAAGAGGAAGTGGTGGAATCTCAATCAACCTGCTCATTGCAAATAGTATAGCACATGTCCATACTCTCTTACATCTTATTAATTGATTAGTTCTTTTCATATCGTATGAGAATCCAAAAGTTATAATGATTTTAATTGGTACTTATTCCATTAGTAATTACTTGTTGTGTGGCAACATCTAACGATAACATGCAAAAATCATGAAGTCTTTTTATAAACACTTTCCATGAAAGTACAAAATATATTCTGTTGGAAATTTGTTAAGAATCAAAAACAAATATTGGAAAGTGTGACTTCTTATCAACTTTAGTAAAATATTCAGACATAATCTCGTTTATGCAAATGGTTTGTCGTTTTGAAACCAAGTTTGGATGAATGAAAAATTATGGTCCAAAATTGGAAGGAAATTTAAAGGAAGCCAGATAACACTGTTGCTCGAACGATCAATTCTCTGTAAGTGTCGCTCGAGCGAAAAAGCAGACGAGAAGGGGACAAAAATTGATTCCCGCGTCTGTTGTATTTTGGCTAACAATACTTTGCCCACAACCCCTCATCCTCTATAAATATGACTCTTTGGACGTTCCTAATGCATCCATATCATTTGTACATCAAGCGTTGCATTATTCTCTTGCCAAAACTCTCCCAAAATCATTCCAAAAGTTCTTCCTTTGTAGAGAGAGAAATCCGTCAAAAGTTCGCTGGAACTTGTGGTTTGTAGTGCTACTACCACAAGTCAAATACGTTGTATCTTGGGAGACAAGTGTCGTGAACCATAAGTATCGTTGTGGGGCAATATTGTCTTAAGGAAAAAATATCATTACTTGCAACGGATTGTCGTTTCTTCATTTTCTATCTCTCTTGTATTTCTGATTTTGTGTAGTCACATTTCTACACATTTTTTCTTCATATAATTTTAGTTTAATCATGCTCTTGCGGGTTAAACGTTTTACTTTTTCTTTATCACATACAAACAATATTTTTTCACGTGTTTTTACAATCCGATCCCAACATATTCATCAATAAGTAACTCTACAATATGACTATATCGGAGAAATCATGCATCAAATTGAAAATGGGCAAAATCACATTATAAAAAATAAACGCATGAATTTGATGGGATGTCACATTTCTTTTGTATCATAATATGTCCAATCAAAACGCAAACCGACTTAACATAATTGTTAATGAGAATTGATTGTAAACAACAAATTGGGACCAAAGAGGAGCTTAGTATTAAACAATATAATAAATAAAGAGTTAATATTTCTTTTTTAATATTGTCCCATTTACTTTAACTTATTGAACATGCCGTGCATATATTAATCAAGCTCATAATGTCGGTCCAATTTCTTTTTTGGGTGGAGTGGTATGCGCAGAGTAAACGCACGATGGAAAGTGTAATCTGAGATATGTTGCAAAAGTTGTTTGTTTTGTAAAGTTGCCCTTTCGAAATTCATATTAGAAAGCAATAATGCAATATAGACATTTCTTTTCTGGTACAATTTTACACATTTTTTAAAAGATCCGTTACGTAATAAAACCCCCCATTGTCACGAGTATAAGGCAATACGAGTCAACAATAATGCAGGCTTTTTCTTTTGCGAAATCAGCTGCTTGCACGTTTGATCTCACTTTTGAATTCTGTTGCAACTAGCCAAAATCATATGAGTTTTTCCACCGTGACCACCCCCTAGATGTCGGGGGTGATGTGTGGGGGTGCCGTGAAGCACAGCTGAAACCATATACTAATCGAAAAATCATATTATTTGCAATTTAACTGAAACAAATTTATCTTGAAATTTTTTATTTTTATTTTTAAAAAAAATTGTACGCTTTAGATTCTATTTTTTTGTAGAAGAGTTTTTTAAGGAAATCGCGTTGTGTAAACACTTGGATAAAATTATTTAAAGAGTAATACTATTTGTAGTCGCTCACTATCGTAGTCGACCTAAGTGACATACATATGACAGCTAGTAATTCAATGCATTAATATGATAATTTTTTTTTTAATTGCTCCATGCATCAAATTACTAACCGTGACATGTATGCTACTTAGGACGAGTGCAATATTGAACGACTGCAAATAACATTATTCTTATTTAAACATATCATATCAAATGAGCCATAAATGTGATGTGATGAATGTAGAAATTTGTTTTACATGCATAGATTATTTCACCTTGAAAATTACAAATTTGACTTTAATAAGAGTTGTATCCTTATATATTAGCTAAATGATGTCATAATGTGGGATTTAGTGAACACTGATTGCTCTTACAACAAATCAATATACACATCTTGTATTGCCTAATCGAGAACTCACTCTTCATAGATTATGGCAATAAAGAAATTAGGATTAATTAATTTGTACACCTTATGATGTACCAAATAAATTACACCCCTCTCACATGGAGAGAGGCCCACAAATATTTTATTATATATGGACCCCCCTCCATGTGAGGAGGGTGTAAGGCTGTGTGTACATCATTATGTACACACAGCATGATCCAAGAAATTATCCCTTTACTCGTGAGTTGATTCTCACAGACAATGCTCACTTTGCCCTCGTATCAAATTTAGATTCTTTTACATGAATATTAATTAGTGGAAACAAATAGAACATGTAAAGAATCATAATCATTGGCAGGTTTACTAGGCATCATGTTTGTAGGTTTTTTTCCCCCATTAGATGGACAATTTACCAGATGATACGCATATACAACTGCCTCGGCCCAAAATACTTTGCTCAACCCAACATATATCGAACATGAGCAAGAAAGGTTCAATTCATGCGTTTCACCAACCTATTCTGTTTTGGTGAATTTTTAACTGTGAAGTTTCGTAATTCCTTCAAATCAACATACTTTAAAAAAAGGATTACTACTATCTTGAGTACATTCTGAAGCGGCTATTTTCGACGATTTCCAAACATGAGAGTGAACATTAAACAATATACCTTCAATGCGATGAAGTGTAGTGCCAAATGTCACTCTTATTTGCTTGCTACTAACACAATGTTCCCAAAATTCTAATTGCAGACTTTTGCTCCTTTCAATAAGTTTTACTTTACTGCTCCACGCAAAGATTTCTCATATGCGTCACAATATCATATGCCATAGCTTGGTGATGTCATGGTGTATACATTCTTCGAATACTATAGTTGATCAAACAACTATATATTTTGAAAATAGTACAAGTTGATTTTCTAGTACCATTCATCACTATAAGTGCGTTTGATAGGACTTTCAGAACTATATCTCGTGAAATTATGTCCAGTAGATTCTAAGGTAATGATTAAGATTTGTTTTCTTCGAATTTTCTATATATCAAAAATTTGTGAAAAGTAAGTTTGTGCCATTTTCATTTGCCAAATAGATTGTATGTATTCCAATTATTTTACATGTAACGTCATTCCCCATGTAAACAACTCCACCATATAAATTTTCAAAGTTTAAGAATTATTTCCTATTGGTGACACTTACGTTCTCAACCTACCATTTTTTACACCCATATTTCCAACCTTTTAAAACTATGACACTCATGTCTCCAACTAACAGAAAATGTTTATCCGAATGTTAAACACCCACGTAAAACTTTCATGATGCCGGGAATGGTTTAAAGCAAAGGGATGAACATGGATGAATTTTACTCCATTTGAATTTCTAAAAGAAAATTAAAGTCACTGTAGGGACGGATCCATGATTGGGTCTAAGATCGGACTACAAAATTTCAAATCGGGCTAATACGCAATTTTTTTTTTTTACACAATATATATATATATATATATATATATATATATATATATATATATATATATATTTATATTTAATGTTTTTGCCTTAAAAAATTAAATAGACTGGGGAGGGACCGGGCTATAGCCCACCCTAGTCCCCCCCGCCTCCGTCTCTGAGTCATTGTTTGGTTTGTTTTTCAATAAAGGAAATCTTTTTCAGTTCAACACACACGAGTCTCATGTGATCATTTAACACTTATTAGAAAGTTTTCTATTAATTTGGGATTTGAGTATAACAATTTTAAATGATGAAAATGCAAGTACAACAAATGATAGGTTGGAGACATGAGTTTCTTATTTATGGAAAGTTTGGAACTACCCTAAAAATTATCATTCATTAAATGCATCCGAAAGGCCCAACTTGTGCTTTGTGAGCCATCACTCACCAATAATTTTCAATGATACAAAAGACAAAATCCCAGTAGGATAATTACATAACTACAAAAGCTTCAAGTTACATTCTAAAAATTAACAAACTTATGGAATATTTTTCACCAAAAATCAGGTGGTCACAATTTGTGACTCCTAATAAAAGTTCGGTCACATTGTGTGACCTCTCATAAAAGTTTGTGACCAATAATTTAGTTAATCATAGCACGTTCACAAATCGCAAACTATTTATGATCGCAGTCACAAATCACACAAAATTACAATTATATAAATATAATTTGTGAATCAAAATTACAAATTTAGTCGCAAAATCACACATTTTTAGGTCACATACTACTTATTGATTATAAATTATCCATTTTACTGGTCACAAATGTCTTCGTCTGATCCGACTATTTTACCATTACTGCACTTCCATCGGCATCACTCAAATGTCGTTGATACTTCACCACCATCGCTACTATACAACCACAACCACCACCTGCGCCAACAATCAATACCATCCAAACACCACTGCCATCAACATAGTCACCCCACTCCACATCAGCACCACCCAAACGCCATTGCCACCACTCCACCATCAGTATTAATCTATTTTTTTACATTTTTTTTGGTCGCGGGCCGAAAAAGCTTGTGACACGGGCCGACTCGGCTCGGGCCGAGCCCAAAAAATGAGGCTTGACCCCAGCCTTAGCTCGGTGTCGCGAGCCGAACCCAGCTCGACTTTTCATGGGCCGAGCCCAAGCGGCCCGAGCCGCAGAGCCATTTTGCCACCCCTACCTAAAATGCACCAACACCAAAAACCCATCAACACCACCTGTGCAAAAAGCGCCGCTGCTTATAACAATGACGCTCGCCATTGCTTATAACAGCGATGACAAGTGTCGCTGTCACAACGATACCCATTACTGCTATGCAGATTGTTGCAACAATGTGCATTGTTATTACAACAGTAGTAGTGTGGCGCTTCAAAGGAAGAGTGACAATCGTCGCTACTTATAATAATCGCGATGAGGAAGCAAAAGATGAAGTGGGTGGTGCAATAGGCATTCGTTGGTTTGGGACTGTATGAATGGAGGTGGTGATGTGGTGGTTGACAACGAGGAAGATGGGATAAGGAGGGCAGTGGCGCCCAGCGTTCATTGGTTTGGACTTGTGGGAATTGAGGTGGCGGTCCGTACTTTGGGACTATTGGAAATTTTGGATGGAAATGGTTTTAGAGTTAGAGTGGGGTGGGAAACACTTGATTTTTGAAAGATCAAAATTTGTACCTGATTGTTGAAAGAATAATTATGCTCAAACAAGGGCATTAACAGGTCCTTGTGACAGGGCGCCTGTGTGGCGCCCTGTCACAGCAGGCCTCTATTTGTGTAGCAAAACCATTGTTGAAAAGTAAGTGGGTGTGTGAGCGCGTAATTTTCCATCCCAAAAAATATTTTAGCGGTTTTAGAAACGTTTGGTCCAGTAGAACTCGCTTCAAGCCAGTCCAATATTGTATAGATTGTGGGTTGGTCGGTAAGCTTTGTTCATGTCCAATAGAGAGAACATAGATTTCTCTTGCATTTATGCAGTGCTTCAGTATTGTTACTGGATCCATATAAATGGATTTAGATTAGGGAACAATACACAAATCCTACATATAAGAATCACTTTTCAAAACTAACAAACTTGTTAAATTATTTCAAAAATCAGGTGGTAAATAAGTTTATTAAATATTAAATTATAATATAATATTCATTAATTATTTTCATCTCATGTCATCTTACCCATCTCATCCTATTACCCCACTACATCACCTTCCCTTCAACTCTCCATCGGTTCAGGCAACCACTCCAGCGACTGGTCCGACGGCACTCCGGCGACTGCTCTGGCAATTTTTTTTTTTTTTAAATATAAGCTTCATTTCAAAAGCCTGGAAAAGTAAAAACGACAAAGACACATATCATCATTTTAGATTTATAACTGTGTTATCCGTGACCATACCTGTATTATAGGTGACCAATTCACTGACTTTGTTTTCACGACCAACTTTGTCTTCGGTGTGACTAACTGTGATCAATTGTGACTAACTATGACTAATTGTGACCAAATGTGTATTCAGTGTGACCATCTGTGACTAGGTTAATCTCAAGTCACAATCAGTCACAATCAACACAAAATTGGTCATAAATAGTCACAACAAGCACATATTCGGTCGCATAGGATCACCACAAACAAATATGCACAGAACATACAAGTATTGCAATTCACTACCACCATCTACACAATAAACACACACTTGGTCACAGAAAGTTACAATTAACATACAAATGATTACCACCATCACCATTACATCCACTCCATCACCAACACCGTACCACCACCGTTTAATCCAAATAATTAGTCCAAATAATTGCAAGAAAATTTACGCACTCTTCTGCTTCAAGGAAGAATTGTGGTAGCCAACTCTCAAGTTCACTTTTACAAATGTTTACTCTTGACTGGTTGATGTGAATTCCACTGCAACAACATCCATATTATGGATGTGCTCGCAAAAATGCCAACTGTTGTCAGATTTCCAATAGCCATAGTGCGGTAAATGAGGTACTCCGTCAAGAAATGGCCAAAAGCATATATGAAGGATAAAAAGGTTGTCAAAAGGTACCAGGTGAAGAGGAGTTCAACTAATGTGGTCCACAAACAATCACCACAATTTCCACCAACACCTCTAAAAAAACACCAACCAGCACCATCGCATTTTCTAATGTAGATCAAAACAACTGCAAATTTACACCACCGACAGATCTGTACACCACAATCACAGCTATCATCGAAAGCAACTGCAACAACTCCGATTGGAGACAAAGCTTCACATTTTGATCTCAATGGGTTGGTGTTAGCACCACTAGCTCAATCACTCCAAATTCTCCCATTTTCGAATCTAAAAATAACAAATAAATGCCCAAATAAATCTCCACCATCCCCACAGCTATTCATAGAAGAAGAAACAGTTAAAGAAGCCTTCCAGAGTCAACGTCAAAAATCACATATGGCCGACAAAGACACGATCGCATAAACGCCCTACACACCGGCGCAGATCTACACACCACCGTACAAACACCTCTACACAGTAGTAAAGACCGCTGGAACACCGCTATTGGAGGAGGTTGAACAACGGTGAAAATAGAGAAAGGTCGAGGAACTGATACACAGTATCGTCGCGTCGGTTAGAGCGATGGCGACACCGTGATTGTCGCCGGCAATGACGACGGTAACACCAATGGTGGTTGGTTTGTGATAGAGAGAAGTGAGAGAGAACGAAGAGTACCCTAGGAGAAAGATAATGAAGATGATTGGGTTTGAAGATGAAATTGGATTAGAATAAATGGGGTGAATATGTAGATTAAATATTAATATTTTAAATATGAATTATCACCTGATTATTGAAAAAATGTTATTAAGATTTGATTTTTGAAATTTAAACTTTAAAGGTCGGGTTTAGGGTAATTTTCCCTTTAGATTATTAGTCCGGGTTTGGGCCCAATTATGGCCTACAGAAATTTAACCAAATTACGCAAATTTGTCCATAAGTATTATATTATAACTGGCCCAATCTATAGGTTGCCATGGAGCTCAAGGCAGATTCCTTTTTTTTTTTTTTTTGGCAAAATTGACAGCAACCCTACATTTTATAAAAAAGTTGAAATGTACCATCTTTATCAAATTTTTAAAATTCATTTTCATTTTTTACAATTTACTATATTTTATTAATTTCATAAGAATTACCTTCTTTTTAATTTACAATTAACATTTCATCATTGTCATCAAAAAATAATATTTGAAAACAATATTTTGACAAGACTAACGTATTCTAATACCGTATATTCTTTTTATTAAAAATTTACTATTTTGAACGGGTAATATATTGCATTATCATTTATTACTTTTGTGTTAAATTTTATTAAAAATTCTATTTCACACTAGTAACATGCTGTGTTACCAATTTTTTTTTTTTTTTTTTTACTTAAAAGACCATGTTTTACACTCAAGTAACGCGTTATTCTATTTTACTCTTACTTTTTGTTCAACAAACACAAATTTAAAATATCACCATCTCGAAATCAATACCTTCAACAACTTCACCTCATTCAACATTACAACCGACCCATTTTCAATTATATAAAGAAAAAATTGTTGCTTACAGGGTAACATGATTATCTAGTCTCGACTCCTATCACCATTTCCCAACATCTCCTACTATCAATGTTGCCATAAAGTTTTTTGCTTCCACATTGTTTTTAATGCGACTATTTAAATTGACCAAGTTGGAGATATGTTTTACAAATAACCTCACTTTCCTTTAAGCATAATGGCTTTCTAATTTGCTGATATTCTATAATTGACCACCTTATTTGTATTATGTATGACTTGAGATGGTGTACTAGTTGACATGTGGATAACTTTTTTATTTTGTTAGAGATCGCTATCCACATTCACCACAAATAAGTCGGATTTATCCAATCTTAACTATTCTCCATTTTTCCCCATCGCCATTCCATCACCAACAAGAAGATCTATGGCCGTGCCAAGGTCTCAAAGATCTTCACGACTTCTACTAGATCTATAAAATTCCTCAATTCAATCAGACATCTCCCAAACTAATGCCACTATCGCCTTCACCATTTTTTGCCTCTGCCATCCCTGCCATCAAATCATCTCCACCGACATTTAAATAACCAACACCACCACTCACATTGTCATTAGATCCTAATGTCAACATGCACACCCACAAACAGAGAGTTGCGACTTCATATTTCGACTCCAAAATATGAAAAAAAAAAAAAGAGAAGAAGAAGTGATTTCTATTCAAATTATATCATATAACATTTTAGTAAAGTTGAAGGACAGGAAAGCTATATAATTCCTCTATGTAAAATGAATTCTATAATAGTAATTTTTTAAAGAATGTGCGGTTAAAAAGTAGGTTTTTTTTTTTTTTTTTGGATTTATGTGCAAATTATTTTATTCGGAGAACGTGTAGTTGAAAATTAGTTTGAAGAAAAATGAGTTTTAAAAAATAGAACGCAAACGGAGGCCATCTTATACATGCTTAACGAAGAGTGAATAATCAACAAGTTCAACATCGTAAAAAATAAGCCCTATATCAAGAATTCAAACTTCGGAACACCCTTGTCCCTACCCTCCCCCTCATTCCTTTAGACATTGTTTAATTTCACTTTCACTCTTCGATCAAAACCCTTTTCACCTTTCCGTCATTATGGTACTTTGCTCTCAGTTATCATCTATAAGTATATAGCTTGCAAGATCTCCTCCACAAACACTCTTTTATTGTACTTTCGACACAAATTCAAGATTCTCTTTTCCTAGTAAAAAAGTTCCATAATTACCAATACAAAACTTGATTTGCTTGTTACCTTTTCCCAATTCAAAAGATAATATCCGTAAAATCCACATCACTCTTAACTTTGGAGTATATTCAGTGGACTCTTTATTTTTAAATAACATATTTTACAATTTAGAAAATATTTATAAATTTAAAGAGTAAATTTTTTAAGAAATCCAATGCGTTCTTTATATTTAATACTTAATTTTACTGCTCCCAAAAAATATTTTTTATTTTTTCCTATATTTTTTTAAAAACTAATTTCCTTCCAAATTATTATATTATTTTCATCCATTGAAAATTAAAATACTTTGAATATATTTAATTATAGAGAATGAATTTAGCTCTCCAAATTTGGAAAGTAAAACCCACTTAATTTTAAAATATTAATTTGAAAAGTCTCTTGAAACATAATTTTAAAAATTGATTCTTTAAAATAGAGAGTATTTTATATTTAAATAACCTCTATTAAATATATTCTTAATCACTCTCAATGAACAACAAATAATGTCTATCAAATTTATCTAAGCTCATGGATAAAAACAAATTTCTAAAAGAAAAGAACGTGACAAAGGGTATTTCTGTCGTTTCACTCAATTCATCATCACCACCTGTCGACTCTGCATGCCACAAACCAATATAAGAACTTTGTGGCGTTGGTGTCGGGAATAAAAGTCGATGAAAAGGAAAATACAGAAAAGAAAAATAATTTTCCATTTGGCTAAGCTTAAAAATGAATCAAAATAAGTTTTAAATAAAATTTTCTTTTCTAAATGTGGTAGAACATTCACAGAGATGTCAAAACGAATGTATTAATTCAAACTTATCCAACTGCATTAAGCCTCGAGTCAAGATCGACATGAGTCTTAATTTGACAATGGATGTAACTAACTATAAACTCGATATCAGTTGAGCTCGCAGCCGTAGTGTGATGGTTCGATTCCTGCCTCTTACAAGATTTGAAATTGGATTCTTTGTGGGTATCAGTATGACAGTTCTTGTACCCTAATCTGCTGAGGTACATCCTACGATTTACCACCTCCACAATGCTCTAGGGGTGGGGTGGTGAAGAACCTTCAATGTTGATGTTCAACCTTTAACTATAAACTCAACAATATTATGAGCTGATTGGACTGATCAATGCTGCTCAACTTATCATTTTTTTTTTTTCCGAAAGACCTATATTCTTGGTCTGCGAATTACAGCAATAAATTGCTTATGAAATACAAAAAATATTTCATTTGGCCTTCTATGTTACTAACAATTGGGATGACAAGGTCATTGCGCCTGTTTAGATTTACTAAAAATTATTTTTAATTTTGATAAAAGTTGTTGAAATATATATTTGAAAAGTTAATAAAAGTCGTGATCCTATAAAATACATAATTAAAATTAATTGTTAATTTTAAATTAATTTTTTATCAATTCTTTTACTGGACCAAACTGGGCACTATTGCAGATCGACTCAGAAGCGGGCTCTAATCGGACCGATTGGCTACAATCTGGCATTTTATCGTCCCGAACTTGGACTGCCCAATTCGTTTTGACATAATTTCCTCTTACTTATCTATTCTATCTACCAAACAGACCCTTA
This sequence comes from Osmanthus fragrans, assembly GCA_019395295.1. Taxonomy (NCBI): domain Eukaryota; kingdom Viridiplantae; phylum Streptophyta; class Magnoliopsida; order Lamiales; family Oleaceae; genus Osmanthus; species Osmanthus fragrans. Next base: position 6,305,630 of record CM033347.1, on the reverse strand, counting down.
ACATCGCACGATTTTACATCAATGTTTGATTTAGTTGTATGGTACAAAGGGTAAGATTAGTGGGTCCTCGGAAATTACAAAAAGGAGGTAGAGAGAGAAACTGTGTACAAGTATTATTGAGAGAGAGAGAGTGTGTGTGTGTGTTCTGTGAAGAAACAAAGGAGTAAGGACGGTGAGATACGCTGAAAATTCACATTTTTCTCCCCTCTCTCTCTATAAATCGTGTATCTATAGATAGAGAGAGAATTTTTGAATCCCTCGTGTGCACTAATCGATGTTGCATTTAAATGCTCTGAATCTGAATCAAACGTAATTAATGAAGTTGCTGCTCCGATCTTTGTCTTCTTTGGACGGACTCTCCAATTCATTAAATCTAAGCCGATCCGATCGATTTTTCTAATCTTCTTGTTTTCTGATTTAATGAAGTGAAAGTAAAGGAGGTTTTCTTTTGTCTTTTGTATTTTAATTAGCATTTATTAGTGGATATTTTCGATCGTCGACTTTTGGGAGAGAGGGAAAATGAACGGGGGTGATGGTGGAGAGGCAGTGGCTTCTTCGGCGGGTTCTCCGCCTCCGCTTGAGTGGAGATTTTCCCAGGTCTTTGGCGAGCGCACTGCAGGCGAAGAAGTACAAGAAGGTAAAGAATGTGCTTAATTAAATGGATAAATGAATTAAACTGCACACTTTTTGTTTAAATCTAGTGATTAAGGTCTGTTTTGTGAATTATATCTTTTTTATGAATGATAATTGGTTATGGAATTCCATTTAATATGTGGATTTACGTTATGGATTTCAGCGAACTGGAGTAGTGGGTAATACAATTGAGTTCAATCTTAGTTTGATTGTGTTGCTTCAAACTTTACTTGCACAATTTGGTGTCCAAAAATTTTCTTATGCTTTAGCATAGGATCTTTGTAATGGTGTCTGCTGTGCGCTTGAACTTGTTTTCATTCACTTGGAGAAATAGAAAAAAAATCAGTTTGTAGCAAAGTGATAGCTTTCTTGTTTTTTATCTGCACGTGGCAATTTCGGTATAATTAATGTTTAATGTCGAATTGTAGCCACTGCAGCGAGCCTGATGTTGTTTGGTCTTGGCATTTTTCTGCAAAGATAACAATGCGACATTGGAATCTGAAATGTCCTTCTGTGTTTAGGAATATGATTCGTGTCGTTGTATGATCATTGAATTTCAAAAGCCCTGTTCTTGTGCAGTTAGACTCCCACAGAACTTTCCAAATGTAGGCACAGTCGTGCAAAGCCTGATCTCTGGGAAGATGTGAAATGACGCGTGTGGTTTTAATGTACACTGTCTATGTTTGGACCGTGTTATACATTGGTGTTATAAAATCTGGAGAGAGAAAAAAGGAATGTCTATGTTGCTTTATAAAAGTTGGAGAGAGTCATTAATTAGAAAACTATACCCTCTTTGTCGGTTATAAACTAGAGATCGAGCCACATATAGGACAAATCGCAGAAGTAGCTCTAATCTATATTCATTGAATGTGTAGAATAATTTACCGTACATAGACAATGTCACCAAATTAGACACCTGTTTGACAACCATTATTTGAGAAAAAAATGTTTGAATAGTGATTTTTTGGAGAATGTGTGGTTAAAATGGAAAAATTTTGAGTTTACGTGCAGAGTATTTTATTGTGTGAATATGTGGTTGAAAATGAGTATTTAAAAAAAAAAGAGTTTTCAAATAATGGTTATCAAATTTGGGCTAGGTGTCAGCTTTACAGTTTTATGTTACTTACACGTTGTCAATCGGGACACATGGATTTATAACTTTGGCATGTTTAAACTCTATTTATGGCATGATTTTATCGTACAAAGATATATTTGTATAGTTATTGTTTACAATTTATAGTTTTCACACTTGTGGTGTACTAGATGGAATGATACAAACTATTGCACTTAAAAAAAGTAGGGAAGAGTACAGAGTGGTTTAATATTGATGTGTGCGGTAGTGTTATACCACAAACACTGACCTCTATGAATAATAGTAGGGTAGCTTATGGAGGCGGTATTATACTTGACAAACAGGTTTACAAGTTTATACTTGACTTAAATGATCTCCCCCATGCAAAAATAGACGTGCATAGGTGTTTTAATGAGTAGCATGTGGATTGAGAGAAGTTTGGACACCTTTATGGGAAGTTTTCTGGTTCCGTAGGTATGTGGACTGGATCGTTTAATGCTCTTGTTCTAACTATTGATGTTCAAACTTGAGTTGGATTTCGAAAGGATGAAATTCTGAACTTTAAAAGGTTGAAATAATGAACTTGAGATGCACGTTTTTTCATGTTCTTTCTTTTGTGTGAATTTCTGATTCTTTGGTTCAACTGCCTGAAATTGATCATCTGGCATGACTATTTGTGGAATCAGTGCACGTGTTAGCCTTGGGAGGAAAATGCCCATTTTAGAATAAGTGGTTCAAACTATTTTCTTGAAATGAGTGTATCATATCGACAAAATATTCATTTGAAAACCATCTCTATATTAACCTAGTGGTAGAAAGATTACCATGCTGCTTCTAGATGTGAAACGGTTTACTTTAACCATATTAAGAGTCCCACACTATTGAAGTAGAATTGCCAATTAATCACGAAATGCTATGGTTCTTACATATAATCTCTTAATTTATTCACAAGTAATTCGCGAGATTATGCACCTTTCTTTCCTAGTTATGAAGGGAAAAGGTTCACAATGAGACAGGTCATGGGTCCTTAATGATGTGATTAAGCGTAGGCATGGAGAGATTGTGGGAGAGGTGACAAAACTCTGTACTTAACATTACAAAATCAATATTCCTGAAAAAGATGGTACAAAGAAGAAAATCTGATAGCTTACATTGACATATAACACCTGTCCTCAACTCCTGGCGGCATTTATTTTCAGGATTCATCAACCTGTTTCTTGTTGTCTTGATTTTTTCTTGAAGTTCCATTCTGCATCAATTGCCGTGATATTGCAAATGACATTTAGAACATGGAACATGGAGCTAAGAATTTTAAATCTTGTTTATTTCTTTTTAATTTGCAGTTGATATTATCTCTGCTATCGAGTTTGATAAAACTGGTGACCACCTTGCCACTGGTGACCGTGGGGGAAGGGTTGTGTTATTCGAAAGAACTGATATGAAAGAGGTAAGCTTCCAAAATATTATAGGAAACTGGTGACCACCTTGCCACTGGTAACTCACGTTTAATTCTATTTAATTTAACGTACTGTAGGAATTTATTTTATCGATAGAGTCAATTATTTTATCACTTTGTGTTTTTAATAATTTGCAGCATGGTGGAAATCAAAGAGATTTAGAGAGAATGGACTACGCAGCTAGTCGGCATCCAGAGTTTCGGTACAAAACTGAATTTCAAAGCCATGAACCTGAGGTATTTATTTTGATATCTGCCGGCTCCCTTATCTTCTCCCTTTGTGTGCCACCCATGAGATTAGACAGTCATCGCTACTGTTTTTTCTCATGCCCCCTTTCCCTGTCAAAGGGAAAAAAAAACAGAAGAGTTGAATTGCTATAATGTGCACATCTGTATGTTTTTTTCTTTCAGTTTGATTATCTCAAGAGTTTGGAAATCGAGGAGAAAATCAATAAGATCCGATGGTGTCAGATGGCTAATAGTGCACTTTTTCTCCTGTCCACTAATGACAAAACCATTAAGTTTTGGAAGGTGAAATCTCTAATCTCCAATAATATTTTATTTGGTCATCATTTATGGTTGTAAAAAATGAACAAACAATTTAAGTGTTCTTAGTTCATCGTGGCTCCTGGTAGTAAAAGGAGACTTTCAGTGCCCTCGTGTTTACGGTATTCAAGTCTTGTATTTATCGTGTGGTGAGGAAAAGATTTGATTTTTTTTTTTCAATGCATGCAATCTTGATCGTGGATTTTAATCGGTGTCTTTTCCTTCAATATCTTTATAAAGACCATTTTTGGTCAATCTTATGCTAGGCGATGAGATTTGTTGTGCCCTTGTCTGTGTCCATCAAGCTCATCCTTACTTTCAATGATTGCTTCTTCACAATTCCCGTTTTAGTAGTTGGAGCTAGTTTGAATTTACATGCAGGGAGCAGAATTTGCCATATATTTGGAAGTGCTTAATGTTGAAAGGGTTTCCTTCTTTGTTTTAGTTTCTTTAGTGGAATGAAGTCCAATTGGATACATGTTACTATGTTGATGTGCACACATCAACATACTCTTCATCTGCTGGTTATATTAATTAATACTCTTTATCACGTTATCTTTCAACCAAGTTCAAATTGTAAAATGTTTTAATTCTAAGTCTTTGTTTTCAATTAAAAAGGTACAAGAGAAGAAAGTCAAGAAAATCTCTGAGATGAATGTGGATCCTTCGAAAGCTGCAGAAAATGGTGGTGTTGCCAATGCGAGTGTTTATGCCTGTTCTAATTACAATCTTGCTAATGGGAGCTATCTAGATCAATCTTACAACTGCTTGAGCAAAGAAGCATCCTTTCCCCCCCGCGGCATTTCCTCACTGCGATTACCAGTGGTAGTTGTACTTGACTATGCTCTACTCTTCTCTTCCAGTATTGATGCTATCTGTAGGATACATCATTTTTTTATTGTGTTCCACATATCTGAAGATTTATGTGCATAGTTCTTATTGGTGTTTTTCTCCACCCTAAAACACATTACGCATAACAACTGATCGTCGGTGAATAATCTAGTTTTATGTTGAGAAAGTAAAAATGCTTTAACTTGATGTCATTGGAATCCTTCTTTTAATGACTTGAATGCACGAAATTATTTTCACTACTATTTGTTTGTCTCTGTACATAAAGGGTTCACAGCCCTGGGACTTGGTTGACTACGACTGTTCCCTTGCTAGTCTGAAAGTTTGTGTAGGCATTCACTTGGAATACAAAGCATAGACATGTGCTAGGTATCACTATTATATGCTAAGTATCTTCCATTGTCACATTATGGTTTGTTGTAACATGTGCTTTGTGCAATCTGTAGGTCACAAGCAATGAGACCAGTCTTGTTGCAAAATGTAGGAGAGTGTATGCTCATGCGCATGACTACCATATCAATTCTATTTCAAATAATAGGTAAGGTTCCAAAGTTTTAAATTGTTAATGAATAAGGACTACATCTTGACTTTTTTTTGTCTGTCACGTTGTCTTATCATATGAGTTATATGATTTTACCTGGATTTTGGTGGTTCAGTTAATTTATTTTCCTCCTGCTATTTTCATTCTCAAGCTGGAGGATGGAAAGCAAGTCTACTATAAGTTGTTGCAATTTTTTTTGCAATTGAAAGCATATCTTTCCAATGTCGGGTGTGTTAGTTCATTAGTTTATGGTTGGCTGACAATGGGACTGTGACCTCTGAGGCATCAGTTGAGGAAATACGTATTAGCAAAGAAGTGTTTACCTGTTACCCAGATATTTTCTTGACTTGATGGATGCACTATAGATAGCTGTGATGGCATTGATGTGTTGTCATGTACATGCATCCTTTCTTTCTCTCTGCTTATCTGCCACCCTACTTCCCTGCTAGGTGCTTCCTGTGTCCCCCCCCCCCCCCCCCCCCCCCCCCCCCCCCCCCCCCGCGCACGCATAGTAAAGCATCATTTTGAGAAAAATGAAAGTATACACACTGGATGATATGGAATAGCGCCTTACGCTATCTCTTACTGTTCCCCTTTTGAAAAAAGTAAATACGATCTTCTCTTTGGAGATTTCACAGTGGAATTTGATCATTTAGAGGATATATACAACATATATGTATGGTTATATGTAAAGTTCATAGAACCTGCCTTTTTCATATCCTATGTTGACAATTAGTACACGGATACATTTTTCACTTGATCTTGTTTTATCTTTCCATTATTTCTTGATTGATGAATGCAAACAGTATCTCTCAAGCACTTGATTCTGCCAAGAGCTAACAGTTTTAAAATTGTCATTAGCACCTTTTTATTTTTCTCCCGGACTCCACTTAATAAAGCCTGGAACTCTTAAAGTGCACAAATTTGTAATCCTAACTCTGTAACCCAGATGGTTATAATGTCTTCACCTGCAAGATGTGATATATACTGATGTCACGTTATTAAAAAACTTTTGATTATGGCTTTGTGGAAGCCATTTATTCTTTAATTCTGGTAATCTGATCTGTTCGATTTTAGTGATTAAAATGTATTTATTATGCTTTTCAGTGATGGTGAAACATTTATATCAGCTGATGATTTGCGAATAAATCTGTGGAACTTGGAAATAAGTAATCAAAGTTTCAATATTGTTGATGTTAAGCCAACAAATATGGAGGATCTAACTGGTAAGTCCTTTCTGGTTCAAACGTCCAGAGTACCTTTTCAATTTAGTTTAAGCCAATTTCTTATCTCCTTTAAATGCTTGATTCTGATAATTCATTTTACGTGGCAATCACTCCATGAAGGGACCAGTAAACTTAATTCATTACTTCATGCTGTCATAGCTCTTGCCATTATTCTTTATGTAATTATACTTACCCATCTAAGTAGCCAAATCAATTCTCATAAAATGAAATTTATTCATTTTATTGTACTATCTATAGTGATGAAAGTATATGCTAGGAGATCATCACGTTGCAACTTACTGGGTTAAATCATTTTATGCTCATTGAACTTGTCCACTTGATCGGCAACCTTTTGCTTGTTGCAGAGGTGATAACCTCAGCAGAGTTTCATCCTACACACTGTAATACATTGGCATACAGCAGTTCAAAAGGATCGATTCGTCTAATTGATTTGCGGCAATCTGCCTTGTGTGATTCACATTCGAAAATGTAAGTGTATATGTGATGTATCTTTCTTAACTGCTTCTGATTTCCGTTATAAGTTGTCTGCATAAAATTTGATCTTAATTAATTGTCCAGAATGGGAATCAAAAGTTAGTGATATCGGGAATTCTAAGTCGTTTTGCTTTCTCCGAAAAAATTAACTATGTTACTTCCTATTGATCTTTTTACATGAGAAAATTGATTTTTCATTCACGTACAGATTTGAGGAACAGGAGGCACCTGGTTCAAGATCATTTTTCACTGAGATAATAGCTTCAATTTCAGATATCAAGTTTGCGAAGGATGGAAGACACATACTTAGTCGTGATTACATGACCCTTAAGGTGTTCCATCTTCTATAGTTTATTTAATCTTTCTCAATGATCATATCTTGTCATTTGGACATGCTTGGTTTTGCTTCCTGCTGGGTTTATGCAAATAATAACAGTGGTGGAAACTAGTTGGCTGCAGTTAGGCATTCATTAAGCCCATTTGGTTTGGTTAAAAAACAGTTGCTTAGTAGATTTTGATAACAGTTATGAAATGTGTGGTTGAAAAGTTGATAAAAGTTGTGGGCCCCACAAAATTTGTGATTGAAAATGAGTTTTAAAAAAATTGGGGCCAAACTGGGGCTAAGTTTCATTTAGAATTGCCTATGTATGAGGATCTCAAGCTTGGCTCTAAAGATGTAAAAGAATCTAGCAGAATTACTTATTACGGAATTTTTCACTCGCTATAGTCCATAGCTTCTTGAGGCAGAAGAAGATTAGAAATAACTTCAGTTTCTTTGGAGCATGCACCTATTCTTTGTACTCATTTTTCTGTGTTGTTTCAATTTTGGTTTGTCACTTGGTTTCAGTTATGGGATGTTAATATGGATTCTGGTCCAGTGGCAACCTTCCAGGTTCACGAGTATCTGAGACCCAAGGTGAATAGCTTTGTTTCTCAGAAAGTATTCCGCATTTTTTTTTGCTGCAGATATTGTTTTAATTGAGCTGACGTGTTGGTAATTTGATAATGTCCAGCTCTGTGATTTGTACGAAAATGATTCCATTTTTGACAAATTCGAATGTTGCCTGAGTGGCAATGGTCAGCGAGTAGCAACTGGTTCTTACAGGTATGCTCGAGTCTCTTTTGTCTGCTCATTTCTATTGTGTCTCATTTTTGTGCATCTCAATGAAAGGCTTGACATGATTTCAGCAATTTATTTCGCGTATTTGAATGTGCTGAGGGGAGTACTGAAGCAACTACTCTGGAAGCAAGCAAAAACCCAATGAGGTATCCTTTATAAGATTAATTTTGGCATTTTTGTTATATTATTTTTTTACAACATAATCCCTTCATTGCTCATACAGAAGACAAGTCCAGACCCCTTCAAGGACTTCGAGAGGCCTAAGCAGCACTATAACTAATGCTGTCAGACGAGGTATTATTCTTGTCCCCCCTCCCCCCATCTCTTTACCTACCATCACTGGCCTTCGTTTGTTCAGTCCAACATTGGAAAGCGATTATAGTTTTCGGTTTTGCTTTTTCTCCTTTCCTCCACTCAATGAATGTTGGATTCTCTATGGCAGGTGCAGACAGTCCGGGAGTTGATGCAAATGGAAATTCATTTGACTTCACTACAAAACTGCTCCATCTGGCATGGCACCCAACTGAAAACTCTATTGCCTGTGCTGCTGCAAATAGCTTGTATATGTACTATGCATAAAAAGCCAGCACTCGAAGTCGGTCAAAGTTTTTGGGTCAATATATAAGAACGCATCTTTTGCAAACAAATTGAGGCTCCACAGTTTCTCGCTTATCCAAGTGCCTCATAAATCTGTAGCACATTCTTTCGAGTGCTTGTACCTGGGCAGAAGGTTGGTTTTCTTGGATCGGTTAACTTTTCTGGTTCGCTCTCCATTTGTTTTATTTTTTCTCCATCTATCCTAGAAAGGAAAGACGTGTTTTGTTCTTAGTGTTGGGTCGAAGCTTGGAAAGAATGTGATTGTACCTCTCCTCCAAACAAAAGTTAAAAAGGATTCAGTCCCGAGGTTCTGAAGGTAAATGTAGTTAAATTAAAATCTTCCTGCTGCTGCTGCTGCTGCTAATTTGTGGGGCATCAAGTTCATAAACTCTTCCTAGGTAGAACAGTGTCATTGGTCTCTCTTTGTAGGATGATTTTGGTCTTCTTATGTTATAGATTCTCAAGTATTCTTTTTTGTAAAAGTGACTAAAGATTGATAGATTTCTATATTTTGCATGTATTAGGTATCAAGATGTATTGGATTGTGGCCCGATATTAGAAAAGATTTGTGCAAAATATCATTTGGATCCTTACCATCCATTGTTTTCAAGAATAAATTATATCAAACCTTTCAAAAAGGGTAAGATCCCGCCTTCCAATTTGCGATCGAAGTCCCAAACTTTCAAATTAATATGCAATGCGAGGTCCCTCAATCGGCTTTCGTTCAAAAATTCGTCAGTTGACCCATAAGTCAGCCTAGGCCAAATTTTGACAATTGAAAGAAAGGCAAGAAAGTCTTTTCGTGTTACCTCATTTAAAATGATTAAAAAAGAGGAAAAAAATAAAAAACTAAAATGTTTCTCATTATTTTTTTTTATTCTTTTTTCCTCTTTCTTTTTAATCATTTTGAAAGTTTTGAAGCTCTGATAATTTACTCAATCATTTTTTATGTGTGAATACAAATTATAATTTAGAAAAGTTTTGTAAGTGTAAAATAGTCAATTGTATAGTGAAAAGTTATAATTTTTGCAAGGGTTAATCTACATGTACATAATAGATTGTACTCCCTCACATGGAGGGGAGTCCACGAATATTTAATTATGTGTGGACTCCTCTCCATGTGAGGATGGTGTAGTCTATTATGTACATTATTATGTACATATAGACTAATTCTTTTTGCAAATGTTTTCGAGTTGGTACAATTTCCTCTTTAGATTCTGATCGCATTATTTTGTGGGCGGTGCCGGGTTCCTTGCGGGGCTTAGACGCGATAAAGATGTGATTGCACCTTTGTCACTCTTCACTCACTGAAATCTCCTCTTTGATTGACACTGAACTCGTGTGGATAACCCTGTCTGTCCAACTCGCGTGGATAATCCTACCTGAATAGATAGTTCTGTCCAGGGCCCCAACTCGCGTGGATAACCCTACCTGGACAGACAGGTCTGTCCAGGGCCCATGTGGCCCTGGACAAATAGCAGGGTCCAACTCGCATACCAGGTGGGCCCAACTCCCTCTATGACCCCCACATTTTGGCATCATTATGCTCGTCAATTTTCTTGTTAATCCAGGACATAAAACAATGTATGTAATAGTGTGTCGATGCAAGTACTTCTAAAGATAAGATATTCAACTTTTAACTTTTTCTCAAGTATTGAGGTCCTATTTGATTATCATTATTTGACAAAAACAAAGTTTCGAATAGTAAATTTTTGAAGAATGTGTAGTTAACAAGTAAGAAAAGTTTTGAATTTACATGCAGAATATTTTATTGTGTAAATGTATGGTTGAAAATGAATATGTAAAAAAAAAAAAAGAGTTTTTTAGTAGTTGTTAGATAAATGTATTTTATACATTTATTTGGAATAAAAATATAGATATTTAATAATTTTTTTGAACAATTATAACATAATTTATTGTATATATCGTTTATTAGGTGAAAGTGAAATTGAATAAAAAAGTGAAAATTGGTGAAAAAGAGCTAGGTCTAAAATTTGGGGACTAAAATGTAAATACTCAAAAGTTGTGTTAGGCCTCACGATGAAGATTCGAGAATGCTAGAGGTCAATTGTATGAATTTAGAAGTCAAAAGGAGTTAAACATGATCAAAATATTCACAATCAATTTTCAACTGCACAAGATGTTCCAAATTTTTAGTTAGACATTGTCACATTGAGATTCATTTTTGATCTAGTAAACGTTCGAATTGAAAAAGAGTTATTTCTAGTCAAATTTTATGCATTTGAGTTATTTTTACAACCCAATTTGAATCGTTTCAATCAGACATTAGGAAAGAAAGTTATGAAAAAAAATAATAAGGAGGTGCAGTGTTTGATTTTCCCCAGGGGTGGTGCGCCGAGTCGCCACTCACAATGTCTTTACTACATTTGGCCTAGGCGCCGCATGATTCATCTAGTGTGAAGATTTTCGATCCATTTAAAACCCATAAAAACTCTAAATTTGGGGAAAACGATAAGAGAAGTATAAATACAAGAATGGAGGCACTTTTGAAGAGTTCCACAAATTGAGGTACATATATCATAACTTGAAGAATTACATAGCAAAATCAAAAGAGTAAAACAAGAGAACAAGTGTTTGGAATCAAGATAACTTGATGTAAGATTCATCTACTTCTATACATCTTAATTCAAAATCCGAAAATATACTCAATACAAATATTTTATTTTTCTTCTACTACTATGAGTAGCTAAACCATATATTATGGCGAATAATGAAATCTATTCGAGACCCTTTTATTCAAAGTTCTAATTCTTTAAAAGTTCATATGTTGAATTTATTTATGTATTTAATACTTTGAATTACTTGATCAATAATTCAATGATTTTGTGAATCTTTTACGAATTAAGAGGTGAGTTTTAGATTTAGACTACATAGTACAATTCAGTAATTTAGTTTAACGTGCAGAGATACATATACCTAATTATTGGGGTCGTTATATGAATTCTTAGAACTACTATTTCGTTTAACTAAGATTGATTCGTATAGAGATGTGTGATTGAATTAATTAAATAAGCTCAATGAGAATTCGAGATGGGTAAATAGAATAAAATAGAAGAATTAAACCGAACATTACATTAGATTTGTAAATCTTGAATTAAGACTCAAATGTGATCAATAGATGAAATTATTATGCCGTAATATCCATTTCATAATTGAAACATCAACTTGATCTTTGTGTATAATTTTGATACATTCAATTAGTAGATATAATTAGAAAGATAATCAAAACAATCATAATTCTTTGTTTTCATCAAATAGGAGTTGGAAATAGAAATTAAGTATTAAAGTATAGTTTTTGTGGGAAGGATAATTCAGGCTCAAAGATTCACTATATTACTCATTACGATATTGTACACTTACGATATAAAAAAACACAACAAATTTTTAGCTCTGTTGTCGGGATTATTTTTATTTAGTATTGGTTAAATTATTTCTTGAATAAATACGTTGATTTCTTGAAACATTTCTAAATGGAGACTTTCTTGTTGTGCTTGAATAAATAAAACCGTGGGTGGCAATGGCATGAAGGTGTTAGCTAATGAAGCTGGACCAATGGCATGGGGCGACTCACGCTGGTGAATCGCATGCCAAAATGTATATCAATGGCTTCAAGAAAATTGGCGATGGCTGAAGTGTGGTGGCGACTGACTAATCAATGGTTGGCGGCGGCGGCTTACAGTAGCAATTGTTGGTGATGTTAGGGTTGCAATGATTGGGAGAAGGTGGTGGGGTATTGGGGTTGTGGAGAAATTTTCGTCAACGGAAATTAACTAATGAATTCAATAAAATAATTAAAATTGAACCAGCTAGTACCATGTATATTTCTCAAAGCTAAATAAATAAATAAAAGTCAGTTTTTTTTTTTTTTTTTTTTTTTTTGGAAATAAAACAATGTGTCACCTAGTTTTAAAAAAAAAAAAAAAAAAAAAAAAATCCTACCTAGAGCTCATATTCAACTAAGCACTTAATTTTTAGCCCCTAAAAAATTCATGTTGAGCAGAACTCTAAACTTTAGGTAATTCTTGTGATTCTATGTCCAATATGATGAGCATATAAAATTCGTGCATATTACTTGAGAGTGAAGCATTGAACTATAACTCAGCTAGCTAAGTAAAGGCTCGATTCGATAACTCAATGATGTAGCATGAATATCCAATCCACCCTCCCTAATCAAAACAAATCTTTAATTTCCTTTAATTTATCGTTTTCGTTTATTTTCTACTTCTTTAATTAAGGTTATTTTCATCTTTAATTAGGCTTTAGGGTTTTCTTTTCTTAGAATTACACTATTGAAACACTGTTGTTTTCTTAGTTGGATTTTGATTAAAAATTAATGAAATTATGAGAGTTTTTTCAAATTCTTTATTGCTTTTAGTATTCGTGTGTGAATCAATGAATCATAATCACGTGCTATTATTGTTGCTTCTTCCATTTAAACCACTTAGAGGTGATTTATATCAAGAGTGATTGGTATCAAGGCACACTTTCTGGAATTCAACCTGGTAGGATGTAACGAGTTAGAGTGTGTTACTTTCAGTAAAAGACTAATCCTCTAAATTATGTGATCAAGAAAAAGTGTCTTTGTGGAGTCAATTTCAAAAAGAGTGACGCTTTACATTTGGCGTCACTAAGTTAGACTTAATTTGTGAACTTATAACCAACCACTTGACTACCCTCTTTACGGTCAAATTTTGTAAGCAACTTATGCACAATTCAATTTTAACATTTTTGTCTAAAATCACTTAAGGGCTTTGAAAATCTGTCGATGGTATTTGTCACAAGACTGATTCGATTTTTATTTTTTGGGTTCAGCCTATTCTCTTATTGAATAATTTTCCATTCATCATTCTTCAGTAATTAGTGTCGTATCAAATTCTTAAAGTTTTACTTTAATTGGTAGAGTGGTTAATAGTCAAAATTGGTAGAATCCTGCTTTTTATCATTACTAGTGATAAATACAAGTCAATGTGATTGCGGGACGGGTGTTAAAGACTAATGATGATAGATAACATTAAGTCATGAAATCCTACTTTGTAAATGTAGGAATTAATCATCGAGAAATCTTTGATTCGAGCTCAGAAATCAACCAAACGAATACCACATGACTCAACTCGACCCAAGACTTCACCTTTATTTTGGTTGCTCCAAGTTCTCTCTTTCAAACCCCACAAAGAGGAATGGATGGTGCCGTGGTGGTACTTTGCAAGTCACAAAGGCAAGGGAAGAAGAAGATAACAAAGGTTGACACACAAGACTTCTCACATGGCTGCTCTCCCTCTCTCGGCTCTCCCCTCTCTTGCATTACACACACCCACACACCATGAAAAAACGGCTGGAGGAGATAAGGATATATAGCCATAGGTTAGATAAAAAAAAAAAACTTGGGCCAAAGACTTTCTTCTCTCCAAATGGGCCAAGACCAAGTAGCCCAACTAACCAAATAAATGGGCTACCAATTAATCCACAACCTACAATCTAATAACCCAATTACTACTTGGACCATTCACAAGTGAAGGTTATTTCCGAGTCGAGCCAAGTCTATGGTGTCGATATTATCCGTCAACTGTTTTACATTATCGTCCGGATTATTGGGTATCAAAAAATCCAACAATAAAGATTTTGACTAATTCTATTTAGCAACATCAGTATGTGCATAGAGAGAAGAGACTCTCACTCTGAGATAGGGATAGAGGGGACAGGCATATTTTTGAAATGAATGGGAAGAAAAAACAAAACAATGCAGTGTCTTTGGTACACATTATTAAATTATACTTGCCGATAGAATCGAGGAAATTTCAAATTTTTTCCTTCTTTGGTGATATAGTATATTATCTCATTCATGTTACCAACCATGGACAAGAGGAGCTGGATGGAAAACCTAAACACACGGTTTTATCAAAAGATGATTGTGAGCAATGGCTAAAATTGGTCCAATTAGAAGAGCGGTGCCGACGGTCAATCGAACTCTTTAGTTTTTTCTTCTTCCTTTAAAGTAGTTGTGATACTAATTGTACTTTACACTTGATTAATTTGGGATGGTGATTAAGCTGAAAGGTCAATTACTGTAGAGATGTTAGGGTCCGTTTGATAGCCTAAGTTTTCCGTGAAAGGTGAAAAATATTTTCCTGATTTTTACTATTCATCTGCTTGATTGCACTAATTAGTGAAAACATTTTTCAAATTTTCCAATATATAAGCGGTTGATGCACAAATATTGGTGGGAAAACATTTTCCAATTTTTTGACAAATTTTATTTTTATTTTTTTATAGCAATTGGAACATATTCCAAAGTCAATGGTAAAAAAATTTATTTATTTAATTGACAATTTGCGTAAAAAATAAAGTCAAACGAAAAATTTGTCAGGTGAAAAATTATTCCAATCAAACATCATTAATTACAATTCCATGTAAAACAAATTCTAGGCAATTCAATTTCCTGTCATTCATTTTCTTTCCACCTATTTTCCACCCTTGCAATTAAACGGAACCTTAATGTATTTGAAAATTAGTTAGACTAATACGGTCATCGACCTAAGAAATTAGTTACCATGCGGACATTATATTTGACACTTGCTATCTCTCGTAGTGTGATGTAGCTCTAATATTAATTCAAAGGGATAATATAGAAAACAGTACACCGAGCGAGTAAATATGTTTTTTAAGTATCAGATGCACGTGATTAATGTGAATACTAATTATACGTTACTATTTTTTAATTTGGTACAGCGACTGACCAGAGGTCAGTTATCGTACATATATTAATGGCATAGATTAATACGGTCATCAAGCTTAGAATTCAGTAGTACACCGCCCCGTTATATAATCCATATGCAATTCTCAACACAAGTATGCTCAGTAACACCTATATAAGAAGTCTGCATCATCTTATGAAGCTGGAGCTTTCATGACTTTAACTCGAGTTTCGTCACTATCTTTAGGGACAGGCAAAGATACTGAACTAGTGAATCTTCTGAACCTCTGTTGAACTTTTTGCATCACTTTGGCTGTTCTGTGTCGAGATATGTGAAACCCAATGGCATCTAAGTACCAACCACACCTTCCCTTGAATCCCACAATTTGGCCACCCTCCATTGGAAAGGAGAATGGTGTTCCTTCTTCTACTCCAAATGGCCCAAACGTTCTCTGGTTGCTTTTAAATGTGAGTGATCGGATCACAGGGGTGCCACCACGAACCACAGGCGAGTAGTGTCCACTCACAGTTGTCAAGAACTCTTCAGGAAATTGCAGCTTGATCTAGAATCCGTGAAGTAATTAAGTACTTGTTTGATAAATTTTTGCTAAAATTTTTTAAAGTTCCAACTTGTCAAACTTCAATTTTAACCACACATTTCGTAGGATCCACGACTTTTAACTACATATTAAATCAATTTTATCAAAATATGCTAAAACATTATCAAAATTTTTATCAAACAACTCCTAAGATTATATTAAGTTTCGAGAAAATTGCATTACAAGTTCTCAACTTATTTGATCAACCTTTAAAAATGAACAAGTGATCATCATCAACTTTTAATTATAGTTGAAGCAGTTGAAATCTCAATTAAATCGCACCCCTCTAGGCACCACCAATTTGAAAAATAAAATCTAGCTTCATAAAATTTGACGTAGGAGGATCTGTGATGATTTAATGGTGGTTTGGATATTTCACATCGTTGACAGTGGAGACCAACTTGCTTCTTTTTAAAAGTTAGGAATCAATTTACTATAATCCTAGGAGCATATAAGCATAGAAGGGAGAACTTAAAAACACGATTTAAATTATATATAATTAGATGGAAATAAGAATTGAGAAGCTATCTCAACATATTGGATCAGTTTTTCATATATTCTTCGACTGAGTCAATTATCATGAGACTAAGAGCATGTATAGCTAACCTTAAAAAGTAAGCAATAGTTACTTTTTAGTAACTTTCAGTTTCTAAAATATATTTGGATAACTTTTAAATAAAAAAGTTACTTATTTTAAAAGTAAAATGCGTATTAACTTATTAGTAAACCTTTTAGCCTTTAGGTCAGCCAAACATGATCTAACAAAAAAGTGGTATGGTCCAATTTTTTTGCACAAAGAATTGGGTGATAAATAGAAAGGAAACAAAAAGTTACCTCAGCAGTGCTACCACCCCCGGAACCTCCATGCTTCTCTCCTGAAACAGGCTTACCAATCTTATCATAAACCACACATATTGAGTCGATGCAGCGACCATATTTAAGGGTGATTTCTCTCACTCCATTGTAACTTCCATCATCCCAATTAGTCCCTCCATTGCCTCCCCATGGCCCGACAACTATTGCTTTCTTGTTCTCACCGGCCTGGTCCTTCTCCCCATCCTAAAAGATTTTAGCAGAAATTCATGTTGTCAGGAAAATGGAAGGTTGACAATCCACAATTCAGTACTAAATAGAGCGAACAAAAGAAAGAAATAGAGAGTAACTTGAACATCCTTTAAAATATTTTATTTATAAATTCTGATAAGAGTTCAGAACTGCATACCATGCTAATCCAAGAATGAACAAAAAGAGACTGATGCTAGATATCCAATGCCTTGTAGCAGTTAATTTCCAAAGTGGGGGAGGCACTCTATATAGAACAAAAAAGTGATTGCCTTTGTTGTGGCATCCGATTCCATTTGTACCGCCAACCAGGAAAGTTCCCTTTTTATGATTTTGGAAATCGAAGTTAACGGGCCAAAACTATACCAAGTGCCTTCAACTAAAACACTTTGCATCTTGTGCTCAAATGATCAGGTAAGCATCTGATTCCCCACATGATCAGGTAATAAGCATCTGATTCCCCCACAGAGGTCAATCTACGGTTACACTTTTATGATTTTGGAAATCGAAGTTAACGGGCCAAAACTATACCAAGTGCCTTTGACTAAAGCGCTTTGCATCTTGTGCTCAAATGATCAGGTAAGCATCTGATTCCCCCACAGAGGTCAATCTATGGTTACACAGAATCATATACTTCAGGAGTAGTTTAGATCTAGCAATGCACATAGTATAATAACTTAAAAAAATAAAAAAATAAATTCATCTAACTAAGGCTAAATTCATTGAGAATAAGCTTAGTTTGTTTTATATTTTTGCACAAAACTATTGTTTAAAATGTGCAAACAGTTGACTTCTCAAAAAGTCTTAACTGAAATATGAGCTCAGCATATTGTTTAACGTCATGGAGTCAATGATCAGGCAATTCAGAAATTCGATCAACAGAATTGCTTATTAAATTGATTACATTATTTTCTCTCATCTTCTGCTTCTTAAGTTTATCCTTGTATGACTCAACATTACCGTTTTTCCTTTTTAGCATCCTTGGGGAACCTTCAACCGTGCGACCAATCGCTAATGGCTTCTCCATAAAATTTTGCAGTTCATATTTCTTGCTACCAAATTTTTATTACCCAATCCTTTGACAAGATTTTTCAAGAAAATTCTCTTCCACAACATCATTCATTCAAAACTATTCACCAGCAACATATATGAGAGGTAACTTTCTCGATATTACAATAATTTCTAATCGGTAGTAAATTTTTTTTCCCAATCTTTATGCAATATCAATCAAGATTCTAAAAACTAAAAACTAAACGCTTATTGGGAAATTATCGTGCATAAATATATTCCAATAACTAACATTTTACGTGCATAAAACATTACAGAATTTTGACTTTACCGAAATAAAAAATGTAGAGTAGAAACGAGAAATGCATGAATTTGAATTCTGTCAAGGCAAGAATTTGACTTTCTTCTTATGACGATAATGCCCCACGTGGGTGCTAACTATTTTGAGTCATGCTACAGGAATCACATGGGTGATCGCACACTCACATGCGGGGAAATATTATTTTATTCATATGGGTCTTGCACATTCACATGTGGTCACCCATGCGGGTAGAGTATCATTTTCCAACTATTTTTTGGCATTCATCACCCAAGATTCAATGACAATGTTCTGCAATAGGGGCACTCTAAATTACGCAAACCAATGAACTTAATGGCATCATGTCAAGAGATTAATAGAGACTAACGTGCATGGAGACCATCATAAATAACCACTGTAAGAATCCATCATACTGGTTTCCAATCATAATCCTGGTGCACTTGACACTTGTGGCATAACTTTATTATTGTCTATGCCTGAAATATAAGCACTATCACCATGAACCAAAATCTAGTTACACTACCACTGCACGACAGCACGAGCATCCACGCTTGTCCGTTGAAGTCTAATTTTCCAAAAATGGTAGTTGCCTTATTCTATGATGTGCACTCTCATTTCCAAAAAGCGAACCGTTGGCTTACAACAGAAATGAAGGGTAATACATTTTCATGTATTCAAACTGCCAAACAAATGAAAATCTACCTCACAAATGAAAAACTGATGTCCCTTTTATTTATTTATTTATTTATTTATTTTATTTTTTGAGGAAGAGACACCAACGAAACTGCCGATTGGCAGTTGGAATAAAGAGAAATACTGCTTTGTAGAACACCACAATGAAAGTCCATACACTTTCATAATTATTGGCATTGTTCCACGAGTTAGGGTTTACCACGAGTTAGGGTTTATAGATGAAGAAAACTTCATGCCACCGAATGAAGTTTAGAATTGCAGAATGTAGAAATCTACAACAGAATATAGAATGGTCAGTTTATGTTGGAGAAGAGAGATATTTGTTGGAATATACACTAGCAAGTTCCAGCAACTCACGTGTTCCAGCATGCATCAGCTTCACGTTTCCATCATGCACTTCAGATTCCCTTCCAGCTCATCTCCATTCTAGAGGCTTCTATAGTAGATTAGTTTGTTAGATTTGTAGTACTTTTCTCTATAAATAGAGATCTCTTATCATTGTAATTGAAGTTGAATGAATGCAAATACATCATTCCTCTTCCCTGCATTACAGCAGGTTTATCTCTCGTTCGGTTCATGCAGTTTTCCTTTTCTTATTTCTTAAGATGGTATCAGAGCAGTGAAGCTTCCTGCTGTTGCTTTTGTTTTCTTCATAAAGTGAATAAAAAGAGTTTGAAATATCTGGAAACGAATCCAATCGGTACTTGGAGTTCTGGCGATAGAGAGGTTTTGGAACATTCCAGTTCATTTTCTTTAGATCAGAGGCATGGAGATTACACTGGTGGTTTTACTTGCAGTCCTTGCTGGAGTTTGTTTAGCATTTCCAGTTCTTCTTTTACTCATCAATGTTGATGATGATTGTCTTCAGCAAATGCCCAGTTTCAGAGCTATGTATGCTCTTTCATCCCGGTTGAATTTTATTGTTGTTTCTTCTCTCTGGAATGCTTCTCTATTGGACATTATTTTCGACCCCAGGCTTCTCTTGCATCTCTGCTCTTCTCTCTACAATTCAAGATGTTTCATTTTGAGGGGGAGTGTTAGAATATACATTAGCAAGTTCTAGCAACTCAGCAACTCACGTGTTCCAGCATGCATCAGCTTCACGTTTCCAACATGCACTTCAGATACCCTTCCAGCTCATCTCCATTCTAGAGGCTTCTATAGTAGATTAGTTTGTTAGATTTGTAGTACTTTTCTCTATAAATAGAGATCTCTTATGCATTGTAATTGAAGTTGAATGAATGCAAATACATCATTCCTCTTCCCTGCATTATAATAGGTTTATCTCTCGTTTCGGTTCATGCAGTTTTCCTTTTCTTATTTCTTAAGAATATTTGATGATATTTAAAGGATTTGCTAATATTGGAGAATATTATGGCGCAACCACGATTTGAAAGATTTCCATAATTCGTTATTTTCTTTCCATAATTGCCTCATCCTTAATAAGACAACATTGATGTAATGCGACTATATATGTTTCATTATAATCTCCAAACATAAGTGAATAATATACAAGCTCTCTCTTCTCTCGTGGATGTAGGTTGCTACATTAGCGTCGAACCACGTAATTCTTTGTGTTCCTTTTAGTTTTATTGAATTCTTCATGGTATTAGAGCGGATGTGTTGATTTGGTCCATTTCTATTCAAACGGAATCTGTTCAGAAATTCAGAAACTTTTCGCAATCTCCACGAAAATAGATTTTTTTCAGCTTTGCACGACCTCCACGAACTGCTGTATCTTTCAAACTGTAACTCGAAATTGTGCAAGGTCAGTGCCGTTGGATTCGTATCGTCCATATTTAGGTGACTGGGTTTTGGGCTACTTTCAACAACGTTTGGTGGGTTAAAATCATCTTCAAAGTCCGCTGTTGTGTTTTTCAATTTTTTGCTTCGCGTTTTTTGGCCTTTGATTACTTGTTTTTCAATTTACAATGATTGAGAAAGTAGTTAATCCGTCTATAACAATGGAGACTAATGTTAATCAAGGATGGAAGTTATCTACTATTACTTTGAAAGGTATAAATTACATATCATGGTCAAGAGCCGCGACATGGTCAAGTTGGACTTCATCAATGACACTCTTTCCTTTCCAGATTCTACAGATCCAACATATAAATGGTGGATATCGAATGATCAACTTGTTCAGTTTTGGCTTCTAAATTCAATGGAAGCACATGTTGCTGAAATCTTCACCTTTTCAGACTCAGCAGAAGAATTGTGAAAATCTATTGAGGAACTCTATGGAAACCAAAACAATGCCGCTAGAATCTTTGAATTGAAACTGGAAATTGCAGCTTTGAGCAAGGAGATAAGCCGTTCATCGAACACCTTGGTAATCTTAAGAAGATGTGGGACGAGTTGAGCATGTATCGTCCGCATACAACCGATACAAAGGTCTTAGTAAGAAGGGCTGAAGAAGATAAGATCTTTTCTTTGTTGAGTAGTTTGAGGTCGGAGTATGAGAATCTTCAGAGTCATGTCCATATGAGTCCCATGCTTCCATCCTTTTCGAGTGTGTGTGCAACTGTGCAGCGAGAAGAGACTCGAAAAAGGCAATGAATTCAGAATTAAAGAATATACCTGAGTCGTTTGCTCTTATTGTAAGAAGAGATGAAAAAAGGAAAAAAAATTCAGAACAAGAAAAGACGAGAACTGATAAGTAATAGGGATTTGAATTCTTGCTGAGCTGACAATTATTTAGTATTATTGTATTGACTGAGAGAGAGAAAAGAGAAGAGACAGAGAATACGGGCAGAAGGAAAAAAAAAAAAAAGAAAGAAAGAAGGGGAGAGAGAAGAAAGGAAAAGGAAAAAAAATTTCGACGCGTTCGAGATCCGTTTGCAAAATTTTTTAGTCCTAAGTAATTTAAGTACACAAGAAATTTAACGAATTAGATTTGAATTTTTCTACATACCAAGTGATTTTGTGTTTTCACTTTTTAATTTATAAGTTAAGTATTTTATATGCTATTTGTGATCTAAATTAAAGAAGAATCATGTGAGTAATAACATAGGGTATTATTATGTAGAGCTACACAGAACCAACCATATGACTAAATATTCTAAGTGGAGATTGAGAATGGGTATGACATAAGTGAGAATGAGACGGTCAGGTTTCTATCCCACTAGAAAATTATGTTATATGCGTACTTGCTTTTATATTAAACTGTGAAAATATTGACATGAAATCTGTATTGAGTATATTCATATGCCCATTCCATATTTAGCCATATGAATGGCTCTGTGTAGATTTACATATAATACCCTATAGTATTATCCACAAGATTCTTCTTTAATTTGGATAACAAATGACACATAAAATACTTAACTCATAAATAAAAAATTGAAAACACAAAATCACTTGGTATGTAGAGAAATTCATACCTAATTCGTTAAATTTCTTGTGTACTTGAGTTACTTAGGACTAAAAATTCTTACGAACTGATCTCGTATGCGCCGAAAAAGCTTTTCTTTTCCTTTCATTTTTCTTTCTTCTCTCTCCCCTTTTTTTTTCCCTATACCTCTCTCTCTCTCTCTCTCTCTCTCTCTCTCTCTCTCTCACACACACACACACACAGAGTCAATACAATAACAATAAATAATTGCCATCTCAGCAAAAATTCAAATCCATATTGCTTATCAGTTCACAAAATCTGTGTGCCTAGCATTATTGAAAAATCTTACAATTTACGAAGTGAATATTTAAATAATATTCAAAATAGAATTCCTCAGGAAACAAATTATTCAAATGAAAAATTAAAAGAATATCATTTATCATATATTTTCTTATTCGATATAAATTCACCTTCAATATCAATGTTATGTTATACTGTAAATAGTAAACGATCGTTTTTCAATGAAAAATTTAAAACTATTACTTGCTTAGAGATTTTTAAAGATAATTTGCTATCTATTTTAACTTTTTTTTTTTTAATAACAACTTCAAGAGATTCTCTATTTATAAAAATATCTTACGTACAATAGGGAACATTTTAAAACTAAGAAAGTAACGCTCTCTATTTTTATTATTCGTTTTGCTTTTTCTTTTTTTTGAAACATTTATTGATTCATTTTCATCTTTTATTTATATATATCAATGGTCAATCAATTCAAAAAATATTAGAATAATTTAAGAAGTAGAATATTGAAATCTATAACTTATTGTGGAATCGGCTCCTCAACTTTCAAAATTGAGATTTTGATTCCCAACTTATTCAATTGTGTCGATTGAGTCCCTACCTAATATGGAATATGTTATATACTTTGACCAAATCTCACAATATTGAATAGAATAGGAGTCAAAACCTCAATTTTGAGAGCTCGGGAGCTAATTCCACACCTCATGAAAGGTTGGGTTTTCCAGTCTTGATTTTCCCTTACCCTTCGAACCCTCCACTTGCTGGGACTGATTAAGTATAGGTGATGCCGTGATGGTATTCTACTAAGAAGTCATTCATTATCATTCGCATGTATACATGTATAACACTTTGACATGTATTTTGGATTAATAACCTATCTAGATGACATGCTCACGCTTCACTTGTAGTGATGTTTATCAGATTGGGTCGGCTTGACCCGTGTTTTGTGGCGAGCCAGAGCTAGACTCAACCATGTCCAATCTCGAGAAAATTGCAAAAATGTCCCGTTTGACATGAACTTACAACTAAAGATTAAAGGATAAATGCCACAAACACATGATAAAAGAAAACAGAACATTTAAGAAATCTATATTCATCAGAGAATGATATCTATGGTAAAACTCAACAGAGTTTGTAAGTTGTGTACGTTTTCCCTTTTCAGGATTCCCGTAAATGCAGATCAATAAGAACCAAATAAAAAATCAACATTTCTGGGAGAAATTAATTTTCAGAACATGATTATATAATCAACAAGAATTTGGGAGTTTTATCTTCACAAAATTTACTCCAATGAATACTTGAAGAGCTACGAACTCTTCTGAGTTTATAGACATGATCTCTCACTCAATCTTCCATGCATAGAGGAAAAGACAGAACCTTGAAGCCTGCGAATAGCTTATCGTCGAATAATACTTGCTATCCCCACTGCAATCACTTCCATCGCCATGGCTGCAGCTTTCATCTTTGTCACTATCCACCTCCGGTGCACCTGGCTTGAAGATAAACAATGCGTGGTTTGAGCCTGGGACGCAAAATAGCCAAGCATATACGTCCCAAAAGACTTGAACCGGTTGTTTATTAACTAAGATTGTCTGATTCCCCCTGAATTTCCACTGCAGGTTTCGAATATGTATCAACACAATCCCATCTATGCTAATCCACATTTCGGGTTCTCTAGGCCCTGAAGTCGAGCTTTCTACAACAATGTCGTGCTCCTTTTTCCTGAGGTCGAATTTTGCTCTTGTGGAGAAAGATTTCTTCCCAAATACGTGCTCTTCTTTGTAAAACAGCATTGCATCAACCAGGGCTGCTTTTGATTTCGTTCTCTTATAGGCCTTTTCGGTGTAATCCCCTAACAATAATGCCATTTCTTCATCAGAAACTAATGCAACGTAGAAATCTGAACAGGGTTCTGGACTACCAGAAAATTTTGCCGAACGAAAATCCCAATAGACATCCAATTGATTCCCATCAACCTGAAAGGTTTTGTAACCTTTCTTTGCCCAAAACTGCCAAGGTTTAACGTCAATTTTGCATGTCTGATGATCTTCACTATCCATGGTTGCAACAGATATACTCAGAGAATGACTCGACAAATCCTTGCTCCATAATACGGTCACATTTCTCCAGTAACCTCCAATATGTGTCTGGTAAAAACTAGTAACAGTGCTGTGCGCGGTTTTCTGAGTGACGGGATCATTTGTTAATTTCTGAGCCAGAGGAGGTTCGGAAGAGGATAATGAATAAGCCCTCGTGTTTATACGATAAGCCATTCTTGTAACCCTTACCTCTTCCAACCGAAAGAGAAATGAAATTATGTTGCTAAAGGTCAAACGTCAAGGAACAACCTCAATAAACGAAACAAGAATTAGCTAGATTTTCTTTGGCTACCAATCCAATTGCATCAGGAGAATACAGAAGACACAGCGAAGAAAGCCAACATGTATATAATATTCCTCTTTCCGGACATTCTACAAACACCAACGATATACTACGTATTTTTCCTAATAAATTCGTGATCACGAATTCTCTTTGGCTGCAATCAGGAGAATACAAAAGGCAAAGCAAGCAACGCTAAAATATACACACTATTCTTCTTTGAGGACATTCTACGAACACCATCGATACACTAAATCTTTTCCCCAAAAAATTCGTGATCATGAATTCTTTTTCGCTATTCCAATCCACCAAACAAAAAGGTCCTCTCAGAATTCATCAATTCAGGATCCACAACAATGGTTGAATCAATATATGTCTAATATCTTAAGGATAAGATATTGGACATGAAACAGATTGGGTTTTCTGAAAGAAAAAATTATGTTGGACTGTTTGGTGAAAGAAAAATGGAAGTTAGAACATTCACATTAGATTTTGTTTGTGGAGGAATGCTATGGAATTGAGGGCTATGGTGACAGCCTGACAGGTTTCCTGAAAGGAAGGGTTCTTCCTCCTTTTACCCTTTCTTTCTGAGTATAAATATCGATGTTATATTGCTAGATCAAATCCGAAATATCTTTGCTGTCAATCTCAACATTACAAGCACACCACAACGAAGACGTGAAGGCATTGGTTGAACTCTATTTTCTAAAATTAATTTTCCGCATTCATTAAAATAATCAATTTTCATATAATCTATTATCAAAAATTCTACCAAACAAGGATGAAGTGTCTTTTTGTTACCACTTAAATAATATGGTTGCGTTAAAATCAAACCATTTATTATTATAAAGTAGTTGATATATTTGTTTTAATTTTTATGCACTTACATGAACACACAGGGGATAAATAAGAAATATTGGTCAGTGTGGATGAAATTTAGTCGAGGTCGGACTTTAAGTTTCCAGGGCTTGAAATGAATTTTAAATTTAGCCCTTAAATTATAATATGCAATATGCATTAAAATTTTTAACAAGTAAAGTTCAATCATGAACACTAAAAATGACCGTTTATAATTTAATAGAGTTTTTTTGAAGAAAAAAATTGTGAAATCTATAAATTATGGAATAAAATTAATTATTAGAAAAATAAATTTTGAAAAATGAAGCCTTGGGATGAATTCCATATTGGGCTACAACTAACGAAAGGCACTAGGTCCTGTTTGTCTCCTTTAAAATTTTAAATTATTTATTATAAGAATATTTTTCATCATATGAATATACAATAAAATATTTTACACACAAACTAATAATTTTTTTTTTTCTTTTTAACTATATATTCTTAAAAAAAAAAAAAAAAAAAAATACTAATCAAAACTTTTTAATTTCTCATTTCTCAAATAACAGGCGACAAACCAGCATTAAAGGCATTCTCTTTATCCCCCTTTTAACCCATGTCCTGATTCACCCGTTCCATAAAAATCCCTAAATCATGTGTCCTCCTCACATTTCCCTCTCTCAAAATCTCACTGTAAACAATCCATACTCAGAAGACCCTATTCCACCTCTTGGAGAAAATGAGAAGACCACTAAATTTAAGAAATTCTTGATCCAGCAACACCATTCGGAGCTCCAAGAAACGCCGGAGTTGAAAAATTCAGCCAATTATCATTGTCCAAGGGAAATAAAGATGGTTCACCGAATTCAAGTAGTCAACAATGACTGATATTCAGAGGGCGTCCCTACCACACTCACTCTGCGGACGCCATATCCTTGGCGCTGCAAAAATTGGGTTTGGAAAGACCCTGTCTTTTATTATTCCGGTGTGTTCCTGGTTTGGAATTATGGGAAATAATTTGATTGTGTAAAGTGGAATTTATTAACTTTTAAGCTCTTTTTGCTTGTTTCTCTTTCTCAGTCTTCCATCCACTGTGAAGGCTGGGTCCAAAGTTCAGTGCAGATAGATTAAGGTGGGCCCGCCCCTGCATGCACGGTTAACGTTAGAGTCCTACATGAATGCCCTCGGCTTGTACAGAGCCAACTCAACTTCCATTCTCAGGAGTGAGTTTATTGAATAAGAGATTATCTAATTGCATGTATATACTGTTGGGAAATAATTTAAGGGCAACTTATAAAAATGTCCTTAAAATTGTGGGTCTTCTAAAAAATCATATGAAAAGTTTTTTAAAAGTAAAAAAAATACTGTGTAAAATTTAAAAAATTACATTATGTCACATTTTTTTTTTTTATAAAAAAAAAGTGACACAATGTAACTTTTAAAAGTTTAGTATCACTTTTTTATTAAAAATTCATATACAATGTCACTTTTATTAAAAATTGATGTTTATCAATAAAAAAAAGTAATAGAAATTTCAAAAAGACGATTGAAAAAAAGTGACAAAAATTTAAAAATAGTGATGAATTTAAAAAGTGACAAATTAAAAAAAAAAAAAAAAAAGACAGAAAATAAAAAAAGTGACTTCTATCTAGTTTGTAATTATGCTGGGGAACGAGTGATAGTTTGGATGATTAAGCAAAAATAGCCAAAAGTTTAATTCATAGTGTCAAACATCACTTGTTTATAACATCATTTCATATTATATATATATATATATATATATATATATATATATATATATATTATAATTCCATCATCGTTACGAGAATCATGAAGTAGCATAAACCGTGTATGTATGATTTAGGTTTTAAAAAAATCATAAATCAATGTATGCAGTTAAAGTACAATATTTTCAAAAACTTCTATGAAATAATTTATATGAAGGGAAAGTATAAATTCAAAGAATCCACACTTTGGCAAAGATATTGGCAAGCATGAAACTGAAGTCAAAATGATCACCTTAGCATTTAGGTAAACCAAATAATATAAAAGACGGAAACAGAAAAGACATGTAATATAAAAACAGAAGGAAAAGAAACTAAACTTTTGGTAACACGATAACTATGAAACATAACCCATCCTCCATTCACCAAAAGAATAACACATGAGCTGGGGCTAAAGAAGATCAGATGAAGTGTCAATATGATTGCTTGAGCTGTTAAAATCTAAAATTACAGGCATCTTAATAATCAAGCAAGCTTTAGAGGAAGAATCTACAGATATGCATAAAACAGAGAGGGACCTAAAAATGAACTTGACTATAGCTCATGCCTAGATTTAGAATAATAAATAAGTGTCTTTCGATCTCAACTTTACAGCTCGGACAAAAAGATTCAGTAATGATCACGATCAGGGGCGAATCTAGCGCCCAAGGTCAGCTAGGGCGGAGCTGCGGAGGTTAACCGTTGGCTGTTGACTCCAAAATACCAGAAAATGGATTTTGGAGTGAAATATGGGTAGATGTCGACACCATGGAACCAACGCCCAAAATATGCGAAGAAATTAGAGTGATAGTTAATATTGAAGTCTCCACATAACATATAATACATTATTGAAAAGTTTAGCGACATAGGAGTGTCGTTACCCTTAGACGCCCTTCACAAAAATGATGAGGTCGATACCTTTGGGCAAGGTTGTCGACATCTACATCTAAAAACCGACTGATTATGTTGTCTCCATAACTAATTCATAACTCTTAAACGTAAATAAGCCAATTTTCCAGTCATCAGTTAAACATGTAAGGGAAATTGTACGTATCTAATGCAAGTCAAGTAAAAAATGACGGCAAAAAGGGGATGCAGAAGTGTAAAGCAAGTATATAACAAATCAACAAACATGTTAATTACGATTTAAATTGTTCCATAACAAAACTCTATAAAAAAAAAAATCTTAAACACAACTTTTGAAGGACTAGATTAATTTAGAGGTATATTCATTTCAACTCGAGTCTCTCATTTCAAGAAATGATGATATTAAATTACAACCAAACAAAACCAAAGTCTGAATTAAACAATTCTCTAAATGAGAATAAAATCTCAATAACAAATCAATGAAGGAAATTACAATTAAGCAATGCCTCAAAATGATATTATTGTCAACAACCAAACAAAACTAGAATTTCCAAATTTCAAGTTGTTGAATAAATCTATTAACTGTCTTCGACAAACACATCTCTCCAAACCTTACAAAAAAGTAACTAAAAAGCAATTGAAAAGTTTTCCAAATTAATTAAAAAGTTGCAACTCTAACCATAAAACTACGATTCTTCCAAAATTCAAACCCCAGAGCAACTAAAAATAAAATCACATATCACCAGTCTTTAAAGATTTGAGTAAGAAAAGTTGTTTGCTAGTAAAAAAAAACATAACAAAAATCCAAAACAAACAAGACTGTAAAAGTGAAGAACAACAAAATGTTAAAATTTCCAAAATAATTAAAAAGATTAAAAATTTAACAATCTAAAAAGACCATAAAAAACTACAATTCTTCCAAACCCCCAAATATATATATATATATATATATCAAAATTCAAAGCTTGCTCATCTTTGAATTTGACTAAGAAAAGATAAATGCAATTATAATTGCATAACACAAATTCAAAGCAAACAAAACCGTAAACTAGTAAAGAACAATATAAACTTACTCCACAACTCACGAGCCAGAGCCACCAATTTCTCCTCCTTCGTCGTTCCGGTTTGCCCCTGTCGTCTCCTCTCCTGCTCTCCAATCTCCCCCAATTCGTAACCTAGACTTACGAACAAAACCAATTATGTATAATATGGATTATGGGTAATGGGTTATATCTCTTGGGCCATTCCATTTGGGCCTCTTTTAAATGAGGCCCAATTTAAAGGTAAGTGAAAAAAAAAGGCCCAAAACCTGGTCTAATTCGCTCGTGCCACTGTTGATCGTCTTCTCCAGCTTCTCCGGCGTTCCCCTGGCTCCTTGCTTCCCGACGGTCATCTAACTTCCTGAAGAATCCGACGAATCCAGCACGAGCGGCCGCTCAAGCTCGCCAGGTGCTGGATTCGCCCTTGATCACGATAAGAAAAGTGACCATAAGACAAATAAGTCAATTCTTTCAGGAATAGGGCACAGTGGATTAATAAACCAAAACTAAAACATCTTCAAGAATCTAACAATATAGGAAATGCTCTCACAACTTTAAGGACCTGTTTGGACTTAACTTGAATCCACTATGTATACTTCAACCAACTTGATGTTGGGGTACTTGGATTTACGAACTTACCTTGTTGCAATTTGAATTGAAGGAAGCTCTGTTATCCAAAAATCTTTGTATCAAAGGTGGCTTCGCCCTTGCAGGCTTGTGTGTATCACATTTAAGTATTTGTAAATTACAAAGAAATGAATTATAGGCAGGTCATAGAATGAAATTCATCACCATGAAATTAAAATCAAATCAAATATTAAAATAAATATTTTAAAATCCCAATTCCAATTTCACGCCCCTAAACATAAGGGGTACTTACAAAAATACCCTTAAATTTATAGGTGTTTTGAAAAATCATATGAAAAGTTTTTTGAAAGTAAAAAATACTGTGTAAAATTAAAAAGTGACACAATGTCACTTTTTTATAAAACAATGTCACACAATAGCACTTTTTTTTATAAAAAATTGTCACTTTTTTGACACAACGTCACCTTTAAAAGCGTAGTGTCACTTTTTTTTATTAAACAATGACATACAATCTCACTTTTATTAAAAATAATGTTTGTCACTGAGAAGTGATAAAATTTTCAAAAATAATTTTTTAACACAATTTAAAAAAAAAAGTGACACAAACACTCCAAAAGTGACACAATATCACTTTTTTATAAAATAAAAAAAAATGTCATTTTTAAAAAAAAAAAAAGTGACACGATGTCAAATTTTTTTTTATAATAAAAATTGTCACTTTTTTGACACAATGAATCCGGTTCTCAGGTTTGCAAATGTCCATTTATAGTGAACGGTGAATCTAACTCAAAATGTTTGATCACATATCGACAAAGTGATTATGTTTTACTCTTATTAACTAACACATCCAATTGGATTGGGAAGAAATTCAATAAATTGATAAAAGTTCAAAAAAAGTGACATTTAAAAAAAAAAGTAACAAAAACTATCCAGCCCAGCCACCTCAAGTCCTACCACCACAACCTTCGCCAAATGGCCCAAATCCAGTAGCAAGTTCATCCGAACCATCAGCATTGCCATCTCCACCTCCAACACTTCCACCCGCTGTACCTCGACCACCAGTGGTTTCACCGCCAACACTTCCACTGACCTTCACTACAGGCATTCCCTACACTTGTCCAACAAGTCAACCACCACCAACACCAGCCCCAGCAACAAATACACCCGCTCCCGCACCTACAATACCCCACCAATTCCACCACCTATGGCACCACCAGCGCCAATGCCAGCAGCAGTACCACCACCACCAATTCGATCGTATATGACAAAAAAAATTAAACTTCATATTTGAAATTGTCAAAGAAATTAAATTAAGACCAAAAACCATATGTATTAAAGAGGGGTAGGGCTGAAATGGATGTTGAAATCGCATCAAATGCCAGTGGTTGGGTCTTCCGACGACAACAGGACATTAGGTGTGTCCACGAACCTCTCAATGGTACCATCTGTGTAGACTATGAGAAAAGGAGAGAGGTCGAAGAGCACTTCTTTGGTGGTGTTGGAAGGTATGGCAGTGTTCAAATGTTGAAGATGAAATGTCTGACACATTTTTTATCCCAGAATTCTTGACGATTGCGTGCCATTCTTTCTCTTGAACATCTTTTTCACTTTCTCGCCATTAATGGAAAGAAATAAAGGTTGAGAGTGTAGAATTTGATTATAATGTGGTGCCTCTCAATTATTTGCAGCATCTGGGGAAAGATATAATTGGGGGGCTTTGGGGATGGGGTTTGAATTTTTGGGGATGGGGTTTGAAGGGTTTATAACGTATTAATTACGTTTTTAAATTATTTAATTAGGATATTAATCAATTTAGTTAATATTTTAGGGTATTTGACCTAATTTGCCCTAAACATAATGTCACAATTGATCAAGCCCATTTCAATAAAACTGAATTTCTTTGTAGTTAATTTCACTTTTGTTTTCTTCAAAAAAATTAACTAAAATTACCATGAAACAATCCCAGCGACTGCATTCGGTTCAAAATGGGGAAACAAAAAAATGATTAAAACTATACTGACCAAGTGTTCACGAAAATACCGTTCGATTTAAAATTACTGCAAGTTTACGGTTTGTTACAAGTAATAAAGTGGACTTTTAGAGTCCGGATTGTCGATCCCACAGAGATTGAGTAGTTTAAAGTTATTTATCTCGACTTTAACTGAAACTAGATGAGTTTTTGATGAGTTTTATACTAAATGCTAACCAAACTAAATTATGAAAGCTACTATGAATGAGTTTGGTAAACTAGATGCAAATTATCCTAGAATGTAATATGAAAGCCGAATGCAAATTTTGTGAAATTAATATAATAAAAGTGCACTAGGATCCCGAATCACCAAACAAGTTCACTTTTAACTCCTATTTCACAAATTGATGACACGATGAATTGATTGAAGAATTAATGTTTCTAACTTATCCAACAATCTCTTTCGAGTAGAATTGAACCTATTCTAGCATACCATTTGACTATATTTCTATGACAAATGCAATATACAAGAATGCATAACGTTTTGTAAACACTTAGAGATTCACACAAAGCGTAGCGGTATATTTCTATCCCCTATCGGACCTTACGATGATTTATACCTTGTAAAATCTATTTCCCTTCTTTCGAATGCATAAAATAGATCACCTAAACTCACATAATCACATGCATATAATTATGGAGAAAATAAATTGTATATAAATCATTCAACATCCATCAAACGTGTTTAAATATCAAATTGCAAAATAGAAATTACAAGATCACATTGTGAGGTTCATCGTTCACCTAGTACTTGAAAAACTAGCCTAACATGATAGAAGTAAGAAAACAAAATAAATAGGTTGGAGACGACATCACCCTTTTCTTTCTTGAGTTAAATCTTGAATTTTGGGATGAATCTTTTTCTCCTTTCTTGTTGTCTTGCTTTCCAATGTGTCAAAATCTCTAAAAGTGCGTAGCCCCCCTTTTTCTGTCTAGTCTAGGGTTAAAAAGCCGCCCCTCATTGGTTTCCATAAGAGTTTCACTTAAAAACAGAAATCAGAATTTTTCGCGTAAAAATACACCATGCGGCCGCATGGTTCATTCATGTTGGCTCAACCATCTCTCTGGGGAAGCCATGCGACCGCATGGTACAATCAACTTCCAACTTGTGTCGTTTTGGTCCCTGAACTCCGTTCTTCCTCATTTTGACTTCTTTTCTTCATTCTCTTTCCTCTAACACTCTTTGATTTCGTTAATCTCGTACTTGGTTCATTTTCGTTCTTGATTTGGGTCTCAAGTCAACTTTCGAATAAGTGCATCTTAGTCCCTGAACTTTTGCTTTATTCCATTTTGGTCATTTCTTGCTCGTTTTCACTCACTTATCGTTATTTTCATCGATATAGTCGTGCAAACACAATTTACATAGAATTAAGACATATTTCAACATAATTACAATCAATTGTCCATATTTTGTAACCTAAATAAGTGCATAAAATGCACTTATCAAACTCCCCAAATTTGAACTATTGTTTGTCCTCAAATAAGATGGTAACTTAACTCTAAACAAAACATGGTTCAACAACCTGCCGTGTCTCAGAATCAGAATTGAGTAATAACATAGTGAATAATATCAACAGTGCAAAATCAAATCAACCTCAACTTTTCATATGCAACCTGACACGTGTGTGTGTGTATACTCATGCAAACATGTTCAGTTTCTGATAGATTCAAATCCCGATCTGCAGTAGTCAAATTTTTTCTTTCTTTGCTCGAGATACACACCCCCCAAACTTATTCTTTTACTCACTTATCTCGGGGTGTGTTCTATACTTGAGATTTGATTAACTTAAATTCTCACCCTCTCTTAGTTTGGATAGGACTCGCAATCACAAGTTTACACTTCAACAAGCAGAGATTCTCCTATTTCTTTGATTGTTTTAACCTCTAAGACTAAACTAAGTTAATTGCCTTACATCAAAGGTACAACTCTATCAACTAAATGTCATGGGGCATTTTTCTCACTCTATTCTTTTTCTTTGCTTCAACACATTCTCATTTGCTTTCTATATAACCCATGTATCAAGCTTTAGGTCGATGACTCCCAAATCAGTTGATTTTAGGGCACCAGGTTTGTATTCACCCTTATAGGCTTACTTGCTCAAGTTATACAGGCTCAAGAAATGTGTTTTCTCTCTTTTCTTTTAACTCTTTCCCTCTTGCTTTCTATATGACCCCCGTATCGAGCTTTAGGCCGATGACTCCCAAATCAGTTGATTTTAGGGCACCAGATTTTTATTCACCCTTATATGCTTACTTGCTCGAGTCATAAAGGCTTGAAAAGAGTGTTTTTCTCAAAAATTTATGTAGGCCCCTATTTTTCTAGACACTTAGTTTCAAGAACCAACCCCTTGTTTCAGACTTTCGCCTCATTTTTGTCTCATCAGTCTACACAATCTACACAACTCAATTTTCATGCATGGAATGCCTACTCATCTCAGTGTTCCCTTGCAATATCTAATCCTCCAAACCACTAAAATAATGGAATATCTTTAAGCATAGTAGAGGTAATTCAGGTGTAACCTATCATGTTCGAATCTCCTATAAAAATTGAACACAATCATCAACTTAACATGCTAAACATGAGTCTCGTGCGCAAGATATGTCAAGTATCACATAAGTAAGCATTGGTTAATCTAAACATGTACCATTTCCACTATCCATAGTTCATACATATTCCAATATTAACATCATTGCCGGCAAGACTATTAAACTCACACAAGCACACAAATTGAACTAACTAAACAAATACTGAAACAAAATGTCAAAAACGCAATTTTTTTTAACAAGCACACAAAAGCAGTAAATAAACAAACAAACCAGGCTAATATCGATGAACAACGAATAAGCAATGCATAATTCAATACAAGTACTGAATCCTTAAGCTTGTTCTACAAATTCGACCACTCCCCAAACTTATACAAAACATTGCCCCCAATGTGTAAAGTGTAAGATTGAATGCAGAATTTTGAAGGGCAAAGCTTATACAATACAAAAATTGGGAGGTTAATAAGGACTCCCCTGATCAAGGGCAGAATTTTGAAGGGCAAAGCTTATACAATAAACATTAAAACTTGCATATAAATCCAATGGTTCATATTAAACAAATTCTTCAGACTTCAGAAACATCTATAGAAACACCATATCTAATTAAACAATGCTAAAAAAATAATTAAAGGTTAAAACAAAGCTGACAGGCATACCTTGAAGATTGCTTGAAGAACACAAAATCTGTTCGTAGTAGATTAAAGAAGCCGGAATTTATTGACCAAAAATCAATATTGTGGCAAATGAAGAGATTGAGATTGCAACCATGAGATCCACAAGAAACTTTGAGGGTAGGCAAATTGAATTAATTAGGTTTTGGTAGCAATCGATTATGAAATTAAGCCGAAAAGCGGGAATAATTTTTGGTGAAAATTTTTGGAGGCAAATAGAGTGGGTATGCCGTGGGTTTTTAGATTAGACTTTAGAGTGGGTATGTCGTGGGTTTTCAGATTTAGGCTTTGTTATTTTTGATTTTGTTAAAATATATATATATATATATATATATATATATATTTTCTCTCTATCTTTTCATTTATTTATCTTTCACTTCAAATTACATTTTGGAGTGACTAAAATAAATAGTATAAGGAAAATTTTCTCGCTAATTATTAGCCTACAAACATGTCAAATATTGTTTGTCTCCAAAGATATATCTTGCCAAATTTTTCACGCTAATTATTAGCCTACAAACATGTCAATTATTTTTTGTCTGTAAAAGATATATCTTGCCCATAAATTTTTTTGTCTAGAAAAGAAAAGAAATTGTATGCACAAGGCATCCTACTATTGGAAAACTTGAAATAAATCATAGCCCTACAAAAAATATTTTTTGTGGGAAAAAGTGAACTTCGCCTACAAATCTTAATTTGTTAATGGAAATTTTGTAGGGAAAGGCTAAATTTCTTGTAGTGAATGAATACACATAAATTTAAACATTGATGTTTTCTCATTTTTTTATTAAGATTTTTAAATTTAAATGCAAGCAATGCTTTTAGTTAAAATATATATATATATATATATATATATATATATATATATATATAGACTTTTTGCAATAATGTTCGAATAAATATAAGAAATATTTTTTATTTCTTAAAATATTATTCATTTTTTTTTAACAAATGATTGAGATTAATTTATTTGTTTCTAAATAATTGACATATTAATACACTTATAAATGTATAATATTTGTAATTTGTAATCGTACAACAAGATGCTATTAATTTTAGTATTTGCTATGATCTTTTAAAGGCAAAATTTCACATCACTTAGAAGATACTCTTATGACGAAATAATTGAACTTGTATAGTGAGCTAGTTTGATTTCACTTCTCGAAATGTCTCCCACTCGTAGTAGCTCAGCTTCTTGTGCTTTACTTGTTGAAGAGGCGCCTGAAAGGTTTCTAGATTACCTAGAAAAGGTGCTCCATGAAGACAATTTTCCTTGTTCTATCTTTCTCATTAATTGAAGCGGGAATATAACTCCTAGAAATAATCTTTAGGAATTTCAAGTGTAAATCTCTCAACTCTCTATAGGTATCGATGTTTCACCGATTGAGAATACGAATTCCAAGTCTGCCATTCACGTTCAATATTAGTCAACTTGTTTATCGAACGAGATCATTAATGCGAATTTAATTAATGATCACTAAATTTTGTTATAAGTTACTACTTACTTATCAAAATTTAAAAAATTACTCTTTACTCACTAGATTTTGTTATAGGTGACATTGATAGAAATAATATGGGTGATTGATGTTATTTAAATTTGAATTAACAACAAGTAACCTGTTAAATTTTAGTGAGCAAGTGTTAATTTATAGCAAGATTTAGTGAGCAGAGAGTAATTTTTTACATTTCGGTGAGCAAGTAGTAAGACAACAAAGATCGGCAATTAACTCCTATTTGATAAATATTGCACATCGTCACACTCTAATTTCGCTTTAACCAAGCATGGTGACAAGTAGTCTAGTCATTGCGACTAAAGAAAACAATAATCAACGTATAAGAGTTAAGTGTCATAAGATCTAAATTAAACCGAATCGTTTAACAAAAAATATTGAAAAGCTGTAAGGTTATCTATTTCAAATCTAGAAATTAGAAACCATAAAAATGACATAAGACCCAGTGTGTTCATGCCAAAATTTTAATTTTAACCTTGAACTCTTTACCTTTAGGGATAATTTTCAAGCCGATTCTTAAAATTTGATAATTTTCAAACCGATTCTGAAAAATTGATTAGGTTTCAAACTTCACCTCTTAAGTTAACATCAAAAGACGAAATCGAATATTCAATTGTCAGTGTTTCACTCATGTTTATAAATAATTATGTTACTCTTATACACATATTTTGAGAAATTCAAAAGTACATTTATTCATTACTCATTTATATTCATTTATAATTTTAATCATTTATAAACACATTTCGAACATGCTTACCAGCAATTTGATTAGTGTAAAACTAAACGACCAGTCAAAAATGATTACAAATGAATTGTATGTTAATGATGAGATTTCACATCGTTTAAATAGTATTCTTGCTAACAAGATCATCCTTTTTATATTACTAGTTTGTGCCTCGTGCGATGCACGAGTTCTATAGTTATTGTATTTTTATTAACGTAAAAAGCAAGGTAATGGAAGAGTAAATGATATTGAGCGATAATGTAAAACTTATGTTTGTAACAACGTAATACTATACCTTCCAGTCGAATACAATCTAAGACCAACAATATTTGCTATATATTTGAAAATTTAGACAATGCACTTACTACTAACAAAAGAAAATGAAGGCACACTGCCTTAAAAGTAAAACCACTGATTTTAACGTATATAGAGACCTGAGAGAACAAAATATTAATCAGGTAATAACTACAATTCTTAAACTATAACCTGAAAAAGGGAGTGCAGAGAGGCAAATCATTTTGTTTAAAATATAATGTGCTAGGAAAAATTAAAATATACAGCTTTTCACACCACAAATAAGAGTAATGATGAAAAACAAAGTGAAGATAGATATGTCACCTTCCAGAGCTTGATGGTTTCGTCATTAGTGGATAGAAGAAAGAGCGCACCATGAGCTGCGTTACACCATCATATCTTATTGATTTTCTCCTTAATTTCCAAACTCTTGAGATAATCAAACTACATAAAGAAGACATAGAAGCATATGAAATTAGATATGACTTCATTCGCAAGTTTGGTGGTATTAACAGAAGAAAGATTGGTGGAGATGCCTTTTCAGTTAGCCACCCATTTATGATGAAAATTTTGCTGTAATCAAGAGTGGAAAGAAAAAAACATGGATTTAGGTACAGTTTAGTTACAATCAGTACTACAGACTTCGGAGATTCAGGAAACCCCTCTAAGGATGCATCCTGCAGCTACTATAGTGTCATCTCCGATAGAAAATGGAATTATAAAAATAATAAATGTACCGAAAAATGGTGCTCTTAATAAGTTGTTAAAGCCAGATATAAGAGGCAAACCACAAAGTCAATAAAATGAATTGACATTGAACATGTATACTTGGACTATCAACTTCAAACAATGGGTAAAATTATGATTTTCATTCTAGCCCTTTTAGGTTGTGGGGTTGTGGGTGTGGGGCTTGGTTTGACAAGTCATTTGAGTTAGTATTACTGATTTAGGGATTATGGGCAACAGAAAATCACACCACAAAACCATTGTTGACATAGCAAACTCAATTTAGTCTATGGATCATTTTTTAGAACCTCATAATTTCTTTCTCAATTTGATATTACTCCAACTACAAATGCGTACCATTTTTTAAGAACCTCATAATTCCTATATCAATTTTGTATTGCCCAAGCTAAAGATGTTTAAGACTTGCCCTACTGTTTTGATGGCTTGAGGATATTTAAAAGTTCAATTTTATGTTCCTTGTGAAAAATATGATTGGATATGTTAGTGCAGATGCAAAAAAATACAATTGAATATGTTCTCCACATTTATTTTTTAGAAGAGACCAGAATTTTTAGAACAAAGGATGCAAGTCAAACTTTACTTCAAATTGTTCATTTCAAAAGGAAATGTAATTTAGAACAAAAGATATGCTCTTTGATTAGTAAGAGTTCATGCATTTGCCCAAGAAAGTGACTGCACCCATCGACGTTAAGTAATCATATATTGTTGCCAAAAAGACTTTGCTCAACCAATCATCCTACGCAACCACAAATTTCAGTATGCACACACAGTGAATACCCTCATATTCAATTTGCCTCTATTGTTGCTTCTTCCTTTTCAATAGAGAAGGAAGAACTTGTGAAGTTTTTTCATTTATAGTGGGAGATAGCCATTTTTGTGTCCAAGTAAATATAACATGTCATTAGAAATAGGAAAAAATGCCAACCTGTTGGCGAACAGCTGCTAAAATCTTAGCATCTACTCGACGAATTTCTCTGTGTATTTTCTGCAGAAGTGGCTCGACGCCAGATAAAGATGTCTCTGCACATTAATAATCAGTCACCACTCAACTAATATAGTCATATGGGTTATGCAAGTTAATAAAGTAAAACACTCATGCTTCCACTCAACTGAAATGAAGCTTTCCAAATTCACATTACACATACTTGTCATTTGATTTCAGAATGAGGTACAACAAAAGTGAGTGTTTAAACCTGCATTCGTTTTCGAGCTAACTCGTCTCCGTACTTCAGCATTTGCGCTTTAGCTTGTGTTTGTTTTTGATACAGCTCATTTTCGATTCTTCTCCTGTAGAAGATAGATGCATACGTGATGGGTGACAATGAATACATAAAATTTTAGTCAAATTACATTAAAAAAAAAATTCCAGCTAAGCATACCACAAATCATAGGTGAAACCGTCAAATATTAAAAGATTTTAATTTGCATAAATTGTTTACAATAAGTTACAGTGTCAATTTGAATTTTTAATTATTTTATTCATTAATAAAATGATTTTATGCAAGATTACGGTAAGTAAACCCAAATACCGGTAAGAAATCTGGAGTTTACATCAAAACTATCATATACGGTAAGTTCACTAAATCTGTCCAAATACGGTAACAAATCTGGAGTTTAGATCAAAATCGATAAGTGGGCATCATATACGGTAAGTTCACTAAATTTACTCAAATACGGTAAGCGTTGTCGAAATATGGTAAGTTCAATAAGTCCAAATACGGTAAGTTCACTAAATCTGTCCATATACGGTAAGTTCACTAAATCTGCTCAAATACGGTATGCGCTGTCGAAATACGGTAAGTTCAATAAGTCCAAATACAGTAAGTTCACTAAATCTGTTCATATACAGTAAGTTCACTAAATCTGCTCAAATACGGTATGCGCTGTCGAAATACGGTAAGTTCAATAAGTCCAAATATGGTAAATTCACTAAATCTATCCAAATACGTTACGTCCTGTTGAAATACGGTAAGTTCAATAACTCTAAATACGGTAAGTTCACTAACTCATTGTCACGGAATGAGTATTACTCCATCACACGTAGGTAGTTAAACACGCAGATAAGTTAAACACGCAAAAATTAGGAAAGGGACAATTCTGCCGAATAAAAATCCAAATTTTCACCAAAATAATTTGAAAAAAGGAAAAAAAAAAAGGGTAAAAGAAAAATTAAAGTGGATATGAATCTGACTAACCTTAATTAAGAAATTAGAGAGAAGACTTAAATTTTTTAATTTGGTTTGATTAAGATTTATTTTACTATATTTCAAATTAACGGTTTCAGAACTTACCGTATTTCAGTTTAGGAAAAATGAATATTTCTTCATTTATCGGTATTTGATTTAAGCTAACCGGTAAGTTACTTTTTTTTCCACATTAATTTCTGTGTCACGGAGACGGAGATGGCTGTCTCCATGACACGGTAAAGCGTTTTCCGTGTCACGGAGACAACACGCCAGGGAGAAATTCAATCCCAATTTACTGATTGCCATAAAAGAAGAAAATAACTTAAATTGAAGTAAAAACAGCGAATTTTGACCTCCAAAACGACTCGCACCAGTGAACCTTGGTGGCCACGATGTGGGCACCGAAAAGAGCTTTTTGAATTGGGGTCATAAGCGATTTAATCGTAGTCAAAGTTATGGTCGAAACACTAAAACATTTTGCATAATTATTTATTAAGTCAATTTTTAAAATTTGGTCAAAATATGAAAAGATAATAATAATTAAAAAAAAAACACACAAAGATAATGTTAAAAAAAGAATTTTTTTTTACAACTCTCCATATCACGAAGAGTTCTCTCCGTGATATGAAGAGTGTAACTCTCATATTTGAGAGTAAACTCTCAGAGTAGTGCGAGACATGCAGTGTCTCGCATTGGTTGACTCGCACTGCATGTCTCGCACTGTGCGAGACATTGTCCTCAATTTTAATTTTTTTTTTCACTTTACTTTAAATTTTCTTCTCTTTTCACATTTCAGGATGATTTAAAAACTGCTAGTGAGCACACATTGAACATTTAGCCAGAAATCTCATTAAATAAATATGAAACCCTCCTTCGAGGGTTTTTGAGTGTACCTGAAATCTGAGAGTAAACTGATTTTGAACACTTATCTCCAGAGAAAAAAAAAATAATCGAAAAAAATGAAAAAATGCAATTAAACCCCATATAAATCTAAGAAAAAAAAATTAACTCAAAAAGGGGAAAAATCGTATTTGGCATTTAGCTTGTTCAAGATCTAAAAAGTATAGATCTTACCATATAAACTCTCAATTGAGTTTATAATCACCTTAATCTTGTCGATCTTCGTTCAAAACACAACGAAATCCTTTCAAACTACAAAAAAAAAAAAAATGATTAATATGCCAAATGTTACTATTAGTGTTTAAGAACCTCCCACTGTGGACGGAGCGGTTGAGGTGTGGTGACACGGCGTGGTAGAGCTATTCATGAGAATTCACTGGAAAAAGAGAAAATGAAAGGCAAGTGGAAGGAAATGGAAAGCTCAGTAAAAGAGAAAGGAAAACGGAAGAAATGGGAAAGGTGAACTCTGTCTATGAAAAATTGTCTCCCACACAAGAAACGACACAGTGTTGGTTGACGATACAAATTGTTGACACGTGGCTAAAAAAAAACTCGCTCTTTTATATAGTTAGGATATACTTGTTTTGATGTAAATTTTTTGAATGAATTTCGTTAAAAATAACATTTTAGAGGAAAAAAATTATGGATCCAGGTGTAGTATTATTTTATTATGAGAATATATAATTGAATTGAGTTTTAAAAGAAAAAAAAATGTTTTTAAAATACCTGTATTTAAAGGGACTAAATGAAAAGAGTCGTTAGCACGTTTATAAACGTCAATCATTAAGGTTAGATGTACAAAATTTTCTGCACCAACCATTCAAAATTGTATGGATAAGGTCCAATAATTTCGGAATTATTGGCTGAATAATACAAATGTTTGACCCCATTTTGTTTTGAGAATGCATTTTAGAATAGTAAATTGATAGAGAATGTATAGCTAATCAGGTTGAATAAAATTTTTTGTACCAATCATTCAAAATATATTTTTCTCTCTCTTCTTTTCAACCACACATTCTTCAATAAAATAATATTACACGCAAATCCAAAATTTTTCCCTAATTTTTAACCACACATTATCCATCAATCAATTATTCAAAAATGTATTTTCTCCCCAAAAATGACTATCAAACAGGAGCTATGGATTCATGTGCATTATTATTTTATTATGAGAATGTATGATTAAATTAAGTTTAAAAAGGAAAAAAAAAAATTAAATACCTATATTTAAAGGGACTAAATGTCAAGAATCGATTGCACATTGATAGAATGTCAATCATTAAGATTGGATGTACAAATTTTTCTGCACCAACCATTCAAAATTGTATGGATAAGGTCCAATAATTTCCGAATTATTGATTGAATAAAACAAATGTTTGATCCCATTTTTTTTTTTGTTAATCGATGGAGAATGTATAGTTAAAAGATAAGATTTTTTTTTTTTTTTTTTGAATTTTAGTGTAATATTATTTTATTTAATAATTTATTGTTAAGAAGAATAGATATAAAAATACATTTTTAAAATAATGAAGATCAGACAATGGCAAAATATGCAAAAATGAAATTTTGTAATTTTCCTCAACTGTGTACCGTATAAAAATATCTACGATACATAATTTCACTTTCGGAATAGGGTGGTCCTAAAAGCTGTAGGCCATATGACTATTCACCTGTGTTGTCTTGTACATAATTTCACATTCAGAATAGGGTGGTCCTAAAAGCTGTACCATTTTTGC
The DNA here is from genome assembly GCA_019395295.1 of Osmanthus fragrans. NCBI lineage: Eukaryota > Viridiplantae > Streptophyta > Magnoliopsida > Lamiales > Oleaceae > Osmanthus > Osmanthus fragrans. The sequence goes on along the minus strand of CM033347.1, from coordinate 6,262,252 downwards.
TAACAAGATGATCCTCTTTATAATATATGCTTGTTTTGATGTAAATTTTTGAATGAATTTCGTTAAAAATAACATTTTAGAGGGAAAAAATTATGGATTTAGGTGCATTATTATTTTATTATGAGAACCTATGATTAAATTGAATTTAAAAAGAAAAAAAAACATTTTAAATACCTATATTTAAAGGAACTAAATGTCAAGAATCGATAGCACATTGATAGTGTTACGGGTCTATAGAGACCCACCACTTCACCCGCCACGCGACAGATGAATTGAATTCACACGGACGAAGTGAATGAGCGACTCTGAACTGAAGAACTGATTTAGCCTATCCGAGCTGAACGTGCCTATCCGAACTGATTTCGCCTATCCGAACTGAACGTGCTTATCCGAACTGATTTCGCCTATCCGAACTGAATGGCCTATCCGAACTGATTTTGCCTATCGAACTGAAGCTCCTTCACTTACAGTAGAATCGAACTCATCCGCACTTCACAGCGGATGCAAAGGCCCGCACTCCACCTCTACGACGCTTCATGAACCTGCCCCACATCTTCCCTACCAAGATCTTTTGTACAAAGATCTTTCCAAAGCCAAATCCCTGACTGATTGATGAGACGTGTGACAGAGTTCAAACGGTCAATTCAGCCGCATTCGTCAGAACATTTAATATCCGTCAACCTATTGATTGACAAGCTGATACCTAGGATGGGACGATCCGGGAGGATCTGAGGCCACGTGTCTCCTCATCCGACAGTTCTCCTCTTCCCATCCTTAGTATAAATATCTCCACTTAGTGCTAGAAGGGGGACTTTTTGATTTTGGATCCCCACAAGCAACATAAGATATTCTCCCCTTCTATATACACACTTTGTTACTTTCTTGTATTTTCTAACCGTCGGTGACCTTTTCCGGTGAACTGAAAAACTGACTTGATCGTCGGAGTGCTCGTGGCCGTCTCCACCCCCACCGGGAAAGGGCCACGAGTGACTAACGACTTGCTACCGTGTGCAGGAAGAGTTGACATGAAGACTTATCTGTTGATGTCTCGGAGGACCACTTTTTGAGGTCAACAGATAGAATCATTAAGATTGGATGTACAAAATTTTCTGCACCAACCATTCAAAATTGTATGGATAAGGTCCAATATTTTCTGAATTAACGGTTGAATAATACAAATGGATAAGGTATGTTAGGGATTGATGAGGAGATGGTGTTGGTGGAAAAATTCGGTGGTCACGGTGGCCCGAAAATGGATGACAGGCCACGGTGGGGTGGGGTGAGTTGTGGGAAGAATGTGAAATTTAGTGGGTTATTTGCACTTTTTAAAATGTTTGGGCCTATAGTTGCAATTTGTTCGATTATTTTTATTGTATTTTCTTTTTGTTTCAATTAAATGGAGGGTAAAATCATCAAAAAAATAGTGAAAATGACGTTCAACGTACAAAATGTTGAATGTAGGGGCATAAATGCCAAGAAATGAAAGGTATGGACGGTATCTACCATACCCTCTAAATGTAGGGACGTTTTGTGCTAATTAGCCTAATTAAAAATAGAAAAAAAAATTAGATTTGAGTTTAATATTATTTTATTGAAGAATGTGTTGTTAAAAAGAATATAAAAAAAAAATTATTTTTAAAATAATGGAAATCAAACAAGGGTAAAATATGCAAAAATGAAATTTTGTAATTCTACTATTTTCCTCAACTGTACCGTATAAAAAAAATCTTTTACTCACTCTCACAAAAAATGCGAACCTCACGTGAATTAAAAAATATCGTCTGTGTGATCGTCATTCCTATTATGTGTAGTGACTAGTGAGTAAAGAATTTTATACAAATATGTGAATTAACTTCACGTTCAGAATAGGTGGTCCTAAAAGCTGTAGGCCATGTGACTATTTACCCGTGATGTCTTTGTACGTAGTGTACAATTTTTGCAGGTAGGACCAAATATTATTCGTTTTTTCCCTAGTCAAATCAGTGAAATGTAGCCCATGTTTGCCTATTATTTTTCCCTTTTTTCCTTTTTTTTCTTCATAGCATGAATGAAAATTTATTACACGTGTACACATAACAAGTAAGCCAAGTTTGATTTTACCAAAAAAAAAAAAAAAAGCGTTTTTTTTTTTTAAGATTTGAAATTAATGAAATATACGGCTACTAAATTGGTAAAAGTTGCTAGTTTGTGAAATACAATTAAGATTAATAAACTTTTTTAGTTAAACAAAAGGGGGCATAATATTGGAATTTTCAGTAGTTGTCGTCAATTAGCATCCTAACTTTTTATGTTAATTATTTTTGAAATAATATATATGAATAAACATATTGTCTCTATAATTTTTAAATAAGAAAATTCAACAACAATATTAGACTTAGTTAAAATCTCGAGTTCGAGTTTTGTCATTACTTATTTATTAAAAAATTGTACATGTGTTTTTACTAAAACTAAAACTAAGCCTATGTTTGGTATAACTTAAAATTTTAATATCAATAATTAATTTAAGCATGTATTTATTGGAATTTACAGTTGTAATCATATTTGATCACTTTTATCAAAATTTACTCCAAGTTTTATTTTTGACTGCAACAAACAAGGACAAATCTTAGCTTGCACATGAACGGATCTGAGTGGAGCCACCTCATGCACGACTAGGCTTAAAAAATTCTTGAAGTTCAATCCAACTTTAATATTGCCATAAAAGTTAAGAATGTGGGGGCTTGCCTTTTGTTTCCTTTTTTGCTAACTAGTAGTAAGCAAGTGCATTATATATCTTATGTATCCTATGAATGATATGCGTAATATTTTTTAAATACTAATAATATTTTTTAAAGTAGTTGATATAATTGATATTGTTAAAGGAAAAATTAAAATTGTTAAAAAAATCAATAGAATAACACTTTTTATGGAAGTTATAATGTGAAAGGTTTAATAAATTGAAATATAATATTTTTATTAGAATAATATTTCTTTGTACGCAATATCTTTTGTCAACGTCCTACAACTTTTCTTCTTTTTATTTTTTGTTTTTAATCTTTTACCAAAACTTTTGTTGTTTGCATTAAAATTTCACAAAAAAAGTGTGAGATATATATATATATATATAGTTGCCCATGAGATAATACATATTCATATATGTATATTTCAATAGTAGGCATTGTTTGTCCTTGAATCTTGTTAATGATAATTGCAAGCATGGATGTATTGAAAATTATTTTCTCTTGAATTTAAATGGATATCCTTCTTCATTTGCTGGAGTTAAGGAATACTTATTTTTCAGCATGTTGTTGTCTAACAGTTATTTCTAAATGGATAATATGTTTTTTGAAATCATGATAAATCATTATTGTTCAGTTGTAAAGATCATTGGACGGGTTCAGATTTCTTAAGAGTATCACTGGACAATTTTTTTTTTTTTTTTTCAATATTAACTTATGTGGTAGGATATCAATTGACAACAATATATTTAGGAACTCTTCTTGGTAAAATTGATTTGTATTTAGAGTCCATATAAAATATTAAAAAAAAAAAGAACATACCTTGAGGATGAAGATCTAAAATGATCAATTATTGAATTGAATTGATAATAAGCAAGCATGCCAAAAAATTACTAATTCTACAACAAAAGTAGCTTTTTACGGCATTCATTTACGGAGTGCACCTACGGCATGCCGTAAAAATAAACTATTTATGGCGTGCGATATATGTATGCCGTAAAAAATCACTGAGTTAAAGTATTTACGGCGTGCATCATTTGCACGCCGTATTAGGCTATTATTTACGGCGTGCTTTCGAGTTAAATTCTATCAATTCTAAAGTATGTATGCATGTGAATATTAAAATGCAAAAATCGATGCATAGTTTATATTCATTAAATATATTCGAAATCACAAAATATAAAAAGTTATACCTTATTTAATTTGTTAAAAGTAGTGACATGTTTAATCTCTTGCTTTGGTTTCCTAAATTCATGTAAACATATTCGATTCATTTCGATTCGAATCGATCGGATTAAATTATGTATTATTGACGACATGCACATCTTTTCTAATAATCCTGTGAAAGTCGAAAGGAGATGACAATAAAAATTATAAAATTAATTGGTAAAAACTTAAAATCAAAAACTAGTTTTCTAAACATGCTTTGCATACAGTATAATACGACAAAAGAATTTATAATTAAAACAAATTTATTAAGTCAAATTTAAGATCTTTCAGTAGTTAATACTATTAATATTTTTAGTAATATTTATATATAATATAACTTTAATAGGTATCAATGATACTTACAATTTTTAGTATATCGTATAACAATAGTTTAACATGACAACATTAAAATTTAAAATATACATTTTTAGTATGATAACAAGACAGATATTCTGTTTTTATAATTGACCAAAAAAAAAAATCTAAAAATGCTTACAAATTTTTAAAATATAAAAATATTTAGACAAAAAATTGTTAGATGGGACATAAAACTTTAACTATTTGATTATGCAATTAAATGATTTACATAATTAATTTTTAACTATAATTTTAGCATCAAAACCAAATTTTCAAAAAACAAGTTGGGAGGTTATGCATTCAAGAATCTTCTTAATGATTAGTAGTCATAATTTAGTTTTAAAAAAAATATAGATTTTCCCTATGAATTAAAGGTAACAATATTGAGTGAATGTAAATTACGAGAATGAATATAATCAAAAAATTAATAACTCAAAAATTATTAAATATTCTGTGAAAATCTGTATTGAATCAAACTTGTAAGGGTTAAAAATTCTGAGAATATAACCACTCAAAATTTGGGAGAACCTAATTTTAGATTTTGATGATTTTCCTCTTATCCAATGTTTAAGTGAAAAAAAAAAATGCAAATTTCAATAAGCACAAAAATGATTTTCAAACTAACTACTCGTACATAAATTTCTTGTAAGTGAAAATGTGGTATTAGCTTTTTCGCTTAATCAAAACTATCATTCGCACATTGTACAATTGTAACAATAAAGATAAAAACATGTCCATTAATCAATGAATATCTTAAAGACTACATACACAAAATTCAAGTTGAGCGAAGAAAGATTTTTTAACCGAATGCAAGTAAATTTCGATTAAAAAACAGAGTATTTATAGAAAATAAATTCAAAATTAACTATCTAATATAATAAATCTTCACATAATTCACACTTCTGGAATTGAAAAGTTCATCATAAACAAAAATAAAATAAACTAAATCTATGATTGGTTGTTGTTCCCTTTAAAAAAAATTGGCCATCATTCTGATTAAAAAGAGACTACATTTGAATTCTATCATCATAATATAATATAATTTTGATTAATAAATTAATAATTAGTTATTAACATATTACTTAGAGAAAGTATGATATGAAAGAAAATAATTTATAAATACATACTCGATATGTGATCTGTGAGTGATACATTACGAGTGACAAATTCATAATTGAGTTTTGAGGAGTAATGGAGTTCTCATATAATTTTTCCCATTTATTACCTTCATTTGGTCTAAAACTCTTTGAAAATATCAATTTAAAGAAAAACATTTATATTATGGACAATGAAATGTTCTATAATTATGTATTTGATTAATAAAAGATTTAAAGATTGCAATTATGTATTGAATTTATTATTTTCAATAAAAATTTTTAGAAATGCAATACTATTTTTAATATGTATTATTAAGTTTGAAAAAATGTAATTTTGTAAAGTAATTTTTTTTATAAATTATATATATTAATATTAATCAACTTAATTTCAAGTTAATTATTTGTAATTTCTCTTAATTGTATTAATGATGTTTTTATTAATTGTGTATTAATAATTAGTACTAATTGTGTTTAGTAAAAAATATTTGACTTGATTTTTTAAAGCAATAATAATTACTAATTATCTTATTCAAATTGAATATTAAGGGTATTGTGCCCCATAAATAAAAAAAATGTAAAAGTAAAATGCAAAAATGAACGTTTATCATCTACTCACTCTTAGGTTATTGAAAAATGACTTTTGGTCTCATAGTTTATCAAAGTAATGTAAATTAATGGGATTGAAGAGTTAATGGGTTATTAGAAACTGACTTTTCATCTAGTACTTATCAAGTGAATGTTAGTTAATGGGGATTTTTTTAACTATTATATTATATTTTCAATGGAATCCTTTAGGAATGCAATATTCTTTTAATATGTAACATTAGGTTTTAAAAAATTTAATTGTATATGTAATTTTATTATTTTTATAAGTTCTATATATTGTAGTATTGTTATAATTTTTATGTTATTTTTATATAAAGTTTTATTAATCATATACTGATAATTAATGATAATAGCGTTTGGTGGAAATTAAATATAATTTTAATTTTAAGGGTTTTATTGACCATACACATGAAAATGTAAGGACGTAAAATGGAAAATTGGAAATATAAGGATAAATAAGAGTATATTGAACCTATAACTAAATATATAAGGGTAAAATTAGTAATAAAAAGTTTCTCCTCAACCCTCACTTTTAATATATCGTAGATAATCTGCTTGGAAATTATGAAGAGTAAGAAGAAATGGATTGCCTCTTGTTTCATTTTTGCTAATTACCTTTACACTTTTGAGAGTTTATGATTATAGTTAATCTACAAAATTAGATATGAGTATCTAAAAAAGTTAGTGTGATAAAATTTATCAATTGTGTCTTATTTAATTTGCTAGGTTTAAAAGTTTTTTTTTTTTTTTTTTTTTACAATTATGTGTAAAAAATAATAAGAACACAGAACAAATTAGAAAACGAACCAAATGGTACCATAAATTGTATAAAAATTAAATGAAACATTATAAAAAAAATGACTGATGCAACCTTAGAAACTTAATTAGAAGAGGGTGATTATACCAAAATAATCGTAGTTATTGCAGATTTGTAGTGATTAAGAATTTAATTATTTTAAAATTTTCAATATTTCTAATAACAAATCAAATGAAGTAGCAATAAATATTCATGGAGATTGCTTTTTTCTTTTGCTAGAAAGGGCATCACAAGTAATTTCGTGCAAAAGAATGGCCAATTAGGCGGTAAAACTTTATATAAACGACTAATTAATGCCTAGACTTCACTCACATAAGTTGCAAACATGAGGTTGGCAGTATTTTTCTTTCTGGCTACAATTGTGGCAACGTGCAATGCAGATTGCCATATTTTTCAAGAGGGTCAAATCTATCTTCTCCGGCCACGGTCTGGCGCCGCCGGCCACAAGCTTGAGGGTGTCGACTGCCTTAGCTGGCGTTTGGCGGTCGAAACCAACAACCTTCAAAGTTGGGGAACTGTGCCCATGTCTTGTGAAAACTATTTAGGTCACTACATGTTAGGCAAACAATACCGACATGACTGCGAATTGGTGACAGATGCCGCAATTAAATATGCCAAGAGCCTTAAACTTGCTGGCGACGGCAAGGATATTTGGATCTTTGACATTGACGAGACTACACTTTCTAATATGCCATACTATGCTCAATCTGATGTGCTCTTTGGGTAAGTACTACGATAAATACTTTCACTACACAAATGAGTCAAAGACTTAGATTATTTACTTTTGTTAGGGATTAAGCCCTAATGCACAATATATCTCTAAAATGAAATGAATCGTGTCTAATAGTTTAAACAAGAAGGACATTTCTTGGCAACTATATGCGCTTCTTTTCTCTACCGTAGCACCACACAAGTTGTATATACATTACATTGAGAAAGACTAACCTCCCATGTGATTTCGACTAATAGTAATCCAACTCTAAAAAAGGTTGAAAAACGCTGTTCCAATCTGTTAGACAATCGGGTCTACCCCAATGTATGTTTGAATTTGCCACCAAATCTAACGTTAAATATATTTGATTTCAGGGCATTACCATACAACGACACAAAGTTTAACGAGTGGGTTGCAGAGGGAGAAGCACCGGCAGTTCCAGGAGCGCTTCGTCTATATAGAACATTGTTGAGTCTCGGTTTCAAAATTGTCTTCTTATCAGGAACTAAAGAACAGTTCAGAGAGGTCAGGACAGCAAATCTGAAGGCAGTTGGTTACCATACTTGGGAGAAGCTCATTCTCAAGTAAACTTGCAATTATATTTTCTATTATCTGTCTGCATTGTTTTATTAATATAGACGATAATCTAGTATTAATTTGGGTGCAGGGGAGATGCTGATAAGGGCCTCACAGCATTGGCGTATAAATCAAAAAGGAGGACAGAGCTAGTAAATGCAGGATACAGAATTCTTGGAAATTCTGGAGACCAATGGAGTGACTTGCTTGGCGACAATATTGGCAATCGAACGTTCAAAATCCCAGATCCCTTGTATTACATTGGTTGAGCGACGAGCGAGTTCTATCTAGTCTCGTTTAGTTCTATCTCTGGTCTTTTGAAGTAACGGGAATAAATTTTAATGTGCTTCGAGAATAAACTATGAGAGCTTCAGATAAAGATATGAGCCTTGCCTTTCGGTATACCAACCATTCATTATCTTTTATTTTGCGTATTTGCAATTATTTTCATAGATTTGTTTCTTTTGGTATGGTCTATTTAGAGTTTCGAAATTGTTAATAAAATAAAATCAAATGAAAATATGTTTAGCTCATATTTATAAACTTTTTATGAACACTCAAACAACTTTTTATTCATATATTCTAAGAAATGCACAAGTACGATTGCATAATCATCACTCATTTTCATCTTTTAAAATTAAAATTGTTTATAAACACTTTCAAAGCATACTCAAGTTTCTCATTTCTTCAAAAAATAAAGTTTTTATATATGTATTTCAACGCAAAATATTAGACTAAGTAAAAATCATAAATTCAAGTCTCACATAGTATTAGATTTTTATTTAAAAAAAAAAAAATGACTTCAAAGTTCATGAGGAGATATGTTGAAGATAAAATGTTAATGAATAATTATTGCATCTTTCTAAAAACTTGACTTGAGTTTTTAACTGAAATAGTTCAATGCAAAAATGATTCTCTAATTCAAGAAGGCACATGTGTACTCATGAAGAGTCATCTGGTATTATATATGGAATTTATTTCAGTTTAATTAAAATAAAGGAAGCCACTCGTTATAGATATTGAAAATGACTACTTTCATGTCTTGAGTTCATTAAGTATTTAAAACTTGTTAGCTTTCCTTCTCAACCCACACGAGTTATTTACAAGAAGAGTCTTATCAGCGATAGAGCCAAAAACCTCTTGTGGGCATGCCCCCTCAACTCGTGTGAGCTATTTACAAGAAGAACCTCCTCGGCAGGAGACCCAAGCACCTTTTCAAGACTTACCTCATCGATCCGCACAAGTTATTAGATGACTCCTTGGCAGGAGAGTCTAGCACTTCTTCAGGGTTGCCTTCTCAACCTACACGAATAATATTTAACAAGAAGTATAGATGGTGAAAGTTCATTTCTATCCAGTTTGTGTTCACAGAAATAGAAATATAGTCAGGTCGAGGTGGAAATTTGTTGAAAAGGTGAAGGGTCATTTTGTTACTTGGATGGTACATTGCCACTTTGCTTTTATTCTGTGCAATTTTTTGAAAATACTTTTGCTTTTACTTTTTAGTTAAACAGTTTCTCCTGATGGCAATTAAGGGAGTATTTAGAAAATGTTTGAGCCCTATTTTTCGAAAATAATGCATTTTGAAATAGTAATTTGATATAGAATGTATGGTTAAAAAATATGAAAAAAAAATTAGATTTGCGTATAATATTATTTTATTATAGAATGTGTGATTACAAATAAGAGAGAGAAAAAAATATATTTTGAAAATAATGAAACCAAACACGCTAATAATTGAAATTTCTATAAACTTTTTTAAAATGATTTTTGCGAATTTTATGGACTTTTATACATTTTTATGGAATTTGTGAAATCTCAATAGACTTTTATTTTCAAATTCTTATAAACTTTCGTAGAATTGTTATGGCTTTTGAAAAGTTTCATTTAAAATAAAAATCACTTAAATTCCCATATAAAAGGTCGAGAAATCCCATATAAAAGGTACACCTATGTAATAAAGAATATTTTTTCTTTAATTAAATAAACAAATAATTAAAATATTAAAAAATGTTTAAAATTTAATGATAAATTAGTCTTTTTAATATAAAATTTTATTATAAATTTGATCTTTTAAATAAAAATTGGATGAAAAAAATGTTACAAGAATTTTTAATTACAAATATATATATATATATTAAAGAATGAAGAGAAACAATAAAAAAAAAAGAGAGAGAACAAATGAAAAGAGAACAAATATAACAGATAGAAGAAAAAATAATAAATTTTTAATCATAATTGTAAGATTCTTAGAATGGAAGAAGAGAGACAATATATTTAAAGGACAAAAAATATACTAATTTTTTTTTTTTTTGTCAAGTCTCTTAAAATCTTGAAATTTTATTTTTGTACTTTCTGCTTTAAAATTAGTACCCTGAAGATTTTTATAAAAGTTTTCAAAAGTCATTAATATTTTGAAAACTACAAAATTTTTAGAAACTTTTAAAAAGTTTTAATTAAATACACCGAAACTTTTAAATACTTTTTAAAATTAAAAGTTTATGAAAATCTCTATAATATACATCGAGACTTTTAGAGAGTCTTAAAAAGTTTATAAGTCTTTAAAAGTTTTTAAAAGTCTCAATTGATTACCCCCCTTAAAATCATATTTTTATTATATTTTAATAAAAATTGATGAAATATGTAATTGAAAAATTGTAGAACCCATAAAATATATGATTAAAATTAGTTGTTACTTTGACTTTGATAAAAATCTAAATTATAATTTCTATCAAACAAGGGCTTTGATATTAATTTATCTTTATATAGGACTACACAACAATCAATCCAAATCGCTTAAAGTGCCAATCCAACCCAAATGGATCGGTTTGGATTAGTTTTTTTTAAGTGTAATTGAGTTTATTAATCAAATTTGACGTTGGGTCGATTGGGTCTTGGATTATAAATTAAAATTCAATCCAATTCAACTTAACCCGATTATATTAACTAAAAATTTTAAATAGAAAAACTTAAATAGACACAATAATGAATATAAGAGAAAGACTTATAATGTATAAACGCCTTTTTTTGAACATGGGTTGACTGACATGAATATAACCCCTGTTTGATTCCCATTTTTTTCAAAATTTATTTTTCTCTTTCTTCTTTTCAACCACACATTTTTCAATAAAATAATATTACATGCAAATCCAAAATTTTTCCTTAATTCTTAACCACACATTCCCCATCAATCAACTATTTAAAATGCATTCTTTCCCCCAAAATGAGAATCAAACAGGGCTATAATGTACAAATGTAAAGGCTTTTTTTTTTTTTTTTTTTATATAAACTAAAACTAATGACATGATGATGAAATGAATGAATCTCAAAAAATTTGTGAAAAAAAAAATGTTCCTCAATTTCATATTTATTTATACATTTTTTTTCAGAAAGAATTCCTTATATATGTTAAAAATAATGGAGGTTTTCAAGTGATTTCAAACTTTAAAAAAAAAAGGGAAAAATTATTAATCGGGTATTAAGTATCGCGAAATCAATTTTCAGGCCTTAAGTTTAAAAATGCAAAAATCAGTTATTTGTTTATTAAATAAAAATGTTTTATTAATTAAATATAATAATGTCGCAATTTTACAATTAATGGTTGCAAGTACATAATTATAGGTCACACCTTATTTATTGATCACATGTTATCAAATTAATTGATCACAAATTATTTTGAGGTCACAAGTCAAAAAAATTATATGTCACAATTTATTTCATTAGTCACGGATAAAAAGTATAAGATACAATTTATCTATCGGTCACATATTTTAAAATTTATTGGTCACAAATTATCAAATTTTAAGGTCACAATTAAATAGTTAGTTACAAATAACCAAATAGTTGGTCACATACACCAAACACCCCACCCACGATCACGAAACTTTTAGGTCACAATTGAATAATTGGTCACAACACTAAATAGCGGGTTGTATACCATATCACGGCCACTACGCCCACTTGTGACTGCCCTCACCCCGACACCGTCGCCACCACAATTTGTGCCGTAGATAATCGTCGCTTCTTCCTTAAACCACCACATCCAAACCTTAAGTTATCGCCACTATCAATAAATATATACCATCACGACACGTCATTACCATCATCGACATCCTCCACAAGAACTGTCACAAACCACCACCACCGTAACAATCTACACCTCCCAAAAAAAACGTACAATCAACAAAAAAACCAGTAGCCAACCCCATCACCAAGGTCCCTAGAGCCCCTACTACTATCACCCTCACTGCCGCCAGATCCACCAGCACCTCTACTTGCACAATCAATAAAAATCACATAAAAATCCCAACAATACCAAAACCATCCCAAACCACCACTACCACCAACAGAAGTGGCATCAACGCCCAAGCAAATTTTCCAACATCGCCAGCATCTCACCACCGCAGCAAGTTATCACCATACAATGACATCATGAAAACCACCGCAAGCAAATCTATGGTGTCATGTTGCGGTCGTCGTCTGCGCGACATTGTCTCCAACAACGATTCGATATTTTAAAAGAAAAAAAAGGGAGAGAGATGTAGAGAGAGAAGGAAGAGGAAATAATTAGGGTTTGAGGCGAGGCGGTTGAGGGTAGGTAGATTTTATAATAATATTATTATAAATAATTAAATTAATACTTGATATTTGAACAAATAAACTTCATACCTCATTTATGAATTGTAATTTTTAAACACATGTTGACATGTAATTTTCACATTAAAAAATTGATAAAATTCAACAAAAAATAATCGGATCCAACTTGAATTGCGTCCAAGCCCAAACCGACCCAAGCTTGATCAATTTGGGTTAAGTTGGATTGGGCTTGAGTTGTATAAAAAAATCAATTCATCCCAGCACAACAAGTGTCCTCGACTGAGATAAAAAACATTTTTAAACTTAGGTATCCTCTATTAAGATTTTAATATATTTTACTAATATTCGCTAAAATATAGATATCCACAACTAGAGATTTTAACGAAATCTTTTAAAATTTAGATATAATCAATAACTTGTGAATTTATAAGGATTTCATTAATAAAGAAATTTTCAAAAAAAAAATGGACAAATTACACGCATAAACATACACATAATAAACTCTTTTTTGAAATTTCACCATTTTTAATAAAAAAATATTATGAATTATGTGAAAATCTAATCAAATTTATGAAATTCATAAAAAATTATTACCTTTTAAAATCTATTAAAATTTCAATTGAGAACACCTCATAACTTTCTCAAATATAAAACTATTTTTATTAAAACTTGCTTATTTTCTTGTGAGTAAACTTATTTAGAGAAATATCCTAACGTATATATAATATATATAACCTTAACAAGAATTAAAGCCTATAAATGGTATGAAAAAAATTTAATTCACCACATCAAATATTCAGCTTGGATTCAATTAGCCTTTATTTAGCCCATTTTGTTTAAAAATCATTTTTATGTATAAATACTTTTCAATATATATTTTTGCACGTGAATTCATAATTTTTCCTACTTTTTAACTACACATTTTCAAAAAAATCAATCTTCCAAACAAATATTATATAGTACATTATATTTAATGACTTATAGCCGATATTTAAAATAGTAATAGTACTTGTAGATATTAAAAAGAAAAAAGAAAAAAAAAATCTATGTTTGTTAATTTTAACATCTATTGCCAAATTATGCTAGAAGTCAGCGTGTTTCTTAGCATGGTTCACGATCAATTTGCTCTTTATCATATAAAACTAACTTTATTTTTTATAGGCTTAACCAAACATGCTTCATAGTCTAATAATTTATATAACTGTCTCTATTTAGTTTAGTATATACGAGAAGGCATAAATTTATTGAATTTTATTTAGAAAGAGACTATTACAATATTGCCATAAAATAGCCTGCTCTCAATATTTTTGTTAAATATGTATATGAATCTCCACGATTTCTGTTTTCCATCATTTACGTCATATTTGGTAAATCTAAAAGAATATTTAAGAAATGTTTATAAACAGTTTAGATAAAATTTATTAATATATGTTATTTAAGAGAAAAAGAAACAGAGGCGTACTAGATTATAATGTCCCAAAAGTTGATAGCAATGATTTTATCTGGAGATTCTTGAATTCCACTACTTTGCATAATCAGAGAAATATCCCATTACGTACAAGTTGGAGTTGTTGGGCAAGCGACTCAATACATAATTCCTTGTGCAATGAAAGGCAATCAAGTGTTGTGGTTTCTCTTTCGCTGAAAAGAAGGAAAATAAATTCTAGATAGAGAAACTTAAAATATCAATATGGATGCTGGCTCACACTAACACTATTAGTATTAGGTGAAGTTCCAATGGATCTCATTTCTTCCTCTTGTGCTTATGTAGTAAGTATTTCAAAGTACTCTGAACTTTCAATTTTAATAATTAAATAAAATGATGCCATGCTTGGCATAGCTATGCGTTCTCATCTAACGGATGTATTATCTTTTAATTGAATATTTCTAGTCATTTTCATATAATTGATTTAATATTAATCAATGATTGAGAAATTGTTAGCCACGCATTCTTATCTAATGAAAGCACTATCTTTAAATTGAATATTTTTAGTCATTTTCATATAATTAATTTAATATTTGTCAATAATTGAGATTAATTAGCCACGCGTTCTCATATAAAGAAATTATCTTTTAATTGAATATTTTCAGTCATTTCCATATAATTGATTTAATATTAGTCCATAATTGAGATTCATTAGTAAATTTTACTATTTTAAGTAAGCCTGGGCACGGTCCGATTCAGTTCGGTTATGAAGAGAATCGAATCGAACCGAAAATTTTCGGGTAGTGCATAAATAGAACCGTCGGATCCAAATATAATTTTGGAATCGTTCGGGTTCGGTTCGGTTCGAGTTTTTTCGGTTCCATACTATAATTATTTTTTTTAACATTTACAACAACACTACAGTCTGTATGTTTAATCTTAACTTTTACAAATTAACGTATTCCAATTTAATAACATATAAATAACAAGTTGTCCAATAAAATTAATTTACCAATGTATACAAATAAAAAAAAACTAGATAGTAAATTAGTAATACTAAAATATCAGTGATCCATATAAATTAGAAGTCATAGACTCGTAGAGATAAAATATTTTAAAATATTGCTCATACAATAGTATTTACCAACTATTTTATTTAACCATCAATTGTTTGACTTGTCATACTAGATACTAAGAAATTATAAAAGAAAAATTGAAAAATCACAATTAACTAACATAAATAAACTAAAAATTGTTCAACTAATAAGATTTAATAAGAAAAAAATATAATATATATTTTATTATCTGTCTCAATGCCCTTATAGAATTCAGTGTCTTCAATGCAAACTCTATTTTTACTAATTTATTTTTAAAAAGTTAAAATAATTTAATCTTTCTCATATATAAAAATTAAAAAATTAAAAAAAATTCGGTTCTTATTCGATTCTTCGGTTCTGGGTCTAGAATCGAGAATCGAACCGAACCCGTCGGTTCTCGATTCAGATATCCGTTTGGGTATTTCAGTTACGAAGGACTGTTCGATTGGATTCGATTCGGATCCGGTTCAATTTAGTTCGATTCGAGATACATGTCCAGTCCTAATTTTAAGGGTAATTCTTTTTCATTTTTTCGAATTTCTCCCTTTTCCCTATGTGGAGATCGGAACCCCAGATTTTAATCATAATTATGATCTCATAATCAAAGCATGTGAACTTATTTCCAACTTTGTATCTTGCAAAAATCTTTTGCTTTTTACAGAATCGCCTGGTGGACACGCGGACTCAATGCATGATTCCTTATACAGTGAAAGGCAACAAAGTGTAGTGATTGCACTTTTCCTATAAAGAAGGAAAATGAAGTCTAGACAGATAAAATTAAAGGATTTTACTATATGTACTCTTTGACTTACGGATATTTGTCCAGACTAATTGAAAATAATATCGATAATGGACCCTTAAATTATATTATTGACAAAATTCTCAACTTCGAACTAGAAAATTTAAAAAAAAAAAAAAAATATTGACCAAGATCTAAAATCTTGACCCTTGGTCAACATACTCTATCTATTATATGTTGGATCGAGATTTAAAATAAAAATGTACGTATCTGATTTAAAAGAAGACAAAAACTATGTTGGTGTCCGATCTTGTACCTCAATATACCATTGTTATATTACTTATTGGTCGAAACCTCAGACTATGAGACTAGAACAGACAATTATCGCTGTAATTAAAAGAAAAATTATGATTCACAATTATTGACAAACTGTGATAATCTAACTATCAACCACTTCCAAAATAGAAAAGGCCTAGCCCTCTAAGTTGATTCCCAATCAATTAAAATACTGTATTATTCATGGTTGTCTAGGCTAGACATTGATCCAGCTAAGTTAATGAATCACTGGTTCAATCGAAGTATCAATATTTATACACAAATATTATTGAATTATTAATTAAAATTGTTGGAAAAAAAAAGGTTTTAAATGAACCAAAAAATTAATTAATTTTATCATATGTTAAAAGTCATATATTTTAAAAATATTGCATAACTCGTTCGAATAGAAATTGATATCATATTTGTTAAGTTTTGATTAATACTTGAAATGTGTTCATATATAATACAATTGCTAAAATCAGACAATGTTATGGATTAGCCTAGTGGAATTTCCCACCTGTGTTTTCCCCTCATGTTCCACAATTCTTCGTAATTATTGAAGACGAAACTAGAACCCAAATATTTTGTTCGGCTCCAACAGCAAATTAAGTGAGCAGGTGATCTACTATAGAAAGTTGAGAAAAAAAATTAGATGGAAGTCTATATTAAAATGAATATTAATACAACAGATTAACTACCAGCTAATATATATAATACAGTTGGCATCAACTTAATTGCAACTTCTTATATATCAAAACCAAAATTTCAACCCACACCATCAACACATTGAAGTCAAGAATACCAAATTTCAAACCCATATTTATTAAAATACAAACTACAATCTCATTTAATAACTACAAGTCTTAAGAAATAGTTTTTCAACACAGAGATCCACCACAAGTGTCTCCCCTAATTTGCCCATTTTCACATCCATCAGCTTTGATCACTTTAACCTCTCCTTCGCTCTATCAGTGGTTTAATGGCTTCATGAAGTCTGCAATTCAACATTAACATATACATAAAAAAATAAATGCAAATTTGTAGACAAAAGGCAAAATAATAAAAGAATTCAAAGGAGACAATTTTTCTCAACTTTTTGGCTAAATATACAAAACGGAACCTAATTATAGAAGAAAATGATTTTTACTTTATAACCCCATATTTAGCTCATGTTAATAAAAACACATTTAAAAATACTTTCCACTTATAATTAAATTCGGTTATAAACACTTTCCAAACATAATTTCAATTTTCATCTTCTGGAGGTGGAATAGAAAGCAAATTCAACCATTTTAAAACTGTATTAAGGACTGAAATGCAGTCACAGTTTTTGGGAGATTTATTTATTCCCGGAAGAGAAGAGGATGATTATGATTGTTGGAAGCAAAGAAAAATTAATAAATAAAGAAATTGGGTTTTATAAGGAAGCATAATTCTCGTGCTTTACAAATGAATTTTAGTTAAGGGTTTTTTAGACCTTTTCAACCATTTAGTTAAGGCCTTCAAACTTAAAAACGACAACTTCTTTCAACTCAAAATATTGTTATTTAAAAAAGTAAATCAATGGAAAATAAAAATAAATCTGATAAGAGCAGATATGCTCTTCAACAAAAATCAATGGAACTTACTTCAAAGAAAAAATCAGCATTAAACGCTTTTACGGTACAGTTGTTTATAGAAGCCATACCTTTTTATATCTTCCAAACTGTCTACCTTAATGTGGGGAATGTGAGATATCTTGTCCCATTCGTCTCCAGTCCTGTCCCCGTAAAGTGAAGCTAGATTTAAGCAACACCCAATAGTCAAATACTCCAGAGACGATGCCATACGAAGGAGGCAATGTGGCAATGCCTTTAACTCAAAGCACAAAGTAATTTCTAACTCCCTGAGACATGGCATTATTAAGAGATGGTCTTTTTCATCCCCAGATATATCCTCCCACTTTTCCCAGTTCTGACAATTGAAAAAATGCAATCTCCTCAACTTCGGGAATGCAGGTCCTGCATTCGGTAGTTCCTGGATAGTCTCTATTATCCCCAAGAATTCATTTCCCACGTATTTCATGCTATTTATGGATAATATCTTAAGCTCCTCGAGCATCGGCAGTTTTCCCAAAGGGGGCAAAGATGAGAAGTTCGTAAATGCAGAGAAACTAAGCACCCTTAAATAGTTAAGGGACGTGGTGAACCATACTGGCAATTGGGTGCCTTTGTATCCAGACATTAGTAAACAATGCAGGTTCGGAGGTGGTTGAAGAGCCTCCATTACCTCCACCCTCACCTCCCCTTCAAAAATGAATTCCAAGTTTTGAATGTGTACCTTATTTTTCAATTCTGCTTTCCCAGCGTCAACCAAGTCTTCTAACTCAGTCAAGTCTCCTAGAAAAAGTTGTAGAGATCCTCGAAGTTGGTTTAGTTCTTTCAAATATCCCAACTTACTTGATCCTCTTCCTGCTTTGAAACCACTCAACATCCAAAGACCGGTTAATCTCTCTAGTCCTTGAGGAATTGAATCCATTTCCTCAGCTTCAAAGAGAAGGTGTCGTAGATTTATTAGTTTAAAGATCCCTTGAGGTAGTGCAGAGAGATCGAAACATCTTCGGAGATCCAAGGTTTGCAAATTATACAAATCACACAAGGTTTCTGGGAGTTCTCTTATAGGATTGGAGCTCAAGTCAAGATACCTCAAGTGAATTAATTTTCCTATCTCTTGTGGAAGTTCTTGCAAATCACAATCACTTGCAATAAGTACCCGAACACATTTTAAACGACTAAAGAGATTTAAAGGGAGACCACCTTCTTGAGAAACTTTTCTAGCACAAAACGTGCGAACTTTTCCGATATCACAATTTGTAATCTCTACTCCACCATCCAAGATTAAGTTGTACTCATCTTTTGAGAGATAAGTAACAAAGTCATGCATGATATCATGCATTTTGCAAGAGATTTTACTTTCATCATATTTATCCTTTTCCAACTCTTGAAAGAAAGATCGCATTTCTAGGTTCTTAAAGAACTCTAACCCCATTCTTTGCATGCGATCTACATCTCCACTCGTACCAAGGTAACCATGTGCCATCCAAATCCTGATAAGCTTATCCAAACGTATCGAGGTATCTTTTGGATAGATGACACAACTCAAGAAGCAGCGCTTAAGTACTGGAGACAGATCATTGTAACTTAAATACAAATGGGGGAAAAGCTCAACCGTCACTTCCTCCAATTGCCACAAAGGACTCTTCAGAACATTTAGCCACAATCCTACAGTATCTTTAAAGCATAGCAGGCTTCCCATAGTTTTTGCAGCAAGTGGCAACCCCTTGCAGTTCAGTGCAATCTTTTTACCAATATCTTCTAGTTTCACGCGCTCCTCCTGACTCTTTCCAACAAAAGCTATCTTACTCAATAATGACCAGCAGTCCTCATCGGATAGTTGCTCCAATCGTTGCCATGTATCCGTGCCTATCACTCTTGCAACCCGATCGCTCCTCGTTGTCACCAAAATTCTACTTCCGGGGGCACCCTGGAGAGTTTTTCAGTGGTTCCCACTTCTTGCGGTCCTCAGTCCACACATCATCTAGGACAACAAGAAATCTTTTCTTTGAAATTGAGTTTTTCACATGTTGTAATAACATTTCCAGATTTGAGATGTTGGAGGAACTTTCCCCAATGGCTTCAAGAACTGATTTTGCAATCTTCTTCTCATCAAAAGGATCCGAAACACAAATCCAGGTTTTTAATTCAAAATGTTCCTTAACTTTAGGATCATTATAGGCTAATTGAGCAAGAGTTGTTTTACCAACCCCTCCTGTCCCTACTATCGAAACAATTTGGACTCCACTGCCCCCCTCAGACAACAAATTTTGTATAAGGTTTTCCTTATCAATATCGCGACCATGTACATTTGCAGAATCAACCAAAGAAGTCGATTCAATTCCCGTAAATTCCTGCAAATTATGGCCAACACTTGGAAGAAAACCAAACTCATCTTTCCCCTGAACAATTGAATCTAGTTTCCCGATCAAACCCTTTATGTTCAGATTAATTTCACGCCGCCCAACAACATGTTTGAAGCACAAACAAGTAGATTGAATGAACGAAATTACCTTCTCCCAAGGATCAGAAACTTCCTCAGATCCTTCGATTTGCAGTTGAAGATTCGCGGTTTGCCATTCATCCAATGCGTCATCCATTTCGTAGGATACATCCTGGAGTTCTTTTAGCCAATTTTTGACCTTTGAATCAGTCACTCCAGTTCTCTCTGCATCCTTCAGCACCTCCTGGACCTTCTTCAACTTCCCAGTGAGATTTTCCACTTCCTTTTTGGATTCGAGGTGCAGATTTACCTCCTTCTCTATCAGATGAGCCAATCGCTCCACCAGTGCGAAAACAGCCATCGTCGAATTTGATCGAACTAGCGCAAAGCAAAAAACTCGTTAGAAAAACTTTTGGTGGAAACTGACACAGGTATCCTTAAAAGCTCATGGACAAAACAACTCTTTTAGTAGTTAGTTTCAAAAAGGTAACTGTTAGGTTCCTGCAGGCAGCTGAAGATGCTGTGATGGATCTATAGATGATAACTCTACTGCTGGGGGGCTTTTTCTCAGCTGCAACTATAGATCTAATGGCTGTGATGGCTGCTGCAGATCTGCTCAACCAACCAGGAAGATTATATGTTGTTCAATAGGACAGAGATTTAGTATGTAATTGGATTGTAATGCTGTGAATACAGTGGCTGATTGTAAATTGGCTGGACTAATGCAGTATGATTTATGCCCCTGTTTGAGATTCATTAATATGAGATAGAGGCCACTTTCATTTTCTGCTTCAGTGGGGCCATAAATAAAGAAGCCGTCTGTTGAAAAGAGAAATGCACTAATGAATTGGAGCGCATTATAATGACTTTTTTTTTTTTTTTCCAAATCTCATTATTTCTCAGTAAAAGAATTAATAAAAAATACAAAAATAGAGTTGCTTTGTCAAACTTCAATTTTTCATTATTGTCCCGTTAAAAATACATTGGACAATATTACCCTCAATTACCGTCTACAATTAATACAATGAACCACAAGAACGTATCAATGGCAGTTTGGAAAATTGAGGTGAAACATTCATTGAAAAGTCAATACCAAATGTCAAAATGCAACAAAATATACACGTGCAGGGATCATAAATTTTGAAAATGAGAAGAAAAATAGGCAAGTAATGGAGGCCAAACAAGGGCTAAAAAACACTATTTATTTATTGTTGATAAATGAGAATCATTTTTCAAAATTATATTTATTTTAACCATACATTCTTCATCTATCTACTATTTTAAGATACATTCTTCAAAAAAAAAAAAATGTGAATCAAACACACCCTTAATTTGCCAATTTTTCTAAGACCCAATGTTTAAAAAATATTGGGTCAATGATAGTATATTTTAATTTTGGACTGAGCATTTTACTTGCCAAAACACATTTTGAAATCTCTGCATTAACTATGATATATTAATAAAAAAAAATTGGTGTCACGCCAAGAATACCATATGTAATTTTCTGCGGAATAAGGGATAAATTTGGTGGCAAAGCTCTCTATAAACCACCAAATTTCTTTAGATTTCAAGACTTGTTTTTGCAACTTGTCATGTAGATTGCTTTTATAGAGCAATTGATCTAACAAATCTATAATCATCTTCCTGCTTTGAAATTGTTCAACATCCGAAGACCGGTTGTCCTCGAGGAATTGGCTTCGTACTTGGAGCTATATAAAAGAGAAGATTTCGTAAATTTATCAGTTTATAACTTTATATATAGGTCCTCTGAGAGACCTGAAGTCAATTAATTTTCCTATCTCACATGAAACTCTTCAAAATTACAATGGTCATCCCGAACACATTTTAAACGACTAAAAATAATTAAAAGGAGGCCTTCTTGAGAAACATTTCTAGCACAAAATGTTTGAATTTTTCCGATTTCACAATTCTTTGTCTCCACTCCACCATCCAAGATTAAGCACTACTCACATTTTGATAGATAAGTAACGAATTAGTGCATTATATCATGCATTTGGCAAGAAATTTTACTTGCATCATTTTTGAACTATTTAAAGAAAGATCGCATTGCTAGGTTCTTAAGGTATTGTATTCATACCACTATTTTTATTACTAACACCATATTTTTTTTTATTTAAAATTTCCAATATTTGCTCATTCTAAAATTTTGTCCATATTTCTTTTTTATTGAATTCTTATATTCAATATTATATTAATTAGCAAATCTTATTTTTTATGTTGATTTCAATTAAAATATATTTTTTGTGCGTGCTTTAAAATTAGGGGAAAAAATATGTCACACTTTTGTATTTGTTACTTTTTTTAAAATATGATTGGATAATAAATTATTTTACACCTTCGAATTGACTTGTTTGACGAAAATTATTTTAAGATATGAGATGTGCTAATTAATAAAATATTGAAGATAAAAATAAAGTATAGGATATAAGGGCTACAATAAGCAAAAATTGAGAATTTTAAATAGATGTAACAAATATAAAAATAGTGCGAATATAATTACCCTAAATTTATTGAATTTCATTTAGAAAGACACTATAAATTTATTGCCATCAACAGTTCGCACTATATTTTTAGGTATGTACATATGAATCTCTCGATTTTTCATTTTTCATCATTGATGACATATTTGATGAATCTAAAAGCGTGTTTATGAAGTGTTTATAAATAATTAAAAGTATAAATAGATAAAAATGAGTAATGAATATATATATGTAACACTCGTGAATTCATCATACTATATAACGTGGTATGATTATTTATAAACAACACTTCAAAGGAATGTGCCTGAAAACTTTTGGGGTGATATGATTAGTGGCGAAGCCAGCACTCGGCGAGGGGGCACGGCCTCGCGTGCTGGGCTCTACTGGAACTTTCAGTGGTCGCAGGGAACCAATTGCAGAGCTAGAAGAAAGGAGTGGAAGAAGATGACACATGCAATATTTTTTTATTTTTTTACCAGTTTGGGCTAATGCAAAGGCCCAATCCATGGGCCATGGACCATGGATATATTAGCCTACAAACATGTCAAATATTTTTTGTCTCCAAAGATATATCTTGCCAAATTTTTCATGCTAATTATTGGCCTACAAACATGTCAATTATTCTTTGTCTGTAAAAGATATATCTTGCCCATAAATTTTTTTTGTCTAGAAAAGAAAAAAAAAAATTGTAGGCACAAGGCATCCTACTATTGGAAAACTTGAAATAAATCATAGCCCTACAAAAAATATTTTTTGTGGGAAAAAGTAAACTTCGCCTACAAATCATAATTTGTTAATGGAAATTTTGTAGAGAAATGCTAAATTTTTTGTAGTGAATGAATACACATAAATTTAAACATTGATGTTTTCTCATTTTTTTATTAAGATTTTTAAATTTAAATGCAAGCAATGCTTTTAGTTAAAATATATATATATATATATATATATATATATAGAATTTTTGCAATAATGTTCGAATAAATATAAGAAATATTTTTTATTTCTTAAAATATTATTCATTTTTTTAACAAATGATTGAGAATAATTTATTTATTTCCAAATAATTGACATATTAATACACTTATAAATGTATAATATTTGTAATTTGTAATCGTACAACCAGAAGCTATTAATTTTAGTGTTTGCTATGATCTTTTAAAGGCAAAATTTGACATCACTTAGAAGATACTCTTATGACGAAATAATCGAACTTGTATAGTGAGCTAGTGTGATTGCACTTCTCGAAATGTCTCCCACTCGTAGTAGCTCAGCTTCTTGTGCTTTACTTGTTGATGAGGCGCCTGAAAGGTTTCTAGATTACCTAGAAAAGGTGCTCCATTAAGACAATTTTCCTTGTTCTATCTTTCTCATTAATTGAAGCGGGAATATAACTCTTAGAAATAATCTTTAGGAATTTCAAGAGTAGATCTCTCAACTCTCTATAGGTATCGATGTTTCACCGATTGAGAATACGAATTCCAAGTCCGCCATTCACGTTCAATATTAGTCAACTTGTTTATCGGACGAGATCATTAATGCTAATTTAATTAATGATTACTAAATTTTGTTATAAGTTACTACATATCGAAATTTAAAAAATTACTCTTATTAACTCCTATTTGATAAATATTGCACATCGTCACACTCTAATTTCGCTTTAACCAAGCATGGTGACAAGTAGTCTAGTCATTGCGACTAAAGATAACAATAATCAACATATAAGAGTTAAGTGTCATAAGATCTAAATTAGGCTGAATCGTTTAACAAAAAATATCGAAAAGCTGTAAGGTTATCTATTTCAAATCTAGAAATTGGAAACCATAAAAATGACGTAAGACCCAGTTTGTTCATGCCAAAATTTTAATTTTAACCTTGAACTCTTTACCTTTAGGGATAATTTTCAAGCCGATTCTTAAAATTTGATAATTTTCAAACCGATTCTGAAAAATTGATTAGGTTTCAAACTTCACCTCTTAAGTTAACATCAAAAGATGAAATCGAATACTCAATTGTCAGTGTTTCACTCATGTTTATAAATAATTATGTTACTCTTATACACATATTTTGAGAAATTCAAAAGTACATTTATTCATTACTCATTTATATTCATTTATAATTTTAATCATTTATAAACACATTTCGAACATGCTTACCAGCAATTTGATTAGTATAAAACTAAACGACCAGTCGAAAATGATTACAAATGAATTGTAATGTTAATGATGAGATTTCACATCGTTTAAATAGTATTCTTGCTAACAAGATCATCTTTTATATTATAGGCTTGTTTTGATGTAAATTTTTTGAATGAATTTCGTTAAAAATAACATTTTAGAGGAAAAAAATTATTATGGATCCAGGTGCAGTATTATTTTATTATGAGATTATATAATTGAATTGAGTTTAAAAAAGAAAAAAAAAATTGTTTTTAAAATACCTGTATTTAAAGGGACTAAATGAAAAGAGTCGATAGCACGTTTATAAACGTCAATCATTAAGGTTGGATGTACAAAATTTTCTGCAACAACCATTCAAAATTGTATGGATAAGGTCCAATAATTTCCAAATTATTGGTTGAGTAATACAAATGTTTGACGAGTTGTGCTGGGTGCACAGCACGGTGTTGTATTGGTTGAATAATACAAATGTTTGACGAGTTGTGCTGGGGGCACAACACAGTGCACAGTATCGTGCACAGCCCCCTCACAATAGGAGGTGTTGTGCACGGTACCGCACAAGTTATTAGAAGACTTCTTGGCAGGAGAGTCTAGCATTTCTTCAGGGTTGCCTTCTCAACCTACACGAATAATATTTAACAAGAACGGTCTCCATAAAGAGTCAACAACCTCTTAAGGTTAACCTCTTCAAGCCACACGGGTAATTTACGAGAAGAGTCTCATTGGTGTGAGAGCCAAGCACTTCGACCAAGACTTGCCTAAAAAGTTTGTCTAGGCTCGATCAACACTTTACCTTGACAAGTGAGTCGAGTGCCTATTAAATGATTTGCCTCTATACTTACACGAATTTGTTTAAAAGGCTTCATCTAGGCAGTGGAGTCAAGTACCTCAGCTAGGACTTGCTTCAGATTGAGCCTAGGCAAATTTTTAGACAAGTCCTAGTTGAGGTACTTGCCCCCAAAACTCGTATACTCTCAGTCAATTGCTTCATCTCAACAAGTGAGTTAAGTGCATCGAATAAGACTTGCCTCAATGACACTGCGGATTTGTTTATGTTTTTACCTAGGTTAAAGAGCCAACTATCTCGAATAGGAGTTGCCTCCAAGACTAGCCGAGGCTCAATAAACCTTGACAAGTGAAGTAGTGAACCAAGTGCCTCAAATAGGATTTACCTTAACAATTGCGCGAATTTGATTAAAAATTCACTTAGGCTTGAATTCTCTTTTTTTTTTCTTCTTTCAAGGATTAGTTAGAAACGTCTTGTTTTTCCTCAATTAAATTAATAGAAAACTTTTTTATTGAATCACGTTGTCTCATAGACCCTTCAAAAGTAGAAGATCTTCTTGACAACTTTGTTTTTCCTTTTTTTTTTTTTTTTTTTTTTTCAATCTCACCATGATAGTGTCCATGTCATCTAGGGTCAACAATTTGGCTAGCGGGCTCGGACCATCCGTGGCTTAGCTCGAAAAATGCTCCAACTGACCCTGCCCAAAACTCGGTAGAATCGAGCCCCATTTTGGGGCATCAACCTGAGCCTGAGTCTGTTCGGGCGGCTCGTTAAAAAAAAAAAAAAAAAAAAAAGCGTGTTGCTGCCTTAAAAATAAGGTAGCAACACGCTGCCTGATACTTATTAAAAAAATAAAACAACACAAATAAAAAATATGAGCCAGCTCGATAAGGTTTGAGTCGAAAGCTCGGATCGAGCCTAAATTTTTTGATTGAGCAAAAATTCGGCCCGGCTCGGATCCGAAAAAAGCCCACACTATTTTACTTCTAGTCGAGCTAGAGCCTTGAGTTTCGACTCTCGAACCGACTTGACTCATTGACATCCTTAATGTCATCTCTTATTGAAGAAGTTTTTTAAATCATGCGAAGTGTACACTATGGTTTACATGTGGCAAAGTGTTATTTGGCAATTTAAAAAAAAAAAAAAAAAAGTTTTCATTCAATCATTTTTTTACAACAAGACAAATGTCATCATTGATGTAAACCTTGGTAGTACAAATGGCAAAATCCAATTTTTCTTCCTTTTTTTCATTTTTTCCCCTCTTTTGTGGACAATGCCCACTTGATGATGTAGCATATATATATAATTTTTTTTTTTATTTTTACAATTCACGGATCCCTTGCGTGCTTCAAGGATATAATTGTTTGAGCCTTTTTTGGAAGAATAAATTTTGTGTGGGAGCCATTTTAATTTGAGAGAATTCATTTTTCAATCAGATCATTCTTGGCCCACCATTTCATGATTTTGTTACTGTACGGTTTTGTCTTTGTTTTCCAATTATACCACTTTCATGGCAAATAAATTGTGAGAATTATAAATGGTTCTCTTAACCTCATGTTTATTGTGTGCCCTTGGATCAAAATAGATGGTTGAGATTGGTTTGATAGATATTTGCTAGCTTGTTCGAGAAGCATTCAACCCTACCAAAATTTGAATAAATCCTACCAACTATCTCTCTCTCTCACGTGGGTGCAAGCAAGGTGAAAGGAAGACCCATACCTTCTTCTACAACTCTCTCTTTTCTTCTCCAAGTCACTCTCTCGTTTTATACCTGGTTCACTGAGTGAAAAGGTGGGTTAGAGGTGAGCTTTGGTGATAGAATACCTTGGTATCTTAGGCATGAAATAGGGCTAAGTAGAGGTGGTGTTTCTTGAGAGTTTAGGGTCGGTTTTGAGGGTTCTTTGCCGGTTCTTCTAGCTATCTCTTGGTGGGGTGATTTGCATTGCATGGAAGCTGTTCCTGAGCCTACAAATCGACCATAAGCAAGGAAGAAGAAGCTCCAGATTTTCGGCCATTGTTGGAGCTTCCATTTTCAGATTTTCGGTTTATGTTCTTGGTGGTTTTTCCATTGATGTATATGATGTATTTGGTTGTTTAAACACCCATAATCCTAACAAACTGGTATCAGAGCAAGGTTGGGGTGTTTTTGAGACCAAAAACTGACCAGAAAACCAGAAGAAAACGGCCAGAAACGAACCAGAAAATTGGAGAAGAAAGCTGTCCATTTTTCAGATTTTTGGCCAGACCTTCAAACGCGATTTCCCGCCAAACCAGAAGGAATTTGGAAAATCCGAGACCACCGGGGTGCTCTGCAGACCGAGGAGAATCTTCCTAGGTGATGAGCGATTTTTCGGCGACCGGCCGGCGGTGGAGCGTGTAGCTCCGGCGGCGGCGCGTGGCGGTTTTCGGCGAGAATTTTTTCAAGTAGATTTCTTAGTTTAACCTGCTGAACGTATTGATGCATTTATTTTAGTGTTTCAGGTTATACATAAAAAGTTGGACGATTTTGCCCCTGGCTTGACATCTACAGCAGTTCGATTGTGAAACTTTGGTATATTTACTGTTTTTCAACAGTAGTTTGGTAAGATTATTCTAAACTCTCCGTTAGGATAGGTTTGGTATTTTTTACCGGTTTATGCATGATTGCTTGGTTGCTTATTTGTGAATTCCGTTGATTGAATTCTTGTGATTAATTCGTGACCTGAAAGCATATTTAATTGCATTATACCTGTTTCATCGTTGTGCTTCATTCCTGAACGTTGGTTTTTTAACTCTACATTCGTATTTTATTTGATCATCTGGAAAAGATTTTTTCAAAACATTTTCTGTTATGTCCACGAGTACAGGCCATTCTTTTACAGAATCTGTAATGGGTTCGAGGGTCGAATTATCGCAATTCGATGGAAAGGGGGATTACTCGATTTGAAAACAGAAAATGAGGGCTATTTTGGTCCAACAGAGAGTTGCTAAAGCTCTCGATGATTCTGCTACATTTTCTGATGAGTTAAAGGCTAAA
Organism: Osmanthus fragrans; assembly: GCA_019395295.1. Classification (NCBI taxonomy): domain Eukaryota; kingdom Viridiplantae; phylum Streptophyta; class Magnoliopsida; order Lamiales; family Oleaceae; genus Osmanthus; species Osmanthus fragrans. The sequence continues at coordinate 6,233,469 of CM033347.1, read as the reverse complement.
CCACATGAAATTGAAGACATGAATGAAATTGCTTACAGTTCTATAATTTTGCATTTATCTGACAACATTGTAAGACAAGTTGATAATGCCAAAACTGCTAGAACTTTGTGGACTGAACTAGATGCCTTATTCTTGACTAAAACTTTACCTAACAAGATATATCTGTTGGAAAAGCTGTTTAGTTTTAAGATGGATCCCGGGAAGGATGTCGAGGAGAATTTGAGTGACTTTAGCATAATTGTTAAGAGTCTGGCTCATAATGATAAAAAATTTGCCGATGAGGATTTAGCTGTCATATTGCTAAACTCTTTACCCGAATCTTACAGAGAAATGAAAAATGCCATAAGATATGGTAGGGACACTCTCACTCAAGCTATTGTCACAGATGCTTTAAAATCAAGAGAACTTGAATTAAAAAGAGACAATAGAACTCATTCTCGTGAAGAGAGCTTATTTGTTAGGGGAAGATCTGAAAAGAAAGAATTTAACTTCCATAACAAGAAGGGGAGAGGGAAATCCAAAATGAGATCCAAATCCAAAGATAAAAGCGATAAGAAATGTTATCACTGTGGAAAGTTAGGACATTTCAAGAAAGACTGCTTTGAGTGGAAAAGGAAACAAAGAGACCCAAACAATACTGATCAAGATAATGCTGCCATTGTGTCTGAATTTGACAGTTTGCATGTCCTTAATGTGTCTGAGGAAGAATTTGATAAAAATTGGATCCTAGACACAGGGTGCACTTTTCATATGTGCCCTGAGAGGTCTTGGTTTTATAACTATAAAGAGACTGAACATAGGAAGGTCTACATGGGGGACAATAATTCTTAAAATGTGGTTGGAGTTGGTGATATAGCCATCAGGATGTACGATGGGGCCGTCACGCAGCTCAGAAATGTTAGATATGTTCCTAATTTAAAGAGGAACCTCATTTCCTTAGGTTCTCTTGAAGATGAGGGATATACCTTCAAGTCTGGTAACAAAATTTTGAAAATTATGAGGGGTTCTCTCATAGTTATGAAAGGACCTAAAAGGAATGGGTTGTACTATCTGGAGGGTAGAACTGAAATACCACTTAATTCTAGCCTTCTTACTGTGAGTAAAGACAAGACTGAACTTTGGCATAATAGAATGGGTCACATTGGGTTTAAAGGGCTAAAAGCTTTAAATAATCAGAAATTGCTTGGAAAGGATGATATTGAAGCAATGGATTTCTGTGAAACATGTGTTTTGGGTAAGTCCCATAAGGTGAGCTTTGAAGCTAGCTCTCATAGGACCAGCAGACCATTGGACTATGTCCATGCTGATCTATGGGGCCCAGAGAAACACTCCACATTTGGTGGAAGCAAGTACTTCTTGTCCTTAGTGGATGATTATTCAAGAAAGGTTTGGATTTACCCTTTGAAGGCTAAGTCGGAAACCTTTGAAAAATTCAGAATTTGGTTGAAGTCTGTGGAAAATAAGCTAGATAAGAAGCTTAAAACTTTGAGAACTGATAATGGGCTTGAATTCTGCAATTTTGAATTTGACAACTTCTGTAAGCAAAAAGGCATAACAAGACACAGAACTGTTAAATACACACCTGAACAGAATGGGATCGCTGAGAGAATGAACAGGACCATAATGAACAAAGTTAGGTGTATGTTAATTAGCTCTGGCCTTTCGAAAGGCTTTTGGGCTGAAGCTGCAAGTACTGCAACTTACTTGATTAATAGGTCTCCGTCCAGCAGTATAGGGTTTAAGACCCCACAGGAGTTGTGGACGGGAGAGCCTCCAAATCTAGAACACTTGAGGGTGTTTGGATGTGCTGCATTTGCACACCAATCTGAAGGAAAACTTGAGCCGAGGACGGTCAAGTGTGTGATGTTAGGGTATCCCGAGGGTGTGAAGGGCTATAGGTTGTGGGTTTTAGGGGTTCAAGGCATTAAGAATATTAACAGCAGAAATGTAGTCTTTAATGAATCTGAGATGCCATGCCTAAAACAGAAAACTGATGAAACTAACAAATCTGAAACTGAGAAGAGTATTCAGACTGAGATGAAGCTTACTAAGCTTGATTCACCTACACCTGGGAACGAGGCTAATGACCCTATACATCAAGAACCTGAAAATGAAACTGAACTTGAACATGAAGGGGTGACTGAACTTCAAGAAACCATTGAACCAGTTGAAGTTGAACATTTTAATGATCAGCCACCTAATCAAGATTATCAGCTTACTAGGGATAGGGGGAGGAGGCAGATCAGGCCAAATCCTAGATATGAATCCCTAAACATGACTGATTTTGCCTTAGTTTCAGGTGAAGCCCTTGAACAGATAGAACCTGATAGTTTTGAAGAAGCCGTGAATGGAAAATATTCTGAAAGTTGGTTAAAAGCTATGCAGGAGGAAATGAAATCTTTGAGTGATAACAGAACCTGGAAACTCATTAAAAACCTAAAGATCAGAAATTAGTTCCTTGTAAGTGGATTTACAAGTTAAAGGAGGGTTTGAGCCCTAGTGATCCGGTGAGGTTTAAGGCGAGATTAGTGGCCAAGGGTTATACTCAAAGGGAGGGTGTGGATTATAATGAAATATTTTCACCCGTGATTAAGTACAAGACAATCAGATTAATGTTGGCTCTTGTGGTTCAATTCAATTAGGAACTTGAACAACTCGATGTAAAAACTGCTTTTCTACATGAGGAGTTGGAAGAAGATATCTTCATGAGCCAACCACAAGGTTTTGTGGCTAAGGGAAAATTTGATTATGTGTGCAAGTTAGAGAAATCTTTGTACGGGCTAAAACAGAGCCCAAGACAATGGTACAAGAGATTTGATGCTACGTGCTAAAAATAGGGTTTAAGAGAAGTGAATTTGATGCTTGCTTGTATTTTAATGACATAAAGAGTGGTTGTGAGGTTTACTTGCTACTTTATGTGGATGATATGCTTTTAGCTGGACCTAGCAAGTCTCAAATTAATAAACTGAAAGATCTTTTGAAATCTGAATTTGACATGAAAGATTTAGGGAATGCTAGAAAGATTCTAGGGATGGTGATAACAAGGGACGTGGCTAAGAATAGGTTAACTATTTCACAGGAAGCTTACTTGAACAAAGTTGTGACAAAATTTGGTATGAAAGACAGTAAAATTGTGAATGTGGCTCTTGCCAGTCATATGAATTTATCACATACTCATTCGCCTAAATCTGAGTCTGAATTAAAAGAGATGGAAAATGTGCCGTATGCTAATGCTATAGGTTCTGTCATGTTTTCTATGATTACTACTAGACCTGATCTTGCTTTTTCCATCAGTCTCCTAAGTAGATTATGTCCAATCCTGGTAAGCCGCATTGGGCTGGTTTGAAATGGCTATTGAGGTATTTGGTTGTGACTTTAAATCTGGGCTTAGTGTATGAGAAAAGATCTGAGAAGTTAACTTTGAAAGGTTATGTTGATGCTGACTTTGCTGGTGATAAAGACAGTAGAAAATCAACTACAGCATACTTCTTTACCCTAGGTGATAATTGCATAACTTGGAAGTCACAGTTGCAGCCTTTAGTTACTTTGTCAAGTACTGAGGCAGAGTATGTTGCCATAACCGAGGCGGTTAAGGAATGTACTTGGTTAAAAGGAATCTTAAAAGAATTGAACTTCATGCATGATATACCTGTTATGTTTACTGATAGTCAAAGTACTTTATTGCTTTGTAAAAATCTTGTTTATCATGAAAGATCTAAACATATTGAGGTAAAGTATCATTTTATTCGTGAGAAATTGTCTCAAAATGAAGTTAAACTTGTTAAGATTCACACTGATTGGAATCCCTCTGATGTGGGAACTAAAATTCTACCTGCAGGTAAATTTAAATTATGCTTATCTTTATTACATATTGATACGGGTTAATTTTTCTTGCAGGTAGTGGACGATGCTGATGAACAGTTCTTCCATGTGCAAATTCGCAACCAAGAGAGTGTGTTATGAGAACCAAGGTGAAGAATGTGAGAATTATAAATGGTTCTCTTAACCTCATGTTTATTGTGTGCCCTTGGATCAAAATAGATGGTTGAGATTGGTTTGATAGATATTTGCTAGCTTGTTGGAGAAGCATTCAACCCTACCAAAATTTGAATAAATCCTACCAACTATCTCTCTCTCTCACGTGGGTGCAAGCAAGGTGAAAGGAAGACCCATACCTTCTTCTACAACTCTCTATTTTCTTCTCCAAGTCACTCTCTCGTTTTATACCTGGTTCACTGAGTGAAGATGTGGGTTAGAGGTGAGCTTTGGTGATAGAATACCTTGGTATCTTAGGCATGAAATAGGGCTAAGTAGAGGTGGTGTTTCTTGAGAGTTTAGGGTCGGTTTTGAGGGTTCTTTGCCGGTTCTTCTAGCTATCTCTTGGTGGGGTGATTTGCATTGCATGGAAGCTGTTCCTGAGCCTACAAATCGACCATAAGCAAGGAAGAAGAAGCTCCAGATTTTCGGCCATTGTTGGAGCTTCCATTTTCAGATTTTCGGTTTATGTTCTTGGTGGTTTTTCCATTGATGTATATGATGTATTTGGTTGTTTAAACACCCATAATCCTAACATAAATCATGGTGCATTTTTTGAAAAGTGGATAGCGGTAGTGATGTATAAAATTTGTATATCCTAGCAATATAAAAGAGCCACTTCAAATTGGCCAGGTGTCAATAAAATGAATCTTCAATCAAAACAACTTCGTTTGGCCCTTGTGTGTTTGTTCTTTCCTTTCTCATTGGTAAATCGAAAAGGCCTATGATTTATTATCTGGATGATTTCTACACCTCTCGTGAACCCTAATAGAAATTGGGCATCCCTCTCATACGTTAGGAAAACCATTACCCAGGAGGTGGAGTCCTTTGATACCATTGAAAATGTCAAAGCCAAGATCCATGATAAGGAGGGTATCCCGTCGAACCGGTAGCGCCTCATCTTCGTCGGAAAGCAGCTGGAGGACAAATGCACCCTCGCCAACTACAACATCGAGAAAGAGTCCAGCCTTCATCTCATATCCGTCTTCGTGGTGGCGCTAAGAAGCGCAAGAAAAAATGTACACCAAGTGAAAAGAAGATCGAGCACAAGCACGAGAAGGTCGCGCTCGTCATCCTCCAGTTCTACAAGGTCGATGACTTAGGTAAGGTCCAGAGGCTGTGCAGGGAGTGTCCCAACGCTGAGTGCGGTGCTGAAACTTTCACAGCCAATCATTTTGACAAGCACTATTGTGGTAAGTTTGGGCTTACCTATGTCTACAATAAGGCCAATGATGATTGAGAAACGGAGTTATGAGGGTGAGAATTCTATTTTACCGTTCTCTGTTTTTTACATGTGATTGAAATTAACAATTACCAACAGCCCAAGTGAAAGGGAAAAAAATTGAGTTTGAAAGATCAAATATTTTTAGTAATTCAGACATTAATTGAGTGCAGCTAATCTCAAATTCATATCTCCTCTTTGCTAGGGAAATTTTACGGTGACGATAAATCATCCCACCAGTCTGCATAAATTTCACTTTAAATGATGTCATTGGAGCTTGCTGTCATTCCTCTTGCTCCCCTCCTCAAATTTATTTTTTTCCTTCATTTCTTTCTTTCATTTTCATTCTTTTGGGTGTTTTTGTGTGATGTGGAGAAGGGAAATTGTTGGCATCTTAAGCTTTCTAGCACGTTGGATTCTGGATTGTTTTCAGCCTTCGATAATCATTTTTCCTTTGAAAAAAAATTATATCCTGCTGGATGAAAAAAGATAAGATGGCTGATCTTGAAGTTAGGTTTCCTGGTCATGATTTTACTGAACAATGATGTGCTTACAATTTATTTGATCAAATGGTTTCTATTTCCCATCTCTTAAAGTATTACGACTTGGCCTAACCATTCAATTTTTGGAAAATGAAGCAATCTTTTTTCCTTTTCAATTCAATTGTCTGTTAACCTTGTCATCTACTTGTGTGTTTCAGATAATTCTGGTTGTCTAGCGTGAAGTTGTTATCTTTCATTTCATAGAATTGTAGGACTTTCTGTTTTGTGTTTTATTCCTGAGGCAGTTATGCATGTGAATTCCTTGCAATTTAATTGAGAGCAGGAGTACTTGCTTGCAGGTAATTCCACCTGGGATGGAATTTAATCACATTGTTCCCCACGAAGGTGACATTGATGCTGAAACAGAAGTGAATGAAGATGGAAAGTCACCATATCTTCCCATTTGGTCAGAGGTTTGATCTATATACAACACACTCATTTAGCAACAACTCAAGATTTCAACTTCTGTGTATTATATTGTCCCACAATATCTGATCTCTCTCTTCTATCATTGCCAAATTTCAATGCGGTTTCTGACATTGATATTACGAGCAGATAATGTGGTTCTTTTCAAACCCAAGGAAGCCTATGATACTTGCACTTGCCAGGCCAGATCCAAAGAAAAACCTAACAACCTTGGTTAAAGCATTTGGTGAATGTCGACCATTAAGAGAGCTTTCTAACCTTGTATGTATGAAAGTACAACAGTATATGCATACTCGATTCTTTCTCTTCATTGAGTGGAGTAGGTATACCAGTCTTATCATTTAACATACTTCTTGCCTTAATAACTTGCAGATGTTAATAATGGGTAACCGAGACAATATTGATGAGATGTCAAGTACGAATTCTTCTGTTCTTTTGTCAATCCTTAAGTTGATTGATAAGTATGATCTCTTTGGACAAGTGGCATATCCTAAACATCACAGGCAATCTGATGTTCCTGACATCTACCGTCTGGCAGCAAAGACGAAGGTATACATTTTCGTTGAGGAGGTCGTCAGTGGATTCGATGAGACCGATCTCCATCGCTTCTGGGTTAAAGTAAGTATTTGCAGATGTGTATCTCTGTATCGATCTGTATGTGAGTGGAATTTATATGTGTTGAATTGAGTGTTTTTGTATGCGAGTTATAATGCTGATACAGCTAGAGATGTAATTGTTTACGCTGATTTTACTATAATTGATTTTTTAGCTCGTTGAATAAGATCTCAAGCCACGTAATGCCTTTTAAGCTATCAGCTTCATCTGAATTTAAGATTGGCTCCGGAATAACCTAGGCAATGAGGCGAAAATTGTTAATTATGTATTCAAGTTCAAGACTATCCATTTGATACCTTATATTTTTTGAAGGCAGTGGATGGCAGTAGTGTTGCAGTAAAAGATGCACTGAATACGCTTATAAAAGGAGAAGGCGCTGTTAAGTCAATGGTTATTATGGAAAATCTCATATTTTGTATATTTTCCTCTCCTCTTTTTTATTCTTACCTTTTATTGAATAAACTATTTTTGGCTTTCATTTTTTTCTTATCGTATGAAGTTTTAGACCTCTCTCTTGATATAATATATAAATATTGTCTTTTAACACACTGATTTTATGAAAGAAACACCCTTTTAGTTATTTATTTCCACTGCCTTGATTAGGAATTCACATCTAAATTTTTATAGAGACGTTTAGTTTTTCTTCTTCCAACAATTAATCATTCAAGTCGTTATAATTTTTTATTCAATCTTAAAGAAACTGGGCTTAGGTTTACCTAAGGAAGTGTCTTTTTTTTTTGCCTATAATTGCCTGTTTTTGAACCACTCTGGTGCATTTAGGGGTAGCAACGAGCCGGAGAAAAAAAGCTTGGGCTCGGCTCGGGCTTTTTTTGGCCCGAGCCGAGCCCGGCCAAAAAAAGCCGGCTCGGCCCGAGCAAAGCCCGGATCTAGCCGGCTCGGGTTTTTTTATTTTTTTTATTTTTTTGTAAAATATACATTTTTTTTACTACCTACACTAGTCTCAATGAACTCTTGAAAAAATTATGAATTCACCTACAAAATTATTTTATTAAAAAATGTTTGATTACAAATGAGTTTCAATTCTAGTCTTTCTAAAGCAATATTTTAAGCCAAACACTAAGTCAACGATAGAAAATTCTAAGATCGTGGGCATAAGAATCACGACTTCACATGTTAACTTTTTACCTAATTATTTAATTAAATTAAATAATGAAATACTAAATAAATTATTTTAATTAAATACTACTTAACCAATTCATATATATAATTACATAATAATTAAACAATTAAATATTACTTAACCAATTACAATAAATAATTAAACACTAAATAAACATTTAAATTAAATACTTAACTATAATTATAATTAAATATTACAATAGCCAATTCATCGACAAAATATACAACTGTAAGAACATTTCAAGCACAATTTGAAAGCTGATTATAATGTCATGTTTCCATTTTAAGTTATCAATTGAACTCGCAATAGTAGCACAATATGTTCATGTATTCATTAAAAGGGCAAATGATATACTTAATTTAAAAAAAAAAAAAAATTTATACTGGCCGGCCCGGGCTCGGGCCTAAGCCCCAAAATGGGGCTCGGCCCGAGCCTTGGCTCGGTGCAACCGAGCCCGAGCCGAGCCCGAGCCGTCCGAGTTTTCGAGCTTTTTTGCCACCCCTAGGTGCATTATGAATATATTTTGGGACAAAGTAAAAATGAAAAAAAAAAAAAAAAAAAAAAAAGAGGAATGCTCTGTGTTTCAAATATTGAATGGAGACTGTTGTCAAGATTTGTTAAATGACCTCTCCCCTATTATTGAAATTAGAATAAATCAGTTATCTTCCAGTCTTTGCATTCCAAATGAGTTTATTCATTTCTTTTTGCCCTATTATAGCTACTTTTCGGCATTAATTACAGGATAGACTAAGCAAAATCTCAAGCAAGAGTCACAATGAGATATATTTAAAGTTTTGAATAAGTACAAGTCTGTATTGTTTTAGAGACTATTTGATTTTCTCAAAAACATAATTGTCAATATGCATGTTTTTGTTCTGTCACCTTCACATGTCGATCCTTGTTGCCATACAATTCCAAATTATTTTAGTATGAGAAAAATGAAAAAAGAGAACTAGGAAAATTTTAGCCTTATGTTATATTGATCTTTCTACATAATTGAAATATCAAGTTAGCTTCCATTTCTTTCCAACTGGAAATTTTAATGCAATTTTAATGACAAATGGTTTTCTTCTTGGTTGCACTTTTAAAATTAAATAAAGAAGATAAATGACACAGAATCTTTAAGCTTTGCACATGGAGTCCCATGTCTTATGAGGTTTTAACTACTATTGGACACGAAATCATAAAAATAGCCTCATACCTTTTAATTGATACAAGTATCACATTAATTTTTTGGTATTTTATATGATTTGCTGAATTTCTTCATATGTAGCTCCGCCATGGAAATTGATTGATTTGCCTGGGCTGGAGAGGAAATATTGATGATTAATTAGTGAGTAGCTTCTAAACATATTCTCTTATATTTCAACAGTAGTTTCTGCAATAATCTATACTGATTTTTCTCTAAATGAATCTTTTGAATAGTTTAGATTTGATACCTAATTTTGGAAGTTTAATATCCCAGTTTATTTTTATACAGTCAATATGCTAAACACAGTGATGCAATATTGATGGTTGTAATTCCTGCTTCCAGGGCCCCTATAATTGCCACATGTAAAGCTATTAAAATTTCTAATGAGCTTGATTGAGACCCTTGCTCAACAGATCCAAAATCGTATGAAACTTAGGCTTCTCAATCTCCTCTCCAGGTGTATTATATCCTCCAACTGCTTGTGTTTTATTTTCTGTTTAGTTAATCCATCTACAACAGATTGATTCTGTTTGTTAGTCCATTGATGAAAAAGGAAAAGTTTGCATGTGAATTTGTGAAAAATCCTATATGTGATGCCTTGGGTGTAATTTTGTTGTCTGGAACATTTGAATGTCTTGATATTCATGATGACATGGTGATGCTAAAGACAGTCTGATACTAATATGTATCACTGCATCATTTTGTATTCTCAGTTTCTATAATGCACCGACACGGATACGTGTGTTCGACACACGATTTGCCATTTTCATGAATCTGTATATATTCTTCGAGAAAGTTGCTCTTTACACTCCTTGACTTTGCATAATGGCATCGAGATGTGACGGATTTGATAGAGTTGAAATGCTTCATTGTTTTTCATGTTTGACATCCTTCTTATTCTGCCATTCATATGATTCCAATATTGCGCGTAGTAATTTCTTCTTAAAATGATTTGCCTGTTTGGAGAAGCAACAGATAAATTGTGCAAAAAGCTTAATGTTGCTGCATCGGATGGTGAGGATGTAGAGATGAAATCCATTTTCTCCTATTTGACATTGATATCGGAAAAGTTATATTCAATTATAATTTTGATTCTTTAAAACTTGATACTGAACATACTGAGCCATGGAGAAATTTTTTGCTTTACTTACTTATACCACACAAAGAAAACAAAAAACATTTACAATAATATATTCTAATTTTTTAATTAATTTTCATGCACTACAACTTAAAATTAGTTTGTGTAAAATTACTAAAAATCACTCCACGTTATTAAGTAGCCAACTACACTACAGCACGTGCATTGCACGTGCGATTCACTAGTAAAGTTTAAAAGAGAGGAATAACTTTCGACAGACTTCTGTCAAGTCGGTATCAGAAATAATGAATAAAAAAAGAGTTGTTCATTGTGCAATTGTAAAAAAATTTCTACAAATAAAATGAAAATGAGCTCCAAACTGGCGCTTAATGGTGATATTTAGAAAATGCACGGTTAATGAGCATGAAAAGATTTTAAGTTTTCGTGTAAAATTATTTTATTGAAAGAACGTGTCATTGAACATGAGTTCGGAAAAAACTGATAGTGCACCTAATTTGTTGTTTTCATATTTCAATTTTGTAAAAATACCAAAAACTTGTTTGATTTGGTATTTTTAAAAATATATTCTCAAAAACAATGTTAAACTGAAAACATAAAACTCAAAACGTATTTTTGACGTTTGAAGTATTTTTTGAGTTTTCTTGTAAAACACTCAAAATATGAGAAATAAGTATTTAAATAAAATTTTATTAAAAAAAAATAAAAAAAAAATCTATAATATATAAATTAAATGAAAAAATTAAATTTAAATTGAACAATAAAATCTAAAAATAAAAAATGAAAAATGAAAATAATTCAAAAATTTTAATAATTATTTTCAAAAAAATTCTAATATATATGAACACATATAAAAATTCTTAGTACACGCCATTAATTTGTATTTTTTTAATATTTTGTCAACTCAATTTATTATTTATCTTTATTTGACTTTGTAGTGGGAAAAAAATATTGTAAAACTGATCACCAACTTTGAAATGAATACACTACTTGATAATATATTAACATAAAATTGTTCCGTTTTACTGAATAATCAAATTTCACGGAAGAAAATATTGTAAAACAAATTCTTAAATTTCCAAACCACAAGTGTTATCTAGTTTTCTGTTTTGAGAATAAAATTTTCAACAAATTAAACGCATTTTTAACAATCTTAAAATATACGTGCAAAATAGAAAATTAAAAATGAACAACAAATCAAACAGCCTGAATTTTCAAAGCATGTGACTCAAATATACAGGGGCAGAGCTACATGGAGGCCAGTGTCTAGGAGGCTGGGACTTCTTGCAGCAGTTGAAGATGCCGCACTAGATCTTGCAGCAGTTGAAGAGGCCTCACCTGGGACTCGCCGAGAGGAAGAAGCTTGAAGCACAATCGCACAGGCGTAGAGATGGAAAGTTGAAGATGGACGACATCAAGTACGCAGGCCGTGCTCCATCTGTTGCCACAGCTACTAGTTTCTACCAGGTTCATGTCAAAGAGCATATCGAACTAGTTCAGAAAGCTGAACAGCCCGATCTGATCCAATCCAATCTCCATAATCATTCAGTGGTTAACAAATGAATTTCGAGGAGAGATTTCATGTTAAGAAATTTTTTAAGCACTTCAGTTTCTACTGGTTCTTTGGAGGGTTAATCCCCCAAATGGTCACCGAACTTAGCCAAAAGTCCCCAAGAGGTCACCGAACTTCAAATGTCCCCTAAATAGTCACTGAACTTAGCCAAAAGTCCCCAATAGGTCACCGAACTTCAAATATTCTCTAAATAGTCACTAAACTTTGCAAAAAGTCCCCAGGAGGTCACCGAACTTTACAAGTTGGACGCCATACATCAATGAACATTAGGAAATTTTTGCAAAGTTCAGTGACCTACTGAGGACTTTTGACAAAGTTCAGTGACTATTTAGGGAATATTTGAAGTTCGGTGACCTATTGGGGACTTTTAGCTAAGTTCAGTGACTATTTAGGGGACATTTGAAGTTCGGTGACCTCTTGGGGATTTTTGACAAAGTTCGGTGACCATTTGGGGGATTAACTCTTCTTTGGAAAGATATTTCAAGAGATGCTATTTTGTTTGCGTCATCAGGGTTTTTTTTTTTAAATAAAAATAAAATAATGTGAGCTTTTTATTTTGGGCAATTTTTTAAAAATGGTTTGTATTGCGGGCTTTGTATTGTGGCAAGAGAGAGACTTGAGGGTAAGATGGCAAAAAAAAAAAAAAACTTGTTAAATTTGATACCTGCGGAGTCCCATCCCAGATGAGACGGGAATCATTTGCCTAATCAGGTAAACAAGATGAGGATCGCTCCCTTGAAATAGATATGGAGTACGAGAAACACGAACTATTTCTCTTCAAAACTCTACATTGATCACGTGAAGCTCTTTTCGTTTATAGACTAATTTTGGCAAAAAATTATTATAGCCAATGTCTAAAATTGTGCTCGCACCGGATAAAATCCTTGGCTCCGTCCCTGCAAATATAGACTTCGTTATTGTCTACTTTAACATGCATGGCTAAGTCTTGAAAAAAGTAAAGTTGCTTTTAAGCAAATGTATATTTCTTTCAACATGTTCGGATAAAAATCTTCTTTTTTTTTTATTCTTTTAAGTTTAAAAGAAAAAAATACTTTCTTTGAAGAAACCAAACAGTAAGTAAATTCACTAACTGTCGAGTGCCTCTTCTCTTCTATGAGGTTTTAAAGATCCACGGGAAAGGGCTTAGAAGAGATTAATGCTTTGTAACCGAGCTTTTCCTCCAAGACTCACAAGTTTTTTCCTCCAAAGACTCACAAGTTTGAACGATGTTATTTATTCTAAAATTTAACTTTTTACTCGTAAAAAATTCACCTAAAAGCAAAAATTTTAAGCTTGGCCAAACATTACAAAATGTCAATTTCAATCACATCCATGATTATCCGTGGATGAATAATTGTCAAATATGAGGAGAGTTGGTAGTTGAAAAAGTAGGTAGCAAACAATGCTCTCAACTCTCACTATACACTCTTCAACGGACGACAATAAAAGCATATTTGTGAAATGTTTATAAAATCGTTTAAATTATAAATGAATAGAAATAAGTGGTGAATAAGTGAATAGTATCTATGAGTCCCTCGAAAGGTGTAAATAAAATGTAATTTAAGTGTTTATAAATTGTTAATAAACACAAGCCAAACATGGACTAAGAAGATAATTATATTGTATATTTACTTATATTCATTTGTTGTTAACTCTAATTCACTACTTGTTTGGTGTTTGCCTTAATTTATTTATCGTATCTTATTGAATCACTTGAACTAAAAGTTTAAATTGTTAGAAAAGAATTACAATTATATTATTTAAATATATCTTCAACACATCTCTTCATGTGTAGGTTGGATTTGTTCTCTCTCCTTAATGCCTTGCATGTGCATACTTTCTTAATAACACAGGTGGCGACAAGACTTTTATATTATTTAAAAATATCTTCAACACATTGGTTGGATTTGTTTCCTCTCCTTAATGCCTTGCATGTGCATACTTTCTTAATAAACTGGTGGCGACAAGAATTATATGTTGGACTTTTATTTGTTCATATATAATGTTGAACCATATTAAAAGAAAATTAAACTATTTGAAAAAACTAAATATATATTATTTAAATAATATCTTCAAGATATCGAACATGTTTGCTGATTGCCTCAATTTTTTTTATTTTTTATTATAAAAATCATAATTACCAATGATGACGCAAATTAATTAGGCTTACAAGTTTTGTTGCGGCCAAAGATATATTTATAAAGTTGACTATGAAATCATTGTAAGACATTTACGAAGGATGAAAATCTGTAAATAACAATTATGACAATTGTGAATATATTAATAATATTATTGTTGGGTTTTGATACTTAATAAATTTCGGACAATGATTTTAAACGGTTTGAATTAAGTTTCTTAGGCCTCGACCAATGAGTGAAATTATTATGGGAAAAATTCATATTTAAGGTGTCAAGTTTACTCCAATTCAAAAATCAGGTATAAAGTTTAAAAATTCAAAAATCAGGTATATATATAATTAATTAAATATATTTATTAATTAAATATAATAAAGTCATAGATTGTGATTAATAGTCACATATCGTCAATTATATGTCACATATCGTCAAATTAATTAGTTACAGATTTTTTGTGGTCACGGATCAAAAATTTTTTAGTCACATATTATTTTCGACGTCACATATCATTCAATTTATAAGTCACATGATCACGTAAGTCACAGTTTGTTGGTCACAGATTAATTTTAGTCACATACACCCAATATTTAGTCACAGATTAGTTAAATAGTGGGTCACATACGCCTAATTGTTGGTCACAGACGCACCACACCGCCACACAATTGCCAACCACCATCTCACCACTGACGCCACCACCAGCTCACCACTACCCCCAACAGTGCACCACCACATCATACCTTCAGCAACTACCACACCATCGCCTGCACCGCACCACCACCGCCAACAAAAAAACACACATTGGCCAATCAACACAAACTGCCGCTGCCGCACATCACACCACACCACACCACACCAACAGCGCACCACCACTGCTAGCAAACATCGCCAACTGCAAAAACACCACCACACACTCACGGTGGTTTCTGCGCCGCAATTCACAGTGATCATCGACTACAGAAAGGTGTCGCCGGCGTTTTGTGCTCCGGAAGAGTGGCTACTGGAGTTGGAGAGAATACAGAGAGAGGGGGGAAGAAATTGTCACCGCCACACCACCACTCGCCCGGAATCTATAGCGCAACCACAACAGCAGCTTCATGCCACCGCCGTCGCACACACAACACCAACAGCGCACCACCGCCGCTAGCAAACACCGCCAACCACAAAAACACCACCACACACTCACGGTGGTTTCTGTGCCGCAATTCACGGTGATCATCGGCTACAGAAAGGTGTCGCCGGCATTTTGTACTCCGGAAGAGTGGCTAATACAGAGAGAGGGGGAAGAAATTGTCACCGCCACACCACCAGCCGCCCCGAATCTACAGCGCAACCACAACAGCAGCTTCACGCCACCGCCGTCGCACACACCACACCCACCCACGCATAGCTGCCTTTTTCACCGTCGGTGTTGTGTAGAGTGAGAAGATGAGATTGGGGGAGAGAGAATCGGGGCTGGGGGGGAAGAAATGGGGAAATGATTAGGGTTTTAATTTAATTGGGTTTAGCTATATATAATACCTGATTTTTGCATAAATTAACTTCACCCCTGATTTTTGAATTCAACTCTTTAAACCCCTGCAATTTTGTAATTTCCACAATTATTATCAACACATCAATTTGTTGGCTCGATCCGTAAATAATTTGAGTCATGGAAAGCAACTTAATTAGTTAATATTGTTCATGTCCAAATATGCTTCTTGGAGGCCCCTTTTAATGTGTTGGCCCATTTACCTTGAGTTAGCCCATTTGTCCATCTATCCCTAAACCTATATATTGAGCCTTTGTTTGGGAATTAACGTGCGCGCGCAATAGTATTTGAGGGCAGCCGCTTCTTGTACTTCCTCTCCTTCGTGCGTGAGGTTTAACATACAGCTATCCTCTCCCTTTGTTTATCAATTGCAGCCACCATACTTGTATTTTGTGAGTACATTAAAAGAGGCAACTGAAGTGAATACATAAGTTGTGGGTTGAGCCTATTGGATTGGTCAGTATTTGAGACTGGTAGCGTGAAATTGAGCCCCAATTTCATCAAATCAAATTTCTTGGAGCAATCTTCCACGGCAATTATGTTATCGCCTTATTTAAAAATTATTATTGAACAATTCATACTTCCAATGGACCCGATTTCTAGTTTTGTCACATCTCTTACTTTCTCTAGTAGATTTTCTGATATGGAGATCTATAGATTTTTCTTACATACCTGATTCCATTTCAGGTGACAGCGAGTTTGATGTGTGTTGACTGGGGACATTAACAAATTAACAGATGATTGCATGCTTTTATACTGTCAAACTGAAATAAATAAGATCATTTAATCATTTTTTTTGTAAAAGCTTAATTTAAACTGATTATTACTTTTAATCTACACATCAGCTTATAAGTATTAAAAAGTGATACCAAACATAAGTTTTCCCAAAAAAATTATTTTAGAAGGAAAATTTGTCAAAGCACATTTTCTGGTTTTTCAGAACTTTGGTAGACTTCAAGTGGTCACTAAACTTTCAGCAAAAAATCAATTTGAGTCAATTGTGACAAAGTTATGAAAATTGAAACTAAATTAAATTGAGTATCCAATTAGTATAAATTAGTTTAAGTTACCCAATTAAGATTTCACTAAAGTTCAGAGGAATCTCAAATGTTAAACAGCACATTCAACAGCGAATCATATTCCACTTTGCCTACAATGCATCCTATAAAACACTCCTTATTTTAAAATATTCCACTTTAGTTGTGGGTCTATAATACTAGGTTGATATACTCAAGATGTGGCCAAACAGACAAGGGAGTTTCCTCTGTTGGGCAGTAATTAAGTTGATATCCACATCTGCTTTATTGTTTGTTTTTCTCAAAGGAGATTATGAAATAACATTTTATCTTCCAAATTGTTGTTGTTTATAAATGAATTTTGCCTGTTTAGCATATATACATAGTTGGAACAAAATCTGGGATAAACCTTAGCAGAAATCTGGCTTAATTTGGATTAACTTATATGATAAAATTGTAGGTTGTTGGCTGATAATTGATGTAGATCTGTACTAGGTTGGTTTGACTTTTATTCAAGTCCTGTCCAAATTTATAGTGGCCCGTTTGATTTTCATTATTCGTAGAATGAGAATGAAAAATATAGTCGTTATGGGTCCCACACAAGATATGTAAAGTCAAAAATGATTTCTGGATGTGATGGATAATGGTAATATTTTTTCATTTTTCATTTTTTTAAAGTTGAAATTACTCTTTAGTATCTCAAATCTACTCACAAGCAACCGCTAAATTTTTTCTTTTGTCATCATGATGGAAACTATACTGCTTTCTTGTAAGTCACTTCTCCGTCTAACTCTTACCATGTACAATTAACCATATGCCTACAGTTGTTTCTTTCATATCCTGATGCAAAATAAAAAGAAAAAGAGTTCATGAAAAGTAGGATTGGGGTCTTAAAAAAAAAATTGAAGTATCAGTTTCTGGAGATGTTTGTGTCTATTTTAAGTGGAAACTGTCCAGCTCCGAAAATGTGTGTTTTTTTTTTTTATATTCTGAATAATTTTCTTGATTTTAATTAGATTATAATTTTAATTAAATTTAGAGATTGTTTCATCTTTAATTCTTATCGTTATCTATAATTAATTGTTATTTATGAGTTTAATTATTATCTAGATTTTATTTACTGCTAAAACGAGTTGTAAGTAAGCCCTTTGCAATTTTCTTTGAATTTTGAATATATAAATAGTTTTGAGAAGTTTATCAATCTATTCTCTTTCTTGATTTGAATTGTATTCATCCCTTATCTTCCTCCGTCTGATGATGGAACGACAACGCATAGAGAAGATCGACCCGAGCTCATAGATAGTTGGAACAAAACTTGGGATAAATCTTAACAGAAATCTGGCATAGTTTTGACGATTATTCTATTTGTACAAAAACCTGCCAGCCACCTCTTGAATAGGGGGCCGTCACTTGATATTTGTCAACCATTTTTTACAATTTCATTGTACACATAGCATCTCTCTAACTTTGATTACCTTCTGTGATTAAAATGTAGCTTGTTCGGCTGACAATTGATAAAGATCAGTACTGGGTTTATTTGACTTTTATTCAAGTCCTGTCCAAATTTTTAGTCACTTTTTTCGAAGTTGAAATTATTCTTTAGTATCTCAAATCTATTCACAAGCAACTGCTAAAATATTTCTTTTGTCATCATGATGGCAACTATATTTCTTTCTTGTAAGTCTCATCTTCGTCTAACTCTTACCATGTATAATTAACCATATGCCTCTACAGTTGTTTCTTTCGATTTTGATGCAATATAAAAAAAAAAAAAAAAAAGAGCTTATGAAAAAGTGGGATCAAGGTCAAAATAAATAAATTTTCGAAATATCAGTTTTTGGGGATGTGTGTCTATTTTAAGTGGAAACTGTCCAGTCTGCTATGTCCATGAAGTACGAGCTGTTTAGGCCCAATTTTATCATTCAGAGCTTCGAAAACGTGATTTTCGATATTCTTAATATTTTTCTTAATTTTAATTAGATTATAATTTTAACTAAATTTAAAATTTGTTTCATCTTTAATCATTATTGTTTTCTAGAGTTACTCGTTATAAGAGTTTTGAGAAATTTATCAAATTATTCTCTTTCTTAATTTGAATTGGATTCATTCTTTATCTTCCTCTGTCTAATGATGGAACAACAACGCATTGAGAAGATAAGTGTTAGAGTTCGGATGTGACTCGATTTCTATTGGGAGTTCTATTGAGTAGGTAGTATACCTTGAAGATGTCTTGAAGAATTCAAAGACGAATAAGGAGAAAAAATCACGTGAAAACCGCTCGTGGTCGCCTTTGGACCGCTCAAGCGGGGTTTTGCAGTGAGCGGACCGCTTGCTAACCACTAGGCGACCGCTCAAGTGTTCGTCTTATATGGTAAAACCCTATTCATGATTTTGGCAGTTTTCACTCATGTTCTACCTCAAACACTCCATTATTTATTAGGGTTGGTATATTAGAACTCCACCTTATGTTAGGCTCTTCATTGTACTATATCAATTAGGAGTAATTACATCTCTAGATATCATCCTACACACTTTTGTAATTCTCCATAGTTGTTATAGTGAATTTCTTCTCCTCTGTCCGTGGTACCCTATTGGGTTTTTACGTAAATCTTTTGTTCTTGTGCTTATTTTTCATATTGCTAGTTCTCATTTATTTCCTAACAAGTTGATATCAGAGCGAGCTAGTGAGGTTTGATCAACTTAGAGCAAAGTTTGATTTTTCGCACGGCAAGTATGAAGTATGAAATTCTACTTTTCGTTATGGCAGGTAAGATGCAAGCAATGCTAGTCAAGTGGACTTGGATGAAACCTTATTAGGGTTTGATAAGATGCCCTTAACTTGGACGCTGGAGGAGAAACAACATAAGGATCATAATGCCCTATCTCAAATTCATCTTCAACTATCAAATCAAATTCTTTTGGACATTCTAAAGGAGAAAACCATCATTGCAGTATGGTTAAAATTGGAGTTGTTATGCATGACAAAAAGTCTAACTCGTAAATCGCATCTAAAGCATCGATTGTATCCTTATTGCATGACATAAGGCATGTCTATAGAAGATCACCTAACCGTCTTTAAGGAAATTGTTGCTGCTCTGGAGACCTTGAAGGTCAAACATGATGAAGAAGATTTAGGGTTAATTTTATTGTGTTTGATGCCTTCTTCATATATGTCTTTCTGTGACATTATTTTGTAAAGTCATGATACTCCCAACATAGATGAAGTATATGATGTTCTATTCTCAAATGAGAAGATGAAATAACTTGTGTTTGGATCTAAGGCTTAAGCAAAGTGCCTTGTTGGTCATGAAAGGAATTATAGTGGTTATGCGAGGGGCGGATTGAAGTCTAATTACAGCGATAAAATTGTAATTATTGCAAGAAAAATAGGCATATCAAATTCAACTTCTATGAGTTGCAGAACAAGAATAAAATAGCTGTTGCAAATCAAATGGGAAAACAACCAAAAGATTTAGGTGAAGCTAGGGAGATTGCCACGGTAATGGAGAACTTCTAGTTATTTCTAATAGCGACTCCAAATCTTGCGAGGATTGGATTCTTGATTTATCTTGTACGTTTCATATGTATCCTAATTGGGACATGTTTTCGACATATGAAACAGTTTCCAAATTTATGTTCATAATGAAAAATAATACCCCTTTTGCCTTCTAAGATAGTTGGTATTGAAATGGTAGGATTTAAGATGTTTGATATGACTGCCAGAACACTTGATGATATGAGACATGTTCTAGATTAGAAGATAAATTTTATGTCTTTGCGTACTCTAAATTCAAAAGGGGTACAAGTTCACTGGTGAAGGTGGAATCCCGATTATTTGTAAAGATGCTCGTGTTGTGATGAAGGGACACAAAAGGTCTGCCAATTATATGTCTTGTAGGGTTCTACAGAATTTATTGATACAAATTAGCAAAAATTAAACACATGTGGAGTTTGAGTTTGGTTCAGGGTCTATACTAGAGTCTTCATATTGTCTAGTTCACAAGTTTAAGGGTAGTACCGCTTTGTCACCACCACCAACGGTACCGTAGTATTCTATTGTTAAAGACAAACCCAAAAGAGATATTAGACCTCCGTAGAGGTATGTTAACTAAAATTTTGAACCACGAGTGCACGAGTCGCGTTCAAGTAATAAAATGAACTTGTGAGTCTGAGTCTATCCCTCAAGAAATGTTTACTTTTAATTATACTACTTTGATCATTTTAATTCTAACAACGAAACACACAAAATGATTTTTAATTTTTACAAATAAGAAAAATAATTAGAAACTTTACAAAATTAACAAATCTAAAAATGGAGGAAATTTTAGAGGATAAAGTAGTTGGGATTCATGATTTCGCTTAACCGTCACCTAATTAATTTCTCTACAAGCAAATTAACAAATTGCTCATTTAGAATGTAAATCCGATTTTTTGATTTTAGCTAATTATCTCTCTCGAGTGAAACTACTCCTAATTGAATGGTTAAACCTATGATATCTCTATGTCGATTATAACCAAACAATCGCATTATTTTTTTTTTAAAATAGCTCAATGTCGCCTATGATTAGGAAAACGTTGAAGAGAAGGAAAATAATTTTCAAATTGATGCCAACTCGACCCTTTGCGGTCGTATATTTCTTTTCACACTAGTGAGATTGGTTTCCCCCAAATATATTGTTATTTTCTTTCCTCAGGTGTAAATCCAAATGTTGTTCTCAAATCACTCTTTCCTTTTCTCGCTTAATTCGGTTGGGTCTAACCGGCAATCTCAACATTTAGTCATGTGATATTCTCCAATAATTGAGTGCTTCAACGTTTAAACTTTACTAAGTAATTCAAACACTAGTTATCTAAGCCCAAAAATCAAATACAATTGCACAATATCGATTTTTTCAATTAAAGCTCATGATTAAAGTTAGTCATTGAAGTTTTCTTCTTGACTCTTGTAATGAGCTCTAGATTGATAACTCCTCAATTTTTGAGACCAAAGGGTACAAGGTTTCTAGATACCTCTAAAAAATTAATAACTCGAGTAAAAAAGGCTATGGAATGAGGCATAAGATTCAACAAGTGTAGTGTCCTTTTTCAAGCACAACAAAATGCATGGGACTTAGATCCCTAGCACATTGTCATTATCTAGCTTATATTTATGGGCCATGCTATTTGTACAGAGCCATTTGAACAGGCTCTGTACAAGGGATTTTTCCCTATATTTATTAGCCAAATATACTCCACACAAATATTTTCAACATGCACGAAATCAAAGAATTTCTAGATAATATCATTTACCGGCTCGACCACCCCCAAGTTTATCTCATAATAAGATACGGTGATAGAGAAAGTAGGTTGATAAAAACGAATTCTTCACAAAATTCGCAACCTAGTTCTACCAATTCAAAATTCTTTCCTTGATCAATAATTTCCACATCTAGACAACAATTAATCATGACTTCTTCTCAAAGTAACTTATTATCTCGTATGGATAAGTCAATTTTTTTAATTTAAACATCAAAACATCCTTAGCGGGCAAAGCTATCTAACAAGTCATGCACAATCACCTCCGAACTTAAATCACGCACTGCCCTCAATGTGTAAAAATAAAAAATAAAAGACAAGAGATGGTAATGAAACTTCCTTGGTTGGATGTTTGGTGAAAAGGTGCCATGCTCAACTTGGACTAGTGATGCTCTTGAATAGCTCATTCCTAATTCATCCCCAAACTTGTGATCAATTCTCGACTTGATTTCAAATCATTTCCTTCACAAAGCATATAGTGAAATGACTTGTGGTATCCTACAAAATCACAAGAATGAAGTAAATTAAACGGGGTTCAAATCAAAGTTGGTAAGTGTGACCAACATAGGCAAAATGAACCATCAAGCTTGTTGAGAACCAAGATCAAGCTTATATATATATATATATATATATATATATATATATATATATATAATGACTAAAATGAAAAATAAAAAGATAAAGTATTAGAAAATTAGGTTGCCTCCCAATAAGCGATTTTTATAATCTTTAGCTTGATTTGGACAATTTGCATCATGGACATCTA
Source organism: Osmanthus fragrans (assembly GCA_019395295.1). Lineage (NCBI taxonomy): Eukaryota > Viridiplantae > Streptophyta > Magnoliopsida > Lamiales > Oleaceae > Osmanthus > Osmanthus fragrans. The sequence continues at coordinate 6,210,887 of CM033347.1, read as the reverse complement.
AAGAAGGCTTTAAATGGTTTGCACATTTTTCTACTTTTGGCTTTGTCCCACCCTTCATTTGTTCTCCAAAACTGAACATTGACCCTTCCAATATAAGATGACTTGCCAATTCCCTCCGATTCGGGCAATCAATAAAGTCGGAAGAATATACTTAACTTTCATCCTCATTGCTTGCTACATTTTCGTTCGATTCCTTTGTAATTAAGTTGTCATTCTCTTTGAGCTCTTCGCCAATAGTTGATCTCTCCTCATATTGAATGATCGGTCCACAATCGAACTCCACAGGCAAGGACAAGTTTTTCTTATAAGCTCCTTCAAGTGAATTATACCCTCACTTTTGGAATTCATCCTAGGACATGTAACAGTCCATTAGCATGTTGTCTTCATCCAACTTGGCAAGTTCATGGTAATGTTTTGCAAGTACCCTCTCATTCAATATGGGAGGACCATCTCCCACAAGCCTGATGTCCACATCCCAATTGCCAGGTATATAATCTCTTGCAAGCATGTGACATTCATCAGAATTATCAAGTACTTGTTTTCGACACCTTAACTATTGTCTAAACCAAAGATGTTTCAACTTGAATACATGGGTGCACGAATACAAACATTGTCCAATCTGATGCATCGCGTAAATTTTTTTACATCTTGGATCTCCTCCAAGCATGTATCCATAATTTATGTAGAGATTAGTCATTGCACATATTTTGTTAATTTACCACCATCAAAATCATGCAAATGTGGGTAAAAGTATGTAGAAAGACTACCAAACACACGATAAATAAAAAATGTGAGGATTAGCCAAAATATATAAAAGAGAAAGGAATTAAAAATTAAAATTAACTAAAGTAGTAATCAAAGTAAAAAAAAAAATTCCCCAACAGCGACACCAAAAACTTCTTCACTGAATTATAAACCGCAAGTACACGGGTCATGTTCAAACAATAAAGTGAACTTGTGAGTCCAAATCGATCCGTCGACGAAATGTTTACTTTAAATTACACTATTATTTTAATTCTTACAACAAAACACACAAAATGATTTTTAATTCTTGCAAATAAGAGAAATAACTAGAAACTTTATAAAAATAACATATCTTAAAATTGAGGAAATTTTGGAGGATAAAATAGTTGAGATTCATGATTTCGCTTAACCGTCGTCTAATTAATTTCTCCACAAGCAAATTAACAAAGTACTCATTTAGAATGTTAGACCCCATTTTTCGATTTTAGCTAATTACCTATCTCGGGTGAAATTATCCATAATTGAATGATTTAACCTAATATATCTCTATGTCGATTATATCAAAACAAGAACATTAGGGGGCGTTTTCTTCGTATTTCAGTTTTGTGTTTTGAGTTTTGAATTCGTTTTGTGTTTTGTATTTTGGGTGTCCATTTTGAGATTATTGAAAACTCGTTCTTTTTATCGTTTTGAAAAAATATTTCACAACCCGTGTTTTTTGAGTTTTGACAGATTTGTGAAAAAACAGCCAAAATGTAAAAAAGTTATTTATTTGTTTTCTTCACAAAATTTTCAGCCGTTTTCAAAAACTCATTTTTGAAAATGGGAAAGAGAACGCATTTTCAATGTTTTGGAAAATCAAAAACAGAAAACGGCTTGAAAACAGTAAAGAGAACGCACCCTAAATCTTTGTGAAAATAACTCAATCGGCCTAAGGTTAAAGGCATATCTCTATCCCCTACAAAAACCTAGGGTATTTATTAATTGGTCTAAAATGCACAATATTCTTTTGAACAATGAACAAAACACAGAACACATACATTTTTTTGCCAAATAAATGAAGATCAACAAACACAACAGTGAATACACATAAAAATAAGTAACTTAACATTAAAGAATAATTATTAAAATAAATAAAGTTAGGTTAAGCTACATTATAAATCACACATGAAGAACTAGCTCATTTTATATAAACGATAAAAAGGAGAAGATTCATAATAATACATTACAAATAAGAGAAAATAATGGATGGAATACAAGATTAAAGATAAAATTCTTTTTGGTTGGATTTTTGAAGCAATGATCTGGATAGATCTTGATTTTTTTCAAAATTTCATGGACCCTACAAAAATATCTACCACAAATAAACTCGCACATTTAAAATAGGGTGGTCCTAAAAGTTGTAGTTGTCTTTGTAGTGTACGATTTTTGCAGGTAGGAACAACTAATATTTGACCATATTTTTTTATTTTTTTTTTTTCAAATTTTAATGTTTAAAATAGTTTTTTTTTTTTTTTGAAAAATGTATAGTTGAAAAAGAATGAAATTTTTTCTATTTATATGTAATATTATTTTACGAAAAATTGTATGATTGAAAGTAAGAGAGAAAAAATAGGGGCCAAAGAGGCTTATAGTACAATAATAAATGACTATTTGTTGCACATGTATATATAATAAATATAATTTATTTTTACTAAAATTAGATTTTCAGTAAAATTTAATAACTAATAATTAAATATATAATTGAGATAAAGGTTATGGGTTTGATAAAATGTATAATTAAAACTAATTATTGATTGTAACTTAAAATTTTTATCAAACATTTTTAATTAAACCTAACAGGGATATGGTATTGGAGTTTTTCCTAGAGGTCGTCAACTAGGATCACAGCTTTTATTATTAATTACTGTTGAAAATAATATATATAAATAAATATGTTTTATCCATAATTTTTACATAAGGTAATTCGATGTAAAGTAGAGTACCTAAAAATTTCGAGTTCGAGATTCGGTCTCATCTACTTACAAAAAGTGTACATGTGTTGTATTTTTAGTGAAATTAAGCCCTTATTTGACACAGCTTAAAAAGTTGATAAAAAAATAAGTCAAAATCAATAATTAATTTTAATAACACGTTTCACAGAATTCACAATTTTTATAAACTTTTCAATAATCTATATATTTGATCTAATTTTATCAAAATCTAATTTTTAACTACACCAACAAGGGGGCTAAATCTCGTGTGCACATGAATGGATCAGGGGAGGAGCCACCCCATGCCCAGCGAGGCTTAAAAAAATATTGCCATAAAAGTTCAATCCAACTTTAATATTGCCACAAAATTAGATAATATTATCAAAAAAAATTAATGTGGTAAATTAATCTATCAATTGTCTTATTAAATTTTGTTAGGTTTCATATTTTTTTTTTAAAAACAATTATGTGTAAAAAATAACAAGATCCCAGAACAAATTAGAAAAGAAACAAATAGTACCATAAATTCAATAAAATTAAATAAACATAAAATAATGAGTGACGCAACCTTAGAAACTTAATTAGAAGAGGATGATTATACAAAATTATCATAGTTATTGTCGACTTGTAGTGGCTAAGAATTTAATTATTTTAAAATTCTCAATATTCATAATAATAAATTGAGCTCTCATTTGATTCTCATTCTTTATAAAATGAGAATAAAAAATATAGTTATTATAAGTCCACACAAGAAATGTAAAATAAAAAATGATGATTAAATGTGATTAATAACGATCATATTTTTTATTTTTACAAATGAATAATGGAAAACAAACGGACTTCAATGAAGTAGCAATAAATAATTCATGGAGATTGCTTTTTTGTCTTGCCACAGAAAGGGTATCACAAGTAATTTCGTGCAAAAGAATGGCCAATTTTGTTGTTAGAACTTTATATAAACGACAAATTCATGCCTAGACATTGTTCACATAAGCTGCAACGCATGAGGTTGGCAGTACTTTTCTTTCTGGCTACCATTGTTGCAACTTACATTGCAGATTGCCATATTCTCCAAGAGGGTCAAATCTATATTCTCCGGCCACGGTCTGGTGCCGCCGGCCACCGGCTTGAGGGTCTCGACTGCCTCAGCTGGCGTTTGGCAGTCAAAACCAACAACCTTCAAAATTGGGACACTGTGCCCATGTCTTGTGAAGAGTATATTGGTCAGTACATGCTAGGCAAGCTATACCGACATGACTGTGAATTGGTGGCAGATGCCGCGATTAAATATGCCAAGAGCCTTAAACTTGCTGGTGACGGCAAGGATATTTGGATCTTTGACGTTGATGAAACTGTACTTACTAATATTCCATACTATGCTCGATCCGATGTGTTGTTTGGGTAAGTACTACGACAAATACTTTAACTACATGAACGAGTCAAAGACTTGGATTATTTACTTTTGTTAGGGATTAAGCCCTAATGCACAATATACCTCTATAATGAAAAGAATATCGTCTAACAGTTTAAACAAGATGGACATTCCTTGGAAAGTACGTGCTCTTCTTTTCTCTATCGTCTCACCACATGGGTTATACACCACATTGAAAAAGACCAATCTCCTAAATGATTTCAGCTAAGAGTAATTCCACTCTAAAAAAGGTTGAAAAAAATGTCTTTCCTGTCAGTAAGACCATCTGGATTACCCCAATGTATGTTTGGATTTTCCACCAACACTAACATACTAAGTATATTTGATTTTAGGGAAATACCATACAACAAAACATCGTTTAACGAGTGGATTGCAGAGGGAAAATTACCGGCAGTTCCAGGAGCGCTTTGTCTATATAAAACATTGTTGAGACTCGGGTTCAAAATCGTCTTCTTAACAGGAATTGAAGAAGAATACAGAGAGGCCAGGGTAGCAAATCTGAAGGCAGTTGGTTTCCATACTTGGGAGAAGCTCATTCTTAGGTAAGCTTGCGATTATTGTTGAAGTATTGGTGACACTTTAGTTGTCAACCAAACATGTATTTTCGTTTTTTACTTAGTTGTAATTTTTAATTTATGTCTAATTTAGTTTGTGCTGTAAAGTTAGACTTAGTATGACCTATTTTAGTAGAGTATGATGTTATGTACTGAGAAATGTATTGTCAAGGTGTGGTAATGTAAGAGTAGGTAGAATAATTGATAGAAGTCTACCATGTTTGCTCTATATATTAGAGCCTTTGTATAACTCGAAATTAAGAAGAATATATATCAAAAGGTAACCCTAAAGTTCTCTCTTCTCCTCTTTTCTATCAGAAAATCAGAGTTTATATGCTTATTTTTGCTATGTAAAATTTGGTCTTCATCTCCTCCATCGACCATGAATATCAACAAATATTTTAGACTTTACTTGTAAAGCTTTTGATCCAAAATTGCAACAATTATTTTTTCTATTTTTCTGTCTGCATTTTTTAGTAATATAGTCGATTATTAAAACTATCAGAAAATCGTAATCGAGTATTAATTTGGGTGCAGGGGAGATGCTGATGAGGACCTCACAGCATTGGTATATAAATCAAAAAGGACAGAGCTAGTAAATGCAGGATACAGAATTCTTGGAAATTCTGGAGACCAGTGGAGTGATATTCTTGGGGACAATAATGGCAATCGAACGTTCAAAATGCCCGATCCCATGTATTACCTTGCTTGAGTGACAAGCAAATTCTGTCCAGTCTCGTTTAGTTCTATCTCTTATGTATTTGGAAGTATCGGAAATCAGTACTTCTGATGTATTTCGAGAATAAATTATGAGAGCTTCAGTTCAAGATATAAGCCTTCACTCTATATGCCAACCATGCATTATCCGATATTTCGTGTATTTGCAATTATTTTCGTAGATTTGTTTTCTTTTGGTATGTTCTATTTAGTGTTCCGAAATTGTAAACAAAATAAAACAAAATAAAACTGTGTTTGGTTTGTCTTTATAAACATACCCTTTATCATATAAAAAGTGGAAAATGTGTTTTAAATGATTGTACCAAGAAAAGGGGTGAAAATGAATTTCATGAAAAAGTTATGCAATCAAACACTAAAATTAAGGGTGGAAAAGGAAAACCTTTTCATTTTTCACCCTTTTCCATGGTAATCAAACACTACCTAATAGTAATAAGTTAAAATATTCATTTGTTGAGGTAGATTGGTCATGTTTTACTTTCTCATAATTGCAGGTTCCAAATGGAGCTGCTAGGCAGCAGACTTGCAATTTCCCTAAACAAGTAAATTAGACTACTTTTTTTCTTCTGTCATTTATTCAACGATACAAGAAGTTCAATGTACAAAAGTTCATTAATTTCTCTTTGTGTCATATGATCATTACTAGAGTCAAAACAAATACATTATATTCAAATGGAAATTAGAATTCAGTCAATGAATATACGTTTATCAGTTTTTGTCTCTTCAAATACTTTACTTGGAAAACTTCTCCTTTGACTGGAACATAACTTATGGTTCTGAATACATTATTTTTTTTTAACCTTGAAATATATAGCAACATATGCTTAAATTTGATATAACTAATGTTTAACACAAATAAATTTTTTTATATCTACGCTATCATATAGCCAACTACACTGTGACACGTGCGTCTCACTAGTAATAGATAAAGACTCGGATGCAGTATAGGTTGAAAGAAAAAATGCTAATACGATGAATTAATTTGAAGGAAACACATTCTCATTACACTTTCAGTGGGAAAAAAATTCATAAACATTTTCGAATTGAGGAAAAATCGATGCATTTTCATTTCATTTTGTGCATAAGTTTAAAAAGATATTTATCATGAACTAAAAAAAAAAAGAAAGTGAATTGGAGCCATGTTAACCACCACTCATTTCATGTTAGGCTTTAGAGCATATTTGGAAAGTGTTTATAAATGTTTTAAATTATAAATAGATAAAACTGAGTGAAGTATAAATGAGTATGTAGTACTTGTAGATTTCTCAAAATGTGCAAATTAAAAGTGAATTGAGTATTTATAAAATAGTTTACAAACGTAAGTCATACGTGCGTCTTGAATTAAAAAGTGGAATACATATATACTATTTAAATATTATCTTCTATACATTCCTTTATGTGTGATCGGATTTATTTTCTCCCTAAAACCTTGCTTGTGCATACTTTTGTAATAAACGAATGATGACAAGACTTCTACTTATGATCTTTGCTTGTTCTGATACCATATTGAACCATTAAAAAAAAAGTAAATCGTTAAAAAAACTACTTGTATTTTATTTAAATATTATTATCTTCAATAATACCAAATGTTGCTCACGAACATCTTGAATGTTTGATCTTGAAGGGTTATGTGAAATAGCCGTCCTTGAAAGGGCTATCAAATAAGGGTGTCTCATGTATGTTTGCCAAAAATCATGGGAAAATTGTTTTGATTCTTGTTTCTAATTTGTCTAATCCATGTTTGAGTTATTCTGGTTTGTATTGATCACTCGACTCTTGTCCTGATTTAGAGAGATCAAATGAGCTACGTAAATGGTAATCTCTTTCACGAGCTATACAATAAGTATTTTTTTTTCATCTTGGTAATATTAGGGCAACCCAAGATAAAAATGAAAAATGTTAGGCTGGAATTTCTATAGAAATTTTGTTATTATTTGTAGAGTCTGAAATTCGATTGCTCGAGAAAGAATGGCATGATTACAAATATAAAATGAACCACATCAAGTCAGCAGAGTCTACTGTGAGGCTTGACACATTCGACCTATCCAAAATTACATATGACAGTTAATGATAAAATTACATTAATAATCTCATAAACCAAAAATACTTGTGAACTCTTAACTAAAAGAATCAGATCAAGTATAAAAATGTAAAACGTGGTCCGAACTTGTGCGAAAATAGCAATGGAACGAACTAAGAGCAACTTAGTACTCCTAGTAAAAGTGAACGAGCAATGCATATTATTTTTAGATTTATGAAAGTCTTGTAAAAATGTTAAGATCGCTACTTTTTGTCGTATGCAAATATTTTTACCCTATCTTACTAGTTATTATTATTATTATTATTATTTTAAAGAAAAGGATGTAAATAAAGTAGCCTAAGTTGGATTTATTAGTCAGAAATACAAATTTTGAAAAATATGGCAAAAGTGTCACCATTTATCTATCACATTGTGAAAACGAAAAGTGAACTTGTCAAAATAACTTTGATGGCTCTTGGAATCATCGACGAATAAAGTCTATTGTTAAATTTCACCAACCGATGTAGCAATGATAAAATTGATAGCAAAGAAAGAAAGAAAAATAAGCCCTAAAAGATAAGACTTACTGATACATTTGTTGTCTATATACATAATTAAAAGCAAAATCTGTTATATATCTTTGAGACGTGTTGCACACTATTCTGATATGATCTGGCACAGGTCATAATTAGAAGAAACTTTCTTTTTTCATGAAGTATTTTATTTTGGCTAGAATTCTTGTTTTTGGAAACTTTTTATATTTTAGGACTCTTAAATTCTATTTTTAATTACTTTCCTAGGATTTCCATATAAATAGGACTTTATTTTATTGTAACATTAAGCTATTGATTATGAATAAAAATTGAGACTTTTCTCTCCATGATTTTTGATGAACTTTTCGAACTTATCAAATATTTTATATTTGTGGCTTTCAAACTTTTAGAACTTCTCAAAGGATTATGCACCCTTTGTGGCGTTTGCAAATCGAGGTTCGTTGGTTTTGTGATCAAGAGGTCTTTCAAGCTTCGTTCTTATTTGGTTGCTTAGTTCAATAATTTGCGGGTCAAGATCCTATCGTATATAACCTGAATTTGGGCTTTCCCGACGTTTTCAATTCATTCCGCGAGTTCCATGTGATTCCCCTACCTGAGATCTCATCAAGTGGTATCAGAGCTCGGGTTCCAGATTCATGTTCTATATATTTTTTTATTTGTTTTGAGTCTTTTTTTATTTGTTATTCGTATTCTTGTGTCCAGTAATGATTTTGAGTTTAGATCCAAAAAAATTACAAAAAAAAGAGTCAGTTGTTTTTCGGATTATTTAAGAGTCCAAATCAGTTTTCGTTTGTTTTGCTGGGTTTGTAGTCGAATTCCGGAGTAAAAAAAATCCCAAAAAAAAAATTCAGAAAAAAAATGTTATTTAATTCCGGGAATTTTCAACAGTTTTCAATTTTTTGTTTTTGAGTAAAAAAAAAATTCATTTCTTGGAAATTATTCCAATATCTTACTTTTTTTTTTCTAAATTCAAAATCTATTTCTGTTCAGTCCAATCCAAATTCAAGAACCACTTTCTTGAATTAAATTCTCACTCATCCAATTCTCCAATTCTATTATTGAGTCTTCTAGATTACGCCTATGTTAAAGATGAATTATGATTGAGGATTTATTTTTCAAACTCGGTGTTTTGTAGGTAGTGCGGTATGTAGTTTAGCTATTGATAAGGAGCACATCTCAAACTTGGCTAGCATCATTATGGTTGAAAAATTGGGATTACCTTTGCAACAACACCCTAGACCTTATAGGAGTACTTGGTTGAAGGAGTGTGTGAAGGTAAATGTGACTAAGCAGGTTCTAGTAAACTTCACCATTGGGAGATATAGTGATGAAGTTTGGTGTGATGTGGTACCGTTGAAATCTTTTCATATCTTGTTTGGGAGACCTTGGAGGTATGAGAAGAAGGCTGTTTATGATGTGGGGAGGAACAGGTATAGGTTTTTTCAGGACGGGGAAAAAATCACTTTAGTTGGTTTGACACTAGAACAGTCCCTTGCAGATCAACTCAAAGTGAGAAGTAAGGAAAGAGAGCATTCAGAAAGAAGAGAAATAGAAAGTAAAAATGAGGGTGAGAAAGAGATAGAAAAAGAAAATAAGAGTAGAGAGATGGCAAAAAATGAAGTGGAGCCACAAGAGGTAAAAGAAAGTGAGTCTTCAGAAAGAAGAAAAGTCGGAAGAGAGTTTGCAGGAAAATAAAAGTGAAGTTGAGAGGGCATTAGTGAGAATTAACAATCCGCTCCCTAGTTTTGTTATTTCTGTTTTGTAGGTTTCTAAATATATTGACATCCATGAAAGCGAGTCTATTGGAATACCACCTAATCCAGACATTGAGCATCGACTTGTGGGTGAAATTAAAAAGCCCTACCTCTGCTTGGATATCACTTTGATTCCTGAAGTTGACTTTGTAATTCTCGAGGAGACAAAGGAGTTTCAAGGACAGTGGAAGGAGTTCATATGCGAGGGATTGAGCAACAAAGAGGATCTGATTGAGTTCCTGTTGTAATACATACATATCTACAAAGTTGACGGGTGCCATGCGTTGATCCTCTGACATGAAAGGAAAAGTTTTTCATTTGATCCAGGTGGTACAGTGATAAAACTAGTGGCAGGTTGGTTATCCCCTACCCGATCACAATGCATGGATTCGAGGACGAATCCTTTCGAATAGAGAGGGGATGATATGATCTGGCACATGCCATAATTAGAAGAAACTTTCCTTTTTTCATGAAGTATTTTATTTTGGCTAGAATTCTTGTTTTTGGAAGCTTTTTATATTTTAGGACTCTTAAATTCTATTTTTAATTACTTTCCTAGAGTTTCCATATAAATAGGATTTTATTTCATTGTAACATTAAGCTATTGATTATGAATAAAAATTGAGACTTTTCTCTCCATGGTTCTTGATGAACTTTTCGAACTTATCAAATATTTTATATTTGTGGCGTTCAAACCCTTAGAACTTATCAAAGGATTAGACACCCTTTGTGGCGTTCGCAAATCGATGTTCGTTGATTTTGTGATCAAGAGGTCTTTCAAGCTTCGTTTTTGTTTGGTTGCTTGGTTCAATAATTTGCGGGTCGAGATCCTATCGTCTACAACCTAAATTTGGGCTTTTCCAACGTTTTCAATTCATTCCGCGAGTTCCATGTGATTTCCCTACCCAGGATCTCATGATATTCGCTCATCATCTATCCATTGGAGACGTGTTGCATATTATCTTCTATACATCCTTTTATGTATGGTCGGATTTATTCTTTCCTTAAAACCTTGTTTGTGCATACTTTTGTAATAAAAGGGTGACGAAGAAACTTCTACTTAGGATCTTTGCTTATTTTGATACCATGTTGAACTACCTAAAAAAAAGTAAACTATTAAAAAAACTGTATATATATTATTTAAATATTATCTTCAATATACCAAATATTGTTCCTGTTTGCACAACATCTTGAATGTTTGATCTTGACGGGTCATGCATAATAGCTTGTTATTCTTGAGAGGCTACTGAAAAAGGTATCTCATGTATGTTTTCCAAAAATCATGGGAAAATTGTTTTGATTTTTGTTTTTCATTCGTCATATCTGTGTTTGGGTTATCCTGGTTTGTATTGATTACTCCACTCTTGTCCTGGTTTAGAGAGGTCAAATGAGCTACGTACATGTTAGTCTCTTTCACGAGCTAGACAAAAAGTAATTTTTTTTACATCTTGGTAATATTAGGGCAACCCAAGGTAAAAATGAAAAATGTTAGGCTGGAATTTCTAGAGAAATTTTGTTGATATTTTTGCATTCTAAAATTTGATTGCTCGAGAAAGGATGACATTGTTACAAATATAAAACAAACCACGTCAAATCAGCACAGTCTACTGCGAGGCTTGACACATCCGACCTATCCAAAAATTACCTATAAAAGTTTATGAACAAGTGACATTAATAACCTTACAAGCCAAAATGCTTGTGAAAACTAAAAGAAAATATTCCTCAGATCAAGTGAAGGGTGACGTGAAGTCTCCCATTTAAACTTTAAAGTTTATCTTTCAGATTTTATTTTATGTATTTTGCTACAGTTGAGTTATATCAACTGTCTTTTGGTTTTACTGTTGATGATGTCATCTATATTTTTATATTCAAATGTAATCTCTCTTGTATATGGATATATTGTATTGCATGGCTCGATGCAAAGGTGAATCAATCAAAAAAAATTTCAGTTCAATCAAAAAAATTTCTAGCTTCTTCCACTCTTTTTTCTCTTCCTGAGATTGCCTTGCTCCAGTTAAAAAGGATCGAATTGATCCATTGTTAATCTTGCAAAGGATATTGTAAGTGTTTGATCAAAGCTTATTCTCATCTTGGAATAGAGCTAACAAGTGGTATCAGAGCCCTTGGATCGTTGGAAAAAAGGACCAGGAAGAAGGAGGAGGAAGAAGAGTTCAAAACCAGTAGCTGAAGATGAAGAAACCTATATACAGTAAGTGAAGGAAATCGGTAAGCTGATATCTGGTATTCAAAATCAAAATCCACAGTTGGATTGTCATATCCAGTAAGACATTGGTGATATACGGTAAGCCTCTTATATCCGGTATCTCCAAATACGGTATCTTCAAATCCGGTATTTCAATATCCGGTAATCTCAATATCTAGTATCTATTACATACTGTATTTCTATATCCGGTATTTGCCCTCAATATCCGGTAAGTTCCATTTCATCAAATCCGGTAAGCCTGTGTAAAATCCGGTAAGTTCCATAAATCCGATATTGCCATATACGATATTTCAGTGTTAAAATGTCTAGTTCAAGTTCATCTTCACTACCATTACCTGTTGTGTTCAATGGTGAAAATTATGACTTTTGGTCAGTTAAAATGAAGGCTCTCTTGATGGCACACGACCTTTGGGATGTGATTGAACAAGGATATGATCCACCTGAGGCTGAAGGAAATTATACTGCTGCTCAGTTGAAGCAACAAAAAGATCAGTCTATGAAGAACATGAAAGCTTTGTCTTTTTTGTTTATAGCCATGTCGGAGGAAATTTTTCCCAGAATAGTTCCTACAACTACAGCAAAGGGGGCTTGGGATAAACTTGAAGACGAGTTTAAAGGTTCAGAAAAAGTCAGAGCTATGAGATTACAAGCTTTGAGTAGAGAGTTTGAAAATCTCAGGATGAAGGAGAATGAGAAAATCAAAGATTATACTTCAAGAGTTGTTGATATTGTGAATCAAATCAAGCTGAATGGAGAGAAGGTTTCAGATAAGAGAGTTGTTCAAAAGGTGTTGATTACTCTACCTGAAAAGTATGATGCGGTTACAACAGCTATTGAGCATACTAACAGGACCTGTCAAGTCTCACCTTAACTGAGCTAACAGGTGCCTTATTAGCTTATGAACAAAGGCTAGCAGCAAGGAATGAAAAATCAGTTGAAGGTGCCTTTGCTGCCAAACATAAACAGCAGTATTCCAGAGAAAATTTTGGAAGGAGGCAGTTTGATAATAGAAGAAGAAAAGAAGGGAGTAGTAGCAAACATGGGATAAGTAGATAATCTCGAGACTCATATCCTCCATGTGGTATTTGTGGTAAATCAGGTCATCCAGATAAATTTTGCTGGAAAACATACAAGTGCAGATTATGCAACATAGTTGGACATCCTGAGAAGCATTACCCTGGTAAACGCCCAAATCAAACTCCAGTACATCATCAGCCTAGACATCAGAATCAGCAAGCTTCATTGGCACGTGAAAAGAAGACTGAGGATCATCTATTCCTAGCATTTAATATGACCAACATGGTGGAGGCAGATTCATGGTTTATAGACAGTGCTTACACAAATCACATGACAAGCAAAGATGAGATCTTTTGCAACTTGAATCCAGATTGCAAAGCAACAATCAAGATGGGAAATTGTGAAGTTGTATCTGCCAAAGGAATGGGAACCATTGCAGTCCAAACGAAGAAAGGTATGAGGTACATTGATAATGTTTTACTTGTGCCTGGTTTAAGTTCTAATCTGTTAAGTGTTGGACAAATGGTTCAAAATGGTTATTCACTGTATTTTAAAGATAATTTGTGCAAGATAGTTAATTTACATAATGTTGAGATTGCTTGTGTACCTATGAAGAACAAGAGTTTCAGTATTTATTGGCAAAATGTGATTGCAAATGCTGTTGAGGTCAACTTTGATTAATCAAACCTGTGGCATAAGAGATATGGTCACTACAACTTTAAATCCTTAGGCTACCTACATTCTCAAGGCCTGGTAAGGGATTTTCCTACAATCCAAGAACCACGAGGAGTTTGTGAGAGCTGTAATTATGGGAAGATGCATAGAGAAGCATTTCCAACTGATGGAGCTTGGAGAGCAAGTCAGAAATTGCAACTGGTGCACATTGACATTTGTCGACCTATGAGAACACCCTCATTGAGTCAAAATCGATATTTTGTACTCTTCATTGATGATTACACAAGAATGTGTTGGTTATACTTCATGAAAAAAAAATCTGATGTGTTTCACATCTTTAAAAAGTTCAAAGCCTTAGTTGAAGGACAATCAGGCTGCAAAATTCAAGTGTTGAGGTTTGGTAATGACAAGGAATATACATCGAAGATGTTTGATCAATTTTGTGAAGAAAATAGGGTACATCACCAGTTTACAGTTCCTTATACTCCACAACAAAATGGAGTAGCTGAAAGAAAAAATAGATCAGTAATGGAGATGGCTAGAAGCATGCTAGCTGAAAAGGATCTGCCAAAGAAATTCTGAACTGAAGCTGTGTATACATCAGTCTATTTGCAAAATAGACTTGCAACTAACGTTGTGAAAGGCAAGACTCCTATTGAGGCTTGGAGTGGTTTAAAACCCACACCAAAACACCTCAAAGTATTTGGATCTTTGTACTATATCTATGTTCCAGATCAGAGGAGGAGCAAGTTGGATAACAAAGTTGTGAAAGGGATTTTCCTTGGCTATAGTTCACAATCAAAAGGCTATAGAGTGTACAATCTAGAAACTAAAAACATTGCAGTTTCAAGAGACATCAAGGTTGATGAAAATGCAAAATGGAATTGGGAAGAGGTTGAACCACAACAAGCTTCAATTTCTGTGCCTATAGTGCAGCAGAATGATCCAGTGGCAGAACCAGAAGCTCAGCCACCAGTAATGGAGTCCAGTGCATCAAATGATGGACCATATGAGTCTACTTCAAGCTCTAGTCCACCTCCTAGAGGTACTAGACCATTGAATGAAGTTTATAAAAAGTGTTATATGGCTATTGTTGAGCCAAACAACTATGAAGAAGCTGCCAAGCATCCTGAATGGATTGATGCAATGGAGAAAGAGATGAAAATGATTCAAAAGAATGAAACTTGGGTGCTGGTACCAAGGCCAACTGACGAGAAAGTAATTGGAGTTAAATGGATTTACAAGGCCAAAGTGAATCTAGATGGTTTATCTACAAGTACAAAGCCATATGATAAGTGCGTTTTACACACTTATTTAGGCCACAAAACATGGTTAATTGTGAATGTATATGTTGAAATATGGCTTAATTCGATACAATTTGTGTTTGTAGGACTACGTTGATGGATGGAACGAAAAGTATGCGAAAATGAGCGAAAAATGACTAAAATGGAAGAAAATGAAAGTTCAGGGACCTGAGTGCAATTATTCAAAAGTTGACCCGAAAATCAAATCGAGAATCGAAGAGAACCAAGTCCAAATTGAGTAATGATATGAAGCATAGAAGAAAGAAGAACGTTGAAAGGAGCTCAAGAATGAAGGAATGGAATTTAGGGACAAAAATGCGAAAATTTCCAAATTGCATTACACTATGCTGTAGCATAGTGTAAACCTATGCTACCACATAGATTTGACCAGCGAGTACATTTTCTAAATCCTCCATAACTATGCTACCACATAAAATTACACTATGTTGTCGCATAGAACAACTTCTGATGTGAAATTTCCGATTTCCTTATTTCTTTCAACCACTTATGGAAAGGTATCTAGGAGCCCTTTTTAACCCTAAACACGACCAGAAAAGGAGGTGACGCATTATTCTACTACTTGTGACATATTGGAGAGCAAGAAGAAGGTGAAGAACGAGAAGATTGATTATAAGATTCAAGATTTCACTTTAAGATTTGATAGGGTGATGTCTTCTCCTATTTATTTTCTTTCTTTTCTTTGTTTTGTCATGCTAGGCTAGATTTTAATGTGCTAGGTGAACGATGAACTATGTAATGTGATATTTCAATTCCTAGTTTTATATTTTTGATGTTAAAACACGTTTTGAATTTATTGAATGATTTATATGCATTGTTTTTATCCATAATTATATGCGCAATGATTATGTGATTGTTGTGGTTTGTTTCATCCATTCGAAAGAGGATAAATAGATTAGACATGGTATAAATCATCGTAGGGTTCGATAGGGGATAGAAATATACCGCTATGCTTTACGTGAATCTCTAAGTGTTCATAAAACTTCATGCATTTTTTTTTATGTTTACTCCCGTCATAGAATTATAGTCGGTGTCGTATATGAAAATAGGTTCAAGCTTAATCGAGAGAGAGTTTTGAATAATGTTGGAACATTGATTCGTCACAATCTAAACGTGTTGTCAAATTATAGAGCTAGGGTTGAAATAGATCGTTGCATGGGGATTCACGAACCTAGTATGCCTTTGATTTGATTGTTATTTCGACTTTGCATTTAGGACTATAATTGCACGTGGTGGAATTTGCATTTACTTCGATAATTCATTCACTTTTGCATAAGTAGTTTACTTAGTTTAGTTTCAATTTAGTTACAAACACTCAAACACGTACTTTGTTTCGGTTAAGGTCGAATTAGATGGAATTAAGCTATTAAATCTCTGTGGGAACGATACTTGGACTTAAAAATCTCTGTGGGAATGATACGGTTCGTTTCAAGTAATAAAGTGGATTTTAAAGTCCAAGTATCGTTCTCACAGAGATTTAATAGCTTAATTCTATCTAATTCGACCATAACCGAAACAAAGTACGTGTTTGAGTGTTTGTAACTAAATTGCAACTAAACTAAGTAAGCTACTTATGCAAAAGTGAA
This sequence comes from Osmanthus fragrans, assembly GCA_019395295.1. Taxonomy (NCBI): domain Eukaryota; kingdom Viridiplantae; phylum Streptophyta; class Magnoliopsida; order Lamiales; family Oleaceae; genus Osmanthus; species Osmanthus fragrans. Next base: position 6,194,297 of record CM033347.1, on the reverse strand, counting down.
TGAATTATCGAATGAAAGGAAAATTCTACTACGTGCAATGATATACTAAATGTAAAGTGTTATAACAATCAAATAAAAAACGTACTAGGTTAGCGAATCCCCATACAATGATCTATTTCAACTCTAGTTCTATAATTTGACAACACGTTTGAATTATGACGAATCAATGTTCCTATTTTATTCAAGACTCTCTTTTGATTAAGCTTGAACATATTTTCACACACGACACCGACTATATCTCTATGACGGGAGCAAATATATAAAAATGCATGAATATCTATGAACATTTAGAGATTCACGTAAAGTATAGCGATATATCTCTATCCCGTATCGGACCCTACGATGATTTATATCACGTCTAATCTATTTCTCCTCTTTCGAATGGATGAAATAAACCACAACAATCACATAATTATTGCGCATATAATTATGGATAAAAACAAAGCATATAAATCATTCATCAATCCAAAACGCGTTTTAACGTCAAAAATATAAAACTACGAATTGAAATATCACATTACATGGTTCATCGTTCACCTCGCACATTAAAATCTAGTCTAGCATGATAAAACTAAGAAAACAAAGAAAAGGAAGAAAATAAATAGGAGAAGACATCACCCTATCAAATCTTGAAGTGAAATCTTAAATCTTGGAATCAATCTTCTCGTTCTTCACCTTCTTCTTGCTCTCCAATATGTCCTAAATAGTAGAATAATTCGTCACCCCCTTTTCTGGTCGTGTTTAGGGCTAAAAAGGGGTCCCAGATACCTTTTCATAAGTGGTTGAAAGAAATAAGGAAATCAGAAATTTTACGTCAGAAGTTGTTCTATGTAACAGCATAGTGTAATTCTACGCGGTAGCATAGTTATAGAGGATTTAGAAAATGTACTCGCTGGTCAACTACAGCATAGTGTAATGCAATTTGGAAATTTTCGCAGTTTTGTCATGAATTCCATTCCTTTATTTTGGGCTCCTTTCAACTTTCTTCTTTCTTCTATGCTTCATATCATCACTCAATTTGGACTTGGCTCTCTTTGATTCTCGATTTTCTCTTCGGGTCAATTTTTTAATAATTTCACTCAGGTCCCTGAACTTTCATTTTCTTCCATTTTAGTCATTTTTCGCTCGTTTTCGCATACTTTTCGTTCCATCCATCAATGTAGTCCTACAAACACAAATTGTATCGAATTAAGCCATATTTCAACATATACGTTCACAGTTAGCTATATTTTGTGGCCTAAATAAGTGTGTAAAATGCACTTATCAAACCCTCCAAATTTGAACTATTGTTTGTCCTCAAACAAGATGGTGACTTAACTCAACACAAAACATTATTTAACAACTTGCCGTGTCTCATGATTAGAATTTAGTAATCACATAGTGAACAGTTTCAACAGTGCAAAATCAAATCAACCCTTACTTATCATGTTCATAACCTGACGTGTGTGTGTACTCACGCAGATATACTCAGCTTATGATGTGTTCAAATCTCGACATGTGATAGTCAATTTTTCATTTCTTCGCTCGAGAGATACACACCCCAAACTTATTCTTTTCACTCAATTATCTCGGGGTGTGTTCTAGAGTAGAGATTTGATTCGCTTAAGTTCTTATCCTCTCTTAATTTGGGTAGACCTCGCAATTACAAGTTCACACTTCAACAAAAAAGGATTCTCCTATTTCTTTGTTTGGTTCAACCTCTAAGACTAAACTAAGTTACTTGTCTTGCATCAAAAGTATAATTTCATCAACTAAATGTCTTGATGCTCTTTTCTCACTCCATTTTCTTTCTTTTAACATATCTCATTTGCTTTCTATATAACCCATGTATCGAGTTTTAGGCCGATGACTCCCAAATCAATTGATTTTAGGGCACCAGGTTTCAATCACCCTTGCAGGCTTACTTACTCAAGTTATAAAGGCTCGAGAATATGTATTTTCACTCATTTTCTTTTGACTCTTTCCACCTTGCTTTCTATATGACCCCTGTAGCGAGCTTTAGGCCAATGACTCCCAAGTCAGCTGACTTTAGGGCATCAGGTTTTTATTCACCCTTACAGGCTTACTTGCTCGAGTCATAAAGGCTTGAAAAGAGTGTTTTCTCACAGAAATTATGTCATGCCCCTATTTTTCTAGACACTTAGTTTCAAAAATCAACCTCTAACTTAAAACTTTCACCTCATCTTCGTCTCATTGGTCTAAACAATCCACACAACATAGTATTCATGCATGTAATCCCTACTTATCTCAATGCTCCCCTATAATAGTTAAATCATCTCCAAACTACTAAAACAATGGTTTATCGATAAGTGTAATATAGATTTTCCGGTTTGATCTATCATGTTCAACTCTTCTATAAGTCATGAACCCAATCACTATCTTAATATGCCCATCATGAGTGTCGTGCGCAAAAATGTCAAGTTTACACATAAACAAGAATTGATCAACCTAACATGCACAATATCCACTACTCATAGCTCATATTAATTCCAATAATTACATCATTGCCGGCAAGGCCATTAAATTCACACAAGCACACAAAACAACACAAAAAAGTACTAAAATAAGCAAAAACAGATTTTTTTTAAGTACACACAGAAAGCAGTAAAAACACACAATAGACAATAAAAACACATAAGGACATCGATGGATAATGAAAAGCAATGTTAAGTTATACAAATTCGGCCACCCCCCAAACTTATACAAACATTGTCCCAATGTGAAAGTGTAAGTTTGAAAATACAGAATTTGACAATGTTTATACAAAAACAAAATATGGGGATAAGAACTCCCCTGATCAAAATGGAGGTGGTGGTGAAGATGGTGGAAACGAGCTGGGTCTTGCAGTGCTATCTCCCGGTGGTGGAGACAACATTTTCCTTAGGAATTTCTTTATGGTGCAATCCTACAAAGGACGAAAATTAGCCAGTATAATGGAAATTGATAGAATAGGTGAACGATCACCTAAAACTACTAAAAATGCATAAAATTATGAAAAGTTTCCTAATCTAATGCAAAAAAGAAATAAATAAAAGGGTAGAAATGTTGGGTTGCCTCCCAACCAGCGCTAGTTTATAGTCTATAGCTCGACTATTGACAATTGAATCATGGGCACCTAAAGAAAGCTTTAGATGCCTTGCCCATTTTTCTTCTTTTGGCTTTGATCCACTTTTCATTTGATCTCCAAACCTCTACCTTGCCCTTTTCAACATAATACGACTTTTTTATTTCATCCGATTTAATTTCAACTATGTAAACTTCTACCCCTACATCGGGCTTAATCACAAAATCAATTTTTGGACAACCAATGAAGTCAAAAAAATGTAGGTGAATTTCATTCTCACTGATTACAACATCTTCCTTTGATTCCGTTGTGATCAATTCATCACTCTCTTTAATCCCTTCTTCTATAGTCGATACATTATCGAGTTGAATGATTGATCCACAATCTAGATCCACGGGCAATGAGAAGTCGGTCCAGTCGACTCCTTCAAGCGGATTGTACCACCATTGTCGAAATTCTTCCAAGTACATGAGATCTCCCATAAGTATATCGTTTTCATCCAACTTGACCAATTTTTGAAGTACTTTGCAAGTACCTTTTCGTTTAATAGAGGAGGACCATCTCCTACAAGTTTGATGCCTTCATCCCAATTGTTAGGTACAAAATCTCCAACAAGCATGTACCCTTCATCATTTTTGTCAATTGCTTGTTTTCGACACCTCAAATATTTTCTAAACATCAGAAGTTTCGGCGTGTGGAGACTATCGTACGAGAACAAGCATTGCTTGGTACAATGCATCGCGTAACAATTTTCACAACTCGGATATCCTCCAAGCATATCTGCATAACCCATGTAGAGATTATCCATTGTAAAAATTTCATTACTTTTACAAGTTAGAATCATGCATTATTTGAAAAGTGTAGGGAGAGAATACAAACAAAAGATAGATTAACAGTGCGGGGTTAGCCAAAGTATACAAAGATAAAAATAAGTAGAAAATAAAATAAAATAAAGTTCGAATTAGTGTCAAAGTAAATAAAATCAAACTAAACTAAATCCCCGACAACGGCGCCAAAAACTTGCATGCAAAAATGTGTTCGACTTATAGTACCGCAAGTATACGGTTCGTTTCAAGTAATAAAGTGGATTTTTAAGTCCAAGTATCGTTTCCACAGAGATTTAATAGCTTAATTATATCTAATTCGACCTTAACCGAAACAAAGTACGTGTTTGAGTGTTTGTAACTAAATTGCAACTAAACGGGTTAATTACCCCAATAGTCACTGAACTTTACCTAAAGTTTTCACGAGGTCAATGAACTTTAAAAATCACCCAAGTCATCACTGAATTTTACAAAAGGTTTCTACAAGGTCACTGAACTTTAAAAATCACCTCATTCATCACTAAACTTTGCAAAATGTTCTTAGGAAATCTTTTGCAAAGTTTAGTGATGAATGATGTGATTTTTAAAGTTCAGTGACCCCGTGAAAATCTTTTGCAAAGTTTAATGACCCCGTAGAAACTTTTTGCAAAGTTCAATGATGACTTAGGTGATTTTTAAAGTTCAGTAACCATTTAGGTTATTATCCTGAAAGTTCAGTGACTATTGGGGTAATTAACCCCAACTAAACTAAGTAAGCTACTTATGCAAAAATGAATGAATTATCGAATGAAAGGCAAATTCTACTACGTGCAATGATATACTAAATGCAAAGTGTTATAACAATCAAATAAAAAGCGTACTAGGTTTGCGAATCCCCATGCAACGATCTATTTCAACTCTAGTTCTATAATTTGACAACACGTTTGAATTATGACGAATCAATGTTCATATTTTATTCAAGACTCTCTTTTGATTAATCTTGAACCTATTTTCACACACGACACCGACTATATCTCTATGACGGGAGCAAATATATAAAAATGCATGAATATCTATGAAAATTTAGAGATTCACGTAAAGCATAGCGGTATATCTCTATCCCCTATAGGACTCTACGATGCTTTATATCCCATCTAATCTATTTCTCCTCTTTCAAATGGATGAAATAAACAACAACAATCACATAATTATTGCGCATATAATTATGGATAAAAACAATGCATATAAATCATTCATCAATCCAAAACGCGTTTTAACGTCAAAAATATAAAACTAGGAATTGAAATATCACATTACATAGTTCATCGTTCACCTAGCACATTAAAATCTAGCCTAGCATGATAAAACTAAGAAAATAAAGAAAATAAATAGGAGAAGACATCACCCTATCAAATCTTGAAGTGAAATCTTGAATCTTGGAATCAATCTTCTCGTTCTTCACCTTTTTCTTGCTCTCCAATATGTCCCAAGTAATAGAATAATGTGTCACCCCCTTTTCTGGCCGTGTTTAGGGTTAAAAAGGGGTCCTAGATACCTTTCCATAAGTGGTTGAAAGAAATAAGAAAATCAGAAATTTCGTGTCATAAGTCGTTCTATGAGACAGCATAGTGTAATTTTGTGCAGTAGCATAGTTATGGAGGATTTAGAAAATGTACTCGCTGGTCAAATCCATGTGGTAGCATAGGTTTACACTATGCTACAGCATAGTGTAATGCAATTTGGAAATTTTAGCAGTTTTGTCCCTGAATTCTATTCCTTCATTCTTGAGCTCCTTTCAACTTTCTTCTTTCTTCTTTCTTCTATGCTTCATATCATCACTCAATTTGGACTTGGGTCTCTTCGATTCTCGATTTTCTCTTTGGGTCAACTTTTGAATAATTGCACTCAGGTCCCTGAACTTTCATTTTCTTCCGTTTTAGTCATTTTTCGCTCGTTTTCGCATACTTTTCGTACCATCCATCAACCTAGTCCTACAAATACAAATTGTATCGAATTAAGCCATATTTCAACATATACGTTCACAATTAGCCATGTTTTGTGGTCTAAATAAGTATGTAAAACGCACTTATCACCAGACTTGTAGCTAAGAGATTTGCTCAAGAATGTGGAGTGGACTACTTTGAAACCTTTGCCCTGGTGGCAAGGCATGATACAATCAGGTTACTGATTGCTTTAGCAGCTCAAAGAAAGTGAAAAATTCATCAGTTAGATATCAAGTCAGCTTTCCGCAAAGGTGAACTCGAGGAAGATGTTTTTGTGGAACAACCTGATGGCTTTATCTTGGGATTAGTGCATGATCATGTATGCAAGCTAAGGAAGGCTTTGTATGGATTGAAGCAAGCCCCAAGAGCTTGGTACAGTCGAATAGATGGCTACTTGTGTGGACCTGGATTTCAAAGAAGTGAGAGTGAGCACACACTCTATGTAAAATCATATTCTCTTAGAAATGTTTTAATCATTTCATTATATGTGGATGATTTGTTAATCACTAGAAATGATGTTGAGCTGATTCAGTCATTCACACTTGAACTTGAGAAGGAGTTTGAGATGACAAACTTGGGAGAAATGAAGTATTTCCTTCGGATCGAAATTGAGCAGAGGTCTGATGGAATTTTTGTATCATAGCACAAGTATGTTGCTGACATTTTAAGGAGATTTAAAATGATGGATTGCAAGCAAATTGACACTCCTATTGCAGTAAACACGAAGCTATCAAAGGATGATGGTGATCAACCAACAAATGAGAAAAATTACAGAAGTCTTGTGGGTAGTTTGCTGTATTTAACCTCAACAAGACTTGATCTAATGTTTGCTGCAAGCTGCTATCCAGATTCATGTCCAATCCTTCACAAACTCACTTTGCTACTACCAAAAGAGTCCTCAGATACATCAGAGGCACTCTCAATCATGGGATTTCTTTGAAGGAGGAGTTGGATTAGAATTGGTTGGATATTCTAGTAGTGATTGGGCTGGTTCAGTGGATGATATGAAGAGAACCTCTGGGTACTTGTTTACTCTGGGGTCTAGTGCATTTAGTTGGAACTCAAAGAAACAAGATATTGTAGCTCAATCAACAGCAGAAGCAGAGTATGTGATTGCATCAGGAGTTGTTAATCAAGCGGTTTCGCTGAGAAATTGTTTGAGTGATTTGCATCAAAATCAAATTAATCCTACTTCAATTTTAGTTGATAATCAGTCTGCTATTGCTGTGGCCAAGAATTCAGTTAATCATGGAAGGAACAAGCATATTAAAGTCAAATTTCATGCAATTAGGCAAGCTGAGAAGGAAGGTGAAGTTCACTTGCAATATTGTCCTTCACAAGTCCAATTAGCAGACCTGTTTACAAAGCCACTTGCAAAGGGTCATTTTGAGGAATTGAAACACCAAATTGGAGTGTTAAATGGAAGTTTCAAGGAGAAGATTGAAGGGTGACGTAAAGTCTCCCATTTAAACTTCCAAGTTTATCTTTTAGATTTTATTCTATGTATTTTGCTATAGTTGAGTTATATCAACTGTCTTTTGGTTTTACTGTTGATTATGTCATCTGTATTTTTATATTCAAATATAATCTCTCTTGTATATGGATATATTGTATTACATGGCTCGATGCAAAGGTGAATCAATCAAGAAAATTTTCAGTTCAATCAAAAAAAACTTCTAGCTTCTTCCACTCTTTTTTCTCTTCCTGAGATTGCCTTGCTCCAGTTAAAAAGGATCGAATTGATTCATTGTTAATCTTGCAAAGGATATTGTAAGTGTTTGATCAAAACTTATTCTCATCTTGGAATAGAGCTAACATCAAGTATAAATAAGTAAAACATGGTCCTAACTTATCTGAAAAAAGCAATGGAACAAATTAAGAGCCACTTCGTACTAGTAGTCGAAGTGAACGGGCTTTAGATTTTTTAAGTATTGTAAAATTGTTAAGATCCCTATTTTTGTCATATACAAATAATTTTACCGTAATTTACTAAATTTTTTTTAAAGGATGTAAATAAAATAGCCTAAGTTGGATTTATTAGTCAGACACATAAAATTTGATAATATGGCAAGAATGTCACCATTTACTAATGACATTGTGAAAACTAAAAGTGAACTTGTCAAAAGAATTTTGATGACTCTTGGAAATACCAGCGAATAAAGTCCAATAATAAATTTTACCAACCGATGTAGCAATGATAAAATTGATATTTTCGTGTAGTGTTATCATAATTAGTGTGAATTTGATTCGGTTCCCTCTCTACGTTCTAACCCTTGTAAGCAATAATTTTTGAAAGTTCTGAAGTACAGATTGCAAATATTGTCAAGGATATTGTTACTCTTTACATGAAAAGCCCTCAGTGGAAGCCACATGAAGGAACTATATGTAGACATCTGGCAGTCAACCAAGTCAAGATAAAGAAATGGCAAGAGTTGCTCTACAATCTATGCACTATCTCCATCTGGGGTTCTTATGTCGAAGCACCCCTCCTTCATTTGAACTTCTGTGCATTTGAAGTCCCCTCTTCACGCCAAAGCACTCATTGCCTTTGAAACAAATTTGAAGAGTATACTTAGGATTGGTTGATGTAATTTTTTTAATGAGCGTCAGACGTGTCAGCCTAGGAATGTAGGGTGGCCGACCTCTTGTTAATATAATTAATGTATGATAGAGTGATGTGAAACTTTGGTTAATTAGATGACGCCACGTGGATTTGATCCAACGGTGACTACATCTGCCTAAACTCTATAAATAGTATCTTTTGTAAGATTGTAAAACATCGAAAAAAATATATGCTAAACTTGATACATTTGATTTCATAACTCTTTTGTTCGTCCTTTGAGGTGGAGCTTAGATTCATTCTACTTCGGTATTATCTATACTCGATCTTTGTTTAACAATCGTCATTGATTGCATTGTCGATGCTCGAATGTTTTCATCTCGTGTCCAAGAGAATCTTCCACGTCCATTGTCGCCACAACCCTCCGACCAAATCTCCTGTCTAAACATGTCAAAATTTGCTCACGTGGACATGAGTGGGTCCAACATCTGTTGTCCATGTTGCCACTGCGAAAAATTGGGTCAATAGATTGGCGCCGTCTGTGGGAACTCTACAGCTGACCACGAATGTCCCATGGAAAAAAGTCAGCAATCTTCGTGTGAGGGGAAATAATCACAAAATACTCCCAATTACCCCTTCGAAAGCATCTCATGGATTCCTTGAATAAAGGAAAAATGAGCTGAGATACATTTCCATGAGTTCCAGGAATGAGGAATCCGCGCCTCGGAGAGCCGGGGAATACCATGAAGAAATGAAACCCTCACACACTACTCCGGTATCTCGCTATAGATTCCACCTACCGTATAGATGAGCTAGACCAAGTGGAGGGTCTAGGGTAGCTGCTAGACTTACCAGGAAAGTGGCAGTCATGACCAAAAATATGATAAACATAACTCAATAGAACCTCACCATGCAAGAATTGTTAAGGAACATGCAAACCCAAGGATAAACCCAATTCCTCCTTACGCAACTCAGGAGAATGCATCTTTCCAAGGAAACTATTAAAATAGCCAGGATGAGGTCCAGAGCCAAATGACAGGGTATCCCAGGGAGAAAGCCTATCAAGATAGGGAAGTTGGGGTAGACACGTCCATCAACTATGCCACTGATCAACCTCATGAGGTTCCATTTAATTTTCTTCCAAACTATGATCCAGATGAAATGCCTTGAAGGTCAGTAAGCGTCTTCCACAAGTTGAGCCTAGGACAACCTAGGAATAGGCAGACTCAAGCTCCTCCTCCACTTAGAAATAGGCAATAGAAGGAGCCTTGGTTTAAAAGGAAAACTGAGCCTATTTATGATAACATCAATCCTCTGCCTAGAAATAGGCGTGAGAGGATAGCAGAACAGGCAAAAAATCAAGCAGGACCATATCAATAACCTCGAAAGACCCAAGTCAGAGAAGACAAGGATTATGACTAGCCGCAAAGGTCCTGCGATTTTGATAATGATGATGACAATCTACCATTTTTGCAAGGAATTAGGAATGCCCTCATCTTAAATCATTTCACGCTACCTAAAATTCCTAAGTATGATGGAAGAAGCGACCCGACGAAGCACCTCAACAGCTTCAAAACTCATATGAGCCTAAGAGGAGCTACCTCCGCCATGAAGTGCAGAGCTTTCCATTTAACTTTAAGTGGAGCTGGTGAAATATGGTACACCAGGCTATCAGGAGGCAGTATGCGAAGTTGCCCAGACTTTAATAATGCCTTTCTTAAACATTTCACCACTAGTAACGAAGGCGAAGGACCCATACAACGCCTACAAGACATGAGGCAATAATAAGAAAAATCATTGAAAAATTTATTGTCCTAGTTCACTGATGAAATGACTTACTGCATGCAAGTCACGGATAGGGAGAACTTAACAGCTCTGAGGGGAGGAATGAATATGAACTGTGCAGAACAAAGACCTACCAGTTACGTTGCCTTATTGGAAATGATAAGGCGCGAGATCATCAACAAAGAATTAAGAGATCGTCGGAATAAGGAAAATTGAGGCCTCCCATAATGTGAACCCGGATAGCATTAAACTATCAAACCCACGACGAATTGATGTAGAACCTAAAAAAGCCAAAGTAAATCTCGATTTATGGATTTGATTCGTGAATTAACGAATCAAAATAACCAACAAATTCAATAAACGAAGTTGTCGACCCTTTTGATTGTATTAATTAAGAACTTAACCCGATTGATTAGAACGCCACAAGAATAACTTGATAAGTTCAGGATTTGTCCACGAAGAATGATGAATGAAAGCAATATGCCTCTCTTTAAAATAATTGTCAAAAGTTTTTACGATGAAGAATAAAGAAAATATTTATACTAGCCTAGAGAACTAGCAAAAACGTGCAACAATCAAATAGAATAGTACAAATTATGGTAATAATGAAATTCTAGTCCAAAAAGGAAAATTCGCGAAAAGGAAATAAAATTAGCTCGAAAAACAACCATGTGGTCGCATGGTGTATTTCCATGCAGCCGTATGGAAACAAGCATTAGCCCCTCTTAACTCTTGGTATTAGGCTGTGCGACCACACGCATGTTTATGCCATGCGGTCGTATGGCACAAAGTGTTGCCTCCGATTTTGTCTACTTGAATCAAGTTGCTCCAACCTATTTTTGACTTCGATACCAACACAGAACTTGTTCCTTTCTTGTCCAAGATCGTCATTTCATCAATCATTTCTTGAGCGAGCAATCCCATCGCCTCTTTCACTCGCGATCATGTCATTGGTCTGCCTTCAACGATCAACAGATATTTCCTAGGACTTGCCTTTGATATGCTCAACTTCGTACTCACATCATCTCCTCTCTCTTCAAAAGGATTCGACCTCTAATCTATACCTACATCAAAGAGAGAAACACCAGACACATTAAATGTAGCCGAAACATTATACTCACTTGGAAGGTCTAGCTTATAAGCATTGTTATGGATCTTTTCAAGCACTTAAAATGGTAAGTCTCCTCTTGGTTGCAACTTTAATTTCCTCTGCTCTGGAAAGCGTTCCTTTTTCAAATGCATCCATACCCAATCACCGGATTCAAATGTAATGCTCTTCCATCCTTTGTTCACCTGCGATGCATAATGTCTATTTTTCTTTTCAATCTGCATTCTTACCTTTTCATGGAGTGACTTTACCCGCTCGACTTTCTTCTTCCTATCTAAACTACCTTGTTCACTCACGGGTAAAGGAATTAAATCCAATGGAGTCAATGGATTAAAACCATAAACAATTTCAAAGGGTAAACAAAAAGTAGTAGAGTGTACAGTTCCATTAAATGCAAACTCAACAAAAGGTAAGCACTCTTCCCACTTTTTAAGTTCTTATTTACAACAGTGCGTAATAATTGAATCATGGTCCTATTTACTACTTCAGTTTGTCCATCGATTTGTGGGTGACATGAGTAGAAAACAACAATTTTGTGCCTCACTTTTCCCACAAAACCCGCCAAAAGTGACTACGAAACTTAACATCTCTATGTGACACTCTACTCTTAGGGACCCCATGTAAACGCACTATTTCTTTAAAGAACAAGTCAGCAATGTTAGTGGCATCATCGATTTTATGACATGGAATGAAGTGTGCCATCTTGCTAAACCTATCGACCACTACAAATATTGAATCACGACCCTTTTTAGTCCTAGGCAAACCTAACACAAAATCCATGAAGATATCAACCCAAGGTTCATTAGGAATGGGTAAAGGTATATACAATCCGTGAGGTCGTACCTTAGACTTAGCCTGTTTACAAGTTATGCATCATTCGCAAATTCGTTCTACGTCACTTCTCAATTTAGGCCAATAAAAATGTTTTCCTAACATTTCTAAGGTTTTTACAGCCCCAAAGTGCCCAATTAAACCCCCACTATGTGCTTCCTTACCCAATAATTCACGTATAAAGTAATTAGGAATACATAACTTATTTTCCCGAGACAAATACCCCTCACGATTAAAGAATTTATCTACCGCCCCTTTATTACATGATTCATAGATGCCAAAAAAATCGAAGTCATTCACATACATGTCCTTAATGTACTCAAAACCAAGTAACTTTACACTTAAAGATGTAAGAAGCACATACCTTCGAGACAATGCATCTGCCACTACATTCTCCTTACCTTGTTTGTATCAGATGACATAGGGAAAGGCCTCTATAAACTCCATCTATCTTGCATGTCTTTTGTTCAACTTACCTTGTTCTCACAAATGCTTCAATGACTCATGATCAGTGTGAATAAAAAGCTCCTTCTGCCATAGGTAATGCTGCAATGTCTCCTAAGCTCGAACAAGCGCATAGACTTTCTTGTCATATGTGGGATAGTTCAACGTTGCCCCGCTTAGCTTTTCGCTAAAGTACGCGATTGGTCTTTTATCCTGCATCAAAACTGCTCCAATGCCTATACTTGATGTATCACACTCAATCTCGAATGTCTTGTCAAAGTTAGATAGTGCTAAAATTGATGCTTCACAAACCGGTACTTTACACAACCTATCCTTAATAGTATTGAATGCATGCTCTTATTCATTTCCCTATTTAAAACCCACACTTTTCTTAACAATTTCAATGAGTAGTGTGGTGATCGTACTAAAATCTCTTACAAATTGCCTATAAAAACTAGCTAATCCATGGAAACACCTAACCTCAGTTATAGTTTTAGGTGTTGGCCATTCCCTAATAGCTTTTATCTTTTCTTCATCTACTTCAACCCCCTTAGCACTAACCACAAATCCTAGGAACACGACCCTATGCATGCAAAATGTGCACTTTTTAAAATTGGCATACAACTGTTCTTTCCTTAGGGCTACAATCACACGCCTTAAATGTTCAATGTGTTCGTTAAGGTCCTTGCTACAGATTAACCTGTCATCAAAATACACCACCACAAATTTACCAATAAAAGCACGAATACATGATTCATTAAACACATAGACGTGCTCGTTGCATCAATAAGTCCAAACGGCATAACCAACCATTCATACAAGCCATACTCAATCTTAAATCCTGTTTTCCATTCATCTTCCTCTCTCATTCGTATTTGATGGTAACCACTCTTAATATCAATTTTACTAAATATGCATGCACCAAATAGTTCGTCTAACATATCATCTAACCTAGGAATAGGGTGACGATACTTTACCGTCATGTTGTTGATGGCTTTGCAAACTACACACATCCTCCATGATCCATCCTTCTTTGGCACAAGTAGCACGGACACAGTACATGGACTTATGCTCTCCCTTACATGCCCCGTGTTCATCAAGTCCTCTACTTGCCTCTGCAGCTCCTTTGTCTTCTTAGGATTGCTTCGATAAACTGGTCGGTTTAGAATGACTGCGCCGGGTACAAAATCAATCTGGTGTTTGATGCCTCGAATGGGTGGCAACCTATTTGGCGTGTCCTCCGGGATATCGTCGAATTCCTGCAATAAAAATAGCCAAACTAGGGAGGGATGTGTTAGTTTCCTCGAGATTGAGGAATGACTCCTTGTATACCAAAAGAATCATTTATTGCCTCTCCACAATTTTCTTTTTCAAATCACTACCTTTCGCAAAGAAATTGGCTCTTGGCTTTTCTCTTCTCTCGAAAGACTCTTCTTTTCTCTCATGTGGCTCCTCTATATTTTTCTCTCGTTTAGCCACCTCACTATTTTCTCTCTTGTTTGTCATTTCTCTATTCTCTGTTTTGCTTTCTTACCTCATATTTTTCCTATTTTCTTCTAACTCTCTCTTTCTCTTTTCTTCCTAATTTTTCAATTTAATTTGGTCCTCATACACTTGTGCCGATGTTAATGGTGCAAGCTAATAGCCTTTTCCCCATTTGACAAAGTTGTATCTATTCTTATACCCATCATGTATCACTTTCCTATCATATTACCACGGTCTCCCCAACAAGATATGACCCGCATGCATAGGTACTACATCACACATCACTTCGTCCTTATAACTTCGAATTGAAAAGTTGAATAATATCCTCTTATTCACCTTAACTTCCCCACATTCATTTAGCTATTGCAACTTACATGGTTTAGGGTATTTAAACATCGTTATTCTTAATTTCTCCACAAGATTAGTGCTAGCTACGTTATTACAATTCCCACCGTCAACGATCAAACTACATACCTTATTATTGATGTAACACCGTGTATGAAAGATATTTTTCCTTTGCAGCTCCAAGTCATCAGCCTTGATTTGAGTGTCTAGAGCTCGCCTCGTGACCATCAACTTGCCCACAGCATATTCCACTTGATCTTCATCACTAATTTCCTCCAATTTCGGCATGTCTTCATAATCACTATCACTTGCACTCTCCACCTCTCTACTATCCCGCAAGATCACCACTATTTTATTTGGACATTGAGAAGTGATGTGTCCGATTCCCAAACATCTAAAGCGTTTGATGTCTCGGATCCTCGATGGCTATGACTCCAATTTCTTTCTAGCATTTTCTTCATTTTCCCTTAGCAATTCAGTTTTAACCTTAAGAGCAGCCCCATCTATCTTGTTGTTGTCCCACCTCGGTTTCAAAGTTGTGTTAGAACCCGAAGCACCCGAAGAATAAATAACAAGTTGTTTTCGATTTCAAAGTTGTGTTAGAATCCGAAGAATACCTTGCTGTCTACTTGAAATTTTGACTAAGGAAAAATGGATCAAATACTCAAACTACGAAGAACGCGAAGAACAATGATAATAACGAAAACAAGACCCAAACAAAGAAAGAAAAGGTATAGCCAAAGTAAATCTCAGTTTATGGATTTGATTCATGAATTAACGCATCCAAATAACCAAAAAATTCAATAAACGAAGTTGTTGACCCTTTTGATTGTATTAATTAAGAAGCTAACCCGATTGATTTGAACGCCACAAAAATATCTTGATAAGTTCAGGATTTGTCCATGAAGAACGATGAATGAACGAAATATGCCTCTCCTTAAAATAATTGTCAAAAGTTTTTACAATGAAGAATAAAGAAAATATTTATACTAGGCTAGAAAACTAGCAAAAACGTGCAACAATCAACTAGAATAGTACAAATTATGGTAATATGGAATTCTAGTCCAAAAAGGAAAATTCGCGAAAAGGAAATAAAATTAGCTCAAAAAACAACCATGCAGCCGCATGGAAACAAACGTTGGCCCCTCTTAACTCTCGGTATCAAGCTGTGCGACCGCACGCCAGCTTGTGCCATGTGGTTGCATGGCACAAAGTGTTGCCTCCGATTTTGTCTACTTGAATCAAGTTGCTCCAACCCATTTCGGCCTTCGACCCCAACAACTTGTCCCTTTCTTGTCCAAGATCGTCATTTAATCAATCATTTCTTGAACAAGCAATCCCATTGCCTCTTTCACTTACGATCGTGTCAACGGTCTGCCTTCGACGATCAACGGATCTTTCCCAGGACTTGCCTTTGATATGCTTGACTCCGTGCTCACATCGTCCCACCTTCGCAAATGGAAAGAATAAGATGGCCACCTCTCACTTGATAGACTACTAGGTTGGATAGTTAGCTCCTCTCAACCTAAGGCAAGATTTGGCTACGATAACACTAAATGTAGTACCAACTCTGATATATGAGAAAGTAAACCCTAATGTGGAAATACACCAAAGCATGCCCCACCAATGGTTTTCCCAAATAGGAAGAGGTAGGTGACAAGGCTCTGGACCTGGAAATAGGGATGAAGCACCCATCTATTCTACGTTTCACCATTTCTATAGCTATAACACTACTGGATGTAGAGATATCGCCAAACACCCAAACAATCAGAGAAGAAATAATCGCCTGTATAGGGACGTAACTCCTAGGCAAGGTCGGCAACCTAGGAATGATAAGGTGATGTACCCTAATAGGGGCTACACCTAGCAAAGGCAAGACAACGATGGGAAACGACCTGTAGAAGGTCGAAGGCAAAGAAGGAGCCCCTCAGCCAATGCTAGACGTAACCCATTCGAGAAAGTGACACTATTTTCGGAGCTTCCTACTTCGAGGAAGACTCTAGAAATGCCTAAATGAATTATGTCAGGGAAGCCAAATACCCCCAATGACAAGCCTTATAGTAATCAATAGCCGACCATCTGCTGAAATAGGAGTTCAACCCATCACAGTCTCTCGAGATGATACTGTGGGTATCTATTGTCCACATCGTGGCGCTTTGGGTGTAGGGGTTGTGGTGGCCTGAAATGGTCTCAAAAGAATGCTGGTAGACAATGGAAGCTCAGTTAACATTATATTTGGAGCCACTTTTGATAAGATGAAAGTTGACCATGAGTTAACCCCAATGAGCTCTCCCTTATACGGATTTACTGGTGACAACATCATCCTACGAGGAAAAAAATCACTCTAGCAATAGAGATGGGAATTTCACCTTTAACAGCTCACCACTTTATGTAGTTTTTAGTGGTGGACCACCGCTCTACTTATTATGAAGTACTTGAGAGGCCCGTTTTGAAGAAACTATGGGTTGTCACTTCCATCCACTGTCGATGCATGAAGTTTCCAACATAAAATGGTATCGCCATGGTCAGGGGTGACCAACGAAATACAAGGGAGTGTTACTCCAATTCCATTAGGAAAGTTGAACCGATGAATGTTAATGGACATTGATAAGATCAACGACCCTGAACAAAACCCCCTGAACAAGGAAACAATGTCAAAATAATAGATACATTTGAAGAAGAGGTTGTATTCGAAGTACAATCAACCCCTGAGGAGGGAGAGCTACTAAAAAATAGCTAATAATGACGAATTGTATCTCTGTATAATTGATTACGAACTACAAACAGCTTCGGTAGAGAAACTAGAGAGCATTTTAATGGATTCTCCTTCCAAGTTCTTGCAGGCCAGAAAGAACTTGTCAGTAGCAGTAAAAGCGAAGCTGAAAAGCTTATTGCATAACACCTTAGATGTATTCGCATTAAAGTCCAAGGGTCACTTACCACCATTTGAAGATCGATCCAAATGCTAATCCTTATCGGCAAAAAAGGAGAGCCCTTAATCCAAAAAGATATGAGGCTTTAAAAGATGAGGTAAAGAAGTTGTTTGACAACTGCTTTATTCAAGAATCAACCTAATCAAAGTGGGTTCCGAACCCCGTATTCGTAAAGAAGCACAACAAAAAGTGGAAGGTGTGCGTAGATTTTTTCAACCTAAATCAAGTTGTCCCAAAGATAGCTTTCCAGTTCCACGAATAGACCAACTAGTCTACTTCAGTGCTGGCCATGAATTGCTAAGCTTTATGGATGTCTATTCAGGCTACAATCGGATTCCAATGCAACCAACAGATGAGGAGCATACATCCTTCATTACGGACCGAGGTCCATTTTTCTATAGAGTAATGCCCTTTAGGTTGAAAATTGCAAGGCTCACATATTAAAGATTGGTTAATAAGATGTTTACCGACCTCATTTGAAAGATTATAGAGGTATATGTGGACGATATGCTGTTAAAAAGTCTGGGAACTGAGGACCACGTCAAGTACCTCAGAGAAGTCTTCCAAATACTTCGAAGGTATTGATAAGTGTCTAAAAGTGCTTCAAAGATACATCATTTACAAGACATTTCACATTTAAATTCACTATTGTTAGTCTCTAATTTCAATTCTCTTGCCAAAAATTCAATTTGCGTAAATACATAGTTAAAAGTGCAATTAATCAAAATATGTATTTTCATACATGTTGGCATGCATATTATACTTTTGAAAGAGTATTGGTTTGTTATATTTCTAATGTATTTCCAATGTAGAGCAAGTGGAGCAAGTGGAGAAAATATGTTGAAAAGTCAAGATAATACAGCTGTCTCGAGTAATCTATAGCTGTCTCGGGAAAATGCTCATTACTTGAGTTGTAGTTATCACACCAAGGTGGCTCAAGTTGGGCTGGAAAGATAAGATATGTATCTACAACTTTCATATTTTCCAAGAAGCCAAATTCGCAGAATAGGACAACCAAAATTACCATTGAAAGACCAGGTTGTTACTTGTTGTATACAACTTTTCAACCTGTGAGCAACACTCATTGTTTTGGACATATCTTGAGTTATAGAGATCCAATGAACCTAATATTTGTACCAATTGAATGATAACTCAAGTGGAAACAACTTTTTTTTGGGTATTTCTGACTTACCTTGGTTTGCTGATATTGCTAATTTTATTGCAACAAGTCAAATACCTTCTCATTGGAATGCCCAAGACAAAAATAAATTCTTCAAGGAAGTAAGAAAATTCTTTTGGGATGACCCTTATCTTTTCAAATATTGCCCAGACCAAATAATAAGAAGATGTGTGCCAAATAATGAAATTCAAAAGATCATTTCTTTTTGTCATTCTGAAGCATGTGGTGGTCACTTTTCTTCAAAGAAAACTGCTGCAAAAATATTGCAGTCTGGATTTTATTGGCCAACTCTTTTGAAAGACATATATGAATTTTGCAAAGCTTGTGAACGTTGTCAAAAATTAGGTGGGATAACTCGTAGAAATATGATGCCACTGACGCCCATATTAGTTGTTGAAATATTTGATTGTTGGGGTATTGATTTCATGGGTCCATTTCCATCATCTTTTGGCTATTTATACATCTTAGTAGGAGTTAATTATGTATCTAAATGGGTAGAGGCAATTCCTTGTAAACACAATGATCACAAAATTGTTTCGAAATTTTTAAAAGAAAATATTTTATCAAGATTTGGAATACCTAGAGCCATTATTAGTGATGGGGGTTCACACTTTTGTAATAGACCTTTTGAGGCCCTAATGAAAAAATATGGGATTACTCATAAAGTGTTTACTCCTTTATCACCCAAACACTAGTGGTCAAGCTGAACTTGCAAACAGGTAGATTAAACACATCTTGGAGAAAACAGTGAATTCAAATAGAAAAGATTGGTCTTTACGATTAATCGATGCACTTTTGGCTTATCGTACTGCTTTTAAAACACCACTTGGTATGTCTCCTTATTGACTTATTTTTGGAAAGCTTTGTCATTTACCTGTGGAATTGGAGCATAAAGCATTTTGGGCTATTAAAATGTTTAATTTCAGTTTAAATAAGGCAGGTTCAGTAAGGAAACTTCAACTGAATGAGTTGGAAGAAATTAGGAATGAAGCTTATGAGAACTCTCGAATTTACAAGGAAAGAATGAAGGTATTTTATGATAAAAATATTGTTAGAAAAACTTTTGAGCCTTCCCAAAAGGTTCTGTTGTACAATTCAAAGTTACATTTGTTTCTTGGAATATTTTTAAAGTTAATGGACATCGTTTGAAACCATTTTTTGAGAATTTCTCTAGTTTAGAAGAGTCCATTGCGTTGCATGATCCTAAAAATTGATATCTTTTTTTTCGTTATTTTATTTATGTTTCTTTTTATAATGTCGTGTGTTTGTTTTAGGTGTGTTTCTTTTATTATTATTATTATTATTTTGTCTAAAGAGACTGAAGGTTCACCTAGGCCAAGTTTATCCAAACTCTCCAGGTAAAGTTGAAAACCCTTCTCTTTGTTCAAAATTTTGCTCCTTAATGTCCTTTATATATTTTACATGTTTATTCTTCACATTGAGGACAATGTTTCATTTAAGTTTGGGAGAGAGTCCATGTGGATTCTTATTGGAAATTGCATGTGAATAACATAACCATGAAAATTTTGTAGTGAATTGTTTCTAATAGGATTTTTTTTTTAGCCACTAATTTGCTGCATGTTGTGCTTGTGAATGAGAAAATTGCCACTAGGAGTTAATTTTGTTATGAAAGTCTAGATGTTAAGACACTTGCTGAACTCTCTTTGCGCACACAAGCCTTGTGGTAAGATAATGGTTAGCACATGTAACTAGAGGTTGTTAAAGCTTTCTCATGTGAACAAATTGGTGAGGGCAGAGGGCCTTTATATATGAAAAATGGTAATAAGCATTCATTGGTTTTGTGAATTGGAAACCTCTTGTGAGAATAACACTACATGGTTTGTGGTAAGATGGTGGATTACTTGGGAGATGATAAAAGGTCAATTGATGATCAATATTTGAACCTTTCAAACCTTTCTTTTCAATAAATACAACCCCCAGTAGCCATGTTGAGCTATACAGGACCCTCCTTCATGCACTTACATTATCCACACTATCTTAAATTGGAGTATATGCCTATTTTCTCACCCTTTTACTTCCAAATGTGCAGTAGATGCCGAATGTTCAATTGTGAAGAATTGAAGGAAATGATAAGAGTTAAAATGTGCTCAAATGAGGCACCCCAAACGTCAATACAACAAAAAAAAGTGGAAAATTGATTGATTTTGGGGTTTGAAATGTCGAATTATACACTCATTGAAAGTTGTGAAATATTGAAATGCTTGATAAGGTATTTGGTTACATGCTTGGATGTCTTAAATCATTATATCATCTCCTTCGGAAAAAAAAAACCCCAACCTAAACCTGATTATCAACCTTTTGTATTGACCGTTTAGATCCCAAGTAGGTTGTGGAAAGAAGTTGATGAATTTTCACTTGATGGTATACATATCATAGGATCAATGCTCGCTGATTACTTGTGCATGACTGTTTAAGCCTCTATATTTGAGTGTTTATCTTTCTCGGCTCCATAGAGGGAAATCTCATACTAAACACTTTGATACTTGTGAGTTATGGAGCCGAACCTTTAGCTTGGGACATACTTGATGTTGCATGTGTTAGGGTTGGCGGTAAGATGGTTATGGCTTGACACACACTTACACATTTGGCATGTGCTTTTGACATCTTGATAATCGTGACATTTTTAATTTCTTGTGATATTAAGTTGGAAGAGAGCATGGCATGTGGTTAAATTAAAACGTAACAATTTCACTTGTGACATAGATCAATCGTTCTCTCATCTTGTTATGCACTAAACCGCTAGGGACTAGCAATTTCTTAGTTGGGGAGTGTGATAAGTGTCTAAAAGTGCTTCAAAGATACATCATTTACAAGACATTTCACATTTATTTTGTATAAATTCACTATTGTTAGTCTCTAATTTCAATTCTCTTGCCAAAAATTTAATTGCGTAAATACATGGTTAAAAGTACAATTAATCAAAATACGTATTTTCATACATGTTAGCATGAGTATTATACTTTTGAAAGAGTATTGATTCGGTATATTTCTAATGTATTTCCAATATAGAGAAAGTGGAGCAAGTGGAGAAAATATGTTAAAAAGTCAAGATAATACAGCTGTCTCAAGTAATCTACAGCTGTCTCAGGAAAATGATCATAAATTGAGTTGTAGTTATTGAACCAAGGTGATTCAACTTGGGCTGGAAAGATAAAATATGTATCTACAACTTTCATGTTTTCCAAGAATTCAAATTCGTAGAATAGGGCTGCTAAAATCACCGTTGAAAGACCAGGCTGTTACTTGCTGTATTCAACTTTTCAACCTGTGAGAAGCACTCATTGTTTTGGACATATCTTGAGTTATAGAGATCCAATGAACCTGATATTTGTACCAAGGAAAGATAACTCAAGTGGAAACAAGTTTTCTCTTGATCAAAAGTCCAAATTCGCTGCATAACCTATCTGAAAACTGGCGTCAAATTGCATATTGCTGCTGTCTCCAAGCTGGACAGAGCACAAGTTGTTAATGTCCACTTGCAGTTTGGATACTTCTTTGCCTATAAAAGGGGACCTTGGCCAAGAGTTTGAGAGCATCAATTCCTCTACATCCTATTATAGTTTTCTTCTTTTTCTCTTTGCTACATTTCATTATGTATTTCTAAACATTTAGCTAGAGCTAGGGATGAAACTTTGATGAATTTGTAGTTTTGTCTTTGATCTTTCACTTTGTTCTTCAATGTTAATCTTTTTACTTGGTTGAAGTATATGTTCTCCAATTGGTTTTTTTTTGTCAAAGACTTTGATTTATTGTTGACAAGTTTAGCACAATGAAATCTTTACCTACCAATAACTTATTTTGACATATTTCCTCAAACAATTAACAAGAACTATCATTTAGTCTATTTTGCAATCAACATTTTATCTTCCGTATGAGATCACTTCATAGTTGACTTTCATATGAGTTAATTAAAAAATAAAGAATAACTTCTACTCATTTATCCAAAGTGAATCCCCAACGCTCTAGTGTTCTTCTCATCGTAATTTAACCAACCATTTACTACTCATAGACTAGTTTATTTCCTTCCAATTCCATGTGGTTCGAACTCGGACTTCCGAGTTTACTACTTGAGACAACCTGCACTTGGGTTTGCAACCTTAAAGTTGTAGCAAGAATAGAATGCGGCTGAATACTCTCAAATGTGCCTTTGGAGTTACTTCAAGAAATTTTTTAGGCTACATGGTAAATCGAAGAGGCATTGAGGCTAACCCAGAGAATATCAAAGCTTTGATCGAATTGAGATCACCACAAAAATCCAAAGAAGTGCAAAACCTTATCGGCCGTGTAGCAGCTTTGAGCCGCTTGGTCTCAAAGGCAACTGATAAGTGTCTTTCGTTCTTTAAGGTTTTAAAAGTGGGAAATAGATTCCAGTGGATAGAGGAATGTGAAGGAGTCTTACAAACGTTGAAGAAGCACTTGGGACAAGCTCCTCTCCTCTCCTCTCCTCTCCAAACCCAAATTTGGAGAGTCTCTACTATTATACCTCGCGGTGACCACCGATGCCATCAGCTCGATGCTTGTAAGGGAAGAAGAATGTCATCAGCTACCTGTGTACTATGTAAGTAAAGCACTGCTTATAGTGGAGACTCACTATCCCAACATTGAGAAGCTGGCTCTAGCTCTTGTAACGACTTCACGAAAATTAAGACCATATTTTTAGGCACATGCCATACAATTATTAACAAATTTTCCTTTCAAGCAAGTGCTACAAATGCCAGACGCTTTGGGGTGATTACTCAAATGGACTGTGAAGCTCAGTGAGTTTAATATTATTTTCAAAACAAGAACTGTTGTTAAAGGACAGGTGTTAGCAGAGTTCATCCACATTCCAGAAAAGGAAAGAGGATTTAGAACCTACCGAACCCCCCGTATGGAGCCTATTCGTTGATAGCTCCTTAGAAAACATTGGATCCGAAGCGGAGGTGGTCCTTGTCAATCCCGAAGGGCATAAGCTCAATTGTGCTATGATGTTTTGTTTTAAGGCTACCAATAACACAATTGAATATGAAGCCTTCCTGGCTGGCCTCAAATTATCCAAGGAGATGCAGATAAGAAGGCTGCTCGTCAACAATGACTCCGAGTTTATTGTTAGCCAAGTTAATAGCAATTTTTCAGCTAAAGATAGAGGTATGGCTGCCTATCTAAAGTTAGTTATGGGACTGGTGCCATCCTTTGAAAAGTTTGAGTTAACATAGATTCCACACTCCAAAAATTTCCATGTCGATGCTCTCAAAGTTGGCAAGTAGCAAGGATTCCAAACTGCTCATAGTGGTTCTTATAGAACAACTTCCAAGGCCTTCCACTTCTAAAGGTGAAGAGGTGATGTGGGTAGAAGATATTCCATCATGGATGAAGCAAATTATAGCCTTTCTAAAGGATCGAACTCTACCCTTTGACAAAGAGAAAGTGTAGAAGCTCAGAAGACGAGCTACGCACTTTATCTTCCAAGATGATGTACTTTACAAAACGAGGTTTCTCTTTGACTCTTCTTCGGTGTATAGATGGAGAACAAACCACCTATGTGCTCCAAAAATGCATGAAGGGATCTGTGGCAATCATACAGGGGGATAGTACTAAGCATAAAAGGTGTTAAGGTAATGATATTATTGGTCGACCTTGAAAAATGATGCCCAACAATTTGCAAAAAGGTGCGACAAGTGCCAATGTTTTGTGATAGTACAAAGACAACCTTCTCAAAAGCTCAGTGTTGTTTTTAGTCTTGGTCATTTGCCAAGTGGGGATTGATCTTATTGGGCCTCTACCGAAAGTGAGAGATAGTGTCGTTTCACAATTGTCGCTATTGATTACTTCACAAAATGGGTTAAGGTCGAACCACTAACCAAAATATTTAAAGCAAACACTTCCAATTTTTTGTGAAAAAATATTATATGCAGGTTCGACATTCTCCATTCAATTGTCTCAGGCAATAGGCAATAGTTCAACAATAAGAATATCAGAGACTTGTGTAAGGAGTTGGGAATCAGAAAGTACTTTTCTTTCCTGCATCATCCACAAGCTAACGGACAAGTGGAAATTGTTAATATGACTATCAAATATACTTTGAAGAGGAAGTTGGATGCTTCTAAAGGGGCTTGGGTTGATGAGCTACCTAAGGTTCTATGGGCTATCAAAACCACTAGTCGAATATCCACGGGGCAGACTCTTTCTCTATGGTTTATGGAGCCGAGGCTATGAGCCTAGTCGAAGTGGGTCTACCATCTCCTCATCGCATACATTTTAATGAAATATCAAATGACGAGCTAAGGAGGTACAAATTAGACTTCCTTAAAGAAATGATGGACAAATCTCAGGTGAAATTAGCTATGATCAATGAAAGATGGCTAGGTACTACAATTCAAAAGTCAATAGAAAGTCATTTAACTTAAATGACCTTATATTTTGAAGAGTTTTCCTATCTACTAAGGAGCCAAGAACAAGAACCCTTGGTTCCAACTGGGAAGGTTCGTATCATATAAAAGAAGATGTTCCACTAGGAACCTATAAAATTTAAGGATTGATGGAAAAGCACGGTCTCACCCATGGAATGTAGAACATTTACGAAAATATTATCAATGAAAATTGTAAACGCTTTTCGTGTATAGTTTTTAAAAATAAAAGTTTAATCTTATTAAAGTCTTCAAAGTTGAGTTAAGTACCTTTGTATAGACGAATCGTCCTAATGCAGAGAAGCGTGGGTACTTTAGCGACAAGTTGAATCCTAAAATGGACCACTCCCTAAGTCACAAAGTGGACAGCGCATGCCTTTAACAGCTAAAGTTGTAGAGGAAGCCTCAGTATGGGCGAACCATTCAACCTCATGCTAAGGAAAACAAACAATGGTAGGCGAACTACTAATACTTGTACAAATTGCAAGAAATCAAAGCTTAAAAGAGACTAAGTATAAAATGAAATATCCGTACATGAAAATGCAATAAATAAGCTTGAAAATATAAAGAAAGAGGAATTTTTATTCTTTAGCAAAAATATTACAAGATATGGGCTTCGAGGCCAAATTGCAATGAAAAGAATACAAGCTACCCTATCTATACAGGTAGGGGAAGGAGAGCCACAAAATGCACAATAGCATTGGGAGCCATGACTTCCTCAACTTCAGCATCTGCTTCGTTGGCTTCATCTTCGATTTCAATCACGTGGCTATCCTCTACTGGAGTTTAAGACTCTTCATCTCCCTCTTCCATAAACTCGGATCTTAACTCTGAAGTGTCGAATGATTAGTAGTTAACTTCAATCCACTCTGCCACTTAGGTGTAGGCATACATCATCCAGTAAATGCCAAAGTGCTGATATGCCTCTGTAAGATGGAAGTTGGCGATGTAATGCTTCTCAGCCCACTGCCCGCTGATTGAATTTCAGTCATCACCTTTTCCAACTCTTTAGTTAGGCTAGATACTTTGGAGTTTAACTCTCCTTCCTACTCCTTTAGAGCAACATTCTCTTTATCAGCCACCTCCAAGGCATCTGCAGCAAGTCTTTCGTGGGCATCAAAAGTCTCCACCCACCTCGTCATGGAAGTCACTTCACTTTGGCACAAGTGAACTTCCTTTTTCAAATTTTCAATTTCTTATAAAGCAGACACAATCTTTATAGACTCTTCAGCCTGCTGTTTCTTCACACCCTCCACCTTAGTCATAGCTTTCTTTGTTGCCTCCTCGGCCTTAGAGGCCTTATTGGCACTTTATTTACTCTTAATTTGAAGGTTTTTAAAGAGGACCTTCGCCTTTATGGTCACACCAAAAGACATTCCTGCTTAGCTCAACAGACGCAAAAAACATCGACAGCATCACTGGACTCAACGAAAGTCTGCCACATTTCCTTCCAGTATTTGTGGAAAGTATAAGTCACAGTCTGAACCTCTAGTGGAAGCATGGACAGTACCTCCGGAACCAGTCCGTCTCTCCTATAGGTGATGGTAAGCTTGGTACGAGGAGCAGCATCAAAAGATGTTGAACCACTTGAAGTCCTCGTTTTCTTTGACGACTCCTGCCTCAATGGCTCTACAATAGTTGACCTCTTCTAGCGATTTTTGGCTACAGCAATTGAAGCTGCCATTAACTTCTTCCCAACAGGGAGTTGGGAGTGAGGCGGTGGGTTGGCCATAGACCCATCCTCTCCGGTAGCAGAATATTTATGTTTCTTTTTGGAGACCTCATCGACCTTATTTTTTCCCTTATCTGTAGTCAGAGGTCTCCCATCACCCTATTGGCCAGCAACCTCTCTATTGACCTTCTCAACTTGTCCTCTCACCAGTTTGGCAGTAATGGATGAGGGTTTCAATACTTTTTTTCCAGTCGTGGAGGTAGCTACAAGGATTGTGGTCATGTCTGGAGTAGGGTATCTCCTTTTCTGTAAAATAAAAATACAGTAACCCAGGCCAGCAAAACCTACAAACATCAAAATACAGTCCCCATTTTGAGAAGGCATAAATACCTCTTCAAGCCATCAAGCAAAACTTCTCGAAGAACCGGAGAACAACGATTAACCTCTCAAACTCCCCTAAAAAGGCAGGACGCTGGTAGATGTCCTATATAACTCAAGCTCAGCTCGGCTAAGCTCAAAATGCTCAACAAATCCTGCAAAAGATGAACACACAGGTTAGGTTCAATGTTAAATCAACTTCTCAACAAATCACTAAAAATATGCAACACTCACTAGTTTCAGAGTATGAGGTGAGAGCTGTCACATGGGGAACAGTGTCACTTTCACACCTGCCACTTCCTCCTCACCCAGAACCATGACTCTTTTCACCTTTTAATGGAGAATGGGATTCCTATGACAAAGGAAAAATATGACCCCCAGGGACTGAGAGAGTACCAACTGCTGGAGTCCCATTTCCCTAAAGACCTAAGTTGAAGAAGGGTTTGAAAAATGTGGAGAGGCATGTCTTCACCTAAGAGTCTCCTTCCACAAAAAATAAGATCCTACTAGTTGGGCCCAAGTATTAGCGACGAATTGGATGGGAGCCAGTCCATATAGTCTAAGGACAGTTTTAAAGAATGGATGTAAAAGTAATCGAAGCCCTACCTTTAGAATGAACTCACTGATGGCCACACACACTAGGCTCGAAAAATAGGCACGCTCATTCGGGACGGGAGATAAGAATTCTATGTCATAGGGGATGTAATATTTTACTAAAATTCACTAAGTTAGAAGCAGATACTACATATTAGATTTTGGCAGCACTCCAAACCTCACCACCTAACACATGATGTGCTGTCGCCGGCACCCAAAATTAATACCTTAACCTCTATAACTAATACAGTAATGGAAGCAAGGTTCGATCCCACGGACAGTATGTAATTCAAATTTTATGCCTCGTGTACAACAATTGGGGAAATATTTTATATGGAACGAAAATAATTATAAATAATGTAATTAATAACAACACAAATGGAATTAATGAAATCAATCAAATAACAAAGCATGGTATAAGTCCACATTCACCGTCGAAATCCACAATTGATCATAGATGCAAGAATAATTCAATTCATATTTTGAATATTTACCGTTGGAATTATTTTCTATTTCTCTTTAATTTTTAGTTAGTTAGAAATCAGCATTCTAATTAACCCTAATTATTAAATAACCCAAGACCAGCGCTCAAGATTCAATTTAATAAAAGCTTTACACAATATAGAAATCGATGAACTAGATAACACAAGCACAAACGTTTGCATTCAATCTATTCAAACATTCTTCCTAAGATTTAATAACCTCTATCGCAGAAAATCATTAACTCCTATTTGCTTCACAAGTTAAAGAAATCAAACAATTACGAATTTGATGTTTAACTTAGCGGTAGATTGTTACAATCAATAAACTAGTGGTACCTCTAGCAATTAAACGCAACAAATCATAGAAATAAATGTAGAAAAACATTCAATACTCAAAATAAGAATTAAACAATGCAAAACAATTTAGATCTCACAAATTTGTGCTTCCAAGGCTTCCGTTCCTTCGACCAAGTGTAAAAGTTTAGTTACAATTCATGAGATGGGAGGCGTTTTGGGACGGTTTTAGGGTTTTTAAAGTGTCTAGGGATTTGTTTCTATAAATGATTGAATGAAATTAGGAAACTAAAAAATCGCGCGCCGAAATGAACCATGTGTACCCGTGGTTCTATTAGTGCATACGCATAATGCACATAAATTGGATTCAGTTTGGGAATATTTTGACCTTGCATACGCAAGGCCTGCAGGCCCATACATACGCATGGTATAATTTTTCTCTGCCAGACAACTTTCATTATTTTGATCATATCTTTCTTTACCAATGTTCAATTGATGTGATTCAAGTGCATTGGAAAGATAACTAAAAGGGCTATAACTTTGCTTCGGATATCATGTTCCAATTCGATCGTTTACTATCCAAAATATGGATCTCAAGAAGAGACTAAAAATCTAGAGTATAATTGTTTCACCTAAAAGTAGATATATGATAATACTTCAACTATATTTTATCTCTTTGACTTATTTATTCATCTGATTGATCCCTAACACTCTTCAATCTTCATTCCATCGTCTGTTACATCTATGGATTATTTGCAATTTGGTCCCTGAACTTTCACTTTCTACCATTTTGGTTCTTTTTCGCTCTTTTCTTCCAAATTCTAAACTTTCCATCTATTTGCAACCTAAATCAAAATATAAAGGTACTCAATACATTTAGGTGTCAATAAATCATAAAAGTGCAAGCATTAATGGATGAAAAACATGATATTTTATGTTTTATTAAATTTCCCCACACTTGGCTTTTGGTCGTCCTTGAGTAAAACTCAAATTTGCTTTCATAAAAATTATTGAGGTTGTAATGCCATTAACATAGAACAATCAAACTCTTCAAAATACATAACGAAATCATGACCAAACTTTCTCCCACAACTTATAATCAATTAGCAAGCATTTTCATATGAAGATGGGATAAACCAAACATGTAGACCCTCACAGATATAAGCACTCGTCTATCATGTGTTTGAAGGGTAAGTGTTTTGCTCAAATTCATTCCAATGAAGATGATCATATGCTTGCATATATTCTCATTATCCACCAATTAGATCACATGCATAACACAAATCATAAGGAATTTTCAAGGGTTGTAACGTGGCTTAGGGTCAATGTGGGAAATATTTGGATATGTAACTCAAAAGCCATCGAAACTAATTGAGTAAAATGAATCATCTTAAGCTCAACTATACATAAGGCATATAAGATCAACAACTCTACTTAACAGCTTCTTTGCATCTATTTCACCCAAACCAAACTCTTTCTTGTAATGTTGGGAGGAATTATAAACATAGACAACATTAAAGTCATTTGCTCCATCACTTCTTTTCTTTTTTTTTATTTCACACCAATAATGGAATTTATGAATTGAAACTGAAATGTATTTTTCATTCCACGAATCATAGGTCTACCTTAATTTCATAAACCCCTACACTTATTTCTTTCACACCCATACGTATCATAATAATGAACAATACTCCACTAGCTCTAATGCTTGGGTAAAGACATTATTTTTTCGGCTTCCAGCTTGTTACATGGGTTCACAAAAATAAAAGGCCAATAAAGCTCAAAGGGGTAATTTATTATCAGGTAGGCTATTTGGCTAAAGTGGCTAACTATTTATATATCAAAGATTTCCTTAATCATGTTCATGCATGCATGTGTCAATGTGATCTTGAAGAGAATCAATGCAAGTTTTAGAGAAACAAATCCAAGGACGAATATCACACATGAAGAAAATAGTGAGACTGATATGAATGTGTCAGTCTATAGGCTCAAAATCTCACTAGCTTTTTGTCTACAAAATTTATTTCCTACCATCCTCAAGGAAAATAACTCAACTAATTAACTATAAGTTGGAAGATTATTCATTCAATCATGTTATGAATTCTTCAAAAGCTTAATTACTTCTAGCTAATAGCATACACAACCGAAAATCATTTTTAACATCACAACTCCTCTTCATGAAAAATCATGCAAAAAAATTTTGAATCGAAATTTAAACTCAATCTAAATGCAACCTAAGTCTAAATCCCCTCTTCCACACTTAAAACTTACATTGTCCCCAATGTAAGGTGCAATGCAAAGAAAAGGACAAAGATAACTAAGATAAAAATGCAAAAATAAAAACAGAAAAATAAATGAACAAACTCTCATTGGGTTGCTTCCTAAGCAGCGCCTTTATTTATTGTCTTTGGCTCGACTCAATATTGCCTTGTTCAGCCTGCATCCAGCATGGGTGATTTTGATCTTCTTTTCGATGCACCTAGTTCATCAGGAGTGATGACCGACAATGTTCCTTTACCTCCATGGAATGCATACTTTATGTTACTGGGGGGAGGTTTCAAATTCGGAATGGGGGCCTGTAGAACAAAGAATAAAGGCCTCTCATTAGAAACTGGCAATACAAAATAACAACTGTTACCTGATTCTTGTCACTTTGAAAGATCATTTAATACTGCCACAGTTCTTTGTAACTCGGTGTTTAAGGTCAGCTTTTTTTGTGTATAGATATCGATACATCGATTAAACCAGTGACCCATTAACTTAGCTAGATCAATGTCTAGTTTGGATAACCATGAATAATAATGTTACAAGATTTTAATTGATTGGGAATCAACTTAATGTCAATATGTCCATTTCTAAACTGGTCAAGGCCTGTCTAGCTCGGCAAAGAGAAAAAGGCCTAGCTTTCTAAGTTGATTCCCAATCAATTACAATACTGTATTATTCATGGTTGTCTAGGCTAGACATCGATCCAACTAAGTTAATGGATCACTAGTGATATGATCCAGAATGCGGGAGTCATGAAGACAAGTCCAAACCGAGACTCGTTGATTATCCAAGAAGGAACAATGACGCAATCAAGAGCAAAAAGAGTCAAAGACGCTTTGGGGATGCTTGTTAAAGCCACTATTGATGAAACTATGTTCGGAACGTAAAATGGAGAGAGTTTCATGTTGGGGTCGAAGATCGAAAAGAGTTGGATCAATGTGTTAGAAGCAGTCGAAGAAGGAGGCCAGCCGGAACCCTAATCGACCGCTTAGAGTAATTAGGCAAGCGGTCGCCCAGCAAGTACAGAAAATACATGGAGGTGAAAAGACCCTTCCAAGCGACCGCTTGGTTATAAAATTTGTCCGAGTTTCCTAATTTTGATTAAAGTCCTAGTTTCCTTAAAACTCTAGTTCTTTCCATATTTTGACATTATTTGTTGCCTTATGCACGTTTTTTACTAGGTTTAGGGCTCTAATATAAATACTTAACACTTTTGTTACTTTTAGAATTTTTGACATTGAATTAATTGAAAGGCTTTTGCTTTCTACCTTGTTCTTCAATTGAACAACAAATCGAACTTCAAGATCTAATTCTTGTGTGTTCAAACATCGGATCGAGAGTTTTTCATTGTGTAATCAAGGGGTTCAACGCATCTTTACTATCGTTGGATTTTTTGGTTCACTTCGTTGGGTTCAAGACCAAAATCAGGTTATCATTGGCGTTCTTGGGTTCCGCATCAATCTCATTGTGGGTTTCGTAGTCACCGTTGCTACGGGGTTCGCATCAGTTGGTATTAGAGTTTTGGCTCCAATTTAATTAGGTTCTATCCTTTATTTTCTTGTTGAGTCTTAAATTCCAATTTTTCTTCTTATACTTGAGTAGTTCTTCGTTTTGTTCTTCCTAGATCTATATTTTCTTTGTTGGTAGTACAATCTTTAAAAAAAAAATTACTGTTCACCTACGGTACTGTTCATCCGTACAGTATAATTTTTTTTTTTTTAATTTTTGTTGAGTTTTGTTTGATTTGCTACCAACACTTCTTCAGACTTTGATTCACTATCTAAATCTCGTTATATAAGTTGTGTCCAATTCAAGTTTGAAATTTCCATTGAGTTCCTTAAATCCTTTATTCCAATTTTCAATTTCTACATATTCTTGAGTCACATTCCGTCTCATATTCGATTTTTGATTACACAAGTTTGATCCAAAAGTTCTTTGTTGTCTTTGGAAGCACTTGGTGAAAATATTGAGTGGTAAAAGGCAGAGTAGTGAGATTATTAGAGGGTAAAAGCCAATTGAGTGATTCCGAGCAAACTTGATGAGGCAAAAATTGAGAGGATGTCTGACATGGAATGTTCTAATTCCAGTAGGTACGGTAATCAAACCAATAAACAGAATGATAGGATGGATCGGTTTGAGCGTTTATTGTTGGATATGGGGAAGAAGATGAAGAAATTGAGTACTTCGGTGACGAATATTAGTAGGGGACCATCGGTGGATGTACCTCATGATAGGGATACGGGTAGGAGAGTTCCTAGGAGGGATGAGCATGAGATCGGTAGTGAATGGGAAGAAGATGAGTACGAGGGGGTTGAGATGGGACGAACAAGGCATAGAGGAGATATGCATGGAGGTGATGTTGATGGCAATCTGGGTAATGTAAAGATGACAATTCCACAATTTAAGGGTAGGAGTGATCCCGAGGCATATTTAGATTGGGAGAAAAAATTGGAGTTGATTTTTTTATTGCCATAACTATTCGGAGGATAAGAAGGTGAAAGTTACGGTGTTGGAATTCACTGATTACGCCATCACTTGGTAGGATCAAGTGGTTACTTCACGACGTCAGAACCGGGAAAATCCTATCAATACTTGGGATGAATTAAAAGCGGTGATGAGAAAATGATTTGTGCCTTGTCATTACTACAGGAAACTCCATCAGAAACTGTAGAGTTTGTATCAAGGGTCTAGAAGCGTAGAAGACTATCATAAGGAGATGGAGATTTTTATGATTATGGCAAATGTAGAGAAAGATCGAGAAGCTACTATGGCCAGATTCTTGAATGGGATGTACAGGGAGATAGCTAATGTGGTGGAATTACAGCATTATGTAGAGTTGGAAGACATGTTGCATGTGGCCATGAAGGTGGAGAGGCAGTTGAAGATGAAGGGAACAGCTAGGCAACCTTTATGTAATTCGGGTTCTAACTCAAATTGGAAACCGAGGTGGGAAAACAAAAGAGATGGAGCTGTTTCAAAAGGGAGAACTGAAGCATCAAAGGGAACAGATGAAACTACTAATAGAACAACACCAAAGGCAGAATCACAACCAACCAGAAATCGAGATATCCAGTGTTTTAGGTGTTTGGGAAAGGGCCACATCTCTTGTCAGTGCCCAAACAAAAAGACCATGATTCTGCGCAATGAAGAAGTAGTAACTGACATTGAGGATGAGTTCGAAGACAGGCCGGCCTTGGAAGAGGTTAGTGATCATGGCGACACAGTGGAATTTGCTCCTGTTAGGAAGTTGATGGTCACAATGAGAGCTCTTAACACTCAAGTCAAGGCAAATGATACAGAGCTGCAGCGGGAGAACATATTCCATACACGGTGCCACATCAACGATAAGGTATGTAGTATGATAATTGATGGAGGTAGTTGTACAAATGAAGCTAGCACGACCTTAGTTAAGAAGTTGGGATTAGTATTACTTAAGCACCCTAGGCCATATAAATTACAATAGCTAAATGATAGTGGAGAAGTTAGGGTGAATAAACAAGTGATGATTTCTTTCTCGATTGGGGGTTATAATGACAAAGTTGTATGCGATGTGGTACCTATGCAAGCGGGTCATATTTTGTTGGGTAGGCCATGGAAATATGATAGAAAGGTTAATCATGATGAGTATAGAAATAGGTATAGCTTTGTCAAGGATGGGAGGTCGATTACTCTTACGCCATTAACACCGGCACAAGTTTATGAAGACCAAATTCAATTGAGGAATAATGAAGAGAAAAGAGTAGGAGAGTCTGAAAAGAGGAGAGAAAATAGTGAGCTGGTGAGTAAGAGAGAAAAAGAGCCAGTTGAGAGGAGAGAAAAGCCGAAAGTGAACTTCTTTGCGAGGGGGAATGAGTTGAAAAAGGCTATAGTTGACAAAAAGTAAGTATTGTTGTTAGTATACAAGGAGACACTCCTCAACTTTGAGGAATCTAGCACACCCCTCCCTAGTTTAGTTGAGTCTTTATTGCAGGAATTTGAAGATGTGTTTCCGGAAGATGTACCAAGTGGATTGGCACCAATTCGGGGCATCGAGCACCACATTGATTTCATACCTGGAGCTGTCCTACCAAATCGACCTGCTTACCGAAGCAATCCCGAGGAGACAAAGGAGCTTCAAAAGCAAGTGGAGGAGTTGATGAGCAAAGGTTATATGAGGAAAAGTATGAACCCATGTACTGACCTGTCTTGTTAGTACCGAAGAAGGATGGGACGAGGAGGATGTGTGTGGACTGCAAGGCTATCAACAACATAACGGTAAAGTATCGCCACCCCATACCTAGGCTAGATGATATGCTTGATGAATTACATGGTGCTTGTATTTTTAGTAAGATTGATTTTAAAAGTGGGTACCATTAAATTCGTATGCGGGAGGGTGATGAATGGAAAATGGCGTTTAAAACTAAATATGGACGGTATAAGTGGTTGGTTATGCCATTTGGTCTCACTAATGCATCGAGCACTTTTATGCGTTTGATGAATCATGTTCTACGTGCTTTTATAGGAAAATTTGTTGTTGTTTATTTTGATGATAGCTTAATCTATAGCAAGAACCTAGATGAGCATCTAGAACATTTGAATTGCGTGCTTGTGGTACTTAGGAAAGAACAGTTATATGCTAATTTTAAGAAGTGTACAATTTGCATGGATAAACTTGTCTTTCTAGGATTTGTAGTAGGTGTTAATGGGGTAGAAGTGGATGAGGAGAAAATTAAAGCTATTAAGGATTGGCCAACACCTAAAAGCATAACTGAAGTTAGGAGTTTCCATGGATTGGCTAGTTTTTATAGGCGGTTTGTAAAAGACTTTAGCACAATCACTACACCACTAACTGAAATTGTTAAGAAGAGCGTAGAGTTTCATTGGGGTGATGCACAAGAACATACATTTAATGCTATTAAGGATCGATTGCGTAAGGCACCTGTTTTGGCATTACCTAACTTTGATAAAACCTTCGAGATTGAGTGTGATGCATTAGGAATAGGTATTGGAGCGGTGTTGATGCAGGATCGCATGCCTATAGCTTACTTCAGTGAAAAGCTGAGTGGAGATGCTTTGAACTACCCTACTTATGACAAGGAGCTGTACTTACTTATCCGGGCATTGGAAACTTAGCAGCACTACTTGTGGCCTAAGGAGTTTGTGATACACACCGATCACGAATCGTTGAAGCACTTGCGGGGTCAATGTAAGTTGAACAAAAGGCACGCAAGGTGGATGGAATTTATAGAGTCATTTCCCTACGTCATCCGGTATAAACAAGGTAAGAAAAATGTGGTTGCGGATGCGTTGTCACGAAGGTACGTACTTCTAAATTCCTTACATGCACGGTTACTTGGCTTTGAACACATTAAGAGCATGTATGTAAGTGATCCTGATTTCTATGACATTTATGAAGCATGCAATAAAGGGGCTATTGATAAATTTTATAAGCAGGAAGATTATTTGTTTAGGAAAAAAAAGTTGTGTGTTCCTAATTGTTCTATACGTGAATTGTTGGTTAGGAAAGCACACAGTGGGGGTCTAATGGGTCATTTTGGGGTACAAAAGACTCTAGATATGTTAAGGGAACATTTTCACTGGCCTAAAATGAGGGGTGATGTAGAAAAAATTTGTGGAAAATGCATAACTTGTAAAAAGACCAAGTCTAAAGTTTTACCTCATGGTTTGTATACTCCTTTGTCTGTGCCTAGTGAGCCTTGGGTGGATATTTCAATGGATTTCGTGTTAGGTTTACCTAGGACAAAAAGGTGATGGGATTCAATATTTGTTGTGGTGGATAGGTTTAGTAAAATGGCACACTTTATACCATGTCACAAAACCGATGATGCCACCAATATTGCAGATTTGTTCTTTAGGGAGATAGTTGTTTGCGTGGGATCCCTAAGAGTATAGTGTCAGATCGTGATGTTAAGTTCTTAAGTCATTTTTGGCGTGTTTTGTGGAATAAGTTAGGCACTAAATTGTTATTCTCTACGACTTGCCACCCACAGACCGATGGGCAAACTGAGGTAGTCAATAGAACCATGACTTAATTACTTCGTACGGTGATAAATAAGAACTTGAAGAGTTGGGAGGAGTGTTTACCATTTATTGAATTTGTTTATAATAGAGCTGTACACTCTACTACGTTTTCACCGTTTGAAATTATTTATGGGTTTAATCCACTAACACCTTTGGATTTGTTACCATTGTGATGTGATCCAGGATGCGCCACGAACTATCAAGAACTCGAGGCATGTTGGAGGGAGAGTAGAGCCAAGTCGAGACTTCAAAGAGTTGATAAAAGGCATACATTTATTTTTTCAGGCAACGGAGTCCATAATATTGAAGACAACATGTCAAGGAACAAGTTTGATGTTGGGGTCGAAGGCCGAAAGGAGTTGGAAGGTGCTCGAATCAAGAAGCCGAACTCGAAGCCAAAATGAAGAACCATGCGGTTGCATGGTTCCCAGGCAATGCGATCGCATACAATGGTCAGAGACTTCTAGGCGCTGAAACTCGATAACCATGCGGCCGCATGGAAATCAATGTCGCGGCCTCATAGAAGAAATCTTGGACAGAATTTTTATATTTTTCGCGAATTTCCATATTTTGCTATCTTTCTTATTTTTAGCAAGTTTATTATCTTTGGACTCTAGAATTTCGTTATTTCCA
Organism: Osmanthus fragrans; assembly: GCA_019395295.1. Classification (NCBI taxonomy): domain Eukaryota; kingdom Viridiplantae; phylum Streptophyta; class Magnoliopsida; order Lamiales; family Oleaceae; genus Osmanthus; species Osmanthus fragrans. The sequence goes on along the minus strand of CM033347.1, from coordinate 6,157,007 downwards.
TAATTTTAGGGTTTTCCATAGTTTCCATATAAATATGAATTTTATTTCATTGTAAGGAAGTTTTTGACATAACGAATTAAAAGAGTTTTCTCTCAATTGTTCTTCATGAACACCCCTTAGAACTTATCAAATATTGATTGAATATTTGTGGCGTTCGACAACAGAACTTATCAAAGGATTGGACTACCTTTGTGGCGTTCGCAAATCGGGGTTCTAGTTTCTGCACTTCAATGGGTTTAAGGTTAATATACCTTAAGTTCTTGAGTCGTGAGGCTCGGGTCAAGATCCTATCGTCTACAAACCTGAATTTGGGCTTTCCTAGCGTTTTCGAATTCATTCCGCGAGTTCCATGCGATTCCCCCAACCGGGATCTCATCACATTGCCTGTAAATGAACAAGGTAGCTTGGATGGTACAAGGAAAGCTGAATTGGTCAAGTCACTGCATGAGAAAGTCAAGATACAGATTGAAAAGAAAAGTAAGCTCGTTGCACAGAAAGCGAACAAAGGAAGGCGGCGCGTGACATTTGAACCAGGAGATTGGGTTTGGGTGCATCTCAGAAAGGAGTATTTTCCAGAACAGATGAAGTCTAAGTTGCAGCCGCGTGGAGATGGTCTATACCAAGTCATCCAAAAGATCAATGACAATGCATACAAAGTGGATCTCCAAGGTAAGTATAATGTTTCAGCTACATTTTATGTTGCTGATCTCTCTCTGTTTGATGCAGATACAGATTCGAGGACGAATCCTTTTGAAGAGGGAGGGGATGATATGATCCAGGATGCGGGAGTCATGAAGGCAAGTCCAAACCGAGACCCGTTGATTATCGAAGAAGTAGCAATGACGCAATCAAGATCAAAACGAGTCAAAGAGGCTTTGGGGATGCTTGTCAAAGCCACTATTGATGAAACTATGTTCGGGACGCAAAATGGAGCAAGTTTCATGTTGGGGTCAAAGACCGAAAAGAGTTGGATCAATATGTTAGAAGCAGCCAAAGAAGGAGGCCAACCGGAACCCTAAGCGACTGCTTAGAGTAATTAGGTAAGCGGTTGCCCAGCAAGTACAGGAAATACATGGAGGCGAAAAGACCCTTCCAAACGACCGCTTGGTTATAAAATTTGTCCGAGTTTCCTAATTTTGATTAAAGTCCTAGTTTCCTTAAAACTCTAGTTCTTTCCATATTTTGACATTATTTGTTGTCTTATGCACGTTTTTTACTAGGTTTAGGGCTTTAGTATAAATACTTAACACTTTTGTTACTTTTAGAATTTTTGACATTGAATTAATTGAAAAGCTTTTGCTTTCTGCTTTGTTCTTCAATTAAACAACAAATCGAACTTCAAGATCTAATTCTTGTGTGTTCAAACATCGGATCGAGAGTTCTTCATTGTGTGATCAAGGGGTTCAACGCATCTTTGCTATCGTTGGATTTTTTGGTTCACTTCGTTGGGTTCAAAACCAAAACCGGGTTATCATTGACGTTCTTGGGTTCCGCATCAATGTCGTTGTGGGTTTCGTAGTCACCGTTGCTACCGGGTTCGCATCAACTAGTTCAATCAAAGTATCGATATTTATATACAAATATTATTGAATTATTAATTAAAATTGTTTGAAATAAAATAAAAGTGTTAAATGAACCACATACATAATTAATTTTTTCATATGTTAAGACTCATATATTATGAATTAAGACATTGTCATTTTAAAAATATTGCATAAGTCGTTCGAATAGAAATTGATATTATATTTGTGAAGTTTTGAGTAATACTTGAAACGAGTTCATACATATAGTTGCTCAAATTAGACAATGTTATGGATTATCCTAGAGGGATTATCCACCCGTGTTTTCCACTTTTGTTCCACAATTCTTCGTAATTATTGGAGACAGGACTCGAACACAAATCCTTTGTTCGGCTCCGACAGCAAATTAAGTGAACAGATGATCTACCGTAGAGAGTTGAGAAAATTTTCGATGCAAGTCTACATTAAGATGGATATTAATACAACAAAAGTAACAACCAACTAATATAACAAAGTTGGCACCATCTTAATTACAACTTCTAAGTTACTTATTCGACCTATCAAAGATATTTAGGTCCTATTTCAAAGGGTTTATGAAATGTCAAAAGTTGTTTCGAACGTGTTTGTAATTTCTGAATGTACTATCTAACTAGAAAAGTCTCTAGAAGAAAGTGGCCTAAGATAATTTCCTATGAAACTTTTCTATAAGAAGCACAACCTGGCAAACAAACCCTTAAAGATGATGAAAGTTTGTTTCTTTGAGTTTGTGTTGATAGAAATGACAATATGGTCAAGTCGAAATGAAATTTATTGAAAATGTGAAGTGCTATTAAAAGGTCAAGAGTCATTTTGTTAAACGGAGTACTTCGACGGCACATTGTCAGTTTGTTTTTATCCTGTGCAATTTTTATGTGCTATTCAATTAAAAAAAAATATATATATATATATATATATATATATCAAAGCCAAATTTCCAACCTACACCATCAACACATTGAAGTCATCTAACACATGAATACCAAATTTCAAATCAACCATTGAAATATGTAATGAATTAAAACTTAAAAACTTTATGACTGAAATATCAACACACAGTTACATATTTATTAAAATACAATCTACAATCTCATTCAATAACTACAAGTCTTAAGAAATAGTTTTCAACACAAATATCCACCATTTCGCCAATTTTCATATCCATCAGGTTTGATCACTTTAACTTGGGAAGTTTTGAGGACGTGGTAATGATGAAACTGATTGAATAGCGCTTCCCTTACTTCACTAAATCTGCAATTCAACATAAACATATACAAAACGAACCTAGTTATAGAAAAAAGTGAGATTTCTAGACATATTTGTACACAATAAAAAATAAATGGAGAAAGCTATTTTGCCAGAAGTATTTGACAGAAAGTTTGACAAAATTGCACGATAAAAAAGTTAACTATGTTTTAAACTGTCAAATGATAGAATGTCACATGACATTATATCAACCTTGATATTCATGTAGCATGATTGAAAACAAATGCATAGTTGTAGACAGACTTGGTCAAATAAGAATGATTCGCTTTACATCTAGACAAAGGCAACATAATAAAAGAATTCAAGGGGACTTTTTTTTTCTTTTTTTTTTTTTACTTTTTGACAACACCACTCAAATATATAAAATGGAACCTAATTACAGAAAAAAATGACATCTACATTTTGACTTTATAAGCCTATATTGGGCTCATGTTATAAACTTTTATACAAATACTCAAGCCATTTTTTATCAACACATTTAGAGGGATACACAAATACTACTCACGTATCCATTACTCATTTTTATCTAGTTACAATTAAAATTGTTTATAAACACTTTTCAAACATAATCATATGTTAAAGTCGGATATTTTATATGTAAATATTTAAGAATTATTAATTAATATTATTGGAGATAAAATAAAAGTTTTAAATGAACCGCTAAAATAATCATATCTTAAAGTCAGATATTATGAATCGATTCATTGACATTTTAGAAATATTTTGTTAGTCGTTTAAATACAGATGTAATTTTGATCATCTAAGACTTAGTATTTTGATCCAACAAACTAATGCAATACAGCTGGCGTCTGCTTACTTGCAACTTCTAAGTAACCTATTCGACCTATCCAAGATGTTTAGAGATTGTTTCTATTGAGTTTGTGTTGATAGAAATGGAAATATAGTCGAGTCGAGATGAAATTTATTGAAAAGGTGAAGTTCATTTTGTTACACGGAGTACACTGCCATTTTATATTTACCTTGTGCAATTTTTATGTCCTGTTCAATTCAAAAAATATCAAAACCAAATTTCTAACCTACACCATCAACGCATTAAAGTCATCTAAGACATCAATACCAAATTGAAACATGTCTAACTTTAAAGAAAAAAAGGCAATGAAGGGTTACTGTAGAAGCAATAATAACCTAATCTCATTCTACTGTACAATTATATTCTAATAATTAATATATATATCCCTATCCCTACTATATCTATCTTTACCTTGAAAAGAGAGAATCAACCAAGTGTTCACACCTGATTTTGCTCTCACCGTAGCCAATCCAGTTTAGTGCCGTTTGTTTTTTAAGTTTTTTATTATTTCCTACTTTTCAGCCTAAAATAATTTCCATAGCTACTTTAAAACAAAAAAAAAAAAAAAATGTAGTGGGATATTTAAAAAAAAAAAAAAAATCACATTCCCACTTTTCGACCCAAAATATATTTCATAACTACTTTAAAAACAAATATGCAATGGGATATTTTTAAACAAAAATTTAACATTCTCGCTGCACGGAGATGTAGCGCAAGACTCCGCACAACGCAGAGTTTTTTTTTTTTTTTTTTTTGATACATGTAAAGAGGTTGTAATGGGAATACAAATGCAATTCAATTGTTGTGTGTATATATATTATTATATTATATAACTTTTTTGAGGTTGTATTGGGAATACAAATATAGCTTAATTGTTGTATATATATTATTATTATTGGGAAGACAAATACAAGTGGGATGCTTTAGCTTTTCAAAATTGACTTTAATTATAATTATTATCTCACCCTTAACATGAACCATTATGAAAAAAATATGTCAACCTATAAATTTGAGGGTAATTGTGGCAAATTAATTATTAGATGGACGACATAATTATCTTCCCAATTTTCAATTAAATCATGGCAAAAGGTTTTCATATCACACACGTAAATGCTTTCAATTTTTGAGGAAATACATGGAATTAGACGGTTGACCCATACATATTTCATCTTTGGCATTTGACCAATAAATACAATAAAAAGGAAAAGAAAAAAGTTAAAAACATAAGAAAAGTAACAAAAAGTCAAAAATACCCCCAAACTCTCACAGACCTCTCACGCATCAAACTCTCACAGTCGAACCCGAACCCGAACCAAACAGTTGACGATCCCGACCATGAACTCACTGACGCCGACCAACACACACACAACTCAGTCACCGGTCAAAGAGAAGGTTAGTTTTTTGTGAATGTGAGTTGGATTTTTTATAAAGTGTAGATGATGAATATTATAAATTTCTACATTTATTTAGATTATTTGTATGAATATAGATAGATAAGTTTGAGAAGATAGACTGTCAATAGTTTTGGGATGAAAATATGTATTTAGGACCGGCTATTGACCTCTCTATCGTCGAAAATTGTGATTCCAACGAGAGGTGATGGCTGTTAAACAGCTAGCCCTTAACAGTCTATCGACTGTTTAACGGCCAGGTCAAAGGAACTGTTAACAGTCGATTTGACTGTTAACAGGCTGGGCCAACTGTTAACAGTCCCTAGCCTGTTAACAGTTATGGGCCAACTGTAATAGTCGGCCCAAAACAATCTTGGGCCGACCTTAACAATCGACTTTCCAGTATTTATGTTTTTTTTTTTTGCGCATTTATTAACAATTTAATTTTTTTCAATATTAAATAATATTGTTATTTTTTGTAATTATTTTTAATTTGAAATTCTTTTTAATTAGAACTTCTTTAATTAACTATTCGTTGTAAACATTTAATTATTTAATTTAATTAAATAATATTTACATTCTTTATTTAATTTTAATAATTTCCTTTTGTTTAAATATATAAATAAGTATTATATTTAAATGAAGTAACAATTTTTTTCTTTCATTTAGTTGAAATTAAAATTCTTTAATTATATATTATTTGTACAGAAATCTTTAATTTTTTTATTTTAATTAAATAATATCTATATTCTTTAATTAAATATAAATAGTAAACAAATCTTTAATTATTCAATTTTAATTTTAATAATTACCAAAATTAAATAATCTTGTTAAACATATCTTTAATTTTTTTTTCAAATTTAATTAAATAATAATTATATTCTTTATTTAATTTTAATATTTTCTTATTGTTTAAATTTTTTTATATATGTAGTTAAATAAAGAACTTTAAATTGATAATTACCAAAATTAAATATTATTTTTAACGAACTTTTTCAAATTATTTTTCTTTTATTTTTTAAATTAAAATTGTTTAATTAAATATTCTTTGTAAAGTAATCTTTAATCTTTTCGATTTTAATTAAATAATATTTATATTCTTTAATTAATTTTTATAATTTCCTCTTGTTAAATTTTTTATATATATGTAATTAAATAAAGAATTTAAAATTGATAATTACCAAAATTAAATATTTTTTTAATGAAATTAGCAAATTCTTTTTTATTTTATTTTTTTAAATTCAAAATCTTTAATTAAATAATATTTATATTCTTGATTTTTATAATGTCCTTTTTTGAAAATGAAAAATGAATCTACGTCTTGCATAGTGTAGTTATAATTCGGTTTGCTTAATGTTATGTTATTATGTTTTATTCCATTATATATTATACAGTATTCTAATATTCAAATTTTGATAGGATGGATTATCATCTAGACACGGAGCTGAGACAGATGGAGGGAAAAACTACTTGGAACAGTAGTTTTGATAGTTTTAGTACTGTTGACGAGCTGCTGGATGACTAGCACGCAGATATACTACGACAATCATTCCTCTGGCCCCAACGTGAGTTGAGAGAGGTGCAATTCTCGGGACAGATCATCGATGCGCTACTATATCGGTTGCTGAGTCCAGTGGACGACGATGCCCTCCACTTCAACCTCGGGAGCAAGGTCGCCAGTTTCTCTATGCTCGAGTTTTCCATGATCACTGAACTAAAGATTATGAGCGATCACGGTACTCAGAGAAGTAACAAGCTACACGATACATACTTTGAGGAACAGGGGACAGTGCTTCTGTCGCAGTTGATCGGCACAATCAGGGGATGTGACCACATGCTAGACAAACTGAACATAGGGTTGGTCTATATCCTGGAGAGCATGTTGTGGTGTCACCTTAAGAAGACTACGATCGACCTCTTCCACTTGGAGATCGTTGAAGACATCGATGGCTTCAACAACTATCCGTGGGGCCAGAGATGTTTCGAAGACACCGTACACGTCTTCACCAGATGGCACTCGAAGCCAAAGGGGTTCGTGCGTAAATACGATGTATATGGATTGCCCCTGGCGGTGCAGGTAAATGTTTAACATAATCAACGTGAAAAAAAAAATTCTACTGAATTTATATCTAATAATTATATGTGTCGCAGATCTAGGCGTGTGAGATCGTCCCTCTATTGGGTACCCACTTTGCAAAGTGAGGGAAGACACGTTGTCCTCGGATGCATCATTGGCAAGCATTTCAAGCGGACGACTGTCCATGTGGGAAACAGTTATTGGCTCTCATCGACGACCCGCATGTGAGTATTGTAAAGTTATTATTTATATTGACGTAGTTTAAACTCTCACTACATGTTTAACTAATTAAAACGTCAATATGTCAGCTTGAAATAATAATTGAGTTGACGTCGTCGATGGAGGAGGAATGTCATGGTTTTGTGTGTGAATTAGCTGTTCCGACACCAAAACGACCAAATGTCCGATTCCATTGTAGACCGAGATTGGTTATGTGAATTGAATATAATTTATTGATCAGCATTTTGTACGAGTTAGCAATTATTAATGAAGTTAATAATTTTTAATGTTATTATTTGTGTAGAAGTGCAATCTAGTTGATCGACGGTCACCTCCGTCAAGGGCATCTCCATCTCTCCCATCCAAACACCTCTCCCGTGGATTTCCTACATGTTGACCTATGATTCAATATAGCTCCACTTGTTTTGATTATAACAAACAATACACTTATATTTCTAACAAATCTTGTTTCTTGAGTTTTTCATGTATAAATCTTCTTAAGATTCAAAGGCTCAAATCGTCATCCGTTGAAGAACGAGCAATCAAAAGAGACTCGAAGAGAGCAAGAACTTTGAATATTAGAGTTTAGAAGTTGTTTATTAAAACTTCAATTTATATGTAAATGTATTAACTCATCAATCTTTTCCAAGTGCATAAAGCTCAAATTATTTTCATAATTCACCACTTGCATAAAAATTTCTTTTTGATTCATAAAATGAAAGTGATTTTGGAAAAATGAACATTTTGATATAAACATTAAAATCCAAAATCTATACACTTCGGTCGATCGAAATACATACCGGTCGACCGATCTACTCGACCAAAGTGACCAGTCGAAACTCTAACATTTTGAATTTTTACAACGGGTATATTCACACTTCGGTCAATCGAAATTACTCAACTGAAACTTCCTGATTTTGAATCTTTTGATCTATAAATAGCCATCTCTTTTGCATTCAATTGCAATAACTTACAAAAGCAATTAAGAGAGTATATTTATTGAAAATCATTGAGCCTACTTGATTTTATATTCTATTTCATTTATTACAATGAATCTCTTGATTGATCAAACTAGTTTAATCTATTTCATCAAGAATTCTATTTTGCAAGGAAACATCTCAATCTCATCTATTTTCAATTCTTGATAAAGATTTTCTTTGCCTACACTTATATTGAAGTGTAAATCTCTCTTCATACTTAACTTGCATTATTTGTTAAGAGAGATCATAGATTGGAAAACTTTGATACGAAGATACAAACTATTTCATTATCTATTGTTCATCAAAGTTTACAACATAAACACTTGAGCTTTATAATTTGCTATCTATTGAAGTGTTATCCTAACTCTCTAAACACTCGACTTGATTATATCATTTGTTAAGAGAGTTCTTTCAATTATAAAATTATCATTTACATTCTTGGCGGTTTCAAGAGCCGTATGAAAACTCGTTTGTTGTTAAGAATAAGTGCTCCTTGTTGTAAGTCACATAAGGATTGGTACTCCTTGTTTGTAAGTTACCATTATAGTGTATTTGGCCTCGCTCGTGACGGAGAGCTTGGTAATAGAGACATAGAACACATTGTGTATCGAACCCCATTAAATTTGCTTATCATCTTTACATTATTGTACCTTACTTTAAATTGTTATTTACAGTGTGCTATATCAACTTAAGTGACTATACTTGAATCAAGTTATCAAAGTTGCATATTTACTTCTCTTATTGCACTTTGCATTTATATCTTGTGTATTAAATAGTTTTGAGACCAATTCTCGAAAAAGTTTCAAAAACTAATTTACCCCTATCTTGGTTAGTTAGTATTAGGTTATCACTACACACGGTCACAGTCATTTCGATGATTTGTATGCCATACAGACTGGATTTATGGCAAAGGAGACCAGTGCGTTGCGACGAGAGTTGATGGGATAGATTGATAATCTAACACGAGAGTTGACGGATAGAGTGATGATCTGAGATGAGACTTGACCGACAGAGTCGAAGATCTATCCCACGATGTCTTTGTACTATGTGGCCATGTTACAGATCTTCAGAATGAGGTCACAGCGCTTCGAGGTGATATAGCTAACAGAGGGGGAGAGCATGGCAGAGATGAGGGTCACCCATAGTTTTGGGGAGATGAGGCATTAGTGAGCTTTTTCTTTTCTCTGACGGGGATGGGAGAGGTGGCCTAGGAGGGGAGGACGCAGGGGGCAGCCCCAATGGCGTAGGAGGTGGTGGAAGGTAGGACGGAGGGCACAATCCCAACGACGGAGGAGGGGAGGACGAAAGAGGTGGTGGATGAGGGGAGGACAGAGGGGGCAGCCCCGATGTCAGAGGAAGTGGTGGGGGTGGTAAGCTTCGAGGAGGTGGAGATCATCAGGGCGGAGGGGGAGAGGACGCCGACTGTGATTGAGGGTAAAAAGCGTGTTATTGACGTGCCGGATCAGGTGTCGACAAGAGGCCGAAGATGTTGTCACAGTATGTCGTTTCTTCCTTCACGACAGAGGCCAAGAGGATGAGGTCCGTCGATGGGACGTACCCAAATCTATTTAGGGAGGTGGACCATGTCAAATTGAGAGCGTTTGAGACGGACTGGAGAATAATTCCATCCAAGTAAGTATTATATGATTTTAGTAACATACGATACGCTAACTCATCTCTTTTTGCTTAATATTTTATTTGTTTCTTTGTTCAGAGTTAACCACATGATCGGTGGAAGGACGATCTCGAACACTTACAAGTGGCTCCACGACAATGTCACTTTGGGATCTTGGCTCGCCGACGATGTAAGTGAAGTTGTAATATTGTTATTTATTATGTATGCATAATTTTACAAGTGTTAGATATAGTAACTCTTTTTTTTGTGTTTCCTGATGCAACACATCGACCTCACCATGGATCTACTGCGCGATCAAGTTCAAAAACATCCGAAGTCATTTGACATCACTGGCTAGGGATGACAATTTGGCTCGCTGACTCGAACCGCCCGTAGCTCGTCCCGAAAAAAGCCCAAGTTGGCCTGATTTGAGGCTCGATTTTCTAGGCTCAAGCCGAGCCCATTTTAGGGCGTGGGCCGAGCCCAAGCCGACCTGTGAGCTCGAAAAAATAAAAGAGGAAGGCGGCGTATAGGCAGCAGGTTGTTGCCTTATTTTTAAGGCAGCAGCAGAAAAAAAATCAAGCAGGCCCGGCTCGGCTCAGCTCGGAAAGGCCCGAGCTTTAATTTTTTTGCCAAGCAAAAGTTCATCTTGGCTTGGCTCGAAAAAAAGCTTGCACCATTTTACTCGAGCCGAGCCCAAGCCAAAAAATTCGGCCTCGTTGACATCTCTATCCCTAGCCGAATATATTGAATATCGATTTCACTCAGGCTGTTGACATTGAGTCGAGTCGCTCCAAGTGGGTAACGAGTACACGGTCCCCAAGTATATGGGCAAGTGGATCTTCGGGATATCATCGAGTGTCGGAAAAAAGCCATGGGATGATTGTACACATATACATTCCAATTTACTCGAATTAGCACTACGTTGTAGTGGAGATCGTCTTCGCCAACTCGACCATATATGTGTATGACCCCGATCATTCGTGTCTGACACAGAGTCAGCTCGAGCATAGACTAGAGTCATTGGCTGTGATCATTCCCCTGATAGCTAGATTAGCGGGGATTACCATGCAGGACAGACTAGCCATCGTACAGGACACGACGACGGCGAGACAGACCGTATTGTAAGTGTTTGCTATTTTTCTTAACTTAGTTTTTATATACACGGTATCGAACTAATGCATTACTATTCAATTGTAGGGATAGTTGTGGCATATACATAATAAATTTTATCGAGTTTTTGAATATAGCGCATAAGGTTGATAACATCAATCAATCATGGATACAAAATTGAAAGAATAAATTAGCAGTTGATTTATACGAATTTAATTTGCGATCTGTAAATATTGTACAAGTATATTATTTTTTTTATTTATGAAATAATTGTAACTTTTGTAAAATGCATTTTTTTATTTATGTACACATTGTAAATTGTAATTTTTTTTTAATTATGAATAATTGTAATATTTACAATTATTCATATTACAATTATTCATAATTACAAAAAAAAACGAAAGATAAATGGATGAACAATATAGTAAAATAAATGTAAATATTATTCATTTAATACATCGCTCTAATTGTCATTTGAGGGAATATGACTGGTACAAGTTCGATGAGTATACCCAATGGCTCTGCACCTGCCGCACGTACGCGATCGCGGAAACTCTCCAGTAGATGGTATTCTAAACGTACGTGGACATCCAAGACCACACAGTTCAACTTCTGGTGGTAACAAACTATTAAGATGGAGAATGTTGTCGGGAACTTCTCACTCGACTTCATTCGGTAGAGAAAATATAGTCTTTGTATACGCTGCTCTCCAAGAATCAGCCATGTAATAAGGAGAGCATAATGTCCTCGCTGCAAAGTCTCGATACATAGCCATCGCGACTGCGTGCTCACATGGAAAACTCTTCAACTGAAATTGACTACAAGTACATGTGTTATCAGTCAAGTCAACCATGTATGCCGTATTATGTGCACATTTCACAAAAAAGTACGACTCATCCAGTGGCTCCACATTCAACTTTCTCACAACATCTGCAGCTTTGAAGAGTTTCTCCTCTTGAGCCGACGCTAGCACGCTCGAACAATTATGTGATTCTGCACGTCGATTGTGAACCACTACTACAACTTGTTATAAACGTTCTCAATCATTGCGATGATTGGTAACTCTTGATCCTTCTTGAATAATGCATTGAGAGAGCCTGAAAAATGTTGACGTCATCATGTTGTATAGGATTGTTTGACGTCATCATGTTGTAGGATTGTTTGACGTCATCATGTTGTATCGACGGCCTGAAAAATGTGAGCGAGCCCAATGTTCAATCCCCATTATTGTTAGATACTCCCATACTTGGAATGATTTACTTCTTATTTCCGCCATGAACTTGTTACACTCTTCAACATTATAAGTTTCGGCCGCTCTTCTGAACAATGAAATGATGTCTTTGCCCCGATACTTGGTTTTCAGGTTTCTTTGTATATGGTACATGCAGTAACCATGATGTGCATCGGGAAAAATTTCAACGATACCATTTATTGTATACTGTCCCCGATCAGTTACAAATGCAAGGTCCTCAACTTCCCTGATTACTTCCCTCAGATTTGTAAAGAACCAACGAATCGACAGATCATTCTCACTGTCGACTATGCCGAATGCAAGAGAGTAAATTTAGATAATTGCATCTTGACATGTAGGAATAATCAACTTGCCTTTGTATCTAGATTTTAGAGTTGTGCCATTGACTAGAATTATGGGTCGCATAGCATTTCGAAATCCCCGAATGTATTGTCCAAGAGCCATGAAGAAAAAATTGAAACAATTATCGTCCTTCATCTCAATAAAAAAATGTAGAGCCAAGATAAGTTTTCTTCATGTTATGGAAATACGTGGCCAATTTAGCATAGCTCTCTTTCGTCGAGCCCATTAAATCCTCCAATGAGCATTCTTTGGCATTCCAGGCCTTCTGGTAGCTCATGACAATTTCTACTCTCGATGGACGTCGTTGATGATGTCCAAATGTCTATAGATCATCTGTGGATCCCGATACTTGTGCATTATCTGTCAACCAATAAACTTAGTTCGGGTTTGCCTATGATCATTTCGACGAATTTCCATTTCACAAGTAGGTTCCCGTGAATACTTACGAACTACAAAGCTCTCATTCGTGTCCATCTTCATCGCTCGCAAACGCCAACTACAATTGTCGTCGACGCAGGCGATCGTCAACAATGACTTGTTTGATTTTTTCACTTTGAACTCAAAGTTGTATTTCAGTGCAAGTATGTGGACAACTTCCTGCAAATCTTTCTTCGTTTCAAACAGTTGATTGACATAAATCATCATCATCATCGGGAACTACACGCTAAGAGTTAGAGGAAGATCCACTCATTTCAACCCCTGAGGTCCCACCCCGCTCATGTTTCTGACGAGATAAAGCAATTAAATCCTCATTTATAAATTCATTCTCATTGTTGTGAACTATGGAGGAAATTCTGTGCGTAACGGCGAGATCACAATGATGAACAACTATCTCTGGAATAACCACATCATCCTCACGAGTTATCTCCATAGTATCTCAAATATCATTTCCATTGTGATTCCCTCCATCCAAATCTTTTTTTTCACCTTCGACTGTCTCCTTCCTCCCTAAAGTCACGCAAAGAGGAGTTGTGTGCATTTTGTTCAAGTAGAATAGATAATTCACTTCAGCATTAGAATAAATCTTTATAGGTGGAACGAAACGGATTCATGCTCCCTGAATTTAAATTTCAATTCTATATCGTACTGAGAGGGATCAACATTCAGCTTGTTCTGTAAATCATTATACAATTTCGCACATGATGTACTTGATGTTATGGAAGTTGCGGTACCACCACATCTATCGCTCATCCATTTTCATATCCATCGATCTCTTTCATCCAATTCAAAATCACCAAAGTAACAAATCGAGATTACAATTATATCTGCATAATGAAACATAATTTTTAATTATAAAAAAAATCATTGGCAATAAAAATTATACAAAAAAAAAGTCAAAATAGCTGGCTGTTTTAACAGTCTGCTTTTTTCTGCATCCGTCATGCTGTTTTTCGTCAGATTCATTTCGTTTGAAAGATGCAGATGAATTTTTTCTTGTTCATGATGAATTTTTTCTTGTTCATGCTTAAAAAAATTATAGATCTGATAAAATTTGTTATCTACATTAACATTATATGTCGAAATAAGTTTTATCGATTAGAATATATACTAATTTAACGAAGACGAAATGAAACATACGTATAAATACTTACCGATTCGAAATGATTGATAAAAAAAATTTCAGCTTCAACTTTTGAAATTTTTTTGAGATTTTGAGGTTGAAGCAAATGAAAAAGATGAGAAAGTTTTTATCTGTGTTAGAATATACAGATAAGAAACGTGGGATGTTTTGAAATTGAAAGTTGGAAGTGTTTGATTTTTAATTGTTAATTAAAATGATAGTAAAAAAGGGATAAAAAAGACGACTACACCGCAATTTTTTCATCCTGCTACGATTTGCATTGGCTTTCTTCATCGTGTTGTGATTTCTAATCGACGGGTATAGTGGGTTGTGTTCTAACTTTCCTCAATTCGTCTTGCTGCGATATCCAACGTGTTTCTTCATCTAGCTGTGATATACAGTTCTAATTTTCAGTTCGTAAAATCGACAGGTTGTGTGTGAATATATGTTATTAACTGAGAGAGGTATATAATTTTCTGATTTCTCAATTCAAAACTTGTTGGCTGTGGCCGTCTCCACTTCTTAGAAGAGGCTCTCCATTTCTCCTCCTCCACTCAAAGCACTCGTCGTTGATCAATCTGCCTCAGCTGGAAGAAACATTTTCTCCCTTCGTGCGATGACTGTGCGTTCTTTGGATTTTCGAGTAGCAATTGCAGATTCAACCATTCACCGGATTCTATGGGAATAGTTTCAGCTCTTGGGCTTTTCTTTTCTTTTTCTCTACTATTTTTTATTATTATTTTTTAATCTATCTCTTCCTACCTCTATCCCCATTCTTTTAATTTTTCTTGTTATCTGTTCGGTATGTTTTCTTGCAAGATTTTCGGCTTTTGTTTATCCAAGATTTTCTGTAGTGCTTTCATTTGGGAGACGAGCTGTTTTTACTTTGAGAATTTATTTATTTATTTTTACAGATGAATGGATGTATTGAATAAAGAAAGTCAGCAATGAGATAAAGGGGCATTGATGCCAACTCAAAGCTTAGTGGCAAAAGAGGTGAGTCACAAATCTAGCTGGACTTCAGATTCTAGATGAAGAAGACTCTAGAAGAATTGCTGAAAATATGCTGTTGCGTAGCTAAAGTTTGTTTTCAAATTCTGTTATTTTTGTACAGCTCATACCCACTTGTGCAGATTTAGTTAGAGTAGATCTTTTTCTTTCTATAAATAGTCAAGGCATTGTACAGCAAACGCGTGTGAGAAATGAATGAATACAAATTGATATTCTTCTCCATATCACTTTCTCTACTGCATATTTTCTGAAATGGTATCAGAGCCTACAATGGCTGATTTAAATGATTCAAATGATTCCAATACCGCTCAAAACATTACTAATACCACTCAAGCCAGAGATACAAATTCTGATCCCTCACACCCAAATAGTCCTTTCTACATTGGTGCAAGTGATAATTCTGGATCCTTGCTTGTCTCTCATGTTCTGGACTCAAATAACTACCACTCCTGGGCAAGATCCATGAAACGTGCACTCCGAATCAAGAACAAGCTTGGTTTTATCGATGGAAGCATTCCTGAACCTGTTGCTGCAGACAGTCGCCTCATGGAACATTGGTTTCGATGCAATGATATAGTCATTACTTGGCTGCAAAACACCATGGCACCTGATATCAAATGCAGCACTCTATATGCTGATACAGCCCATCAACTATGGAAGGAACTCGAGCAAAGGTTTGCCCAGCAGAATGCACCAAGGGTCTTCGAGATCAAACAAAACATTGTCAATTTGTTGCAAAATCAAGATAGTGTGAGTGTGTACTTTTCTAAACTGAAAACACTACTAGATGAATTGATAAATTATGAATCTATTCCTAGTTGCTCCTGTGGAGGTTTGAAAGAAGTGATAAATAACCAGCAAAGAGATTGGGTTATGAAGTTCTTAATGGGGCTTAATGACTCTTACAAAGGTTTAAAAGCACAAATCCTTCTGATCAAACCATTCCCAAGTTTGAATGAAGTATATTCACTTATCCAACAAGAAGAAAAGAGGCGGCAGATCTCTTTTGACAGCACACCTAATGATACTATGGCAATGTTGGCAAAATGGAATTCTAATGCAGGAAAATCATATCAAGGAAATCAGAAGAAGGAAAAGTATTACTGTAGTTTTTGTAAGATGCCTGGCCATTCTCTTGAAAGGTGTTTCAAAGCCAATCCCAATAAGCCACCATGTTCTCATTGTCAAATGCCTGGACACTCAGCAGACAGGTGCTACAAATTGCATGGGTATCCTCCAGGGCACAGATTTGAAGGGAAAAGCAAACCTACTACATCTTATGTCAATCAAGTTGCCACTCTTATGCCTCTTAATCAGGAGCAAGTCAATAGTAATACACAGCTTTCCTTGAGCTCAGAGCAATATTCTCAACTGATGGCACTACTTAAACCACAACATCACCCAGCTGCTACCAGTCATGCTGAAACAAATGTTACCTGTGATGATGGTATACCAAAAATGTCTGGTATTTCTCTTGGTTTATCAGCATATAATAATAAATACAATGACACTTCAATCATTCCTTGGATATTAGACACAGGGGCAACAGATCATATGATCTGTTCCACCACTCTTTTTACTTCAAAACCAACACCTGTTTCATATTCAGTAACTTTACCTAATGGAGAAATGGCTTCAGTTAGTCACATTGGGACTGTTAAATTCACAGATTCCATTATCTTTGAAAATGTGCTATGTGTCCCTTCATTTTCTTTTAATCTCATTTCAGCCAGGAAGATGACACAGAATTTAAATTGTTGCCTGATTTTTCTCTCTGAAACTTGTTTCATCCAGGACCTTCTAACTTGGACAACGACTGGAATGGGTGAGGTGAAGCATGGACTGTATCATTTACTGCAAAAGAAAGTATCTCCCTCGGCTTTGACAGACAATGTTGCTCCTATCACTGCTAAACTCCCTGTTGCTGCTTCCATCATCAACCACTCAAATGAATTTGACCTATGGCACTATAGATTAGGTCACTCATCATATCCCAACTTCCATTTACCTGACCATACCTCTAGTTCGAAATCTGTTACTAATAAGAAACCTTGTCTAGTCTGTCCTCTAGCAAAGTTACATAAAATTTCCTTCATTCCAAGTCAACACAGGTCACAAAATTGCTTTGATCTTGTGCATTGTGATTTATGGGGACCATGTAATGAAATTAGCTATGATGGTTCAAAGTATTTTCTGACCATCGTGGATGACTATAGCCGATGTACTTGGGTTTATCTTTTGAAACAAAAATCTAGTACCTCTAATGCTATTCAAAATTTCTACAACATGATTGAGACACAATTTGACACTAAAATCAAAATAATTCGTAGTGATAATGGTGCTGAATTTAACATGACAGAATTTTACTCAAAAAAGGGCATCATACATCAAAGATCTTGCATGGAAACACCACAACAAAATGCCGTCGTTGAAAGAAAGCACCAACACATTTTAAATGTTGCCAGAGCTCTTAGATTTCAAAGTGGAATTCCACTAAAGTTTTGGAGTGATTGTGTCCTTACGGCCGTTTATCTTATAAATAGAACTCCCTCCACTCTACTTAATCACAAAACACCATTTGAATTGCTGTTTCAAACTCAACCTTCATACTCTCATCTTAGAGTTTTTGGATGCTTGGCTTTCGCTACAACTCTTGTCCATGGCAGACACAAATTTGATCCTAGGGCACATCGATGTATCTTTCTTGGATACCCTTTCGGTATCAAAGGGTACAAACTCCTCAACTAGAAACAAACAAGACTTTCATCTCTCGCAATGTTCTTTTCCATGAATATGTTTTTCCTTACAAGGAACTTTTTACCACTGCATCAAATCCTTTACCAAACATTCCTCAACTTATCTTCGAAGTTGCAAATTCCAGCAACACATACACTGATGAAAACACAAATTCACAAGTCCCCTTACCTTCTCATAACATTACAATGGAAGACCATGAATCTGAATCATCAATCCAAGAACTTCCCTCATATGAGAATGCTTCTCCATCAGCCATAGAACCACAATGTGCACAAGAACCTCCTGCACCACGTAGATCCAGTAGAATTAAAAGGTTACCTTCTCATTTGCAGGAATTTATTTGTCAACAGGCAAGCTCACCTCCTCATTCCCAGGACTTGACCAAGCAGCAGGTCACACCTTCTTCAGGTAAACCTTTTCCCTTAGAAACTACTATCTCTTACCATAAACTTTCATCTCCACATAAAGCTTTTGTCGTTTCCATCACCGCACATATAGAGCCAAAATCTTTTGAAGAAGCCATACAAACACCAGAATGGTGTAGTGCCATGAAAGCAGAGATTAATGCTCTTGAGTTGAATGAAACTTGGGTAATTGTAGACTTGCCACCTGGTAAGGATGCTATAGGGTGTAAATGGGTTTATAGAATTTAAATTCCATGCCAATGGAACCATTGAAAGATACAAAGCCAGATTAGTGGCAAAAGGGTATACACAACAGGAAGGTTTGGATTACCACGAGACTTTTTCACCTGTAGCCAAACTTGTAACAGTTCGGACTTTATTGGCAATTGCAGCTATTAAAGGTTGGCATTTATGTCAATTTGATGTTAACAATGCTTTTCTACATGGAGACTTGGATGAGGAAATATATATGCAGCTACCTCCTAGGCATTCAACTATTAATGGCTCAGGCAATGACAGAAAAGTGTGTAAATTACGCAAAAGCTTGTATGGCCTTAAACAAGCCTCACGTCAATGGTATTCTAAGCTCTCTAGTTTCATCATAGAGCAAGGATTTACCCAGTCTAAAGCTGATTACAGCTTATTTACAAAGCCTACTGCACATTCTTTCACAGCCATACTTGTTTATGTAGATGATATAATTGTTGCCAGTGATTGCTTGGATACCATTAACAGTTTAAAGTCTTCCTTTCATGACAAGTTCAGGATCAAAGATCTTGGAAAGTTGAAGTATTTCCTTGGCCTTGAAGTGGCCAGATCAGATCGTGGAATTCACATCTACCAACGAAAATATGCACTAGACATTCTGGCAGATTCTGGAAAAATTGGAGCAACACCAGCCAAAATACCATTAGACCAAAATTTGAAATTATCCAAAGATCATGGTGAAATTGTTACTAATCCCTCTATCTACAGAAGATTGATTGGGAGGTTACTCTATTTAACAATCACTAGACCTGATCTTTCCTATCCAGTACAATTGCTCAGTCAATTTATGGATTGTCCTCGAACTCCCCATTTACATACAGCTTACAAAGTTCTTCGATACATTAAGAGATCACCAGGACAAGGTCTTTTCTATCCTGCCAACTCTACCTTACAACTGGAAGGTTTTTGTGATTCCGATTGGGGGGCATGTCCAGATACAAGGCGATCAATCACAGGATATTGTGTGTTTATTGGCAAGTCCTTGGTGTCTTGGAAGTCTAAGAAACAAGGGACTATCTCCAGATCCTCTGCTGAAGCAGAGTACAGAGCAATGGCATATTTATGTTGTGAATTAACTTGGATACGATATTTGCTCCAAGATTTACAAATTGAACATCCTCAGTCGGCTACTTTACATTGCGACAATAAGGCCGCCATCTACATTGCCACAAACCCAGTTTTTCACGAAAGAACCAAGCATATTGAACTTGATTGCCATCTTATTCGGGACAAAATCTAAGAAGGAAGCATAACTACCGAATATGTCAACAGCAACTCACAAGTGGCGGATTTGCTAACCAAGGCTCTATGCTCTCCTAGTCTATACTCTCATTTACTCAAGATGGGAGTGTTAGATATATACTCTCCATCTTGCGGGGGGCTATTGAATAAAGAAAGTCAGCAATGAGATAAAGGGGCATTGATGCCAACTCAAAACTTAGTGGCAAAAGAGGTGAGTCACAAATCTAGCTGGACTTCAGATTCTAGATGAAGAAGACTCTAGAAGAATTGCTGAAAATATGCTGTTGCGTAGCTAAAGTTTGTTTTCAAATTCTGTTATTTTTGTACAGCTCATACCCACTTGTGCAGATTTAGTTAGAGTAGATCTTTTTCTTTCTATAAATAGTCAAGGCATTGTACAGCAAACGCGTGTGAGAAATGAATGAATACAAATTGATATTCTTCTCCATATCACTTTCTCTACTGCATATTTTCTGAAAGGATGAACACTTCTGCTGGAATAGCTTTCACACCACGTCTTACACATTGGAGTTGAAGAGGTATATTTTTAAATTGCATTTTCTTAATCATCTGCCATGCCTTTAGGTTTCCATGTTTTTGGATTATGCCCCATTACTGGCGCCGCGCCCTGCCCTGCCATGGGCCTTGGTGGAGGGGTAAATCGCAGGTTATGCCTCCAAGGGTGCAGGGTGGAAGGCTTGCCTTTTAACTCTCACTTACCAAGAGCCTTTAGGTTTCCATGTTGTTTGGACTTCGGATTGTTGGTTTAGCCATTTATCTGTGCAAACGTAATTGTAATTGTAGGCATTCGGAACCTTTTTATGCTTCTTCTCACTTATAATTACTGAATTAATTGGATTTTGGCCTAAAGAAATTTTGTATTGGAGCTTTATATATGCTGTTTTGGTTTTTTGTATCTTGTAGATTTTGAAATTAGAGGAACCAATATAAGGGATTAATATTATTCGTGTAGCGGGCGGGCACCACACGAAAGGTAACAACATGATTTTTTTTGTTAATTGGATGTTGATATGATTATGGTGTGTATAACGAAACTTTAGTTTATTGATTGAACTTTTTTCAATCAAGAATATTTATGAGATTTACACCGATATTGTCGTCTTGCTTCTTGATTACCATCATTTTATCCCCTGAAATTTTCCATTTATGCCAATAGTCCAGTTACTTCTAGCAGAAATCATAGTAAAATGAGACATCATATAAATCTCTATGCTGCGATTTATTTTTTGGTTGATGTTATTTATACTCAATTACTGAGAATTCAGGCACATTTTGCCATGAGGGTATATTTCACTTTTCATGGGTGCAGCTTCAGGGTTTTTTTAAGGAGTCATACTCTCAGTCATTTTCCTGTGAGGAAGTAATGGAGACTAATCCTTGTAGTTTTGCTACACTGAGGACCAAGGAGGATTCGATCTTTTGTCAACTTCTTATCTCATTTACCATGTAGCTGCTGCTTGCAGTCCATTCTTTTAGCTCTATAATTACAAATATTTCTTATGGTAGCCTTTCGTCGACACGTCCTGTAGACGTTGGTAGTGATTGTGCCAGTGATTAAAGTGAATAGAAAGGGAAGTTCTTCCTTGGCATTCCTAAGATTAAGTATGAGGTAAACAAGTCCATACAATTTGTTGGATAATTAGAATATATGCTGCATGCTTGGAGTACTATATTTTAAACATAATTGATACGTCCAATTAGATAGGATCAAGCCCTTGACCTAAGAAGCACGGACACGGACACGTCGACATACGATTTTTCGAAAAAGTTCCGACACGATTTGTCTTCGACACGTTGATTAAAATATTAATTTTAATTTAATAATCTAAATTAATATTTTTTTAATACTTATTGCATATGTATATAAATAATTAAATAATAAATATACATGGAGGGTGAAATAGTAAAAGAATTAATTAACATTAATTTTTGCATTTTACTTTGTTAAAGAATAAAGTGTAAAAAAAATATATATACACTAAAAAGAAAAAAAAAATTGGTCCACTAGATTTTTGAAAAGTACAAAAGTAGCTCCATTATTCAAAGTTCAAAGTCGTCTCTTCAGTCTTTTGGTCTCCTCTTTCCTCTCTCCTCTCCTCTCTTCTTCTTCTTTTCTTCTTTCTTCCCCACAGGCTACAGTACCGGAACAAGCACAAACTGCACTTCTTCTTCCAGCCCTTTTTCTTCCAGCGCCAGCCTCTGATTTGCCTACTGTTTTCAACTGCCGAGTTCATTTCTTCTTCATCTCCATCGCAAGGGACTTCCGACACGCCGGAAGCAACTCCGACACGCATCGGCGACGTGTCGGAGGCGTATCGGTGTCCGATACGTGTCGGACACCGATACGTTGTCTCCCAGAGCATGTCCGTGCTTCTTAGCCCTTGACACTATAATGAACAAAATTTAACTTCTTTTTTATTCTTTGGACAGTGTCCATTTCTTAAAGTCAACCTTAACCTATGAGATATTTCTGTGTTTGTTTTTTCAATAATGTATAAGCAGGGTTCTTCTAGCAAGAATCCTCCTTTTAAATGGTGTAATGCTATGACGAGATTCTTGGGAAAAAAATGAAGGTTCTTCGTGGATATTATTATATTTCTTAACCATTTGTTAAGATTTAAATTGATGGGCGTTGATGAATACATTGTCTACCATAGGATTGGATACGATTCCATGTTGCATTTTGGCACACATTCCGTGGGATGAGAGGTGATCTATTTGGTGCGCCTTTAAAGACATGGTCATGGGTAGATGGTACAAACTCCCTAGCTATAACCAAGAGAAGAATTAAATATTTTTTCCTCTGTATTCTAGCAATATTAATGTTGAAGAATGAAGTTTTTTTTTTTTTTTTTTTTATCTTCTTTTTTGACAATTCAGTGAGAACAAATTTTGAGTTTCTGGACAAGCTTGGAGTAGACAAGTGGTGCAACAGACAGTGGTGGATCATGATGGATGATGAAGGATTCAGTTCGAGGCATACAAATATGAAGTATGAGCTTAGAGGTACTTCTGGTGCAGGTGAGCTTTTGACGCAGAATGGAAGTCAAGATTTACTAGCGTAAATCCAAAGAACTTAAAATGGGAATCAACCAAGAAGAACGAATTTTATTTCAAATCAAAACTGACGGCTTTCAAATGACAAAGAGCCTTAAATAGCCTCTGGAAAACCTAATATAAGCAAAAAGATCAAAATAGACATCCTGTAAATTCAAAACAACTAAAACAACAAAATAGGAAAAATGCTAAAAACTTCAATTGCCCGATGATGTGCCTTAAACTACGAATTTGAGGATGAAAACGACCTCAACCGAGGTAACCCAAGTTGGGACAGCACGGGGCTCCGCTTCCCATTTTCGAAAACATATTATAATAGAAATTCTGACGTTCGAGCTGAAAGTTATGCCCGTTTCTTCGAAGCACTTGTTTTCTTGGCCATTTTCCTATCCAACTCTTCCTCAAACTCGATCGCCAACTGTCCTACATCAGTCTTCTCCACTTGTGAAGAACTCGACCTCGAGTTATAATCCGGATAAAGTGGAACGTCATCACAGAACTCATAAAGGTCAGCTACGTTGAAGGTGCAAGATATCTTCATGTCAATAGGCAGGTCGATCACATGCATTATCATTGATTTTCTTGATCACCTTCTACGGCCCATATTTCCTCAGTTTCAACTTGTTATAGGAACCAACAGGGAACCTTTCCTTACGCCAAAACACCATCACCTGATCTCCTTCAGAAAATAATTTCTCACGCCGCTTGACATTTGCAGCAGCCTTATACTTCGCATTCTTCCCTTCCAATCGGGCTTTCACTTCTACCTGAACATCATGAGCCTGTTCCGCAATGTTCTCAGTAGCCATACTTGTTCTAGATACCTAGGGAAGACGTGCTAAGTCTAATGCATGTTTAGGAGGCTGCAAATACACCAAAGAGAAAGGGAATTTGCTAGTAGTAGTGTGAACCGCATTGTTATACGCAAACTCAGCTTGAGCCAATGCCAAATCCCACTGCTTTGGCTTATCACCACAAATGCTCCGTATTAAATTTCCCAGTGTTCGATTCAGGTTCTCAGTCTGTCCATCAGTCTGTGGGTGTACCGTGCTACTGAACTTGAGAGTAATATGCATCTGTCGCCACAATGTAACCCAAAAATGACTAAAGAACTTCGAATCCTTGTCAGAAGTGATAGACTGAGGAACTCTATGTAAACGAACCACCTTACGAAAGAACAGTTGGGCAACATGGGATGCATCAGATGTTTTCCAGCAAGGGATGAAGTGCCCCATCTTGGAGAACCTATCAACCACAACAAACATAGAGTCCACTCCACGTTGAGTCCGTGGAAGCCCTAAAACAAAGTCCATCGACAAATCCTCCCATATTGCATTTGGTACAGGCAGAGGCATGTATAATCCTGTATTCTGAGCCTGTCCCTTAGACTGACTGACATAATACATACGGATAAAGTTACCCACGTCGCGTCTCAACTGAGGCCAATAATACCGCTCGGCTACCCCACTAATGGTTTTGTCACGCCCCAAGTGGCCACTCAAACCTCTATCATGTAATTCTCGAATCAGTTTCTCCCTCAAAGAACTCCGTGGAATACATAACTGATTATCATGGAATAGGTAGTTATCGACCATATGAAGCTCCCCCTCTACTTGTTTCAGAACACACTTCCCCCATATCTTGACGAAGTTTTCATCATCAGGATATAGTTCTTTCAGAAAGTCAAAACCCACAACCTCTTGTTGCATAGTCACCAGTAAACTTGCTCTCCAACTTAGCTCATCCGCTACCTTATTCAGAACTCCCGATTTATACTTCAGAACAAAAGGAAACTTCTGCAAATAGGTTGACCACCGAGCATGTATATTACTTAAGTTCCTCTGGCTGTTCAGGTACTTTAAAGCCAGATGATCAGTGTAGAGTATGAATTCCTGCTGAATCAGATAATGTTCCCAATGTTTTAGAGCACGAACAATTGCATAAAATTCTTGATCATAGGTGCTCCACTTTCGGTGTGCATCACTAAGCTTTTCACTAAAAAACGTCACTGGTTTTTTCTCCTGTGACAAAACTGCTCCAATCCCAATTCCACTAGCATCACACTCCACTTCGAATAGTTTCTCAAAACTGGGTAAGGCAAGGACGGGAGTAGTGCACAACTTCTCTTTGATGACTGCAAAAGTCGTGTCAGCTGCTTCTTCCCATTGAAATTTACTCTTCTTCGAGCACTCGGTAATGAGAGCTACTATGCTGCTAAAATCTCTAATAAACAGACAATAGAATGTCGCCAACCCATGGAAACTCCTTACTTCTCCTACCGTTTTCGATGTAAGCTAATCACGAATGGCCTTCACCTTTTCTTCATCAACCAATATACCATCTGAGCTGACTACATACCCTAGAAATAACAATCGTTTAGTAAGCCAATTGCACTTTTTGAAGTTAATAAACAACTTCTTGTTAGATAACATCTCCAACACAGCCCGAAGATGCTCCATGTGATCCTCATCACTTCGACTATAAATCAGTATATCATCAAAATAAACGACTACACACTTTCCAATGAAATGCCGCAATACCTCGTTCATGAGCTGCATAAAAGTACTAGGCGCGTTGGATAATCCGAAAGGCATAACCAGCCATTTATAGAGCCGATCCTTTGTTTTGAAAGCTGTCTTCCACTCGTCACCCGACTTCACCCAAATCTGATGGTAACCACTTCGCATATCAATCTTGGAAAACAACTTCGAACCCTCCAACATATCTAGCATATCATCTAATCTCGGAATGGGAAAGCTGTATCTGACAATTATCTTGTTAATTGCACGACTATCAACACACATCCTCCAACTGTCATATTTCTTTGGAACCAGTAATACAGGAACAATGCACGAACTTATGCTCTCGCGAATAAACCCCTTCTTCATTAATTCCTCTTATCTTTTCCTGTAGAATCTAATTTTCCTTCGGACTCATCCGATAGTGTGGCAGATTTGGCAAACTTGCCCCTGGAACCAAATCAATAGGGTGCTAGATATCTCTCAACGGTGGAAGATCATTCGGTAATTCATCAGATAACAACTCGTTGAATTCATTCAAAAGTGATTGCACCTTCTCAGGTACCACAACTACCCGCTCTTCTTTCTCTGCTATCTCTAAAGCTCG
This sequence comes from Osmanthus fragrans, assembly GCA_019395295.1. Classification (NCBI taxonomy): domain Eukaryota; kingdom Viridiplantae; phylum Streptophyta; class Magnoliopsida; order Lamiales; family Oleaceae; genus Osmanthus; species Osmanthus fragrans. The sequence goes on along the minus strand of CM033347.1, from coordinate 6,130,939 downwards.
TACTACCACAACATGAACTTCCTGTGCTTCTTTCACCTCGGATTCCAAATCAGTTATTGAAGTGACTAAGGAAAGTAGAGATTGACCTCCTGAGGTAGTCTTAGTTGACCCAACTAAGCTCCGTTCTGGGACCATTGCGAACTTCTTGTCTTCCCAATTGAAAACATAAACATTGTTGCACCCCCTATAGGTCACATCCATGTCAAACTGCCAAGGACGTCCCAATAACAAATGACTAGCATCCATGTCAACTACATCGCAAACCACCTCATCTCGGTAATACTGCCCAATCGAAATAGGAACCTTGCACATTTCCGTCACGCTCACCTTAGGCCCTTTCTGAATCCACCCAAACATAGGGCTTAGGGTGTTTGTCCACTGGAAGTTTCAGGTGTTCCACCAATATTTTGGAAACGAAATTCTCACAACTCCCACTGTCAACAATTAAATCACATATCTTCCCCTGAACACTGCAACAAGCCTTAAAAATATTGTTTCTTTGTCAGGGATCCTCTAACTTCGTGGAACACATGACTCGCTGAATCACCCAATTCACATGTTTTCCCTGTTCCTCCGCAACTTCTGCCCCATCCAACAATTTATCTAAGTCTTCTCCTTCTTCCACATATTGCTCCTCTTCGCCAACCTCCCCAGCATCCACGAAATTCACTGATCTTCTGGCTGGACATTCATTCGAACGATGGCCCGGTTGGCCACACCTGTAACACTTAAAACCACCTGGTTTAGCATAAGGGTTTAGCACTCGCGAGGCTTCCTTTGCAGCTGTTACTGGACGTGCCCCACCATGATTATTATTAGGAGCTGCACTCTTTTAGGCCTGGTCTGTGGTAGTCTTTGACTGAATCTGTCCATTGCCCGTCGCGATCCTGCCCCTGTTTGCCATTATATAGGACGATTCACCCATGTCCTTCTTGTAGGTGGAAAAATGATTGGGTGTTTTCTCCATTAATTCTGCCTTCAAGGCTATGTTATGCACCTCATCCACTGTCCAAATCACATGCACTCCGATATTGTCTTGAATGGATGGCCTTAATCCCCCAAATCCTGGAAACATGTTGCCTCTCAGTCTCGCTCAGGTTGTTACGAATTGATAGTCTATACCATTCCTCAATATAATCTGCAACAGCTTTAGTACCCTGGACACAATTTTGAAGACTCTGGAAAATAAATTGTTCATAATCTGGAGGTAAAATCCTGTTCATCATAAGCTGTTTCATCCTGCTCCAGGATCGTAAAGGAGCTTTGCCTTGACGACATCTATCCATCTGTAATCTTTCCCACCAAACAGCAGCCCCATTGCTCAATTTATACGATACCAGCTTCACCTGTCGTTCTTCCGCGACTTCAGTAAAATCGAAGAACCTCTCAACTTCAGAAATCCAATCCAGGAACTCTTCAATCTGTAACTTTCCATGGAACAACGGTATGTCTGCGCGGATTCTATAATCAGGTTGGTTTCGATTATGTTGCTGATTCTCCGAGTAACCTGCAAAATCCTCCTCAGAATCCTCATCACTGACATCTTCATGCTGCACATTCCTTACGGCTCTAGGAGGACGTCCATCCCTAGGGGGGCCAAGGGCAACTCCCTCGGACCTATCTCTGTTGGCAGGAGCGTTGACAGGGGGTGTTGATCTTAGGTTGCAGCTCCATCAATTGTTGAAGCATAGCCTCCAACCTTTCCATTGTTTGTCGATGTGCATCAATCGCCGCCCACAGATCTACATCGGTATCCCTACGACCAGCGTTGTGTGGATGAACTCTTCCGGCTTCGTTGTTGGCCATTGAAGAAGGCAAATCCTTTGCTCTGATACCACTTGACGTAGAACGGAAGTCAAGATTTACTAACGTAAATCCAAAGAACTTAAAATTGGAATCCACCAAGAAGAACGAATTTTATTTCAAATCAAAATTGACGGCTTTCAATGAAAAAGAGCCTTAAATAGTCTCTGAAAAACCTAATATAAGCAAAAAGATCAAAATAGACATCACGTAAATTCAAAACAACTAAAACAACAAAATAGGAAAAACGCTAAAAACTTCAATTGCCCGGCGACGTGCCTTAAACTGCAAATTTGACAACGAAAACGACCTTAACCTTAGTTGAGCCGGGATGGGGCTCAACTTCCCATTTTCGAAAACATATTATAATAGAAATTCTGATGTTCGAGCTGAAAGTTATGCCCGTTTCTTCGAAGCGCCCATTTTGTTGGCCATTTTCCTATCCAACTCTTCGTCAAACTCGATTGCCAATTGTCCTACATCAGCTTTATATATTAATTATATTAAACATTAAAAAGGGTAAAAAAAAAACATTTTTTTGGTGGTTATGAACTCTAAGCTCATGAGCTTTAATGAATAATGAAGTGCTCATTTGCAATTGACATTTTTTTACACTAAAAAGTTCTCATTTTTAGTGTTTGGTTTGTATAGTTCTGTTTATCTTAAAATTATGAATTCAAGATGTGCTTGTGTTCAAAATGCACATCTTCAATGCAGGCTGAAGTAGATACCTCAATTTCTGAACTAACTCACGTGATTAGTCGACAAGAAGCCCATATTCGGGAATGTGCACACTTACCATCAGAGAAGTATAAAGAACATGTTTTTTTTTTTCTTTCTTTCTTCATGCTGCACAAAACTCTGCTTGCAAAGTAATTGATTAAATACAATTGAGTATAAAGTGCGTTTTATCAACAGAAACATATGGTATTCATTTTCTATAGCCGAACATTTTCATGCAATCTCGTGATTTCTGTCTCTGAAGTGCCTGAAAGTGCATCTTCTGGTCTACAATTCCATATTTAGTACAAGATTTACCCTTTAAACCTGTTATCTTTTCTGCGAGGTCGAGAATTAGTCTTTGGAGGAAGTTAAGACGGGAAAATTTATTGGTAAGTGCGACAAAAGTGAAGAATCTTGAATACTTCGTCCAAAGGTAAATAAAATTTAGAAATTTGAAAATTTATTTTGACGTGTTTTTATGCATTTTTTTCTTCTAGGTTTAGTGAAATTATATTTGCTGAAAAATGTTTTATGAACTGCTTTACGTGTATTTGGCTTCTTTTTTATTTTGAATCCAGAATAGTTAATTCTTGTTCTTGACAATCTTGTTACCAAAAAAAAATATCGTTCTTTTCGATATTCATATTTTTATGTAGTATCATATTTCGTGTACAGTGTAATCATAATGTCGAATGATTGCAATTTACCACAACGCTTTTTACTTCTCTTTTAAAGGTTACCTTAGCATACAATACATTTCTTTGATTACTAACTTTTATTCAGCGTTCTGACCAATAACATAGATGCTTAAACCATTTTTTTTCATGTAGGTAGATAGTGGTGGATAGATGACTTTTTCAACTCTCTCTTCCATTCAAGTTCTTGGAAGCAATCACAGTGAAAATTGATAATTACTTTTTACAGGATTTTTTATTTATTTATTTATTTTTTTTTTGTAATTAATGTTTGACCTCTGTTTCAGTAACGCTTCATTTCTCAAAATCTATCACTGTACATTGTTTATAGGGTAGAGTGCTTTGTGTTATGCTATTCTTTTGAACTGAAAGTCTAAAACAAACATATTTTTACTTTATAACATCTCAATATTTTTCATTCTTTTGTGTCACTGACATAGCAGAAGATTATAGAGAAGATGATAAACAACACAAAAGTGAAAGAAACTTCACGAAATTTTATTCAATTCAAAACTGCTTCCTCAAAGGGCTTACAATGCTTTAAATAGTAAAATCCTAGCAAAATTCGAAAATAAATAATAAAATAGAAAAAACGATATTTTTCCATAAATGAAAAAATTTGAACTTGCAACTAAAATTGAAATTCCTAAGATTCAGGATCGTCCTCCAACAAACGGAATTCGAATCCGGATTTTATTGAATGAGATTGCGAAAATAAAAATTACCAATAATAGCAAAAACGCCTAATTGAGGGCCTAAACGATGGAATTTTCCCAAAATTTGACGCATGTCACAGCATAGCTGTGAGTTGTGTTCATTAGCCCATTTCCAATTGAATTAGACTAGAAATTTGCCAAAAACGAACAATCTCGAAGTTATCATGAAATCATGAAATTGAACTCTTTTGTTTGCGTCGATCCCACTTCAACATAAACTCTAACTTCTTCTGCACTTCATCAGTTATGCTATTCTTTTCAACTAAAAGTCTAAAATAGACATATTTTTACTTTATAACATCTCGATATTTTTCACTCTTTGGTTTTGTAGAGTGATGTTGCAGTTTGGTTCATTGCCTTTTAGAAAATTCGACATTTAGGGATTAAAATTTTAAGACATATTAGAATTGAAGGAAAATAAAAATAATCTCATATTGAGACTCATTTAGTGCATGGAAACACATTCAATAGATGCTCATGCTCACATTTTTCCTAGTTTCTGCCCTTGTTGCACGAACACAAATACAATATGACAAATTTACTTTAGTAGACGTATGAATGCACTCTTATTGATAAGTGTTACACAAATTTTTCAATATTAGTTCCACTCCCTTTAAATATATTTATTTTCAACCAAATTATTCTATATTAGTCACACTCCTTTTAATATACCTATTTTCAACTCGTTTCTTGTTTTTTTCTAAAAACTAGTCGCCGTCACGTGCGTTGTACGAATTTTGTATTTTTTGTAATTGCATTAGATTGTAGGTTTTTAGAATTTTTAATTGATTGTTTTGCTTTATAATCATTTCAAAATTGCATGTAGTGAAAAATTAAAGGCATATACTTGACATTTCTTTTTAGAGAAAGCAGCAATGATTCAACTGTTTGCCAAAAGTAACTTCATTTTTTCTTCATTTTTATTTTCTATTTTCTCATGGGAAGAGCAGTAACATTTTGTTTGTTTCTAATATTGTGAAACTCTTGCTAAATCTGAGAAAAAAAAAATTGTGATTCATAGAGACTTATTTATTACTTCTTCATTCTTCAGCTCCTTTCATTCTTTAGCCTACATCTGAAAAAAAAAAAAAAAAAATTGCAGGCTGTGTTCACTCAAACATCAGGCTCTCTTCACAACAATTTATTTATTTCTAAAACTTTTTACTTAGATTTCGTTTGTCATTGAGATTATTTTTTATATTCTTTGTTGCATGACTAATTTTGTTTATTATATATTCATTGATGCTGTGATAACTAATTTTCCTTTCTATTTTTAAGTTCTTTTATTTTTTGGTTCTGTTTCATTTTTTTTCAATCACATTTTATTCTTATCGTTGTGCTTCTGGAATGTTTAATCAATACACGTCTCTCGACAATCCACAACATTAATCACACTAACATTAGCTTCAAAATATCACAGTGCTACGAAGACCATCTCTCCGTGTGCACGGAAACCGTGTCTCTCCGTACCATGAATTCTATCTCTATTTATAGAATTCCTTCATACACTTTCGTAAGGGTGCCAACTTTTCCCAAAAGGATGGAAGTTGAGGTTGAAAAAGTGCCAAACAAATTATGGAAAAATTGTCCAACGGTCGGATTATTCGCATAGGCTAAGACTATGCGGTCGCATAGTTATAGCACGACTGTCATCTGATGTTTATGATGGTCATTGTGCGACCGCAAGCCACAATGGCCTATGTGATCGCATAGGCCATTTTGAAGGCACCAGTTTTTTTTTTAACCATATTTGATCAATTCTCATTTAAAATATTTGAACAACACATTTATATAACAAAAAGACTTCAAGCACAATACATATTCAATTTATTTAGAACTAAAGGAGAAAAACCATAGTCGAATGAGGAAACAACTTCCATAAGAGATAGTCGGCAAACTTCTGGTTTAGACGTTTGGTCGCATATTACCTTTTATACTACAGCTAATGATACCTTCTAAATATAATCCAAGATGCATTGTGTAGAAAAGTATCATTTGGAAGGTAAAGCATCTTTGATTAAATAGGGTATGAAAACTGTGTACATTAAACAATTTATGAAAATGCCAGGGGGCCAGCTGGCCTCCGTGATAGGTGGGCGAGGGGGGTGTTCGATAAAGGGGTTTAACCCTATGAAATTTTTTCATACAGATTCTTGGATAGCTCTATATTGTACAGCCTATCATAAGATAGTAAGTCTGAGATACAATCATTGTTCATTAGATGTCTATCTAGCATCTATGCAACATTCGATTTGTTAGATATTTGTGTCTCAAAAACATATCCACTAATTACATTTATCGGGACATGAGGAAGGACGTAGTAATTGATGAAATGATTCGGGAAGTTGAAAATTAGTATAGATTCGAAGATTCTCGAAAAGAAAACATTTCGAACTATTGATGAATCTATCACACAAATTGTGGCAACGGTTGGATTTCGTCTATGTTTGTGATCTAGAGTTGTAATTTGCCTTTTGACCTCTTTAAAGTCAACAATTGTGAGTATATCTACAAAATAAATCACATATTTAGAAGGAACATGGTAAAATTGAGAAAAAAAAAAAAAAAAAAATAGAGATCGTGGGGTCGAGGGGCAGCGCGAAAAAAAAAAAAAAAAAGATCGTGTCTCTACGTGACACGGAGAGACACGGTCTCCGTGTCACGGAGATGGCTGTCCCCGTGACACGGAGATTCTGTCTCCGTGGCGTGTCACGGAGATGGTTGTCCCCATGACACGGAAAAACGATCTCCGTGTCACGAAGACAGCCATCTCCGTGACATGGATGATTCTTTTTCTTTTTTTTTTTTGGCTATTTACATTTTGGCAGGTACAATGTCAATTTCAATTTTTAAATGTTTTATTATTAATAATGATTTTCTCTCTCATAATAAAATATATCCAACATTACGTCACAAAAATAGAGACACAGTAGAATGCACCGTTACTGTTACATCTACAGTAGATCCTTATTGCCCTTTTTAAGAGAAGTTAGATATATACAGAAATGTGGATTGTCACATTTCTCTTATATTATTAATTGAATATCTTCATTTGCAAATTCGAAATTCTGACCCCACGAATTTCATCAGAGTCTTGGGGTGCTAAATCTGATGAGAATTTTTATGCATGTTTTACCAACCAGTAATATCATTCTGAATTTATACATGAATTACACAAATAACTAATAATATGCCAATCAATGAGTAATTAACTTTTAATTTAAATTTCTAAAACATTTACTTGAACCTTCAATTTCCCCCTCCCCACAACAAAAAAAATTCTACAATTTCTACACTAATAAAAACATAACAAATACAAATTTCGTGCAACGCATGTAACATCAACTAGTAGTGTATTAAAATTTACAAACTTTATGTCTAACATCAACACACAGATCCATATTCATCAAAATACAAACTACAATCTCATTTAATAACTACAACTCTTAATAAATAGTTTTTCAACACCAAGATCCACCACAAGTGTCTCCACTATTCTGCCCCTTTTCATGCCAATCCTTTACGAAATTCTCACTGGCATAGCAGTATAGCGAGGATGACTGCAATTCAACATAAAAATAAAAAAATGTAAGTACACATGATCAAAAACAAATGCACATTTGTAGACAGACTTGGTCGAATGTGAATGATTCACATTTCGTCTAGATAAGGCAAAATAATGATAAGAGTTCAAGGAGACAAATTTTTCGCAACTTTTTGCAAACAACACCACCCAAATATACAAAACGGAACCTAGCTATAGAAAAAATGACATGCCTGCATTTTACTTTATAATGCTTGGTATGCTCACTCAACTAAGCCTATGTTTGGCTCATATTTATAAACTATTTATAAACACTCAAACCACTTTTTATCCACATATTTTGAGGAATCCACAAGTACTACGTACTTGTCCATTGCTCATTTCTATTTATTTATAATTAAAACTGTTTATAAATACTTTCCAAACATAACTTAAGTTCTCATCTTCTGGAGGTGTAATAGAACTAAACAAAGCAAATTCAACAATCTTTGAAAATATTAAACCTTACTAACAATTGAAATGCAGTCACAGTTTTTGGGAGATTAGCAATAATTTTGTTGCAGCTACATAATGATCCAAATTTTATTTATTTTCCGGAAGAGAAGATGAAGTGGTGGTTGTTGGAAGCAAAGAAAAAAGAATAAGGAAATTGGGTTTTATAGGGAAGCATAATTCGCGTGCTTTAGAAATGAAAAAGGCGGAATTTAGCTCGAAGAACTTTTGACCAATTATGTTAGTCAAGGATTTTTAAGACCTTTTTAACCATTTTAAAAAGTATATTATAGGCCTTTTTAACTTAAAACAAGAACTTTTTTCAACTAAAAACATTGTTATTTAGACTACGGTTCCCCAAACTTTATTATCAATGTGAAAAACTATATGCAGAAAAAGGGCATGCAGTGATTTTGACCCAGTACTGTATCAAAAAAAAAAAAAAAATCTGATAAGAGCAGACGCCCTCGAACAAAAATCAACGGAACATCAAAGAAAAAATCAGCATTAAAGGCTTTTATGGTACAGTTGTTTATGAAAGCCATACCTGTTTATATCTTCCAAACTGTCTACCTTAATGTGGCGAATGTGAGATATCTTATCCCATTCGTCTCCAGTCCTGTCCCCGTAAAGTGAAGATAGAAAAAAGGAGAACCTGACAGTCAAATATTCTAGAGATGATGCCATTCGAAGGAGGCAATGTGGCAATGCCTTTAACTTGTCGCAATGATCAATTTCTAACTCCCTGAGACATGGCATTATTAAGAGATGGTCTTTTTCATCCCCAGTTATATCCTCCCACTTTTCCCACTTGCCACAACGGGAAAAAATACAATTTCCTCAACTTCGGGAATGCAGGTCCCATATTCGGTTGTTCCTGGATCCCCAAGAATTCATTTCCCACGCATTTCATGCTATCCATTAATGATATCTCAAGCTCCTCAAGTATCGGCAGTTTTCCCAAAGAGGGCAAACATGAGCACTTCTCAAATGATTCGATTCTAAGCACCTTTAAACAGTTAAGGGATGTGGTGATCCATAATGGCAATTGGGTGCCCGTGTATCCAACCATTAGTAAATGATGCAGGTTGGGAGGGGGTTGAAGAGCCTCCATTACGTCCACCCTCACCTCCCCATTAAATTTGAAGCTCAAATCTTTAATGTATATCTTATCTTTTAATTCTGCTTTCTTAGCGTCATCTAAGTCTTCTGACTCACTCAGGCCTCCTAGATGAAGTTCTAGAGATCCTCGAAGTTGGTTTAGTTTTTCCAAATACCCCAACTGATTTGATCCTCTTCCTGCTATGAAACTGCTCAACATCCAAAGACCGGTTAATCTCGCCAGACCTTGAGGAATTGACTTCATACTCTGAACCTCAAAGAGAAGGTGTCGTAGATATATTAGTTTATAGATCCCTTGAGGGAGTGCAGAGAGTCTGAGACATTGCCGGAGATCCAAGGTTTGCAAATGATACAAATCACACAAGGTTTCTGGGAGATCACTTATAGGATTGAAGCTCAAGTCAAGGTACCTCAAGTGAATTAATTTTCCTATCTCTTGTGGAAGTTTTTCCAAACAACATTCCCTTGCAATCATTACCCGAACACATTTTAAGAGACTAAAGACATTTAAAAGGAGACCTTCTTGGGAAACTTTTCTAGCACAAAAGGTGCGAACTTTTATGATATCACAATTCATAATTTTTACTCCACCATCTAAGATTAAGCAGTACTCATCTTTTGAGAGATAAGTAACGAAGTCATGCATTATATTATGCATTTTGCAAGAGAATTTACTTTCCTCATATTTATCCTTTTCCACCCCTTGAAAGAAAGATACCATTTCTAGGTTCTTAAAGAAACGTAACCCCATCGTTTGCACAAGCTCTACATTTCCACTCGAACCAAGATAACCATGTGCCATCCAAATCCTGATAAGCTCATCCAAATGTATCAAGGTATCTTTTGGATAGATGACACAACTCGAGAAGCAACGCTTAGGTACTGGAGACAAATCATTGTAAATCAAATAAAAACGGGAGAAAAGCTCAACTGCATCTTCCACCAACTGCCACAAAGGAATCTTCAGAACATTTAGCCACTCTTCTACAGTATCTTTCGAGTGTAGCAGCCATCCCATAGATGTTGCAGCAAGTGACAACCCCTTGCAGTTCAGTGCAATCTTTCTACCAACATCTTTTAGTTTCTCACACTCCTCCTTACTTCTTCCAACAAAAGCTTTATTACTGAATAGCGACCAGCATTCCTCATTGGATAGTTGACCCAATTGCAGCTTTGTGTCCGTGTCCGTGTGTATCGCTTTGACAACCAGACCGCTCCTCGTTGTCACCAAAATTTTACTTCCGGAGGCACCCTGGAGAGAGTTTTTCAGGGGTTCCCACTTATTGTGGTTCACATTCCAGACATCATCTAGGACAATAAGAAATCTTTTCTTTGAAACTGAGGTTTTCACTTGTTGTAACAACATTTCCAGACTTGAGAAGTTGGAGGAACTTCCCTCAAAGGCTTGAAGAACTCGAGTTGCAATCTTTTTCTCATCAAAATGCTTCGAAACACAAATCCATACTTTTAATTCAAAATGTTTATCAACTTTAGAATCTTTAAATGCAAATTGAGCAAGAGCTGATTTACCAACCCCTACCATTCCTACAATCGAAACAATCTTGACTCCACTGCCCTCAGACAACAAATTTCGTATAAGTGTTTCCTTTTCAATACTGCGTCCATATACACTTGCGGTATCAAAAGAACTCGATTCAATTTGATGATCAAGTTTTTGCAAATTATTGCCACCACTAAAACGATAGTCATCTTTCCCCTGAACAATCCTATCAAGTTTCCCGAATAAATCCTCTATCTTCAGATTAATTTCACGACGCCAATGAACATTTTTGAAGCATAAACAAATTGATGGAATAAACGAAATTACCTTCCCCCAATTATTAGAAACTTCCTCAGATCCTTCAATTTGCAGTTGAAGATTCGCGATTTGCCATTCATCCAATGCGTCATCCATTTCATAGAATACATCTTGGAGTTCTTTTAGCCAATTTTTGACCTGTAAATCAGGCACTTCAGTTCTCTCTGCAATATTCAGCGCCACCTGGATCTTCTTCAACTTCTCAGTGAGACTTTCCACTAACTTTTTGGATTGGAGGTGCAGGTTTACCTCCTTCGTGATCAGATGAGCCAATCGCTCAACTAGTACGGAAACAGCCATTGTCGAATTTGATTGAACTAGTGCGAAGCAAAAAACTTGTTAGAAAAACTTCTAGAGGAAACTGACACAGGTGACTTCCTCTAAAAGCTCATGGACAAAACACCTCTTTTAGAATTAGTTTCAAACAGGTAACAGGTAGGTACCTGCAGGCTGCTGAAGATCCTGTGATGGATTTATAGATGATAACTCTACTGCTGGGGGGCTTTTTCTCAGCTTCAACTATAGATCTAATGGCTGTGATGGCTGCTGCAGATGATGTTCCGGCTCCAGATCTGCTCAACCAACCAGGAAGATTATATGTTGTTCAATACGACAGAGATTTAGTAATTAACTGGATTTTAATGCTGTGAAGTTTATGTAATGGAAAGTGCAATTGTAAATTGGCTGGAATAATGCAATATGATTTATATTTGAATAAGAGCCATCTTATATTGTCCGTTTGCTCGACCGATGACCACGCTCACATATATTGGAAAGAAAAATATTATTTTATTTCTGCAGAAGCCACACAGCTATGTGAAAGTGTGATTAAGTAAATGATCATCCAAATGGATTGTTTAACATTTTTCTTTGAATAAAGCTTCTTGGATTTATATTTCAATGAGGCTCAGCGTACATCGCTATTTGACACTGAGTTAGCCCCTGTTTTAGATTCATTGAAGCCATTTTCATTTTCTGCTTCAGTGGGACCATAATTAATGAAGCTGTCTGTTGAAAAGAGAAATGCACTATTGAATTGTTGACTCGTGTATAGATATGTCTAAGACTGTACAAAAAATATCGCAAATTGAATCGTAATCGTTGATTTGAAATCGTTGGTTCGGATCCACATGGATCAGCGATTTTCCTCAAATCGAACCAAATCGTTTCAAAATTGTTTGGTTTAGGTTTTGATTTTCAAAAACCGTAAAAAATCAAAATGAACCGTACTGTTTAATTAATTTTTTTTTTATGAAATTATAAATTTTCATATATAATTTTATTAAAATATAATTTTATTTTACACTTAATTTTGCCCACTTGTATGGGATACTGTAATTAAAGAATGTTGTTGAGATGACTTTGTTATGTCACCATTATATTTAATCAAGTGTTTGGTGTTTCCAGCAATTAAGAGTCAAAATAATACTTTTTTAGTTTAGAAATATGTTAATAATATTCTAAACTTGTAGTGAAATAAGTTCTTCTAAAAATGATGTCTATGTGTTTTACTCATACTACCATATTCGAAAGAAGGACATAGTTTGCGAATTGATCGATTTGATACGTGTAAATGACCGGTTGAAAATGCACTTTTGAAAAAAATCACCTAATAGGGATGCAAATGAGACTAGAGGAGGTGTTGATCTGATGTCTCCGCATTTCCCGACCCATGAAGTGAGTTTGGTTGACGGTATTCATGTTATACCTACAATTTGAACTAGAAACTTGATGACATGAGGTGCATAATATATGAGCTTATGTGGATAGTAATATGGATGTAAATCTAATTGTCCATGACATTCTTATCACAACTCACGTATCACTTTAATGGACGAACTATTTTGTTAGTCAGACATATATTTCATAATTTATCTCCAAGTCTTGTAAGCTAACTTTTGTCATTTAAATGATGACCTTTTAACTCCGAACTTCCATATCGCTAAGATTGACTTTTGTCCTTGATCGCATATTAGTATTGGAGGATGATTTTAAAAATTACTATAAATATGATCATTATCATAAAAATATATTAATTATGAAAGTAAAAGTAGTTATTTGTTTTTTTTAGATTGACATTTGATAAACCACAATATCACTAATGAATCAAGTCGAGAAACAATTCATTTCTTTCATTAAAATGACTTATCATAGTAATCAAATAGACATCAAAACAGGAAGAATAAACTATTATTAATGTAACTAGCCAGATACTATTTAAAGTGAATAGATTTTTTAAAAAAAATTAATTAAATATTTGAAAGGATTTTAACAACACTTCGAAGATTTGGTTGATTTTAACATCTGAGATTTGACCGATCTCAATTTTGACATATTAGATTGGTAGAAATTGAATGCGCACAAGTACAAAATTGTCTCCAAAATTGTCAAAGATGTATTAGTAATTCAAATATTCATGGTCGCTTCAGAGTCAACATTTTTCACGAGTGGTCGAATTCTTGACTCCTTTAGAAGTTCATTGGGTGCAAAGATAGTTGAAACCTTAATATGCTCGAAGAATTGGTTGCATAGCAGCAATGAACATATAGTACTTCGTCAATATTTGGATGAGGTAGAGGCATTTGATGACTCAAAGAAAGCTGTAGAATATGACATTTGTTTTCTATTATCAATTTTGATATTTTTATGAATATTGTTTCTTAGTTGCTTGTTAATATCATTAATAATGACTAGTAAATGTTTTGATATTTGCATATTATACAGAGGTCGAATCATGTGTTACAACAGGGGATATTAATCCAATTTTTATCAAATGAGAGGTTAGTACTTTTGTACTTATTCTGATATTGTTGCTTGTAAAAGTTTGAATGGTGCTAACCTAATACTATCTTTTTTGCCTTTTTGTTATATATCGAATTTCAGACAAATATGAATGTAATTTAACATTTAACATTATTAGTTTTCGTTTAAATTTATATGTTAACTTGTTTTAAATATATTATTATAATGTCGATAGGTAAATCGCAGATTAAAATCGAACCAAACAGCAAATAATGATTTGGTTTGGCTTGGTTTGAAAAATTAAATGGTTTGGTTTGATTTGGAACGCTTGAAATGGTTTGAGTTGAAAATATAACATAAATCGTCTAAATCGAATCGTGTTTACCCCTAGATATGTCATGTTAAAAATTTTACTTTTCTAAAACACCCTTGGATTAAATGGTGCAAGTAAAAAGACGAGGGTACTATTGACCAAAAGATTTTCAACGGCCTGTCTTCATTTATGACGTTCTAACAACTCTCCTGCACGTGATATTTTTTAACATTTTTGGAGCACATTAAAATGGCATTATTATTATTATTTTTTTTCCAAATCTCATTATTTTATAATAAAAAAATCAATAAAAAAATACAAAAAGTTGAGTTGTTTTGTCAGACTTCAAGCCCAACTAGATCCCCATTTTGGGAAAAATAATGTATTTTCTTTTATGACGGAGAATCCGTAGTCGCTACCATTTAAGTGTGCATTGGGTAAACTTTCAAGCTGACGCAATAGCCTGTAAATCACGCCAGTTAGGTTAACCATACTAAACAAGTCCTGTGCGACATGCTCGACCTAGAAAGTGTTGGTAGAGAGAATCGAACTCGTGACCAAAGGCCTTCATGTTCATTTACTTCACCAACTTGGCCACCCCATGAGAGGATGAAAATAATGCATTTTGAATAGTTGATTGATGGAGAATGTGGTTAAAAATTAAGAATTTTTTTTGGATTTGCATGTAATATTAGGATGGAAATAATATATTTTGAATAGTTGATTGATAGAGAATATGTGGTTAAAAATTAAGAATTTTTTTGAATTTACGTGTAATATTATTTTATTGAAAAATGTGTAGTTGAAAAGAAGAAAGAAAAAATGAATTTTAGGGGGGGGGGAAGGAATTAAATAAGGGCTCAATTTCCCATTATTGTACCCTTGAAAATACATTGGACAAAATTACCCTCTACAGGTGATGCCATGAACCACAAGACCGTATCAATGGCAGCTTGGGAAATTGAGGTGAAAGATTCATTGAAAAATCAATACCAAAACGTCATAATGCAGCAAGATTTATAGGCACGGGGACCATCAATTTTGAAAATAAGAAGAAAAATAGGCAAATAATGGGGGCTTCAACACTATTTATTTAGGGAAATACCTTTTGTACACCTGCAGCAAGATTTATAGGTGTGGGGACCATCAATTTTGAAAATAAGAAGAAAAATAGGCAAATAATGGGGGCTTAAACACTATTTATTTAGGGAAATGCCTTTTGTACACCATGCTATACAACATGGTGTACAACCCCCTCAGATGAGAGGGACCCCATCATCCGTAAAAAAATTCGTGGGCCCCCCTCATGTGAGAGGGGTTGAAAAAATGAGATGCATTTTTAAATAGTATATTGATGAGAAATGTGTGGTTAAAAAAAAATAGAATTTACGTGTAATATTATTTTATTAAAAATGTATTATTAAAATAATATTAAATCACTATTTAAAAATGTATTTTTTCAAAGAATGGAAATCAAACAGGGCTTATTTTGCCAATTTTTCTAGGACCCAACGTTTGAAAAAATATTGGGCCAATGATGGTATATTTTAATTCTGGACTGAGCATTTTACTTGCCAAACACATTTTGATATTTCTGCATTAACTATGATATATAAATAAAAAATTTGGTGTCATGCCAAGGATACCATATGTAATTTTCTGTAGAATATGGGTTAAATTTGGTGTCAAAGCTCTTTATAAACAACCAAATTTCATTAGATTTCATGTCAAGATTTCAAAATGAGGTTGGTTGCTGTACTTTTGTTTTTGCAACTTGTCGTGCAGATTGCTTTATAGAGCAATTGATCCAACAAATCCATAATCCTCTTCCTGCTTTGAAATTGTTCAACATCTGAAGACCGGTTGTCCTCGAGGAATTGGCTTCGTACTCGGAGCTATATAAAAGAGAAGATTCCGTAGATTTATCAGTTTATATATATTTCCCTTGAGAGACCTAAAGTCAATTAATTTTCCTATCTCACGTAAAAGCACTTCCAAATTACAATGATCATCTCGAACACATTTTAAATGACTAAAAAGATTTAAAAGGAGGCCTTCTTGAGAAACATTTCTAGCACAGAAGGTTTGAATTTTTCCGATGTCACAATTCTTAGTCTCCACTCCACCATCCAAGATTAAGCACTACTCACATTTTGAGAGATAAGTAATGAATTAGTGCATTATATCATGCATTTTGCAAGTAATTTTACTTGCATCATCTTTGAACTCTTTAAAGAAATATCACTTTGCTAGGTTCTCAAGGTACTGTTTTCATACTACAATTTTTATTACTAGCACCATTTTTTTTTTTTTAAATTTCCAATATTTGCTCATTGTCAAGTTTTGTCCACATTTCTTTTTTTATCAAATTCTTATCTTGAATATTCTATTAATTAGCAAATCTTATTTTTGATGTTGATTTCGTTTTTTTTTCTGTGTGCTTTAAAATGAGGGGAAAAATATGTCACCACTTTTGTATTTGTTAATTTTTAAAAATTATCCTTGTATAATAAGTTATTTTACACCTTCAAATTGACTTGTTTGACGGAAATTATTTTGAGATATGAGATGTGCTAATTAATAAAATATTGAATGTGAAACTAAAAAAATAAAGTTTAGGATATAAGGGGTACAGTAAGCAAATTTTGTGAACCTTAAATAAAATTAAAATATGATGTAACAAATATAAAAATGTTGTGAATATACTTACCCCAAATTTATTAAATTTCGTGTAGAAAGAGACTTTAAATTTATTGCCATAAATAGTCCGCACTATATTTTTAGGTATGTACATATGAATCTCACCGAATTTTCATTTTTCATCATTGATGACATATTTGATGAATATAAAAGCACGTTTATGAGGTGTTTATAAATAACTTAAATTATAAATAGATAAAAATGAGTAATGAATATATATGTAACGCTAGTGAATTCCTCAAACTATATAACGTGATATGAATATTTATGAACAAGTTTCAATATATACCCACATCGATATGGTATGTCAATTAGGGGGGACACGAATCAGCATAGTTTTATATGCATGTCAAGACTATCAATTTATTTAAATTTTCGTGACCAAGATCATATGTGATGGAGCTGAAATATCTCCTTGCCAAATCCTATATTTTATTTCCCTTGATTTATTGTTTTATTTTAGTTCTTGTGTTATTTAATTAAGCAAGAACATTTTGCCCTTAATTAGGTCTTTGGACTTTTTAATACTATTTAAACCCTTAAAATGAGTTACCATTATATTTGGTTGAATTTGATTATTAATGAAATTGAAAGATTTCTGATATTCTTTTCGTTATTTTGATGCATAAGTAATGAACTATGATTTAAGCTTCATTTTGTCATATATATTAATATATTTTTTTCTTACCAACAACAATTTATTATTCAAGAAAGTAAATTTAACTTACTTTATTAAAATCATTAACTTTAAGGATAAAGCCATTTTGCCATGGGGGTGGTCAACCCCCATGGCAACAAAGCATGGTCTTAACTTTAAGCTCAGCCAAATATAATCTAATCCTCTGATGGGCAGACCGAAATGAAGAAAATGTTGACCGAAAATAAATAAAAGAAAAATTTGCCGCATTAGCCCCTCAACCAATGTTGATAAGCCTGTTAGTTATCAATCCTTAAATAAAGAAACAAGTTGATTCCTAACTTTGTTTTAGAATTGCATAATCATTTCTCAAAGTATGTAAACCAATAAAGTTCCTTATTAAATTGTCATGTGTTCTTCTTGAAAATATGGCTTACTTCAAAATAAAAATGTATATAGCTGATTTAGAAAATTAAAAAAAATAAAAAAAAATTACTTTTTGATAAGGGGACCATATATACTTAAAATATAACTATTCAAGTTTTTTTTTTTTTTTTTAAATCCCTTTTCTAATTATAGAATGGCAAATGTCATCAAGTGCTAATTGACAAAGAAAGTGAACTTTTTGTGTCACAATATTCATCTTTTTTAGCAAATTAAGGTGTTGTCATTTACTTTCATTACCTATTTATTTGTAAAAGGAGATTGGAGCTATTTCCCTCATTTGACATCCGAAATTAATGTAAGAGAGAAAAATAATATGGCCAAGGAAAGGAAAATATCGCAGTAAGAAATTCGGTTAAAAATCCTTTATACGTCCCCATAGACAGTCAATTTTTATTTGTGCACCCGACGGTTTTCACTAATGTGTTGGTGGTTTTTCATGTGCTAGGCATTTTTGGTGAGTTCAGAGTGTAATTGTCATTTAATCGTTGAGTGGGTTTAGATCATGTCCATAATCGTCCATCATGAAACTTGTTATCGTCGACCAGTCATTGAAGGTGTGGTCGATTGACCCCACGTGGAGTAGGTTGGTTGACAGCCGTCGATCTCTACCTTAGTCGGGTTCATGCCTATTAACGCTTTTTATTTTTATTTTATCTTTCTATATAATATTGGAAAGTTAAAATAATAGTCCTCATTGCAAGTTTACATTTAATGTATATTTTAGTTTTTATATTCTTCCTTGGATAAACATTATTGATTTCGTTTGTTAAAACTAAACAAGCGTCGTGTGCAGGTATGAATCGAGGAAGAAAGAGAAAAATTGTGGCATTTGACATGAGGATTTCTTTATACGATCATTGTAGATTGCTTTTGATAATAATGATTGAGTTTCATGTGTAAGTACGAGTTGACAAAGAAAGAAAAATAGTGACATTTGACACAATCAATGTAACGTATTATTTTAAAAAAAAAATCATTTTTTTCCTTCATACAAACTTTGACGATTCTTTTGCGAATACTGAAAGAGTGGTTTGTTAATTACCAATTGGAAAAGAAAGAAAAGATAAATGCAGGGATTAATGTTGTGCATATATTAGTTTTCTTTAATTTTTCTTTATACATGCATCATCAATTTCTTTTGTTAATATTGATCAATGGGTATGGTGCAAGTCTGAATTTCCCTAGAAAGAAAACATATTGACATTTGACATAAAAATAAATTTCTTTTACTAAATTGAAAATCTACTCCAATCAAAATATTTATTAAATATGGTTGTTCAATCATGCAAAATAATTATAATGTCCTTTTATTAAAAACGTCATCTTGGCAATGTAAGCAAAATTTACGAGAAAGATTAGAGTATCTAAATGGATTAGAAAAATTTTCCACTTTGCCTAATTGCAAGAAAGCTTAGATGGTTCAAAATTTTTCCACTTTGCCTAATATTATAGGGACAGAAAATTCCACCATCCAAAGATTTAGGACCCATTTATGCTCTTTTAGTTTATCTAAATAAGTTGATAAAAATTTAAATTAAAGAAAACAATTAATTTTAATTACATACTTCGGGATTCACAATTTTTATTTTAATTTTTAACAAAATCAAATATGGGCTAAATAAGATCTATCCATGACCTAAACTGACATTACATAGCATTGTTCTAAATTCTTTCATATCCATTTAATACTATTTGCGTAGATGTCCAGAGCAAAATTATTTAGTGGGGACCTTTTACTTTTACATTTTTTTTTTTGCCTCGTGTGGGAATTAGAATTAATTTCCATTTATCAACCTCACCAGCCCTACCAAACCCTACTACAAATACACTTTTAAAATATTGGATCATGCTATATGTACCAATTTTTTTTTTATCTAATCCCTTACCGGCTACTCACAATAGGGGGTATGAACCACATTTTGAATTTTTTTTAATTCACGTAGGGTTTGCGTGCATGTGAGAGAGACTAAACAATTCGGTAAACTTTTAATTGTACAAATAGAATTATTCTAAAATATTTGTCAAATCAATTTTACATTTATGATATAGGGCTCATCAGGTTGACAAGGCAACCTAGCATTTGTGGTTGATTATCTTTACTTTTTATGTTATACAGCTTAAGCATGATTATTGTGTTAACAATCGTTGTCACTAATTAATTATCTTAGTAGATCATCATTATTCACGAAAGTATAGTCTTATTTTTAGTGGAAATTACATATAACCCTACCTTTAAAGATTCCATTTCATAAATCATATGCAAGGTTTAACATTTCAAAAATCAGATATTTTACTAATTAATATATTATGATTAAATAAATATATTATTAAATTAAACTAATCTATAAAACAACCCTACCTCCCTCTCTCTCCCCCCCCCCCCCTCATTTTCCCCAATTTCTCTCTCGTCGCTTTCCCCTCTTTCGTCGCCGGACACAATCGTCGCGACTGTCGCCACCACGACGATCGTCGCAACCGTCACCACCACCACGAACGTCGCAACTGTCATAACCGCCCCCACCAACACTAAAATCACCACACCCCAACACCGGCGCATCAAGACGATGCTCCTATTGTCGAAACTGCGCAGCGCGGCCTCGAAGTCCTCGCTGCAGATGGCGGTGTCTTTCTCCAGATGGCGTAGAGAGGTGCAGCGAGGCGGTGTTGACGTACGGAGAGGCACGGCGAGGCAATTCGATCTATTGTACGGTGGTCGGCGGCGACAATAATGGTTGTGGATGGTGGTTTATGTGACAAGCTTTCAATTTTACGTCTGATTTGAAATTTTGCTTCTGACTGGTGGTTGTTTTACATTGTTTTGGTGGTTTTGCTATTTTGACGGTGGGTGTGGCAGTCGACGGTGGTGGTCGTGGTAGTGGGTGTGGTGGCGATGGTGAGATGTTTGTGGTGATGGATCTGGTGCGTTTTTTTTTTGTTGATCTGTGGTGTTGTCGTCGAGAGGAGGTGGTGGTTTGGCGACGATTGTGGATTTTTTCTTTGTGGCTTGCGGGTGATTTTCATATGTGAGGTGTTGGTTGTAGCGGCGATGGTGGATCTGGTGGCAATTTTTGTGTGGTGGTGCAGGTGGCGGTCAACAGTGGTGGTGAAGTGTTGGTGGTGGTCGTGGTTGTGGCAAATAATTTTTTTGGTTAGTCGTGGTCGCAAGTGTCGGTGGTGGTCACAGATTATTTGATTAAGTGTGACCACCAAATTGGTTAATCTGTGACCATGTGACCAATGATTTGGATAATTTGTGCCTAAAAAATAATATGTGACCTAAGAAATTGTTAATCCGTAACTAATAATTTGATAATTTGTGACTATATGATAAATTGTGACTTATAATAATTATAATTTGTGACTGATGAACAAATTGTGACTTATGAAATTTTTGAATCGTGACCGTAAATAATTTGTGACCTTAAAATTTTGATTTGTGACCTCGAAAATGAATTGTGATCTATAAAATCTTTGATTTGTGACTTCAAAATAATATGTGATCAATAAATAAATATGTGACCAAATTGTATATACCTGTGACCTTTATATGATTAATTAATTAAATCATAAATAAAAATTAATAAAAATCTGATTTTTGAAGTTTGAAACTTATTTTCTTATTATTGAAATAGATCATACTTAACATCTTACTTATGAAATTTTCCCTTATTTTTATTAGCATATCCTTGATGTGGTTGGGTCATGTCAATTGGATCTTATCAATTCATTTTGAAATAGTGACTTGATGGGAGAATGTGTGGTTAAAAAATAAAAATAAAAAAAGTTTTATATTTGCGTGTAATATTATTTTACTGAAAATGTGTAATTGAAAATAAAAAGGAGCAAAATCTATTTTAAAAATAATGGAGACCAAACAAGGGCTTAATTCTTTTCATAATAGCTTGCTCGGGCATTAGCACGGTTGGAGCAACTCATAGATCCCTATAGCGGAACCCAGCGTGGACGACCATAATGACGGGGTAAACTCTCTATACGACTTTTGCTTGGATCAAGTCCTTAATGTAACATTGACTTTTGACACATTGCTTGAAAAGCAATCTTGTAGTGGTTTTTTATATTTTTATATTCAATATGCCCAAATCATCTAGGACTCAACAACGAATGGTTCATCGATAGTATTTTTTGTTTCTGGACCGAGTATTTTACTTGCTAGACACATTTTGATATCTACAAGTATAATTAGGATGAAAGCCACCCATAATATATAAATAATAATTTTGGTGTCACACCAAGGATACCATATGTAATTTTCCGCACAATAAGGGTTCATTTTGGTGGCAAATCTTTATATAAACGACCAAATTTCATTAGATTTCATAGCAAGACTTCATACAACCTTCAAACATGAGGTTGGCTGCAGTACTTCTGTTTTTGGCAACTGAATTTGTGACTTGTCATGCAGATGGCTATATAGAGCGAGTGACCCAACAAATCCATCTCCTCCGTCCGCGGTTAGGTGCAGCCAGCTATTGGATTCAGGATGTCGACTGCCTCAGTTGGCGTCTAGCAGTGGAAACAAACAACATTTGCAATTGGAAACTGGTGCCCGAGGAGTGTGAACAATATGTTGGCCATTACATGCTAGGCCAACAATACCGTAAAGATTGTGAAATTGTGGCAAACACTGCAATTGAATATGCCAAGAGCCTCACACTTGTTGGTGATGGGAAGGATATTTGGATTTTTTTTAACATTTTTGGAGCACATTATAATGGCATTTTTTCCCCATATCTCATTATTCTACAATACAAAAATAATAAAAAATACAAAAAGTTGAGTTGCTTTGTAAGACTTCAATTTTCCATTATTGTACCGTTGAAAATAATTGGACAAAATTATCCTCAACTACCCTCTACAAGTGATGTCATGAACCACAAGATCGTATCAGTGGCAGCTTGGGAAATTGAGGTGAAACATTCATTGAAAAGTCAATACCAAAACATCATAATGCAGCAAGATTTATAAGCGCGGGGACCATCAATTCTGAAAATGAGAAGAAAAAATGGGCAAATAATGGGGGCTTAAACACTATTTATTTACTGTTGAAAAATAAGAATCAAACAGGGGCTTAATATGCCAATTTTTCTAGGACCCAACGTTCGAAAAAATATTGGGCTAATGATTTGAAGCAAATATCATGTTGCTATTTCATACTTTTTTCATCAAGCAAATAGTGTTGTGAGTTTGTTAATGCGATGAATGGTCGAAAGTTGTCACAAAATACATTCTGTGACTTGTACAGCGCGTCAACGCCTGCAGCAAACATATTGTCGTCACGAATTATTTTTGCAACAAAATCTCTATTTATGCGACAACATTTTGTGTTGCGATTTCGATAATTTTTTGTAGTGCATATGTAATTTTCTGCAAAATAAAATTTGGTGGAAAAGCTCTCTATAAACAACCAAATTTTATTAGATTTCATGACAAGATTTCAAACATGAGGTTGGCCGTTGTAATTTTGTTTTTGCCACCTCTTGTGCAGATTGCTTTATAGAGCAATTAA
Organism: Osmanthus fragrans; assembly: GCA_019395295.1. Taxonomy (NCBI): domain Eukaryota; kingdom Viridiplantae; phylum Streptophyta; class Magnoliopsida; order Lamiales; family Oleaceae; genus Osmanthus; species Osmanthus fragrans. The sequence continues at coordinate 6,107,659 of CM033347.1, read as the reverse complement.
TCCAACAAATCCATAATCCTCTTCCTGCTTTGAAATTGTTCAACATTCAAAGACTGGTTATCCTCGAGGAATTGGCTTCGTACTCGAAGCTATATAAAAGAGAAGATTTCGTAGATTTATCAGTCTATATATAGGTCCCTTGAGAGACCTGGAGTCAATTAATTTTCCTATCTCACGTAGAAGCTCTTCCAAATTACAATGGTCATCCCGAACACATTTTAAATGACTAAAAAGATTTAAAAGGAGGCCTTCTTAAGAAACATTTATAGCACAGAAGTTTTGAATTTTTCTGATATCACAATTCTTAGTCTCCACTCCACGATCCAAGATTAAGCACTACTCACATTTTGAGAGATAAGTAACAAATTAGTGTATTATATCATGCATTTCGCAACAAATTTTACTTGCATCATCTTTGAACTCTTGAAAGAAAGATCGCATTGCTAGGTTTCTCAAGGTAGTGCATTTATACCACAATTTTTATTACTAGCACCATATTTTTATTTTATTTAAAATTTCCAATATTTGCTCATTGTAAAATTTTGTCCATGTATCTTTTTTTTAAAAAATAAAATTCTTATATTTAATATTGTATTAATTAGCAAATCTTATTTTTGATGTTGATTTCGGTTAAAATATCCTCTGTGTGCGCGCGCGTGCGCACTTTAAAATGAGGGCGAAAAAATATGTCACACTTTTGTATTTGTCACTTATTAAAAAATATGATTGGATAATAAGTTATATTTTACACCTTTGAATTGGCTTATTTGACGGAAATTATTTTGAGATATGAGATGTGCTAATTAATAAAATATTGAATGTGAAACTAAAAATTTAAAGTTTAGGATATTAGGGCTGCAGTAAGCAAAATTTATGAACCTTAAATAAAATTAAAATATGATGTAACAAATATAAAAATAGTGTGAATATAATTACTTTAAATTTATTAAATTTCATTTAGAAAGAGACTATAAATTTATTGCCATAAATAGTCAGCGCAATATGTTTAGGTATGTACATATGAATCTTCCTGATTTTTCATTTTTCATCATTGATGACATATTTGATGAATCTAAAAGCACGTTTATGAAGTGTTTATAAATAGATAAAAACGATTAAGGAATATATATATGTAGCACTCGTGAATTCCTCAAACTATATAATATGATTTGATTATTTATAAACAAGTTTCAATACCCACATCGATATGGCATGTCAATCAATCTAGTCTGCCACACTTCAAAGCATAGTTTTATATGCATGTCAAGACTATCAATTTATTTAAATTTTTGCGACCAATATCATATGTGATGGAGCCGAAATATCTCCTTGCCAAATCCTATATTTTGCCCTTAATATTGTTTCTTTGTCAGGGATCCTCTAACTTCGTCGAACACATGACTCGCTGAATCACCCAATTCATATGTTTTCCCTGTTCCTCCGCAACTTCTGCCCCATCCAACAATTTATCTAAGTCCTCTCCTTCTTCCATATATTGCTCCTCTTCGCCAACCTCCCCAGCATCCACGAAATTCACTGATCTTCTGGCTGGACATTCATTCGAACGATGGCCCGGTTGGCCGCACCTGTAACGCCCCGAGTTCCGCGAACCCGGAGTGCCACGTCATCAACTTTTGTCCTAATTTAACTGAAAAGTTTGGCGAAAATAACTAACTTTTAAAAAATCACATTTAAAATTTGTGAACTTTAACGGCAATAAAATGCATTTGAATTAACTTAAGAAAAATTGATTTAACTTTAAACTCGAGTTTTGAAATAACTGAAAAGACAAGGTAAGTTCATAAGGGTTAAGTCTCAACAATTAACTACATTTATTCATTCGTGCCACCACTGCCCATCATACTCGACCGTCTCCAAAATCGGCAAATATTGTAAAAATAATGGAATGAGCATTTTGAAGAAATACTCAGTATACTCATCGCCAGTAATTAATTTACAGAATAATTAAATACATAACTATGCAAACTATACAGTGACATCATCATAGACTTATTTTCTTTGAAAAATCATAGGCTCTTTAAAATCATAAGGTGTGGGTAGTCCCGTCTCATGCATTTAAGCAAGTAAGTTATGCATAACATCATCTTGTCTCATAAGAGATTCTCTTTCTTCTCATGCAATTAAGCATATAAGTTATGACAAGCATAACAACATAATCTATCTCATAAGAGATTCTCGTCTTATGCATTAAAGCATATAAATCACATAAAGTCACATAATACATACAATTATAATTTAAACTAATTAATGGGGACGAGTCTACCTCAATCTATCTCGATTCACGTGAAAAGTGGAACGGGAAGAAATCTCAATCCATCAATCGTCCGTACGTTTTGTCTAGCCAAAATAGGAAATAAACTTTGAATTAGTATTACGAAATTTTTAAAGGTTAAAAACGATAAAAATAAAATTTAGGGACTTAATTGAAAGTTTCTTAAAATTGAAATTTGAAAAGTTTAAGGACTGAAACTTTTTTGAAATTAGTAGGCTGATTATAAAGAACTAAAATAAACTTTTTAAATAGCTTGGGACTTAAAATACACAGCTTTAAAACTTTAGGACTGAATTAACTAACTTCTAAACTTTGGAGCTAAAATCATAATTTTCAAAAAATCAATTTCTTAAAACCTCTCACTCTCTCTCTCTCTCTCTCGTTCGAACGAGAGCAGAGAGAGAAGGAGTGAGCGACGTGGAAGGGGGCGAAGCCCCTTCCTTCGATTTCGGTCGGCGACGCCAACGCCATCGTCGCGTGGTGGCGCCGGTGTGTGGGTGGAGGTGATGGGGTGGTTTTGGAGTACGGGTCGAAGAGAAATCGAGGCTTGGAGGTTCGATTTTCTTGGATTTTTCGGCGGCGAACCGGCTGAAAAGTGGGTCGGGAATGAGGTAAGTTTATGGGTTTTCTTATTTCTTGGTTTTGGTGGTTGTTTGGTGTTGATTTAGGGAGAAATGGAGGCTGTCCATTTGGTGGTGTGTGTGTGGTGTTCGAAATCGAGAATGGCAGGTGGATTTGGGTGTTATTGTGGTGGCGTTTTGGGTACTAAAGTGGTGTTGGGGGTGGCTCGAATGGTGGCTGTAGCTTGGGTGTTGGTGTGCAGTCAGTGTTGGTGTTTTCTGGGCTAAGGAGATGGTGGCGTTGATGTGGTGGCTTGACTGTGGTGTTGGAGGTGGTGGTTTTGGATTTCGACTGGTGAGGCATTGGGGGTGTTGATGCTAGAAATTAATTTTCTAGCATCAACATGAGTTGGAGCTTCCAGCGTGCATTTCAGCTGGGTTCCAGTGAAGTCGTTGGTGGTGTTGGTGGTGTGAAATCTTCAGGTCACTGGTGCTAGAAACTGGTTCTAGCATCAACGTGATTTTCCAGTTGATGCTAGAAATTGATTTTCTAGCATCAATTGTGAGTTTCTAATTTAGGAAGGTCACTGGGAACTCCCTGCATTGAGGAAGGAAATTTGGGGAAGATGACATTTCTTACCCTTTCTGTTGATGGTTGCGTGAGTGTGAGGATGCTGAGGTGGGGTGAATGAGGGGTATATGAATAGTGAATTTCTAGGGCACAAAAACCTAGGTGCTAAGTGGGCCAAAATCTTAGACTTAAAGAATTTTCCCTGATTAGACTTAAAGTGAATTGGGCTAAAATAAATATATTTGGACTAATGAAATTTTGAACCCGAAATAATAATATATCGTATTTAATATTATTAAATATCGGATTTAAAACGATAAGGAATTTGATACATTAAAATATTCGAAATTGGACTTGATTCTAATAAATTTAAATTTGTTTAACGGCTAGATGAACACGCTTTTATTTTTAAAACTCGGGGTTAGGACTTAGCGATACGTTTTTCAAGAAAAATAAATTTAAAATTCTCGATCGCTACAACCTTACCCCCTTAAATTAATTTCGTCCTCAAAATTTAAACTTACTTGATCTATAATATCTGGATACTTAGTTAGAATCTCATCCTCCTTTTCTCAGGTAGCTTCATCGCTATCCTGTCTACCCATTGGACTTTGACTAAATGAACTTCTTTGTTTCTTAAGACATGGATTTTTCTCTCCACAATGCACATAGGCGTCTCCTCATAAGATAGATTCCTCTAAATCGAAATAGTCTGAAAATTTACCACATGACTCGGGTCGTGGATATATTTCCTCAATAAAGAAACGTGAAAAACATTGTATACGGCCGAGAGCTCGAGTGGTAACGCCAAACGATAAGCCATGTTACCTACTTTTTCTAAGATTTCAAATGGTCCGATAAAACGTGGTCTTAGCTTCCCTCTCTTGCCGAAACGGATAGTACCTTTCATAGGAGCTACCTTCAAGAATACTTTCTCTCCAATCTCAAACTCCAAGTCTTTTCTCCTTTGATCGGTGTAGCTTTTCTGTAGCTTTTCTATCTATCTTTGGCGGCTTTAATCCGTAGTCTGATCTTCTCAATAGCCTTAACTGTCCTCTCAATCAATTCTGGACCTAAAATTCTTCTCTCGCCTACTTCATCCCAATAGACTGGTGATCGATAACGTCGCCCATATAGTGCCTCATATGGTGCCATACCAATAGTAGCCTGAAAACTGTTATTGTAGGTAAACTCCACTAATGGAAGATGAGTCTCCCAATTACCACTCAAGTCTAGCACACAAGCTCTAAGCATATCTTCCAATGTTTGAATAGTGCGTTCAGACTGTCCATCTGTTTGGGGATGGGTAAGCTGTACTAAAATTTAATTTAGTACCCATTGCGACATGTAAACTCTTCCAAAATCTCGAAGTGAATCTCGGATATCTATCGGAGACAATGGAAGCTGGTACTCCATGAAGTCGAACGATCTCTCTAACATACAATTGGGCTAATTGATCCATATTGAGGGTCATTCTGATTGGTAGGAAATGAGCTGACTTCGTAAGTCGGTCTACAATAACCCAAATAGCGTCATGACCTCTTACTGATTTTGGTAACCTGTCACAAAATCCATGAAAATTTTCTCCCATTTCTATTCGGGTATATCCAAGGGATTTAACAACCCTGATGGTCTCTGATGCTCAGCCTTGACCTGCTGACACGTCATGCATCTAGAGACAAACTTTGCAATGCAACCCTTCATGTTTCTCCACCAAAAGGTATTGCGAAAATCACGATACATCTTTGTCCCTCCTGGGTGGCATGCATATGGTGCTGAATGAGCTTCTGTCAAAATCTCATTCTTGATATGTTCATCATTCGGCACACAAAGACGTCCTCTGAATATAAGCGCTTTATCAGCGGCAATCTCGAAACCTATTCTCTTGCCAGTCCTAACCTCGGATCTGTTATTTTCCAAGAATTTATCTTCGGCTTGAGCTGCTACAATTCGACCTCTCAAGTCTGGTTTAACGATCAGATTTGCCAATCTATTAGATCCTTGGACTGATGGGGCTCGTACTTCGATTCTTAATTTCTGAAAATCTCGAATCAATTGATCTTGCGTTGTTCCCAAAGCTAATAACTGTCCGGCGTCCTTTCTGCTCAAAGCGTCTACAACCTTATTTGCTTTATCCGGGTGGTAAAGAATGGTGCAGTTATAATCTTTTACTAGTTCTAGCCATCATCGTTGTCTCATGTTCAGTTCCTTCTGAGTGAAGAAATACTTGAGGCTCTTGTGATCGGTGTAGATTTCACATTTACTCCCATACAGATAGTGTCGCCAAATCTTAAGAGCGTGCATGACAGCTGCGAGCTCTAAATCATGCGTCGGGTAATTCTTTTCATGCGGCTTCAACTTTCTTGAAGCATATGCGATCACTTTGCCATTCTGCATCAATACACAACCTAAACCATGTTTGGATGCATCGCTGTAAATAACGAAACCATCGGACCCGTCTGGTATAGTCAACACTGGTGCTGAGACAAGTCTGTTCTTAAGTTTCTGAAAGCTTTGTTCACATGGTTCTGTCCACTGAAACTTAACTCCCTTCCTGGTCAACTGGGTCATAGGACCTACTATTTTAGAGAAACCCTCTATGAATCGCTGATAATATCCAGCTAATCCAAGAAAGCTTCTCACATCTCCAACATTTGCAGGTGTTGGCCAATTCGTTACAGTTTCAACTTTAGAATGATCAACCTCGATGCCTTTAGCTGTAACAATGTGACCTAAGAAACCTATTCGCTCAAGCCAAAATTCACATTTCTTGAATTTGGCGTACAACTTTTCTATTCTCAGTGTTTCCAACACAATCCTCAAATGTTCTTCATGTTGTGCAGGATTTCTGGAGTAGATCAGTATGTCATCGATAAAAACAATAACGAATTTATCGAGATATTGGTGGAAAACTCTATTAATCAAGTCCATAAATATTGTAGGTGCGTTGGTAAGGCCGAAAGGCATTACTGTGAACTCATAATGCCCATATCGTGTCCTGAACGCTGTCTTTGGTACGTCAGTTGGCGAAACCTTTAGCTGATGGTAACCAGATCTCAAATCAATCTTGGAGAAGATAGTTGTACCTTTCAACTGATCGAACAAGTCTTCGATCCTGGGAAGGGGATACTTATTCTTTATCGTCAACTTGTTAAGTTCTCGATAGTCAATGCACATTCTCATGCTTTCGTCCTTCTTCTTTACAAATAGAACAGGTGCTCCCCATGGAGATACACTTGGCCTGATGAAACCCTTATCTACCAATTCCTCCAACTGCACCTTCAGTTCTTGCAACTCTTTCGGCGCCATACGGTACTGAGCTTTAGAAACAGGGACAGCTCCTGGTACCAAATCAATGGAAAATTTCACTTGCCTATCCGGCGGAGTACCGGGTAGATCGTCTGGAAAAACATAACTGTGCTCGCATACTACTGGCACTGAATCCAGAGTAATCTCCTCTACGGGTTTGTCTTGAAGACTAACCAAATAGCCATGACAATCATCCTTGGCTAATAGCTTCTCTGCTTGTAAAGCCAAGATAAGGCGATGAAGTGCTTTGATCTTCGTCCCGTAAAACCTGAATACTTCTTCACCATCTTTGTGAAAAATAACCTCTTTCTCGTGGCACATAATTGCGGTACGGTTGGTGCTGAGCCAATCCATACCCAGAATAATATCGAAATCTTTCATTCGGATAATATTCAAGTCTGCCATCGAAACTTGGCCATCAAAATCTATTTGTACTGCTTTGACTATCTTATTGGTATCGATAGTTCCTCCTGACGATAAACTAACCTCGAGAGTACTACCAGTTTCTTCTCCTATCAAGTTCAGTCTTCCTAAACATGCTTCACCTATAAATGAATGCGTGGCTCCCGAGTCTATTAGAACATATACGGGAATACTAGAAATAGATAGTATACCTGTTATCATATTATCATGCTCAAAATGGGAAAGGAAATACAGTATGGAGGATAATTAAGACATGCACAAGAATATCAGAATAACTAGTATACCTACAATCACGTCAGAATCCTCAACTGCATCCATAGCAAATACTCTTGCTTTCCCTTTTCTGTTCTGGTCCAGGTTCGTCTTCTGATTGGAACCCTGGGCGGATGGGGCACGACAATCCAATGCAAAGTGACCCGGCTGGCCATACTTGTAGCAGACACCCTTTCCAAAAAGGCACTCTCCTTTATGCGACCTCTGGCACTTAGGGCAGGGTGGAGTGAAATTGGTCATCTGCCTTCCTGTTGGTCCTGGATTCAGCCTCTTGACAAATGCTTGATTTCGGTTCTGATTCTGATTCTGATTGCGATTTGGACCTTGCCACTTTCTCTTTCCCTGATACCTCTGCTCGTTATGATTGCCTTGGTTCCCAACTCTCTCATCGGCATAGGCTACTGCTTGAGCCTTCTTCACAACATCTCCGTAGGTTGGCAGTTCATGTGAACTGACAATCTGTCGGATATCAAAGCGTAGACCCCTCTCAAAATGCCGTGCCTTTTTGAACTCAGTCTATACCAGATGTGGTACATAATGCGATAGTTCCTCGAACTTCCTCTCGTATTCAGTTATATCCATTTCACCCTGTACCAAACGTAGAAATTCGGACTCCTTGTGATCTCTGAGGACTTGTGGGAAAAATTTATCCCTGATCTCAGCCTTAAATTTGTCCCAAGTCAGAGCTGCTAGCTACTCTTCACTCCTTGTCCGTGATGCAGATTCCCACCAAAAACCAGCTCTTCCGATTAACATAAACTCGGCATAGATTACCTTCTTATCCTCAGGGCAAGATATGTGCCTGAATATCTTCTCGATGGCTTGGAGCCATTCTTCCACTGCTAGTGGACTATCTCCGCCATCAAATGTAGGTGGGCGGTATCTCCTGAACTGTTCTATCACTAGTACTGTGGAGTTAACCGGCTGTGGAGCTTGTCTCATCTCTTGCACCACGTTAAGTAATTCCCTGATGATGTCGCTTTGAGTTGGTGGTGCCATAACCTTCATAAAATTTAAAAGTAGTTCATAAAGGTTGAATTAAGTGTACCAACAACGTAGACGATAACAGATAACTCTAAAAATGGAAATTGGGACTCAAATATCATTTCATTTAAAACTCGACTTCTTTTAATGAAAATACATGGGTAGGAAGGCATGTATGTCGAACATTTTTTTTTTACAATAAAATGTCGAGCCTACTCTAATTTCTATCTCTCTATTCTCATTCGGTTACACCTGATTTAGTGTCCGAGAACTCTCCTAGCGCTGGATCAGCGTCTTCCTCAATTTCTTCTTCTTCTTCTGGGTCTTCTTCGGGATCAACCCCAAAGCGGTACTCAAAGTACATGGGCCAATATGCCACAAATCTCGTGCAGAAGGTGTCATACTCCATTTTCACATTAAGAGACACTAGAGCATCTACATATATGCTATGAGTTACCTCCGCATAGTCACTTCGAAAAGTCGAGAGTAAGTGACGGATCGACCGGTGATTATTGGTCATGTAGCCATGCTGTATGGCTCGCTCACGTACGATATTCAACTGCTCTACATGTTGGGCAATTGTCCAATCAAGTTCGGGCCTGAAGCGGTCATAATCCCTAATGGCTTGTTCTGCGTCACTGAGTGCATTTTTACGAATGAGTGCCATGTCCTAAATCAATTATGCAAAGTCCAATTAGGCGGAGTTATTCATCTCTCCTAATTAAAATTACGAGGACGTAAAAAGTAAAGAAAACTCTTTCAAGTTATGCTCAAACTCGTCTTTCTTTCGTTCTAATTCGGATACACTTTCTTTCTTTCTTCTAAGTTTCATAAATCATCAAAACAGGTATCCGAATTAAAAGAACATTAAACTTCATAAATTTCTTTACCTTTGGAGTCGGCTGATCGAATGATGGCAGTGGCAACTCTCATTAATAAGAATTAAATAATGTAGAATGTCTCTTTGAATTTTTTTTTTTTGAAAATTTGTCAGTCTACAAAAACGCAGACTGGCTCTGATACCAAGCTGTAACGCCCCGAGTTCCACGAACCCGGAGTGCCACGTCATCAACTTTTGCCCTAATTTAACTGAAAACTTTGGCGAAAATAACTAACTTTTAAAACATTACATTTAAAATTTGTGAACTTTAACGGCAATAAAACGCATTTGAATTAACTTTAAAAAAATTGATTTAACTTTAAACTCGAGTTTTGAAATAACTAAAAAGACAATGTAAGTTCATAAGGGTTAAGTCTCAACAATTAACTACATTTATTCATTCGTGCCACCACTGCCCATCATACTCAACCGTCTCCAAAATCTGCAAATATTGTTAAAATAATGGAATGAGCATTTCGAAGAAATACTCAGTAGACTCATCGCCAGTAATTAATTTACAGAATAATTGAACACATAACTATGCAAACTATACAGTGACATCATCATAGACTTATTTTCTTTGAAAAATTATAGGCTCTTTAAAATCATAGGGTGTGGGTAGTCCCGTCTCATGCATTTAAGCCAGTAAATTATGCATAACATCATCTTATCTCATAAGAGATTCTCTTTCTTCTCATGCAATTAAGCATATAAGTTATGACAAGCATAACAACATAATCTATCTCATAAGAGATTCTCGTCTTATGCATTAAAGCATATAAATCACATAAAGTCACATAATACATGCAATTATAATTTAAACTAATTAATAGGGGCGAGTCTACCTCAATCTATCTCGATTCACGTGAAAAGTGGAGAGGGAAGAAATCTCAATCCCTCAATCGTCCGTACGTTTCGTCTAACCAAAATAGAAAATAAACTTTGAATTAGTATTTCGAAATTTTTAAAGGTTAAAAATGATAAAAATAAAATTTAGGGACTTAATTAAAAGTTTCTTAAATTTGAAATTTGAAAAGTTTAAGGACTGAAATGGACTTTTTTGAAATTAGTGGGCTGATTATAAATAACTAAAACTTAAGAACTTAAATAAAGTTTTTAGAGTGTGTTTGATAGGCATTATTTGGAAAAAATGTATTTTGGAATAGTGATATGATGGGAAATGTGTGGTTGAAAAAGAAGGAAAAGTTATTGATGTGATAGAAAATATTATTTTATTGAAGAATGTGTGGTTGAAAATGAGTAGAAGAATGAGAATGAGAATCAAACGGGGCCTTAAATAGTTTGGGACTTAAAATACACAACTTTAAAACTTTAGGACTGAAATTAACTAACTTCTAAACTTTGGGGCTAAAATCATAATTTTCAAAAAATCAATTTCTTAAAACCTCTCACTCTCTTTGTCTCTCTCTCTTTCTCTCGTTCGAACGAGAGCAGAGAGAGAAGGAGTGAGCGACGGGGAAGGGGACAAAGCCCCTTCCTTCAATTCCGGCCGACGACGCCAGTGCCATCGTCGCGTGGTGGCGCCGGTGTGTGGGTGAAGGTGATGGGGTGGTTTTGGCGTAAGGGTCGAAGAGAAACCGAGGTTTGGAGGTTTGATTTTCTTGGATTTTCTGGCGGTGAACCGGCTGAAAAGTGGGTCGGGAATGAGGTAAGTTTATGGGTTTTCTTATTTCTTGGTTTTGGTGGTAGTTTGGTGTTGATTTGAGCTGAAATGGAGGCTGTCCATTTGGTGGTGTGTGTGTGGTGTTTGAAATCGGGAATGGCAGGTGGATTTGAATGTTATTGTGGTGGCGTTTTGGGTACTAAAGTGGTGTTAGGGGTGGCTCGAATGGTGGCTGTAGCTTGGGTGTTGGTGTGCAGTCGGTGTTGTTTTTTTCTGGGCTAAGGAGATGGTGGCGTTGATGTGGTGGCTTGACTGTGGTGTTGGAGGTGGTGGTTCTGGATTTCGACTGGTGAGGCATTGGGGGTGTTGATGCTAGAAATTAATTTTCTAGCATCAACATGAGTTGGAGCTTCCAGCGTGCATTTCAGCTGGGTTTCAGTGAAGTCGTTGGTGGTATGAAATCTTCAGGTCACTGGTGCTAGAAACCAGTTCTAGCATCAACGTGATTTTCCAGTTGATACTAGAAATTGATTTTCTAGCATCAATTGTGAGTTTCTAATTTGGGAAGGTCACTGGGAACTCCCTGCATTGAGGAAGGAAATTTGGGGAAAATGACATTTCTTACCCTTTCTGTTGATGGTTGCGTGAGTGTGAGGATGCTGAGGTGGGGTGAATGAGGGGTATATGAATAGTGAATTTCTAGGACACAAAAACCTAGGTGCTAAGTGGGCCAAAATCTTGGACTTAAAGAATTTTTCCTAATTGGACTTAAAGTGAATTGGGCTAAAATAAATATATTTGGACTAATGAAATTTTGAACCCGAAATAATAATATATCGTATTTAATATTATTAAATATCGGATTTAAAACGATAAGGAATTTGATACATTAAAATATTCGAAATTGGACTCGATTCTAATAAATTTAAATTTGTTTAACGGCTAGACGAACCCGCTTTTATTTTTAAAACTCGGGGTTAGGACTTAGCGACACGTTTTTCAAGAAAAATAAATTTAAAATTCTCAATCGCTACAACACCTATAACACTTAAAACCACCTGGTTTAGCATAAGGGTTTAGCACTCGTGAGGATTCCTTTGCAGCTGTTACTGGACGTGCCCCAGTATGATTATTATTAGGAGCTGCACTCTTTTGGGCCTGGTCTGTGGTAGTCTTTGACTGAATCTGTCCATTGCCCGTCGCGATCCTGCCCATGTTTGCCATTGTATAGGACGATTCACCCATGTCCTTCTTGTAGGTGGAAAAATGATTGGGTGTTTTCTCCATTAATTCTGCCTTCAAGGCTATGTTATGCGCCTCATCCACTGTCCAAATCACATGCAGTCCGATCTTGTCTTGAATGGATGGCCTTAATCCCCCAAATCCTGGAAACCTGTTGCCTCTCAGTCTCGCTCAGGTTGTTACGAATTGATAGTCTATACCATTCCTCAATATAATTTGCAACAGCTTTAGTACCTTGGACACAATTCTGAAGACTCTGGAAAATAAATTGTTCATAATCTGGAGGTAAAATCCTGTTCATCATAAGTTGTTTCATCCTGCTCCAGGATCGTAAAGGAGCATTGCCTTGACGACATCTATCCATCTGTAACCTTTCCCACCAAACAGCAGCCCCACGGCTCAATTTATACGATACTAGCTTCACCTGTCGTTCTTCCGCGACTTCAGTAAAATCGAAGAACCTCTCAACTTTAGAAATCCAATCCAGGAACTTTTCAATCTGTAACTTTCCATGGAACAACGGTATGTCTGCGCGGATTATATAATCAGGTTGGTTTCGATTATGTTGCTGATTCTCCGGGTAACCTGCAAAATCCTCCTCAGAATCCTCATCACTGACATCTTCATGCTGCACATTCCTTGCGGCTCTAGGAGGACGTCCACCCCTAGGGGGGCCAAGGGCAACTCCCTCGGACCCATCTCTGTTGGCAGGAGCGTTGACAGGGGGTGTTGATATTAGGTTGCAGCTCCATCAGTTGTTGAAGCATAGCCTCCAACCTTTCCATCGTCTGTCGATGTGCATCAATTGCCGCCCACAGATTTGCATCGGTATCCCTACGACCAACGTTGTGTGGATGAACTCTTCCAGCTTCGTTGTTGGCCATTGAACAAGGAAAATCCTTTGCTCTGATACCACTTGACGTAGAACGGAAGTCAAGATTTACTAACGTAAAACCAAAGAACTTAAAATTGGAATCCACCAAGAAGAACGAATTTTATTTCAAATCAAAATTGACGGCTTTCCATGAAAAAGAGCCTTAAATAGTCTCTGAAAAACCTAATATAAGCAAAAAGATCAAAATAGACATCACGTAAATTCAAAACAACTAAAACAACAAAATAGGAAAAACGCTAAAAACTTCAATTGCCGGGCGACGTGCCTTAAACTGCGAATTTGACAACGAAAATGACCTTAACCTTAGTTGAGACGGTATGGGGCTCAACTTCCCATTTTCGAAAACATATTATAATAGAAATTCTGATGTTCGAGCTGAAAGTTATGCCCGTTTTTTCGAAGCGCCCATTTTGTTGGCCATTTTCCTATCCAACTCTTCATCAAACTCGATTGCCAATTGTCCTACATCAGCTTTATATATTAATTATATTAAACATTAAAAAGGGTAAAAAAAAAAACATTTTTTTGGTGGTTATGAACTCTAAGCTCATGAGCTTTAATGAATAATGAAGTGCTGATTTGCAATTGACATTTTTTTACACTAAAAAGTTCTCATTTTTAGTGTTTGGTTTGTATAGTTCTGTTTATCTTAAAATTATGAATTCAAGATGTGCTTGTGTTCAAAATGCACATCTTCAATGCAGGCTGAAGTAGATACCTCAATTTTTGAACTAACTCACGTGATTAGTCGACAAGAAGCCCATATTCGGGAATGTGCACACTTACCATCAGAGAAGTATAAAGAACATGTTTTTTTTTCTTTCTTCATGCTGCACAAAATTCTGCTTGCAAAGTAATTGATTAAATACAATTGAGTATAAAGTGCGTTTTATCAACAGAAACATATGGTATTCATTTTCTATAGCCGAAAATTTTCATGCAATCTCGTGATTTCTGTCTCTGAAGTGCCTGAAAGTGCATCTTCTGGTCTACAATTCCATATTTAGTACAAGATTTACCCTTTAAACCTGTTACCTTTTCTGCGAGGTCGAGAATTAGTCTTTGGAGGAAGTTAAGACGGGAAAATTTATTGGTAAGTGCGACAAAAGTGAAGAATCTTGAATACTTCGTCCAAAGGTAAATAAAATTTAAATTCAATTAGAAATTTGAAAATTTATTTGACGTGTTTTTATGCATTTTTTTCTTCTAGGTTTAGGGAAATTATATTTGCTGAAAAATGTTTTATGAACTGCTTTACGTGTATTTGGCTTCTTTTTTATTTTGAATCCAGAATAGTTAATTCTTGTTCTTGACAATCTTGTTACCAAAAAAAAATATCGTTCTTTACGATATTCATATTTTTATGTAGTATCATATTTCGTGTACAGTGTAAACTGTGTAATCATAATGTCGAATGATTGCAATTTACCACAACGCTTTTTACTTCTCTTTTAAAGGTTACCTTAGCATACAATACATTTCTTTGATTACTAACTTTTATTCAGCGTTCTGACCAATAACATAGATGCTTAAACCATTTTTTTTTCATGTAGGTAGATAGTGGTGGATAGATGACTTTTTCAACTCTCTCTTCCATTCAAGTTCTTGGAAGCAATCACAGTGAAAATTGATAATTACTTTTTACAGGATTTTTTTTTTTATTTTTTTTTTATTTGTAATTAATGTTTGACCTCTGTTTCAGTAACGCTTCATTTCTCAAAATCTATCACTGTACATTGTTTATAGGGTAGAGTGCTTTGTGTTATGCTATTCTTTTTAACTGAAAATCTAAAACAGACATATTTTTACTTTATAACATCTCAATATTTTTCATTCTTTTGTGTCACTGACGTAGGGAAAGATTATAGAGAAGATGATAAACAACACAAAAGTGAAAGAAACTTCACAAAATTTTATTCAATTCAAAATTGCTTCCTCAAAGGGCTTACAATGCTTTAAATAGTAAAACCCTAGCAAAATTCTAAAATAAATAATAAAATAGAAAAAACGATATTTTTCCATAAATGGAAAAATTTGAACTTGCAACTAAAATTGAAATTACCATAAATAGCAAAACCGCCTAATTGAGGGCCTAAACGATGGAATTTGCCCAAAATTCGATGCATGTCACAGCAAAGCTGTGAGTTGTGTTCATTAGCCCGTTTCCAATTGAATTAGACTAGAAATTTGCCAGAAACGAACAATCTTGAAGTTATCATGAAATCATGGAATTGAACTCTTTTGTTTGCGTCGATCTCACTTCAACATAAACTCTAACTTCTTCTGCACTTCATCAGTTATGCTATTCTTTTCAACTGAAAGTCTAAAATAGACATATTTTTACTTTATAACATCTCGATATTTTTCACTCTTTGGTTTTGTAGAGTGATGCTGCAGTTTGGTTCATTGCCTTTTAGAAAATTCGGCATTTAGGGATTACAATTTTAAGACATATTAGAATTGAAGGAAAATAAAAATAATTTCATATTGAGACTCATTTAGTGCATGGAAACACATTCAATAGATGCTCATGCTCACATTTTTCCTAGTTTCTGCCCTTGTTGCACGAACACAAATACAATATGACAAATTTACTTTAGTAGACGTATGTATGCACTCTTATTGATAAGTGTTACACAAATTTTTCAATATTAGTTCCACTCCCTTTAAATATATTTATTTTCAACCAAATTATTCTATATTAGTCACACTCCTTTTAATATACCTATTTTCAACTCGTTTCTTGTTTTTTCTAAAAACTAGTCGCCGTCACGTGCGTTGTACGAATTTTGTATTTTTTTGTAACTGCATTACTGTGAAGATTGTACGTTTTCAGAATTTTGAATTGATCGTTTTGCTTTATAATCATTTCAAAATTGTATGTAGTGAAAAATTAAAGGCATATACTTGACATTTCTTTTTAGAGAAAGCAACAAAGATTCAACTGTTTGCCAAAAGTAACTTCATTTTTTTCTTCATTTTTATTTTCTATTTTCTCATAGGAAAAGCAGTAACATTTTGTTTGTTTCTAATATTGTGAAACTCTTGTTAAATCTGAGAAAAGAAAAAGTTTTTGTGATTCATAGAGACTTATTTATTACTTCTTCATTCTTCAGCTCCTTTCATTCTTTAGCATACATCTGAAAAAAAAAAAATTGCAGGCTGTGTTCACTCAAACATGAGGCTCTCTTCACAACAATTTATTTATTTCTAAAACTTTTTACTTAGATTTCGTTTGTCATTGAGATTATTTTTTATATTCTTTGTTGCATGACTAATTTTGTTTATTATATATTCATTGATGCTGTGATAACTAATTTTCCTTTCTATTTTTAAGTTCTTTTATTTTTTGGTTTTGTTTCATTTTTTTTCAATCACATTTTATTCTTATCGTTGTGCTTCTGGAATGTTTAATCAATATACGTCTCTCGACAATCCACAACATTAATCACACTAACATTAGCTTCAAAATATCACAGTGCTACGAAGACCATCTCTCCGTGTGCACTGAGACACGAGCCGTGTCACGAAGACCATGTCTCTCCGTGTACACGGAAACCGTGTCTCTCCGTACCATGAATTCTATCTCTATTTATAGAATTCCTTCATACACTTTCGTATGGGTGCCAACTTTTCCCAAAAGGATGGAAGTTGAGGTTGAAAAAGTGCCAAACAAATTATGGAAAATTGTCCAACGGTCAGATTATTCGCATAGGCTAAGACTATGCGATCACATAGTTATAGCACGACTATCATCTGATGTTTATGATGGTCATTGTGCGACCGCAAGCTACAATGGCCTATGTGATCGCATAGGCCATTTTGAAGGCACCAATTTTTTTTTTTAACCATATTTGATCAATTCTCATTTAAAATATTTGAACAACACATTTATATAACAAAAAGACTTCAAGCACAATACATATTCAATTTATTTAGAACTAAAGGAGAAAAACCATAGTCGAATGAGGAAACAACTTCCATAAGAGATAGTCGGCAAACTTCTGGTTTAGACGTTTGGTCGCGTATTACCTTTTATACTACAGCTAATGATACCTTCTAAATATAATCCAAGATGCATTGTGTAGAAAAGTATCGTTTGGAAGGTAAAGCATCTTTGATTAAAAAGGGTATGAAAACTGTGTACATTAAACAATTTATGAAAATGCCAGGGGACCAGCTGGCCTCCGTGATAGGTAGGAGAGGGGGGTGTTCAATAAAGGGGTTTAACCCTATGAAATTTTTTCATACAGATTCTTGGACAGCTCTATATTGTACAGCCTATCATAAGATAGTAAGTCTGAGATCCAATCATTGTTCATTAGATGTCTATCTAGCATCTATGCAACATTCGATTTGTTAGATATTTGTGTCTCAAAGACATATCCACTAATTACATTTATCGGGACATAAGGAAGGACGTAGTAATTGATGAAATGATTCGGGAAGTTGAAAATTAGTATAGATTCGAAGATTCTCGAATAGAAAACATTTCGAACTATTGATGAATCTATCACACAAATTGTGACAACGGTTGGATTTCGTCTATGTTTGTGATCTAGAGTTGTAATTTGCCTTTTGACCTCTTTAAAGTCAACAATTGTGGGTATATCTACAAAATAAATCACATATTTAGAAGGAACATGGTAAAATTGAGAAAAAAAAAATAGAGACCATGGGGTCGAGGGGTAGCGCAAAAAAAAAAAAAAAGATCCTATCTCTACGTGACACGGAGAGACACGATCTTTGTGTCACGAAGATGGCTGTCCCCGTGACATGGAGATTCTGTCTCCGTGGCGTGTCACGGAGTTGGTTGTCCCCATGACACGGAAAAACGATCTCCATGTCACGGAGACAGCCATCTCCGTGACACGGAGGCGCCTATCTCCGTGACATGGATGATTCTTTTTTATTTTTATTTTTTTGGCTATTTACATTTTGGCAGGTACAATGTAAATTTCAATTTTTAATTGTTTTATTATTAATAATGATTTTCTCACTCATAATAAAATATGTCCAACATTACGTCACAAAAATAGAGACACAGTAGAATGCACCGTTACTGTTACATCTACAGTAAATCCTTATTGCCCTTTTAAGAGAAGTTAGATATATATAGAAATGTGGATTGTCACATTTCTCTTATATTATTAATTGAATATCTTCATTTGCAAATTCGAAATTCTGACCCCACGAATTTCATCAGAGTCTTGGGGTGCTAAATCTGATGAGAATTTTTATGCATGTTTTACCAACCAGTAATATCATTCTGAATTTATACATCAATTATACAAATAACTAATAATATGCCAATCAATGAGTAATTAACTTTTAATTTAAATTTCTAAAACATTTACTTGAACCTTCAATTTTCCCCTCCCCACAACAAAAAAATTCTACAATTTCTACACTAATAAAAACATAACAAATACAAATTTCGTGCAACGCATGTAACATCAACTAGTAGTGTATTAAAATTTACAAACTTTATGTCTAACATCAACACACAGATCCATATTCATCAAAATACAAACTACAATCTCATTTAATAACTACAACTCTTAATAAATAGTTTTTCAACACCAAGATCCACCACAAGTGTCTCCACTATTCTGCCCCTTTTCATGCCAATCCTTTACGAAATTCTCACGGGCATAGCAGTATAGCGAGGATGACTGTAATTCAACATAAAAATAAAAAAATGTAAGTACACATGATAAAAAACAAATGCACATTTGTAGACAGACTTGGTCGAATGTGAATGATTCACATTTCGTCTAGATAAGGCAAAATAATGATAAGAGTTCAAGGAGACAAATTTTTCGCAACTTTTTGAAAACAACACCACCCAAATATATAAAACGGAACCTAGCTATAGAAAAAATGACATGCCTGCATTTTACTTTATAATGCTTGGTATGCTCACTCAACTAAGCCTATGTTTGGCTCATGTTTATAAACTAATTATAAACACTCAAACCACTTTTTATCCACAAGTACTACGTACTTGTCCATTGCTCATTTCTATTTATTTATAATTAAAACTGTTTATAAATACTTTCCAAACATAACTTAAGTTCTCATCTTCTGGAGGTGGAATAGAACTAAACAAAGCAAATTCAACAATCTTTGAAAATATTAAACCTTACTAACGATTGAAATGCAGTCACAGTTTTTGGGAGATTAGCAATAATTTTGTTGCAGCTACATAATGATAGAAATTTTATTTATTTTCCGGAAGAGAAGATGAAGTGGTGGTTGTTGGAAGCAAAGAAAAAAGAATAAGGAAATTGGGTTTTATAGGGAAGCATAATTCGCGTGCTTTAGAAATGAAAAAGGCGGAATTTAGCTCGAAGAACTTTTGACCAATTATGTTAGTCAAGGGTTTTTAAGACCTTTTTAACCATTTTAAAAAGTATATTATAGGCCTTTTTAACTTAAAACAAGAACTTTTTTCAACTAAAAACATTGTTATTTAGACTACGGTTCCCCAAACTTTATTATCAATGTGAAAAACTATATGCAGAAAAAGGGCATGCAGTGATTTTGACCCAGTACTGTATCAAAAAAAAAAAAAAAAAAATCTGATAAGAGCAGACGCCCTCGAACAAAAATCAACGGAACATCAAAGAAAAAATCAGCATTAAAGGCTTTTATGGTACAGTTGTTTATGAAAGCCATACCTGTTTATATCTTCCAAACTGTCTACCTTAATGTGGCGAATGTGAGATATCTTATCCCATTCGTCTCCAGTCCTGTCCCCGTAAAGTGAAGATAGAAAAAAGGAGAACCTGACAGTCAAATATTCTAGAGACGATGCCATTCGAAGGAGGCAATGTGGCAATGCCTTTAACTTGTCGCAATGATCAATTTCTAACTCCCTGAGACATGGCATTATTAAGAGATGGTCTTTTTCATCCCCAGTTATATCCTCCCACTTTTCCCACTTGCCACAACGGGAAAAATACAATTTCCTCAACTTCGGGAATGCAGGTCCCATATTCGGTTGTTCCTGGATCCCCAAGAATTCATTTCCCACGCATTTCATGCTATCCATTAATGATATCTCAAGCTCCTCAAGTATCGGCAGTTTTCCCAAAGAGGGCAAACATGAGCACTTCTCAAATGATTCGATTCTAAGCACCTTTAAACAGTTAAGGGATGTGGTGATCCATAATGGCAATTGGGTGCCCGTGTATCCAACCATTAGTAAATGATGCAGGTTGGGAGGGGGTTGAAGAGCCTCCATTACGTCCACCCTCACCTCCCCATTAAATTTGAAGCTCAAATCTTTAATGTATATCTTATCTTTTAATTCTGCTTTCTTAGCGTCATCTAAGTCTTCTGACTCACTCAGGCCTCCTAGATGAAGTTCTAGAGATCCTCGAAGTTGGTTTAGTTTTTCCAAATACCCCAACTGATTTGATCCTCTTCCTGCTATGAAACTGCTCAACATCCAAAGACCGGTTAATCTCGCCAGACCTTGAGGAATTGACTTCATACTCTGAACCTCAAAGAGAAGGTGTCGTAGATATATTAGTTTATAGATCCCTTGAGGGAGTGCAGAGAGTCTGAGACATTCCCGGAGATCCAAGGTTTGCAAATGATACAAATCACACAAGGTTTCTGGGAGATCACTTATAGGATTGAAGCTCAAGTCAAGATACCTCAAGTGAATTAATTTTCCTATCTCTTGTGGAAGTTTTTCCAAACCACATTCCCTTGCAATCATTACCCGAACACATTTTAAAAGACTAAAGACATTTAAAAGGAGACCTTCTTGGGAAACTTTTCTAGCACAAAAGGTGCGAACTTTTATGATATCACAATTCATAATTTTTACTCCACCATCTAAGATTAAGCAGTACTCATCTTTTGAGAGATAAGTAACGAAGTCATGCATTATATTATGCATTTTGCAAGAGAATTTACTTTCCTCATATTTATCCTTTTCCACCCCTTGAAAGAAAGATACCATTTCTAGGTTCTTAAAGAAACGTAACCCCATCGTTTGCACAAGCTCTACATTTCCACTTGAACCAAGATAACCATGTGCCATCCAAATCCTGATAAGCTCATCCAAATGTATCAAGGTATCTTTTGGATAGATGACACAACTCGAGAAGCAATGCTTAGGTACTGGAGACAAATCATTGTAAATTAAATACAAACGGGAGAAAAGCTCAACCGCATCTTCCACCAACTGCCACAAAGGAATCTTCAGAACATTTAGCCACTCTTCTACAGTATCTTTCGAGTGTAGCAGCCATCCCATAGATGTTGCAGCAAGTGACAACCCCTTGCAGTTCAGTGCAATCTTTCTACCAACATCTTTTAGTTTCTCGCACTCCTCCTTACTTCTTCCAACAAAAGCTTTACTACTCAATAGCGACCAGCATTCCTCATTGGATAGTTGACCCAATTGCAGCTTTGTGTCCGTGTCCGTGTGTATCGCTTTGACAACCAGACCGCTCCTCGTTGTCACCAAAATTTTACTTCCGGAGGCACCCTGGAGAGAGTTTTTCAGGGGTTCCCACTTATTGTGGTTCACATTCCAGACATCATCTAGGACAATAAGAAATCTTTTCTTTGAAACTGAGGTTTTCACTTGTTGTAACAACATTTCCAGACTTGAGAAGTTGGAGGAACTTCCCTCAAAGGCTTGAAGAACTCGAGTTGCAATCTTTTTCTCATCAAAATGCTTCGAAACACAAATCCATACTTTTAATTCAAAATGTTTATCAACTTTAGAATCTTTAAATGCAAATTGAGCAAGAGCTGATTTACCAACCCCTACCATTCCTACAATCGAAACAATCTTGACTCCACTGCCGTCAGACAACAAATTTCGTATAAGTGTTTCCTTTTCAATACTGCGTCCATATACACTTGCGGTATCAAAAGAACTCGATTCAATTTGATGATCAAGTTTTTGCAAATTATTGCCACCACTAAAACGATAGTCATCTTTCCCCTGAACAATCGTATCAAGTTTCCCGAATAAATCCTCTATCTTCAGATTAATTTCACGACGCCAATGAACATTTTTGAAGCATAAACAAATTGATGGAATAAACGAAATTACCTTCCCCCAATTATTAGAAACTTCCTCAGATCCTTCAATTTGCAGTTGAAGATTCGCGATTTGCCATTCATCCAATGCGTCATCCATTTCATAGAATACATCTTGGAGTTCTTTTAGCCAATTTTTGACCTGTAAATCAGGCACTTCAGTTCTCTCTGCAATATTCAGCGCCACCTGGATCTTCTTCAACTTCTCAGTGAGACTTTCCACTAACTTTTTGGATTGGAGGTGCAGATTTACCTCCTTCGTGATCAGATGAGCCAATCGCTCAACTAGTACGGAAACAGCCATTGTCGAATTTGATTGAACTAGCGCGAAGCAAAAAACTTGTTAGAAAAACTTCTAGAGGAAACTGACACAGGTGACTTCCTCTAAAAGCTCATGGACAAAACAACTCTTTTAGAATTAGTTTCAAACAGGTAACAGGTAGGTACCTGCAGGCTGCTGAAGATCCTGTGATGGATTTATAGATGATAACTCTACTGCTGGGGGGCTTTTTCTCAGCTTCAACTATAGATCTAATGGCTGTGATGGCTGCTGCAGATGATGTTCCGGCTCCAGATCTGCTAAACCAACCAGGAAGATTATATGTTGTTCAATACGACAGAGATCTAGTAATTAACTGGATTTTAATGCTGTGAAGTTTATGTAATGGAAAGTGCAATTGTAAATTGGCTGGAATAATGCAATATGATTTATATTTGAATAAGAGCCATCTCATATTGTCCGTTTGCTCGACTGATGACCACGCCCACATACATTGGGAAGAAAAATATTATTTTATTTCTGCAGAACTCACACAGCTATGTGAAAGTGTGATTAAGTAAGTGATCATCCAAATGGATTGTTTAGCATTTTTCTTTGAATAAAGCTTCTTGGATTTATATTTCAATGAGGCTCAGCGTACATCGCTATTTGACACTGAGTTAGCCCCTGTTTTAGATTCATTGAAGCCATTTTCATTTTCTGCTTCAGTGGGACCATAATTAATGAAGCTGTCTGTTGAAAAGAGAAATGCACTATTGAATTGTTGACTCGTGTATAGATATGTCTAAGACTGTACAAAAAATATAGCAAATCGAATTGTAATCGTTGATTTGAAATCGTTGGTTCGAATCCACGTGGACCAGCGATTTTTTTTTCTCAAACGAACTAAACCATTTCAAAATAGTTTGGCTTAGGTTTTGATTTTCAAAAACCGTAAAAAATCAAAACGAACCGTACTGTTTAATTATTTTTTTTTAATGAAATTATAAATTTTCATATTGTTAGGAAATGAAGCCCAATCACAACCTGGAATCAATGTTGAACCAACCACAAGTTTTGACAAAATTCCAACAAACTTGATATTTTGGGTGAAATGGAGATTTTCAATATATATGAATGAATTGGATTACTTGAACAATCCTCAAGTTAATCCCAAGAAAGAAAAGGAGCTTAAGATTTGTGACCCAAGATAGAACAAACCTCTAATCTTGTAAAAATCTCTTCAAAGCTCTCAATTTCTCTCTATTTTCCTCTCAAAATCGGGCATTTTGAATGGGGGGGAAGCAATGGCTTATATAGGTGCCGGGGCGCCGCGGCGCCTCCTCATTTCCCCACAATTCTCCACCTCGTCCATCATTTGATAGACTTCAAATTTTGGACGATTACCAGAAGAACCAAACTGGCTGCACCATTCAACCATGGTTGCCTACGTACCCTGAACCAGGATCAAGCCACACCGTAGTTCATACCTCTCCATAAAATCCATCTTCAACACCCAAACCGGCTGCACCATTAAACAATGGTTTCCTACGTACCCTTCACCGGGATCAAGCCATCCCGTAGTTCATTCCGGCTGCACCATTCTACCATGGTTGCCTACGTAACCCCTACACCGGGATCAAGCCACCATAGGTCTTACCCGGCTGCACCACTTTACCGTGGTTGCCTACTTACCCTCCACCGGGATCAAGCCATCATAGTTCTCGCAATACCCATGTACATATCATCTCCACCTAACTCCAACACCGCCCCGAAGGGCCCAAGCCCACTTGGGCACATCAACTCTCTCCATGCTGTTCCGCATAGCTACCTTGAAGGTGAAAGGCTCATCAACCCCCAACGAGAGTGCATACTCAACCATATTTGATTGCCCATAGTGCCTCAGAGGCTGGTCTGACCCCAACTTCTGAACTATCTTGAATGCTCGCCTTGGCCTAGAGGATGCCAAACTTTTCTCGAGCTGTTGTTGTTGTAGAGCCTGTACATTCTTTAGCTGAACCTCCTCATGTTCAAGTACATCATCACTCTCCTCTCGAGTGTCTCCATGATACACCTCTCGAACATGACTTGGACCTGGTCGATCCCTGGATTCTATCTCAACAACCTGAGACTTAGAACCCCCTACAGCTTCAACACCACTGGGCACCGTAACTTTTAACCAAGCTACCTCGGAGTTCTCCTCAAAAGTAACATTCCTTCTGATAATGAACTTCCCCAAGTCTCCACCACTTCCACTTGTCTCAACCGCTACATCATCTGTAACTGTAGTACCCTGAAGTGCATATAGGTTGCCTTGACGAATACCCTTCATCACTACCAAAGAGCCCTAAACAACCTTCTTGACTCCATCCCGCGTCACAATCTTGCAACCACCGGAGTCTAACACACCAACAGAAATAAGGTTCTTCCGCAAATCAGGAACATGTCTCACATCCATCAATGTTCTCACCACTCCATCATGCATCTTGATTCTAATGGAACCAACCCCCACCGTTTTACAAGCATGGTTATTACCCATCAACACGGCTCCACCATTAGTGCAAGTATAGGTAGTAAACCACTTCCTATTCGGACACATATGGTAAGAGGAACCAGAATCAAGAATCCACTTACCGGAGATTTTTTCATCACAAGTGATGGTGTAGCACTCATTGATGCCCCCTTTTTTCGAGGCATAGCTAACCTCTTGATTGCCATGAACCCCCTCCTCTCTGTTGTTGTTGTTGTTGTTGTTGTTCCTTCCCGCTCTTTTATTTTGACAATTCGCCTTGAAGTGCCCGAGCTCGCCGCATTTGAAACACGACCTTTCCGCGAGAGGTCGAGAACTCCATCTAGACTTTCCTCGCATGCCCTTTGCCCGTTCGTTGCTCCTCCCTCTCACAAACAACCCTTGAGCTTGATCCTTGTTACCAATGGTAGACATGCCACTAGTAGCAATCTTTCGAAGATCATCCGCTAGAAGTGACGTTCTAGTGTCCTCCATCACAAGTTTATCACCCACAAGCATCAATGTTTGAACAAGGTTCTCATAAGACTTTGGCAAAGAAAGAAGCAGTAGAAGTGCTTGATCCTCATCATCTACCTTCACATCAATGTCCTTCAAATCCGATATGCACCTATCGAACTTGTTGACATACTCCCGGATTGGCGTTCCTTCATCCATCTTGCAAGTATACAATTTGGATTTCAAGTAAATCCGATTAGTTAGAGTCTTCGTCATGAAGTTCTTTTCTAACTTCGACCACACTTCCGCCGCCGTTACCTCACCATCTACCAAGAAAGCAACATCCCTTTCAAGGCATAGAATGATAGACGCCCGTGCTTCGAGATCTAGCTCCTCCCAATCGTCGTCAGACATATTTTTGTGCTTCTTCTCCTTGCCCCCCAAAGCCTTGTGCAACTTTAGAGAAATCAACAAATTTTTCATTTGCATTCTCCAATAGGAAAAATCATTCTTCCCATTGAACTTCTCTATCTCATACCTCCCAATCTTCACCGTACCACTAGTAGACGTCATTTGCCCACTCGTTTTAGTGAAATCCGACAACCAAGTTCTCACAGGAATTTTATCAAACACCTTGTCTACACACTTGATTCAAGCCTACCTTCCTCAAATCGAAGCTTGACCACCTTGATTTGATATGTAGCTCTGATACCAATTGTTAGGAAATGAAGCCCAATCACAACCTTGAATCAATGTTGAACCAACCACAAGTTTTGACAAAATTCCAACAAACTTGATATTTTGGGTGAAATGGAGATTTTCAATATATATGAATGAATTGGATTACTTGAACAATCCTCAAGTTAATCCCAAGAAAGAAAATGAGCTTAAGATTTGTGACCCAAGATAGAACAAACCTCTAATCTTGTAAAAATCTCTCCAAAGCTCTCAATTTCTCTCTATTTTCCTCTCAAAATCGGGCATTTTGAATAGGGGGGAAGCAATGGCTTATATAGGTGCCGGGGCGCCGTGGCGCCCCCTCATTTTCCCACACATATATAATTTTATTAAAATATAATTTTGTTTTACACTTAATTTTCCCACTTGTATGGGATACTGTAATTAAAGAATGTTGTTGAGATGACTTTGTTATGTCATCATTATATTTAATCAAGTGTTTGGTGTTTCCAGCAATTAAGAGTCAAAATAATACTTTTTTAGTTTGGTGTTGATCTGATGTCTCCGCATTTCCCGACCCATGAAGTGAGTTTGGTTGACGGTATTCATGTTATACCTACAATTTGAACTAGAAACTTGATGACATGAGGTGCATAATATATGAGCTTATGTGGATAGTAATATGGATGTAAATCTAATTGTCCATGACATTCTTATCACAACTCACGTATCACTTTAATGGACGAACTATTTTGTTAGTCAGACATATATTTCATAATTTATCTCCAAGTCTTGTAAGCTAACTTTTGTCATTTAAATGATGGCCTTTTAACTCCGAACTTCCATATCGCTAAGATTGACTTTTGTCCTTGATCGCATATTAGTATTGGAGGATGATTTTAAAAATTACTATAAATACGATCATTACCATAAAAATATATTAATTATGAAACTAAAAGTAGTTATTTGTTTTTTTTAAATTGACATTTGATAAACCACAATATCACTAATGAATCAAGTCGAGAAATAATTCATTTCTTTCATTAAAATGACTTATCGTAGTAATCAAATAGACATCAAAACAGGAAGAATAAACTATTATTAATGTAACTAGCCAGATACTATTTAAAGTGAATAGAATTTTTTTTAAAAAATTAATTAAATATTTGAAAGGATTTTAACAACACTTCGAAGATTTGGTTGATTTTAACATCTGAGATTTGACCGATCCCAATTTTGACTTATTAGATTGGTGGAAATTGAATGCGCACAAGTACAAAATTGTCTCCAAAATTGTCAAAGATGTATTAGTAATTCAAATATTCATGGTCGCTTCAGAGTCAACATTTTTCACGAGTGGTCGAATTCTTGACTCCTTTAGAAGTTCATTGGGTGCAAAGATAGTTGAGGCCTTAATATGCTCGAAGAATTGGTTGCATAGCAGCAATGAACCTATAGTACTTCGTCAATATTTGGATGAGGTAGAGGCATTTGATGACTCAAAGAAAGCTGTAGAATATGACATTTGTTTTCTATTATCAATTTTGATATTTTTATGAATATTGTTTCTTAGTTGCTTGTTAATATCATTAATAATGACTAGTAAATGTTTTGATATTTGCATATTATACAGAGGTCGAATCATGTGTTACAACAGGGGATATTAATCCAATTTTTATCAAATGAGAGGTTAGTACTTTTGTACTTATTCTGATATTGTTGCTTGTAAAAGTTTGAATGGTGCTAACCTAATACTATCTTTTTTGTCTTTTTGTTATATATCGAATTTCAGACAAATATGAATGTAATTTAACATTTAGCATTATTAGTTTTCGTTTAAATTTATATGTTAACTTGTTTTAAATATATTATTATAATGTCGATAGGTAAATCGCGGATTAAAATCGAACCAAACAGCAAATAATGGTTTGGTTTGGTTTGGTTTGAAAAATAAAATGGTTTGGTTTGGTTTGGTTTGAAAAATAAAATGGTTTGGAACGCTTGAAATGGTTTGAGTTGAAAATATAACATAAATCGTCTAAATTGAATCGTGTTTACCCCTAGATATGTCATGTTAAAAATTTTACTTTTCTAAAACACCCTTGGATTAAATGGTGCAAGTAAAAAGACGAGGGTACAATTGACCAAAAGATTTTCAACGGCCTGTCTTCATTTATGACGTTCTAACAACTCTCCTGCACGTGATATTTTTTAACATTTTTGGAGCACATTAAAATGGCATTGTTATTATTTTTTTCCAAATCTCATTATTTTATAATAAAAAAATCAATAAAAAAATACAAAAAGTTGAGTTGTTTTGTCAGCCTTCAAGCCCCACTAGATCCCCATTTTGGGAAAAATAATGTATTTTCTTTTATGACGGAGAATCCGTAGTCGCTACCATTTAAGTGTGCATTGGGTAAACTTTCAAGTTGACGCAATAGCTTGTAAATCACGCCAGTTAGGTTAACCATACTAAACAAGTCCTGTGCGACATGCTCGACCTAGAAATTGTTGGTAGGGAGAATCGAACTCGTGACCAAAGGCCTCCGTGTTCATTTACTTCACCAACTTGGTCACCCCATGAGGGGATGAAAATAATGCATTTTGAATAGTTGATTGATGGAGAATGTGGTTAAAAATTAAGAATTTTTTTTGGATTTGCATGTAATATTAGGATGAAAATAATATATTTTGAATAGTTGATTGATAGAGAATATGTGGTTAAAAATTAGAATTTTTTTGAATTTACTTTTAATATTATTTTATTGAAAAATGTGTAGTTGAAAAGAAGAAAGAAAAACTGAATTTTAGGAAAAAAAAAAAGGAATTAAATAAGGGCTCAATTTCCCATTATTGTACCCTTGAAAATACATTGGACAAAATTACCCTCTACAGGTGATGCCATGAACCACAAGACCGTATCAATGGTAGCTTGGGAAATTGAGGTGAAACATTCATTGAAAAATCAATACCAAAACGTCATAATGCACCAAGATTTATAGGCGCGGGGACCATCAATTTTGAAAATAAGAAGAAAAATAGGCAAATAATGGGGGCTTCAACACTATTTATTTAGGAAAATGCCTTTTGTACACCTGCAGCAAGATTTATAGGTGTGGGGACCATCAATTTTGAAAATAAGAAGAAAAATAGGCAAATAATGGGGGCTTAAACACTATTTATTTAGGGAAATGCCTTTTGTCCCCTCAGATGAGAGGGACCCCGCCATCCGTAAAAAAATTCGTGGGTCCCCCTCATGTGAGAGGGGTTGTACACCATGCTATATAGCATGGTGTACTTGTAGCATTTCCCATTTACTTATTGTTGAAAAAATGAGATGCATTTTTGAATAGTATATTGATGAGAAATGTGTGGTTAAAAAAAATTTGAATTTACGTGTAATATTATTTTATTAAAAATGTATGATTAAAATAATGTTAAATCACTATTTAAAAATGTATTTTTTCAAAGAATGGAAATCAAACAAGGCTTATTTTACCAATTTTTCTAGGATCCAACGTTTGAAAAAATATTGGGCCAATGATGGTATATTTTAATTCTGGACTCAGCATTTTACTTGCCAAACACATTTTGATATTTCTGCATTAACTATGATATATAAATAAAAAATTTGGTGTCATGCCAAGGATACCATATGTAATTTTCTGTAGAATATGGGTTAAATTTGGTGGCAAAGCTCTTTATAAACAACCAAATTTCATTAGATTTCATGTCAAGATTTCAAAATGAGGTTGGTTGCTGTACTTTTGTTTTTGCAACTTGTCGTGCAGATTGCTTTATAGAGCAATTGATCCAACAAATCCATAATCCTCTTCCTGCTTTGAAATTGTTCAACATCTGAAGACCGGTTGTCCTCGACGAATTGGCTTCGTACTCGGAGCTATATAAAAGAGAAGATTTCGTAGATTTATCAGTTTATATATATTTCCCTTGAGAGACCTAAAGTCAATTAATTTTCCTATCTCACGTAAAAGCACTTTCAAATTACAATGATCATCTCGAACACATTTTAAATGACTAAAAAGATTTAAAAGGAGGCCTTCTTGAGAAACATTTCTAGCACAGAAGGTTTGAATTTTTCCGATATCACAATTCTTAGTCTCCACTCCACCATCCAAGATTAAGCAATACTCACATTTTGAGAGATAAGTAATGAATTAGTGCATTATATCATGCATTTTGCAAGTAATTTTACTTGCATCATCTTTGAACTCTTTAAAGAAATATCACTTTGCTAGGTTCTCAAGGTACTGTTTTCATACTACAATTTTTATTACTAGCACCATTTTTTTTTTTAAAATTTCCAATATTTGCTCATTGTCAAGTTTTGTCCACATTTCTTTTTTTTATCAAATTCTTATCTTGAATATTCTATTAATTAGCAAATCTTATTTTTGATGTTGATTTCGTTTTTTTTTTCTGTGTGCTTTAAAATGAGGGGAAAAATATGTCACCACTTTTGTATTTGTTAATTTTTAAAAATTATCCTTGTATAATAAGTTATTTTACACCTTCAAATTGACTTGTTTGACGGAAATTATTTTGAGATATGAGATGTGCTAATTAATAAAATATTGAATGTGAAACTAAAAAAATAAAGTTTAGGATATAAGGGGTACAGTAAGCAAATTTTGTGAACCTTAAATAAAATTAAAATATGATGTAACAAATATAAAAATGTTGTGAATATACTTACGCCAAATTTATTAAATTTCGTGTAGAAAGAGACTTTAAATTTATTGCCATAAATAGTCCGCACTATATTTTTAGGTATGTACATATGAATCTCACTGAATTTTCATTTTTCATCATTGATGATATATTTGATGAATATAAAAGCACGTTTATGAACTGTTTATAAATAACTTAAATTATAAATAGATAAAAATGAGTAATGAATATATATGTAACACTAGTGAATTCCTCAAACTATATAACGTGATATGAATATTTATGAACAAGTTTCAATATATACCCACATCGATATGGTATGTCAATTAGGGGGGACACGAATCAGCATAGTTTTATATGCATGTCAAGACTATCAATTTATTTAAATTTTCATGACCAAGATCATATGTGATTGAGTTGAAATATCTCCTTGCCAAATCCTATATTTTATTTCCCTTGATTTATTGTTTTATTTTAGTTCTTGTGTTATTTAATTAAGCAAGAACATTTTACCCTTAATTAGGTCTTTGGGCTTTTTAATACTATTTAAACACTTAAAATGAGTTACCATTATATTTTGTTGAATTTGATTATTAATGAAATTGAAAGATTTCTGATATTCTTTCGTTATTTTGATGCATAAGTAATGAACTATGATTTAAGCTTCATTTTGTCATATATATTAATATATTTTTTTCTTACCAACAACAATTTATTATTCAAGAAAGTAAATTTAACTTACTTTATTAAAATCATTAACTTTAAGGATAAAGCCATTTTGCCATGGGGGTGGTCAACCCCCATGGCAACAAAGCATGGTCTTAACTTTAAGCTCAGCCAAATATAATCTAATCCTCTTATGGGCAGACCGAAATGAAGAAAATGTTGACCGAAAATAAATAAAAGAAAAATTTGCCGCATTAGCCCCTCAACCAATGTTGATAGGCCTGTTAGTCATCAATCCTTAAATAAAGAAACAAGTTGATTCCTAACTTTGTTTTAGAATTGCATAATCATTTCTCAAAGTATGTAAACCAATAAAGTTCCTTATTAAATTGTCATGTGTTCTTCATGAAAATATGGCTTACTTCAAAATAAAAATGTATATAGCTGATTTAGAAAATTAAAAAAAATAAAAAAATTACTTTTTGATAAGGGGACCATATATACTTAAAATATAACTATTCAAGTTTTTTTTTTTTTTAAATCCATTTTCTAATTATAGAATGGCAAATGTCATCAAGTGCTAATTGACAAAGAAAGTGAACTTTTTGTGTCACAATATTCATCTTTTTTAGCAAATTAAGGTGTTGTCATTTACTTTCATTACCTATTTATTTGTAAAAGGAGATTGGAGCTATTTCCCTCGTTTGACATCCGAAATTAATGTAAGAGAGAAAAATAATATGGCCAAGGAAAGGAAAATATCGCAGTAAGAAATTCGGTTAAAAATCCTTTATACGTCCCCATAGACAGTCAATTTTTATTTGTGCACCCGACGGTTTTCACTAACGTGTTGGTGGTTTTTCATGTGCTAGGCATTTTTGGTGAGTTCAGAGTGTAATTGTCATTTAATCGTTGAGTGGGTTTAGATCATGTCCATAACCGTCCATCATGAAACTTGTTATCGTCGACCAGTCATTGAAGGTGTGGTCGATTGACCCCCACGTGGAGTAGGTTGGTTGACAGCCGTCGATCTCTACCTTAGTCGGGTTCATGCCTGTTAACGCTTTTTATTTTTTATCTTTCGATATAATATTGGAAAGTTAAAATAATAGTCCTCATTGCAAGTTTACATTTAATGTATATTTTAGTTTTTATATTCTTCCTTGGATAAACATTATTGATTTCGTTTGTTAAAACTAAACAAGCGTCGTGTGCAGGTATGAATCGAGGAAGAAAGAGAAAAATTGTGGCATTTGACATGAGGATTTCTTTAAACGATCATTGTAGATTGCTTTTGATAATAATGATTGAGTTTCGTGTGTAAGTACGAGTTGACAAAGAAAGAAAAATAGTGACATTTGACACAATCAAAGTAACGTATTATTTAAAAAAAAAAATCATTTTTTTCTTTCATACAAACTTTGACAATTCTTTTGCGAATACTGAAAGAGTGGTTTGTTAATTACCAATTGGAAAAGAAAGAAAAGATAAATGCAGGGATTAATGTTGTGCATATATTAGTTTTCTTTAATTTTTCTTTATACATGCATCATCAATTTCTTTAGTTAATATTGATCAATGGGTATGGTGCAAGTCTGATTGCCCTAGAAAGAAAACATATTGACATTTGACATAAAAATAAATTTCTTTTACTAAATTGAAAATCTACTCCAATCAAAA
The DNA here is from genome assembly GCA_019395295.1 of Osmanthus fragrans. Classification (NCBI taxonomy): domain Eukaryota; kingdom Viridiplantae; phylum Streptophyta; class Magnoliopsida; order Lamiales; family Oleaceae; genus Osmanthus; species Osmanthus fragrans. The sequence continues at coordinate 6,074,590 of CM033347.1, read as the reverse complement.
TATTTATTAAATATGGTTGTTCAATCATGCAAAATAATTATAATGTCCTTTTATTAAAAACGTCATCTTGGCAATGTAAGCAAAATTTATGAGAAAGATTAGAGTATCTAAATGGATTAGAAAATTTTTCCACTTTGCCTAATTGCAAGAAAGCTTAGATGGTTCAAAAATTTTCCACTTTGCCTAATATTATAGGGACAGAAAATTCCACCATCCAAAGATTTAGGACCCATTTATGCTCTTTTAGTTTATCTAAATAAGTTGATAAAAATTTAAATTAAAGAAAACAATTAATTTTAATTACATACTTCGGGATTCACAATTTTTATTTTAATTTTAACAAAATCAAATATGGGCTAAATAAGATCTATCCATGACCTAAACTGACATTACATAGCATTGTTCTAAATTCTTTCATATCCATTTAATACTATTTGCGTAGATGTCCAGAGCAAAATTATTTAGTGGGGACCTTTTACTTTTACATTTTTTTTTTTGCCTCGTGTGGGAATTAGAATTAATTTCCATTTATCAACCTCACCAGCCCTACCAAACCCTACTACAAATACACTTTTAAAATATTGGATCATGCTACATGTACCAATTTTTTTTTTTTTTATCTAATCCCTTACCGGCTACTCACAATAGAGGGTAGGAACCACATTTTGAATTTTTTTTAATTCACGTAGGGTTTGCGTGCATGTGAGAGAGACTAAACAATTCGGTAAACTTTTGATTGTACAAATAGAATTATTCTAAAATATTTGTCAAATCAATTTTACATTTATGATATAGGGCTCATCAGGTTGACAAGGCAACCTAGCATTTGTGGTTGATTATCTTTACTTTTTATGTTATACAGCTTAAGCATGATTATTGTGTTAACAATTGTTGTCACTAATTAATTATCTTAGTAGATCATCATTATTCACGAAAGTATAGTCTTATTTTTAGTGGAAATTACATATAACCCTACCTTTAAAGATTCCATTTCATAAATCATATGCAAGGTTTAACATTTCAAAAATCAGATATTTTACTAATTAATATATTATGATTAAATAAATATATTATTAAATTAAACTAATCTATAAGACAACCCTACCTCCCTCTCTCCCCCCCCCTCATTTTCCCCAATTTCTCTCTCGTCGCTTTCCCCTCTTTCGTCCCCGGACACAATCGTCGCGATTGTCGCCACCACGACGATCGTCACAACCGTCACCACCACGAACGTCGCAACTATCATAACCGCCCCCACCAACACTAAAATCACCACACCCCAACACCGGTGCATCAAGAAGATGCTCCTATTGTCGAAACTGCGCAGCGCGGCCTTGAAGTCCCCACTGCAAATGGCGGTGTCTTTCTCCAGATGGCGTAGAGAGGTGCAACGAGGCGGCGTTGACGTACGGAGAGGCGCAGCGAGGCGATTCGATCTGCTGTACGGTGGTCGGCGGCGACGGTAATGGTTGTGGATGGTGGTTTATGTGAGAAGCTTTCAATTTTGCGTCTGATTTGAAATTTTGCTTCTGACTGGTGGTTGTTTTACATTGTTTTGGTGGTTTTGCTATTTTGACGGTGGGTGTGGTAGTCGACGGTGGTGGTCGTGGTAGTGGGTGTGGTGGCGATGGTGAGATGTTTGTGGTGATGGATCTGGTGCGTTTTTTTTTTTTTGATCTGTGGTGTTGTCGTCGAGAGGAGGTGGTGGTTTGGCGACGATGGTGGATTTTTTCTTTGTGGCTTGCGGGTGATTTTCATATGTGAGGTGTTGGTTGTAGGGGCGACGGTGGATCTGGTGGCAATTTTTGTGTGGTGGTACAGGTGGCGGTCGACAGTGGTGGTGAAGTGTTGGTGGTGGTCGTGGTTGTGGCAAATAATTTTTTTGGTTGGTCGTGGTCGCAAGTGTCGGTGGTGGTCACAGATTATTTGATTAAGTGTGACCACCAAATTGGTTAATCTGTGACCATGTGACCAATGATTTGGATAATTTGTGACTAAAAAATAATATGTGACCTAAGAAATTGTTAATCCGTGACCAATAATTTGATAATTTGTGACTATATGATAAATTGTGACTTATAATAATTATAATTTGTGACTGATGAACAAATTGTGACTTATGAAATTTTTGAATCGTGACCGTAAATAATTTGTGACCTTAAAATTTTGATTTGTGACCTCGAAAATGAATTGTGATCTATAAAATCTTTGATTTGTGACTTCAAAATAATATGTGATCAATAAATAAATATGTGACCAAATTGTATATACCTGTGACCTTTATATGATTAATTAATTAAATCATAAATAAAAATTAATAAAAATCTGATTTTTGAAGTTTGAAACTTATTTTCTTATTATTGAAATAGATCATACTTAACATCTTACTTATGAAATTTTCCCTTATTTTTATTAGCATATCCTTGATGTGGTTGGGTCATGTCAATTGGATCTTATCAATTCATTTTGAAATAGTGACTTGATGGGAGACTGTGTGGTTAAAAAATAAAAATAAAAAAAGTTTTATATTTGCGTGTAATATTATTTTACTGAAAATGTGCAATTGAAAATAAAAAGGAGAAAAATGTATTTTAAAAATAATGGAGACCAAACAAGGGCTTAATTCTTTTCATAATAGCTTGCTCGGGCATTAGCACGGTTGGAGCAACTCATAGATCCCTATAGCGGAACCCAGCGTGGACGACCATAATGACGGGGTAAACTCTCTATACGACTTTTGCTTGGATCAAGTCCTTAATGTAACATTGACTTTTGACACATTGCTTGAAAAGCAATCTTGTAGTGGTTTTTTATATTTTTATATTCAATATGCCCAAATCATCTAGGACTCAACAACGAATGGTTCATCGATAGTATTTTTTGTTTCTGGACCGAGTATTTTACTTGCTAGACACATTTTGATATCTACAAGTATAATTAGGATGAAAGCCACCCATAATAAATAAATAATAATTTTGGTGTCACACCAAGGATACCATATGTAATTTTCCGCACAATAAGGGTTCATTTTGGTGGCAAATCTTTATATAAACGACCAAATTTCATTAGATTTCATAGCAAGACTTCATACAACCTTCAAACATGAGGTTGGCTGCAGTACTTCTGTTTTTGGCAACTGAATTTGTGACTTGTCATGCAGATGGCTATATAGAGCGAGTGACCCAACAAATCCATCTCCTCCGTCCGCGGTTAGGTGCAGCCAGCTATTGGATTCAGGATGTCGACTGCCTCAGTTGGCATCTAGCAGTGGAAACAAACAACATTTGCAATTGGAAACTGGTGCCCGAGGAGTGTGAACAATATGTTGGCCATTACATGCTAGGCCAACAATACAGTAAAGATTGTGAAATTGTGGCAAACACTGCAATTGAATATGCCAAGAGCCTCACACTTGTTGGTGATGGGAAGGATATTTGGATTTTTTTAAACATTTTTGGAGCACATTATAATGGCATTTTTCCCCATATCTCATTATTCTACAATACAAAAATAATAAAAAATACAAAAAGTTGAGTTGCTTTGTAAGACTTCAATTTTCCATTATTGTACCGTTGAAAATAATTGGGCAAAATTATCCTCAACTACCCTCTACAAGTGATGCCATGAACCACAAGATCGTATCAATGGCAGCTTGGGAAATTGAGGTGAAACATTCATTGAAAAGTCAATACCAAAACATCATAATGCAGCAAGATTTATAAGCGCGGGGACCATCAATTCTGAAAATGAGAAGAAAAAATGGGCAAATAATGGGGGCTTAAACACTATTTATTTACTGTTGAGAAATAAGAATCAAACAGGGGCTTAATATGCCAATTTTTCTAGGACCCAACGTTCGAAAAAATATTGGGCTAATGATTTGAAGCAAATATCATATTGCTATTTCATACTTTTTTCATCAAGCAAATAGTGTTGTGAGTTTGTTAATGCGATGAATGGTCGAAAGTTGTCGCAAAATACATTCTGTGACTTGTACAGCGCGTCAACGCCTGCAGCAAACATATTATCGTCGCGAATTATTTTTGCAACAAAATCTCTAATTATGCGACAACATTTTTGTGTTGCGATTTCGATATTTTTTTGTAGTGCATATGTAATTTTCTGCAAAATAAAATTTGGTGGCAAAGCTCTCTATAAACAACCAAATTTTATTAGATTTCATGACAAGATTTCAAACATGAGGTTGGCCGTTGTAATTTTGTTTTTGCCACTTCTCATGCAGATTGCTTTATAGAGCAATTAATCCAACAAATCCATAATCCTCTTCCTGCTTTGAAATTGTTCAACATTCGAAGACTGGTTGTCCTCAAGGAATTGGCTTCATATTCAGAGCTATATAAAAGAGAAGATTTCGTAGATTTATCAGTTTATATATAGGTCCCTTGAGAGACCTGGAGTCAATTAATTTTCCTATCTCACGTAGAAGCTCTTCCAAATTACAATGGTCATCCCGAACACAATTTAAATGACTAAAAAGATTTAAAAGGAGGCCTTCTTAAGAAACATTTATAGCACAGAAGGTTTGAATTTTTCTGATATCACAATTCTTAGTCTCCACTCCACGATCCAAGATTAAGCACTACTCACATTTTGAGAGATAAGTAACAAATTAGTGTATTATATCACGCATTTCGCAAGAAATTTTACTTGCATCATCTTTGAACTCTTGAAAGAAAGATCGCATTGCTAGGTTTCTCGAGGTAGTGCATTTATACCACAATTTTTATTACTAGCACCATATTTTTATTTTATTTAAAATTTCCAATATTTGCTCATTGTAAAATTTTGTCCATGTATCTTTTTATTTAAAAATAAAATTCATATATTTAATATTGTATTAATTAGCAAATCTTATTTTTGATGTTGATTTCGGTTAAAATATCCTCTCTGTGCGCACTTTAAAATGAGGGCGAAAAAATATGTCACACTTTTGTATTTGTTACTTATTAAAAAATATGATTGGATAATAAGTTATATTTTACACCTTTGAATTGGCTTATTTGACGGAAATTATTTTGAGATATGAGATGTGCTAATTAATAAAATATTGAATGTGAAACTAAAAATTTAAAGTTTAGGATATAAGGGCTGCAGTAAGCAAAATTTATGAACCTTAAATAAAATTAAAATATGATGTAACAAATATAAAAATAGTGTGAATATAATTACTCTAAATTTATTAAATTTCATTTAGAAATAGACTATAAATTTATTGCCATAAATAGTCAGCGCAATATGTTTAGGTATGTACATATGAATCTTCCTGATTTTTCATTTTTCATCATTGATGACATATTTGATGAATCTAAAAGCACGTTTATGAAGTGTTTATAAATAGATAAAAACGATTAATGAATATATATGTAGCACTTGTGAATTCCTCAAACTATATAATATGATTTGATTATTTATAAACAAGTTTCAATACCCACATCGATATGGCATGTCAATCAATCTAGTCTGCCACACTTCAAAGCATAGTTTTATATGCATGTCAAGACTATCAATTTATTTAAATTTTTGCGACCAATATCATATGTGATGGAGCCGAAATATCTCCTTGCCAAATCCTATATTTTGCCCTTAATTAGGTTTTTGGGTTTTTGGGTTTTTAAATACTATTTAAACACTTAAAATGAGTTACCATTTTATTGGTCGAATTTGATTATTAAAAAAATTGAAAGATTTCTTATATTTTTGTGGTTGAATCTTTTCGTCATCCAGATGCATAAGTAATGAACTATGATTTAAGTTTCATTTTTGTCATATACATTAAAATATTTTTTTCTTACCAACAACAATTTATTATTCAAGAAAGTAAATTTTAACTTACTTTATTAAAATCAATAACTTTAACCTTAGCCAAACATAATCTAATCCTCTGATGGGCAGACCAAAATGAAGAAAATGCTGACGCAAAATAAATAAAAGGAAAATTTGCCCCATTAGCCCTCAACCAATGTTGATAAGCATGTTAGTTATCAATACTTAAAAATGAAACAAGTTGATTCCTAACTTTGTGTTTCAGTTGCATAATCATTTCTCAAAGTATGTAAACCAATCGAGTTCCTCATTAAATTGTGTTCCTCATGAAAATATGGCTTACTTCAAATTTATGAAAATGACACTCTATATACCATATGGTGGGTCAAGATTCTAAACTAACAATGTATGTATTGATTTAGAAAATGAAAAAGAAAATTACGTTTTGATGAACCATACCACTTCTTCTCTTAAAAAGAGAGAACTTGAGATTCACTATTCATTTTTGTCACACTGATTTTCACACTTGACTTGGTTGGAACTGATTTGGTTTAATTATTTATTTTTTCTTGTGTCTTATATTCCGTATAAACTCTTCCACCGTGAGTCTTTCAATTCTCATTCTTCATTTCCAAGACTCCACCCTTCACTCCCCTCCCAAAAAAAAAAAAAAACATCACTACTTCTCTTAAAAGAGAGAACCCGAGATTCACTATTCATTTTTGTCACATTGATTTTCACACTTGACCTGTTTAGAACTTGTTTGGTTTTATTATTTGTTTTTTCCTATGTCTCTTCTGTTAAAGTTAAAAAGGAAAGGCTATAATAATAATAAATGAATGAATTATCTAGAATCCGTATAAACTCTGCTACTGTGTCCGCGAGTTTTTCAATTCTCATTCTTCCTTTCCAAGACTCCACCCTTCACTTCCCTCCCAAAAAAACCTCTCCAAATTCCATCTTCACACAGGGAGAAAAAATCGTCCACAATTTTGCTTGTGCCTTCAACCTAATTCCAATTTTTCTGTCGATTGTCGGGAAGAAAACCCTACAATTTGTACCAATTATCCTAGGGTATGTTCTTCTGAAATTTGTTTTTTGTATTTTTTTATATTTTCTTGCGATTTATTTAACCTATGTTGTTCGTCTTTCTGTTTGTAGATCAAAATTGACCGCGGTTCGTCTTTCTTTATGTCGTTCGTTTTCTGTATAGTCATTCTTTTTCTGTGTATATGTGAAAATCATAGATCAGTATGTTTGATGGTTTCCATTTTCTAGGTTTTTTTCCCTTAACCTCATGGTTATGATTTTATCTGCTTCACTATTAACTTTGATTTGATATTTGTGTAGGGCTAGGAGCTCCAGCAATTTTTAACTATATGAGTGGTTCTTGTTGGATTTTTGGATCAAAAGCTCTACATTTAGAGCTCTCAAATATTTGTTGAGTTCACGGTCAATGGGAGGAGGTGAAAAGAGATTTTTACAAAGCAAAAATAAGAATATAAACTCTTATTTTCTGGTAGAAAACCAGAGGAGAAGAGTAAGCTTTAAGGCTACATTATTTATATGTTTTCTTCTTAAAAAATGAGTTATACAAATGGTTGCATATATAGAGCAAGTTGCTAGTCTTCTATCAACTACACTACCTACTCTTATACTACCATACCTTGACAATACATTGCTTACTGTCATATGACATCAAACTCTACTAAAATAGCATACAAAATAGGCCTAATTTACATCTTTCAAAGGAGTTAGACATCAACCAAATATGTAATCAAATCTAAAATATATTTTTGAGTGACAATTAAATGTCACAACTTCAACACTCCCCCATGACATTTTGTTGGAACTTTCAAAAATTTCTACCATTGCTGGAAATCATCGAAGCATTCTTCTTCATGCTCATGCCATTTTTCATTTTTCTGGTTTGGTGACTGGAAGTTCGAGTTCTTTTGGTTTTATTTGATTCAAGCTCTCTTTGTTGCAACTCTCTTTTGTAGTTGATCAACTCTTTTAGTCTTGAATCAACCTTACCCAAAAAAAACATTTCATCTTGCATCATTTCCTCAGATTTGCTATTATTGAAATCAGGGGTGGCTACTACTTCATATCAGATTCTCCAAAGGGATGCTGCTGATCTTTTTTTTTTTTTTTTTTTCCTTTCAGATTTTGGCTTCCTTCCAGCCATTTCCTTCACCATCTTAGATCAAATTTTTTCAGGGGCAATTACTGATTTTTGGCTTGGCTGAGCTTACCAGATTTTGCATATTGCTTAACTGGATTCACTCCCATTTTTTCAGCCATTACCAACACTTATAAAACACGATTTTGACAGCATTTTTTGTAGCTCATTCATCTTCATTCTTCTGGCATTTTTTCACATGGTATATGACTTTACCCTGCCGGGTTTCGAGCTTACTAGATTCAACCAGATTCACTCATTCTTCGCTAACCAAATTCAGCTTCTTCATCACACCAGTTTTCCTCATCAGCTTACCAGTTATCATCTTTTTCATCAAATACCATATTTCAACATGAGCTTACTGGCTTGCCATTTTGTATACCGGATTTCATCAATTTTTTCTTCAATTTCTTCAACTTTTTTTTTTCAAATTTCTGGCCATTTTTTGCTGCTGAATCATGCCTTTGAAATATCGATTTTTTGTTCAATTTTGCAAGCATACTGGATTTTGAACATGCATACCGAATTTCATATTTTAGCATACCGGATTTCAGCTTTGATTTACCGGATTTCAATTTTGAACTGAATACCGAATTTAGTTTTGACTTGCATACCGTATATTGGCTTACCGGATTTCAAAGAATTTTAGGTAGCATACCGGATTTTGCAATACCGGATTTCAATTGCATGCTGTATTTCAACTTTTAATTACCGGATTTCAGCTTCCTTGCCACTTACCGGATTTCAATGTCACATACCGGATTTGGGAAAATCGAATATTCCTTCACTTACTGTATTTCAGCATACCGATTTTAAGCTTACGGAATATTGAGCTTCTTCTTCAGCATCTTGTACCGGATTTTCTCGAATTTTCAGCACCTTCAACAGCTATTTATCTTCAATTTTTTCATGGCCAATGTTTAGTTTTTCAACTCTAAATCCTTGCTAGCATACCAGATTTTTCATTTTATCAGCACCAGATTTTCTCATTTTTTCAGCATTTTAACAGCACCTTCACAGCAACTTTGCAACCATTTCAACATGCCGATATTTGCTTTGTTTTCAGCCACTTTCAACACTATCAAGGATCAAATTTGACTCCCAGGGTTGCTGCTGAAACTTTGGCATCAAACTGGATTTTTCAACAATTTTGGCTGCCCTTTTTACAGCTTCTTCTGGTTCCATTTTCAGCCTTTTTTGTGGCCCTTTTCTTCTTCATTTTTTTGCTCTTTTCAGGCCCCTTCATAACATTTTCAACTCTGATACCACCGTTGGGTTTTTTGATCAAAAGCTCTACATTTAGAGCTCTAAAATATTTGTGGAGTTCATGGTCGATGGGAGGAGATGAAAACAGATTTTTACAAAGCAAAAATAAGAGCATAAACTCTGATTTTCTGGTAGAAAACCAGAGGAGAAGAGCAAGCTTTAAGGCTACATTTTTATATGTTTTCTTCTTAAAAAACCAGTTATACAAAGGGCTGCATATATAGAGCAAGTTGCTAGACTTCTATCAACTACACTACCTACTCTTATACTACCATACCTTGATGATACATTGCTTACTGCCAAATGATAGCAAACTCTACTAAAATAGCATACAAAATAGGCCTAACTTACATCTTTCAAAGGAGTTAGACATCAACCAAATATGTAACCAAATCTAAAATATATTTTTGAGTGACAACTAAATGTCAAAAATTCAACAGTTCTTCTACTTATATACATGCTTGAAACTTACTTTTACACATAGCAAAATCCTTTTTAGTTCATCAAATACACATTACTATATGTGAGACAGAGTGGTAAGGGTACAAAATGCTATTCTTTTGTTGTCATGTATACGGTGCAAAAATTGATCGGACCATGCCATCTATGTTTTCTATTATTATATTCCACGCGAGTAAGTTTGATGTGAGAAACTTACGTTTTCAATGTTGAAAATCTGTATTCCCACGTATCCTATCACCTTGCAATATTTATCTTACTTGAACATTGGTCAAATTTTTCTTGTAACATATCTAAACTTTACTGTGATGAAGCAAATAAACCAGTTAATTCATAGTTTCATATATTGATCCCAACTTACATGTCATGTGATTTAAATAGGAAAATGAAAGTTACGGGGATAGCGCTAGACTGTTACTAGATCACCGTTTTTAATTTGACCTTACGTGCGAAATAAATCTAATCAAAGCAACAAGTCACTTTTAATTAGTTTCTAGATGTTTAACCAAAGAAGTCCAATTCCCTAAGTTTGAATACCGTAATTAACAAATTGGAAAGCAGTAAAGAACATAAGTTTTGATGACGGAGAAACCCAATATGAGTAAAAACTCCGGGACCAAACCAGTTACCTCCACTATAAACAATGTGTGTTACAATGATTCCAGCCTAGTTTCACTAGCTATTGTAAATTCTGCAACTCCAAGATCTGCTGTTCATTCAAGCTTTGCGATCTACTATCGTAGACACTATCTAGACAACTTGCTAGATCTTCCACTCTATCTTATGTAGCTTTCAATTTCTATTGCACTCCAAACTCACAATCTTCCCCCAAGATCCGCCCTCCAGTCCTACAATCTTTTGCACACGTTTTTACCAAGTGGAAAATAGGAATATCCTATTCTTGTTATTCTTATTGCGCTTGAATCCATTCCTTAAAGTGTTAAAGAAGCTGGGTGTTTTGGATTATGAATCTTTGATGTTTTTCCAAAATCGGGTTGCTGGATCTTAAGAATGAATGTAGATGAATTCACCAATAAATTACTTCTTGGATCTCTTAATAGATGTTAAGAAGACGTTCTCAATATGAAACACAATGTAGCAACAACACCTTTTTCGTGCAAGACAACCTTATTTATATATAGGGCAAAACGGGTGTTATGGGTTGTGTGAAACTCTTCAAAATCGCGACTTAAGTTTATCCATATAATACTGTCGCTCGAGTGAGGGGGACATTTAGCTTGAGCGACGGGCGGGCGAGAAGCAAGCGATGAAGGTTTTGCATAGGCCGTTCGAGCGACGTCCTGGTGAGCAGTTAGCGACATTTTGACCATTCTTCCACTTCGTTCCAAACTTGTTCTCGAACCCTAATCTACCCTATCGAACTATACATAATTGCAACCAAGTTCTAGACTTTTACAAGTGTTCAATTAAGTCATTTTTGTTCACAAACATGCCAATTACAATATTGAACCTAACAGAAAAGGTAACAAAATTAAATATGAGCTTGACAAAACCAGTGGCATTATCAAAGTGAGTAATTATTTCATCTATTTGCCTTGAATATTGAAATTACTTAATCCTTAAGAAATATAAGTACTTCAAATGCCTGGTCCTCAGTTTTAGCAAAATGGACAGGAACTAAATTCATTTTTGTTCACCAATTGTAGAAGGCTAATCCACCATCTACATTTCAAGATATGCTTTTATGTTTATGCTCATTATGCATGTCTTAAGCGACTTGAACATTTTATCTTTTCTCATACTTCAAAGATCTTCATTTTCATCCACATTGACATTTCATTTGGAATGAAATGTGTAGACATTAAAAAAAATGTGTATAATAATAATTAATGGATTGGGTCGATTTCACATAATTAGCCCGCCTAAGTCCATTAAAACTAAAATCTATTAGAGCCCACGTAAAAGAAGTCCATGAAAAAGGTCCATCCTACTTTTAAAATTAAATTAAATCAAATCAAATATAAAAAAAATCAAATCATGGGTGGTTACAAAGTGGTTACCATTTTCTCAATAAATAGGACCAAAGGTCTATGCAAAAAAAATAAAATAAATAAATAAATAAATATATATATATATATATATATATATATATATATATCTACAGAAAATTTCACAAGTGCAGAAGAAATCCAAAGCCGGTGGAAGAGAATAAACTCTCTCAAGCCAAGTCCAGAAACACCAAGAAGATCAAAGTCTTCTTCAAATTCAAAGAAATTCAAGAAGGTCCAAGTCTTCTTCAAATCAAATCCAAGTCCAAGTCCCAAAATTCAAATCCAAGTATCAAGCAAGCCAAGTTTTCCATAAATCAAGTCTGCAACAAATTTCGAAATCCAGAATCCAAGTCACGTGGCCCCTCGTCTTCAAGCATTCAAATCATTAATTAGAGAATTTTGCAATATTTGCTAATGCAAGAAGATCAGTATTCACTTGTATTTTCTCAAAATACAATTTGTAATGATTTCTGTATTTTAATACACAATTTGTCGTACAAAATGTTTATTCTTTTTGTCAATGTATACATCGATATCACTTTTTATCTTGGTATTTCACGCCTGCTGCTGTGCGGTTTTCATCTTATCATGGTCAGGGGCGGAGGGGGGGTCCGGAGGGAGTCCTGGACCCCCCATTTTCGTTTGACAATTTTTTTTTTTTTTACTTTAAAATTTATCAAAACTGTTAATATTTTTCTGCTGAGAAATGTAGCATAGAACGAGTAAAAGAGTAAAAATCAGGTTGAAGATCGTGGATTTTGTTTGAATTAGCATTATATTCTTTAAAATGGCACCTCTGATCATGTTTTGTTCTGTTGTGGATCATTATTAACTTGTTTGGAATATCCACAATCAATGACTCTTAACTAAGTGATAATGTGTTCATGTCAGGCCTTTGTCAAAATCTCAAAAGTCGAGGGCATACTTTAAGAGGTTTCAGGTCAAGTATAAGAGAAGGAGAGGTGAAGTATAAGCTTTGTGTTCTGAATTTTTATGCGCTATTTGATGCAATAGTTAATGAATTCATAGTGTATGGTTCTATTGAGTGATTTATACTTTATATAGTATTTTTTCTGTGTTATGCGCATTATTTCATTCAAAAAAAAAATTCGGGGGCAGCCCCGGTACCCCCCCACCCCTTCATCTATATATCTTCAAATTTGGACCCCCCATTTCAAAAAACCTGGCTCCGCCACTGATCATGGTAGTGGTTGATGCAAATTTCCGTATGTTTTTATTTATATGAACACTGTTTCAACTTTGCCAATTTTCTTGTTCAGGTTTTACTTTACGCACGCACTTCTTGCCTTTGGGCACTTCGTTCATTTCAATGAAATTTCTTGGCATTGTCGTATTTCTACCTAAAATCACTACCCCCGTTTCTAAGTTTTTACTCTTGTAGCTTGCATTGCATGATTTTCCTCATAAAGAACTTTTTTCTGGGACTTGTGTCCAGTTTTTGTGCACCTGTTGTGGGGAGTCGATGAAGGGTGGTTTTATTTTTAAACATTTATTTAGGTTGATAGAGTTCTCTACTCATTAGTTGTCTATCCATACAACTATGGTCTCATACCAAGCACCATTTGTGATGACGGCGATCCTGTAGTTCTAGTCTTGATGTAGGTTTCTTTCATATTTACTAAGTGTGCTCTTATAACGTTACTTGGTAATTCCTATTCTGACAAAAAACTAATTAATAGTACTCAAAATGGATTCATTCTTTAACAGGAACATGTACTGCCTGGTACTTACCTTCGTGCACGTGCAATTGAATTGATGCCCATAATAGATCAGGTAAATGTCTTTTTTGTGCAATTCAGAGTTCTTAATGCCTTTTAGTGGAGCGTGCTCTATTTGTCATACTACTTGTTGGAAAATTTAGATCTGCATAAATTATATTCAAATAACATACCTTTTATGTGCATAAAACCGGACAAAATTTGACTTATCAAAATCGAATACGTAAAGTAGAAACAAGAAATGCATGAATATGAATTTTGTCGAGGCAAGAGTTCGACTCTTTCTGCTTAAGACGATAATGTCTCGCACGGGTGCTAACGACTTTTCGGTATTCGTCTCCCAAGATATAACCACGTCTCACAATAGGAGCACACCAAATTACGTAGACTAACGAACCTACTATGTTTTGAACCCTCGTTATATGACAATTGACTTCAAGTAAATACAGAATTTTGAAGTGAATGTGCATTAGTATGATAATGCAATCATGAAGTGAATGAATGAATAAAACAAACACATGGGATCTATATATAGATGTTGAAAATGTTTGTCTCATAAGACACAATCTATGGAAGAGACAACTATTGGAATTAGTCTCTATATTTGAAGAGATATATCTCTTGAAAAATGATAATGCCAAAAGTCATAATCTATCATATAGAAAGACACATCAGCCAAATAATTTCTAGAATATTCCATAGTGTTCTACGTAATTTTTCAATAATTCACATATTTAAGTGATTTAAATTTGGCTTAATTTTCCATTCGCCAAATAATAACTTCCACTTAAATAATTAAGAATTGGTCAAAACCAATTTCATTTACAAATTTCCAACACTACTTTCAAAGACAGGTTTGAAAAATTGACTCTCATTTTGGTGTTTAACTATTGGATAGGTCAATCTACTTTAATTTTGCGATAATATTGATAGACTGTACTTGTTATAATCATACCCTTTCAAAGAGATCTATAATCAGCATATTGTTTACTTTTTCAGTGTTTCTATAATCTTAGAAATTTGTAGTAGTCTTAAAGTTGGTAGTTAGATTCTTCTCCTATGTAAATTTGGAACTGCTTTCATTTGGTTTGAAAAATAATTTTCCACTGAATTGGGCTACAGGTTGAAAGGGATGACAAAATAATTGTCGTATGTGCTGACTCTAGAAGCAGTTTTTGTTGCATATTCATGGGGCATTCTTGGTTAGACACATGAGATTAGGAAATTAGGTTAGATCGAAATTTTGGGAGAATATGGGGGTGTTAGTGAGTGCCTAAAGGACATACATTAATGGACACTAGGGAAGGACCATGGAGCTTTTTATATGATACATAAGGATTTGATTTTTTAAACAAAAATGATGCTGAAGTGTCTTTCTAGAATTACCTTTAGGTTTGTGATCTAATACTAACAAGCACTTTTTTTTCCCAATTGGAGGATGAATACATTTACCATGAAAGCTTGGGCTGGTAGGACTTAAGATATATTTTCTTTGGTACGAGGATTCATGAATTCCTTTAATCTCATTGAACAATTTTGGTTTCAGATATATTCTTTAGGCAACAATCTAATATGAAGGATCTTAAGGTGAAATGGTGGAACTGCAGGATGATAAGTGAACTGAAATGAATTAATCATACAAGATTAAACAAGATTCAACCACAGCAAACAATAGTAAGAAATTTAAGTGCGAAAATAACAAATCAACACAAAGGATTTCTTTCGGCCGAAGCACCAGAGGTTCGGCGACCACATCTAACGTCTAATCCCCTGTTGAGCATCCATTTAAATGAATAAAGCTCGGTTGCACTATAAGCCAAACAATCGGCAGCAAGAATAAACAATAAGTTCTAGAAAGTTCAAAGATCAAGCCACTAAGACTTATCTTTCAGAGAGGGCTTTGGACTATATCACGATTCACCAAGAACGCACGAAAGATCACTCAGATCTGCCCAAATCTTCTACTCACAATGAATCACACAGATTCGTCCACTCAAAAGGACCATACAACATTGCCGTATATAGATCTAACTATTATAGATCCTCTCCCAAGTTTATAACACTAGAAAACCCTCAAGAACACTAACCCTAAACACCAAGTATAGGTTTTCTCACAGAGAAAGAAAAACGAGAGAGTTGAAGAGGCGATAGTGAAAATCTCATGCAATTGATCTGCCTTTTCAGTAAAGTCACGAGATTTTAAGGGTAGGAGTCTCTAGAACCTAATCGGACAGTCTCTGAGACTCCACGTGTCAAGATCTTGTTGAATGCATCCACTAATTAAGTTGTCATTTGTAGAACACGATTTTTCTCTATTTTGGAAGCACACTTCTTCAAGTCACAGGTCAGCCGTTCGATTCCCAACAATCTCTACCTTGCTTCCAAAATTTTAAGGCTATAGTGCAGCCAGGAGCTTCACCAACATTTATAATTTCATTTGCTCCATGTAGCTACATAGTCAGTAAATAGAATCAATAGATAATATCTTTAAACAATTGTGAAACTCGTTTAAAGGTATCACTTTAGTTCCCATATCTGATGGATTATACAGAGTAGAAATCTTATTAATTTTCAACAACCCTTTTGAGATAATATCCCTTATAAAATGGTATTTTACATCAACATGTTTTGTTCTATCATGGAACATGGAATTCTTACTCAAATGGATTGCACTTTGATTGTCAGAGTACAAAATTGGATTGGTGTCAAAAAACCAAGTTCATTTAATAAACCATGCAGCCAGATGCCTTCTTTAATAGCATCATTGGCTACAATATACTCAGCCTCGATGGAAGATAGAGCAACAATTTTTTGTAACTGAGATTTCCAACTTATCACAGTGCCACACAAAGTGTAAAAATAAGATGAAGCTGATTTTCTATTGTCTCTATTTCCAGCAAAATCAGAATCTGTATAACCTTTTAAAATTACCCCATCTTCGTCCATTTTAAACAATAATCCTAAATTAGATGAACCCTTTAAGTATCTCAATAACCACTTCAATGCTTTCCAATGAGTTTAACCAGGATTTCCCATAAATCTACTTAAAACACTAATACTAAAAGCCAACTCAGGTCTGGTGTAAATCATTAAGTACATGACTGAACCAATAGCATTAGCGTAGGGAATATTTGACATTCTCTCAAATTCATCTTCAGTTTTAGGACATGAATCAGATGTTAATATAAAGTGATTAGCAAAGGGTAAAGGCACAGGTGTACAATCTAAGATATTAAACCTTTTAAGGATCTTATTCACATACTCTTGTTGACTTCAGAACAAACAATCAGATTTCTCATCTCTTATGATTTGCATGCCAAGTAATTTCTTTGCAGGACCAAGATCCTTCATAACAAATTTTGATTTTAATTTGTGTTTAATTTCATCAATCTCAGATTCATTTGCACTAGCTAAAAGCATGTCGTCAATATAAAGTGCAAGATACAAAGAATCTTTACCCCCACTACCTTTACAATAAAGACATGTATCATAATTGCTTCTACTAAAACCAAGTTTCAAGACAAATGAATTGAATATTTTATACCATTGTCTTGGAGCTTATTTTAGGCCATACAATGATTTTTTTCAGCAAATATAGTTTTTTCAGGATTTCCTTTAACAAATCCTAAAGGCTAATACATATTAATTTCTTCATCCAGTTCACCATAAAGGAATGCAGTTTTTACATCTAATTGATCAAGTTTCCATTTAAATTGCACAACTAAAGCAAGTATGCATCTTATGGTAGTATATTTTACTACAGGGGAAAAAATCTCAGCATAGTCTACATCCTCCTTTTGTGTGAAACCCTTAGCTACAAGCCTGACTTTGTATCTAATATTATTAGTGCTACCTTCCCATTCCTTTATCTTATAGATCCACTTACAATCAACAAGTTTCTTATCCTTAGGCCTATCAACCAATTCCCAAGTCTTATTTTTATATAAAGAAGGCATTTCTTCTTCCATAGCTTTTAACCATAGCTTAGACTCTTTAGAATTTAATGCTTCATGATAGGAACTAGGGTCAGATCCAATTTCTTCTTGGTAAGTAAACAGAGACACAAAGTCATCATTATTGAACCTAGCAGGAGGCCTAATTTGCCTCCTATCTCTATCTCTAGTGAGCTGGTATTCAGCTACAGGAGAATCAATGTTTTCATATTGTTCAGGTTCAGCCACTTCAGGCTCATTAATATTCTGGTAAGCCACATCGATTTCTGTTTCTAGAGGGGCAGAACTGGTATTATCAATTTTAATAGGCTCCACCTCAATTTGGACATCATTCTCAGTCAATTTCCCTTTTATCCCTTCTAGACACGGCATACATGACTCGTTAAAGATCACATCCCTTCTTATTATAAACTTGTAACCCTTTTCCCCATTAACCCACAACCTGTAACCTTTTACATTTTCAGTATAGCCCAAAAACACACATTTAAGAGACCTAGGTTCAAGTTTCCCTATGTTTTGATGAGCATATGAAGCACAACCAAATGTTTTCAAGTAAGAATAGATCACAGGTTTTTGTGTCCACACAGATTTAGGCACATCAAAATTTAAAGCACTTGTAGGACTTCTATTAATCAAATATGCAGCAGTTTTAACAGCTTCGCCCTAAAATAATTTGGGTAAGCCAGAACTCAAAAGCATGCACCTTACTTTATTTAAAAAAGTCCTATTCATTCTTTCTATAGTGCCATTTTGCTGGGGTGTGTAAGTTACAGTTTTATGTCTTAAAATGCCATGTAACTTGCAAAAATCATTAAACTCATAATTGCAAAATTCTAGTCCATTGTCTGCTCTCAAAGTTTTTATTTTCAAATCAGTTTGATTTTCAACTTGGGTTTTCCAATCTTTAAATTTAGTAAATGTTTCATCTTTAGTTTTCAAAAGAAAAACCCAAATTTTTCTTGAAAAATCATCAATAATCAGCAAGTAATATTTGTAACCAGACAATGTAGGAGTGGATGTAGGGCCCCACAAATCAGAATGTAAATATTCTAGAATTTGTTTTGATTTATGAGTACTAGAGGGAAATGGTAGTTTTGACTGTTTACCAATCAAGCATTGTTCACAATTGGAGAATTCACCAATGTTTGATTTTCCAAATACACCTTTTTTATTAAGAGCCTTTAATCCTTTTAGCCCAATGTGACCAAGTCTACTATGCTACAACTCTGCAAGGTTGTATTAATCATGTAAAACTGCTGCAGACAAACCTATTAAAGGTTTTGCATTTAAAAAATATAGACCATGTCTCTTTGGGATAGAAGTGATTATATCACTACCCCTAAAGATTTGTATCTGTCCTTGACCCAACTTTATGTCAAACTCCATATCATCTAACATCCTTAAGGAGACCAGATTTCTTTCTAATTCAGGAACAAATCTGGTATTTTTCAAAAGTAAAATTCTACCATTTTCTAAAAGAAGTTTTATAGTCCCAACATCTTTAACTTTGCAGGTCATGTTGTTTCCCATGATAACTTAATCCCCTTTTGTCTTTTTCAGATTTAAAAAATTGTTTTTATTTGGGCACATGTGGAAAGAACAACCTGAGTCAAAAATCCATTCTTGATTAAGGTTTCTTTCAACATTAACAAGGACAAGGCCATTGTCAATCTGTTGTTTATCATAGGAAATCAAAGCATTACCTTCACTTGTCTTTTTTTCTTTTAAATCATTTTGTTTCTTAAAACAATATTTTGCAAAATGACCTAGTCTCCCACAATAATAACATTTATTTCCTTTAGCCTTGTTTTTAGATTTAAACTTATCAAAGTTCCTTCTCATAGGCTCATTAGAAAATTTTGAATGAAAGTCAGATTTTCCAACACCTTTGCTTTTCAGTAAAAAGTTTTCTCCATGTTGGTTATTGATAGAATCAGATTTAAGTTCAAGAACCCTATTTCTCAAAGAGTTTATTATAACATCAGTGGTAAGCTTATCCCTACCATATTCTAGGGCATTCTTGAGGTCTTTATGTCTATCACTAATGGAGTTTAACAACACCACAGCCAATTGATCTTCTGATAAATTTTCTTCACAGTTGGTTAGGTCTGGGTCGACTTAGTAAACATATCAAGATTTTCATCCAAATCTACAGTGGGGTTCATCTTATAGGAGAAAAACTGTTTAAGTAGAAAACATTTGTTTGGAACAGTCTTAGGCTTATATTTAGCCTTCAGTTTTGTCCACGGTTCTTCAGCAGTTTTAGTTTCACCTATAAACCTAATCACATTGTCAGAAAGGTACAAGAAAATGGTATTCCAAGCCATCTCTTCTAATTCAGTTCTTTTTGTCTCAGTGAGTTCAACAGGTCAAGAATTGTCAAGAGCTTTAGCACATTTTAATTGCATTAAAATAGCTTTCATTTTCTGGCTCCACATGTTAAAGTCCCCCCTCCCATCATACATGTGCACTTCAAACTTTGCAGTATCCATTACAAGAATACACCAAGTTAATTCATAGAGTACAAGTTTGATTTCAAGAACACACAAAGGGAATGCAGTACAGGTAGTAGGATGACTGCAGGTACACAATGATTAATTTTTAATCACCAATGCACATATTCAATATTTTCAGACAGTGAACATGCAACACAAAGTATGCAGTGCTAGTGAATATAAGAATAAGAGATATCACTTCCTATGCCTCAACTAACTTCTCCAGCAAGACCTTCCAATTGTACTCCTCAACGCGTTGTTATCTAAGATTCCCAAAACTTCAAGAGTCTTTGGACAAAGACCAAGCACGTGAGGTATTGTAGTACAAGGTAAATTAAGGAAAAAATTAGGAGACCCTACTGTAAAGAATTACTAATTACAGAGTGCAGGAAAGATCTCACCATAGAGTTCGAAAAAACAAACTCAAGTTCCACCAGTCACAGTTCACAACAGTTTGAAGCCGTTTTCAAGAATCCAGTCACAGAGATCCAGTAGTCCAACCAGGTTGCTCTGATACCACTGAAATGAATTAATCATACAAGATTAAACAAGATTCAACCACAGCAAACAATAGTAAGAAATTTAAGTGCGAAAATAACAAATCAACACAAAGGATTTCTTTCGGCCGAAGCCCCAGAGGTTCGGCGACCACATCTAATGCCTAATCCCCTGTTGAGCATCCATTTAAATGGATAAATCTTGATTGCACTACAAGCCAAAAAATGGGCAGCAAGAATATACAATAAGTTCCAGAAAGTACAAAGATCAAGCCACTAAGACTTATCTTTCAGAGAGGGCTTTGGACTATATCACGATTCACCAAGAATGCACGAGAGATCACTTAGATCTGCCCAAACCTTGCTGCTCACAATGAATCACACAGATTCGTCCACTCAAAAGGGCCTTACAACACAGCCGTATATATATATCTAACTATTACAGATCCTCTCCTAAGTTTATAACACTAGAAAACCCTCAAGAACACTAACCCTAAATACCAAGTATAGGTTTTCTCACAGAGAGAGAAAAACGATAGAGTTGAAGAGGCGATAGTGAAAATCTCACGCAATTGATCTGCCTTTTCAGTAAAGTTACGAGACTTTAAGGGTAAAAGTGTCCAGAACCCAATCGGACGACCTCTAAGACTCCACGTGTCAAGATCTTGTTGAATGCATCCACTAATTAAGTTGTCATTTGTAGAACACGATTTTTCTCTATTTTGGAAGCACACTTCTTCAAGTCACAGGTCAGTCGTTCGATTCCCAACATAAACCATAAAGGTATCTGGGGACTTCACTTGGGATTTTGGATGGTACTCTAAATATTATGTGGATTAAAATGAGTGATTGTATAATGAAGACATTGAAGATGTTTTGAATGATAATAAATGAGGGAAGCTTACTGTAAGGAGTTGCGGTGGTTGAATAGTGATCAAGCTACTATTAAGAGAGAAAGGGAGCATGTTACATGAGACTGCAAATGATTATGAGTGAGTGAAGATTTTAAATAATGTAGGTGAATTTTCTAGGCTAAGAAGGGAGAGAGAGAGAGAGAGAGAGAGAGAGAGAGAGAGAGAGAGAGTTTTATAGGTTAGCCAAAGGTGAGCAATTGAAAACTAGAAAACTTACCAGTGTTGGTGCATTAAAGGTGTGTTTGATTGCTCCACAATCCAACTAAGCACAATTGATTTCCATTGTATATAAAAGTAGAGTTTGGGGACTCAATGGGAGACATTAGAAGTGAAAGTTATTGGTTAACAAAAATAATAATTTACGAATGCAATTAGGTAGGCAAGATATTTTAGTCTTATAGCCATGTTCTATAGAAAATGAAGCGATAAGATCTATCATGTTTGAAATTCACAAAAAAATGTTCAAAGATGATATAAAGATGCGGAACCCAAAATACAAGCTTCAACTATAACTTATTTCCAACTTAATCAACAGTTGATTAACATTGTTTAGCTCTTGACCTCTGTGGCCATGAAAGTGGCACTACTCCAAAGGCAACTAAGAATACCATAAGCAGTGAAGCAATTAGCAATCTAAAAAAGGTTGAACTGAAGCATTTGGAATGATTGTTTTCCTTTTCATATTCCATTTTGCGAGAATATGCAACAATGTTATATCCTTCAAGTGTTCTAGCTAATTAATGGAATAATATTTTACAATGAAATTTGGCTCAATTCAAAACAATCACATATGATTGGCAGTATGGTATCTTTGTTTGGGTAGATTTCTGATCATTTTAGTGATGCGAACAATGTTGCAGAGTAAGTTGCTTATTTCACTTTCAACAATAAGATGCACACATACTTCTCGTATTGTTTTAAATCAAATTGAGATTATAAAGGAAAAAGTTTCTTACAAGCTGTCTGAACTATGGGTTTTAAATTATTAATCTCTCTAAAAGTTTTTCATGATCTCTCAAATGCATACTATCAAGTATCAACTTCATTTTCAAATTGTTGGGATCTTTCAGATTGGACTTCTTGAATCCTACTGTCCACTATTGGAACAGAACCTGAAATAAAATCAAAGGGAGGAGTACTTATTGCTTATGTTTGCACCATTTGCAACTCACATATCTAATTAAGCCCACAAACTTGGAGGATGTTCATATTTGGACTTCTTATACAAACGTGTGGAGTGTTAGTTCTTTTCCTTTCTTTTTCTAAGCTTTTATCAATTATTTTTTCTGATGGGAGTTAATTCTCTGAACTTTTTGCACATGAAGTTTTTAGTAAATGTTAAACAAGGTGACTTTTAATCTTCTTTTAGAACTTTAGTGTATAATGTTATAGTTTCCTAAATAAGAAGGCTATACAATAGGTGTGTGTGTGTCTATATATATATATATATAATTATTTATTTATTTATTTATTTTTTTCCGAGCCTTATCTCGGTTGGCAGAAAGGCACTTTGTCTCCAAGCTTCTTCTCTATTTCCCAATTTTTTATTTTTATTTTTTTAGCTAATTAGTAGTTTATCAGGTGATGAAAATCTATGGATTCAACCTTAACTGGTTAAATTTGTTCATGGACCAGTTCGTAACCTCTATTCTAGGAAAAGATTAAGTATTTAAGACCATTGCCTTCTTCACTGATGGAAACATAATTCTCTTCGCGTACGTCTGTTAGCTGTAATAAATTTCTTGTGTCCTGGAATCTCCTTTTTGGAGCTTTGACTAACCCTGTATTTCTGTATGCAGGGTAAGACATAAAATGTTGAGGAGCTACAAAATATATTTTGGGAGATGGCTTGAGGATTTGAGTTTCCTCAATGCAAGTTTTCCTCAACAATTCATATATGGGTGGCAATGATGTTCTGGACACGATCTTTATAGTTCTAGAACTGCACTGGGAAGTTCATTGGAAGCAAGCCTACACAAGTCTGCCTTTGAAATAAATGCAACAACACTACACCAAAAAAGGGCTTTTGTAACACTTCAAAGGCAACATTTGTGAATTAAGTGTTGCTAATGGGGTCTATCGCAATATTTTAATAATTGAATGTTGCAATTGATTAATTTAATTGAGTTTTGGCAACATTTTTTAAGTAAATGTTGCTAATGGTACTCTTTTGTAACTTTTTTAAATGTTGCGAAAGGGAAAGTATTTTGCAGCGTTTTTTAAACGTTGCGAAATGGAACTCTTTCGCAACGTTTTTTTAAATGTTGCGAAATGGTCCCTTTTGCAACGTTTTTTAAATATTGTGAAAGGGAAAGCCTTTTGCAACGTTTTTTAAACGTTACGAAATGGAAAGCCTTTTGCAACGTTGAAAAAAAGCTGCGAAAGCCCTTAGTTTTTTTTAATAATATTTTAACAATGCAAATCGATTCGACCCTGTATATTTAACAGAACAAAAGGCCAATTGGTGGAAAAAAACAATGGAAAACCCAAGGCAATGGCACTCACAAATCTCCAATGGAAAATCCAATACACAGGCATCGTCAACTATAGCTCCTCCGGCTGTACCCATTCTCCTCTCTCGCCCCTTGCCGTCGTCCAAAAGAATTGTCCAAAATTGAAACCAAGTGAAGGGTGGAGGGAGGTGATTGGAGGGTGATGAGCATAAGGGAAGCACTACGCACGCCAGCTCCGCAGTCTGTGTCTACGATGAACGAGTGTCGACTATTGTGGGTGTGCGACTTCTTGGCGTTGGTGAACACCTTTTTTCGACTTGTTTGTCGTTCGCTGTACCCCCCCTTTTTTTACTAGTTTTTGTTCTGTGTTCTGTGGCCACTGGACACTGGTCATCTGTATTCACCCACAAAGCTTCTGCGATTCTTTCTTGAAGAGAATAAGGCTTTGTTCACACCCCTTGGTAAGTTTCCTTTTTCCTGTCTCTCGTAGGCTTTTCTGTTGTCGTTTCTATCTGAACGCTGAACTGAACATTTCTATTTATGTATGTGTAATTTGTAAGTTCCTTATTGTGTTACAAAATAATTTCTGCTAGTGGCTTTCTATATATTAAACGAAGACTTCTTTTATTGATTTCATGTGGAAGTTATGATCAGGGGTTCTTGACTTTAGGACCCTTTGGAGGTTTTCATAGAATTAGGTGGTAACATATGTGGGCTTCTCTGGTAAATTGAAATGGGTTTTGATCTCTTCTTACTGATTTCATGACTCTTGAGAAGGAAAGAGAATTTAATTTTCCTAAGTTCTGATTTTCTTTGTAAAATCATCTGGCTTTTGGTGTTTCTTGGTTGCTGCTGTTGATATCCTTTCTATGTTATTCATAAGTACTTATTTGTTTATACTTTCACTTGCTTAAGATTTCTATTGTCAAATTAATTGTCTTTCTATAATAGATTACCGATACAGTGATACTAGTAATTTTATTCAATTGGTGTTATCTTGATTGAAACTCCAGTCAATCCAGTATTTATATAGATGAAACAATCCTTACAGAGGTATCTCATTGATAAATTTTTCCTGAACTATTCTGGTTTTCTTTCATGGTTTTCAACTCCTTTATCAAAAACATGGTACTAGAAGGGAAAAAGAAAAAAGAGAAGAAATGAATCAATTTTTTTTTCTGAATATGATTGACAGCGATTTTTTAGGACAAACAGGAGTGGAGATGGGGATTGTTTTTGGCTTTGTGTTATCAAGTTGAAACTTTGTTTAACATTGGGTAGGGTTTTTAACCCGTTTCTTAAATTTCCACCCACAAAATTTTAAGCAAGGAATTGGTGAATAAATCTACTTCCTGGTATGGCATTCTTTGTAAAGATTCCTTGTGAACTTATTCATTCTAATTCAAGGTTTGTTTCATTCTTTTTCCCTGAAAATGGAAGAATCTTTTTCTTCAAATTTCCTCTTTTCAAAAAATCGCCTGAAAGGGTCTAACTACTAGAGACACCTTTTAAGTTTATTTTATTTTATTTATGCCAATTACAACTTATAATACAGTTTGTTGATAATTTAAATCTTGTAGTTGGTCCAGAAAAGTCTTCTACTTACCTGCAGATAATTAACACAAGACAGAATCTGCTAACTTAAGGGATAATTGCAGCCGCGGTCCCTAACCTTTGCGTTTTTTGCAGACTTTACCTCAACCTTCAATTTGTACCACCCGGAGTCCCAAACCTTTCAAAAACAATCACTCGGGGTCCAAATAGATGGAAACCGTCCATTTGACCGTTAGTTGACCAAAAAAGTCAAAATGTAATCAATTTTGACCAAATTAAAAAGGGCAAATTGGTATATTTACATTTTCCCAAATATTAAATATTAAAACAATTAAACTAAAAATAACTTTACCTTCCCCAAACACCCCACCGCCTCCCTCCCCTCCCCAACCCAAAATCAAACACAAAAACAAGACTACAGGAGGTAATTGTGATGGTAAGGATTGTAGTGGAGGTGCTAATCGACGACTACAAAGAGGTAATTGTGGCCAGCGGAGTTGGTGCTTGGTTGTGGAGTTGGCGTCGAAACTTTTCGTTGTGGTGGTGGTGGATAGCTCGATGTGCAAGATCCACAACGGATGGAAGGGAGATGGTGGTTGAAGGTGCCTACGACGGGGAATGGATTGGGGCTTTTGAAAAGATTACGATGGCCGGTAGTGGGATGGGTGGTGATGTCGGCAGCGTGGCTTCGATTTTGTCCAACATCAAACCCTCCAAAACAATTTTTTCCCCACCATCGTAGGTGTACTCACCTCCACCATCCTCAACACCTAAATTTCGACCTCATCCATCTCCAGTAGTCACCACCACCACCACTTGTCAACTCTCCCCGACCACCACCATTTGAGCAAAACAGTAATATTGAGGAAGAAAATTGCATCTTTTCATGACCAAAAATTAATTGCCAAAAAAAAATCCAGTAAGCATCGTGTGTATTAGATGTGGTAGTGGGCAGTGATTGATTTTGTGAGGTGGTTTTGGGCGGTGGCTTAAGCCTGTAGAATAGTGGTGATTTTGGGAGGTGGTTATGGCGATGACTGAAACCTGTGTAATGGGAGGTGGCTGATTAATGGGTGGAGGCTGTGGTGGTGCCGACGATTGTGGGAAGAAGAGTTTTGGGGTTTGGTTAAGGTGGAGTTGGGGGTTGGGTATGGTGGTGGTGCCGACAGCTGGGTAGGAGAAGATTTCCTTTTTTTTCTTTTCTTTTTTGACCTTTTTTGTTTTTTTTAGTTTAATTGTTTTAATATTTAATATTTGGAAAAATGTAAATATACCAATTTGCCCTTTTTAATTTGGTCAAAATTGATTACATTTTGACTTTTCTGGTCAACTAACGGTCAAATGGACGGTTTCCATCCATTTGGACCCTGAGTGATTGTTTTTGAAAGGTTTGGGACTACGGGTGGTACAAATTAAAGGTTGAGGTAAAGTCTGCAAAAAATGCAAAGGTTAGGGACCGCGGCTGCAATTATCCCCTAACTTTATGCAAATAAACCAACTGCTATTATTATTATTTTCTTTATGTGCATGTATAATAGAGTTCAATATGCAATCATGTCATGTAACACAAATCACATGGGCAAATATGTCATAGATACTTGCCAATTGTTGAACTTTCACTTACAAACTTTTTCCCCCTAATTGTGAATTACATGACATTAGTTTGTTTGATTTGTTGTAACAGGGAGCTCTACGGTAATAACTTAAGTGGGCTAATACCCGCTGATTTTGGAAATCTGGCTAGTTTGGTGAGCTTGGATCTATACTTGAACAGTTTCACTGGTCCCATTCCAGTAACTTTGGGCAAGCTATCAGAATTGCGCTTCCTGTGAGTATCTTATCCTGGACTTGGAAATAGTATTATCAATATTTATATTTACTTGTCCTTCCCATCTTTGAAATTGCATGTGCATAAGCTTGTATTGTTGTGTGCTGTGTGATAATGAGGTTGGGGAGAGGCACAATAACTGTATATATTATAGAAATATATGTCAAAACTATGAAGATGACTACTAAATGTAATCAACATTAAATACTCTGGTTATTACTTGACATTGAGCCCCTATTTGGGCTTCATTAAAAATAATTATTTTGGAGAAAATGTGTTTTGGATTAGTAATTTTTTGGAGAATGTGTGGTTAAAAAATAAAGAATTTTTTTTTTGTTTACGTATAATATTATTTTATGAGAGAATGTGTGGTTGAAAATGAGTTTTGAAAAATGTATTTTTTGAAGAATGGAGCCCAAACAGGTTCTGAATTTGTTTTCAAGCTAATAAAAATTGTTATCTCTACTATTCCCAGGGGTGAGGTTCAACAATCAATAACATGACTTTCTTTGGAACATGACTTGGTGCTGATAATGTAACATAAGCGTTGGTGATGCTAATTTGTTGACATGTTAATGTAGTATTGTAACAAATTAAATTTAGTGAGAACTATGTATGAAGATTTTATTATGCAGGGAGTTTTGCTTATCATCTATATGTTGAGCAATGTTGAATTCTATAGTATTTGAGAGTTTTATCTGTTTAGTGCTGATGCATTGGACCAAACATGTTACTCTCGTGTTATTTTTCTTAAAGGATGCTGACAGTTTGATTGTTATATTGTTTGTTGGAGAGCATGAATCTTATTGTGGTTCTATATTATGTTGTATGGGCTATGCTTGTAACTTATATAGGATTTGCTGAGGTAAATGCGTTAATATTGTAAACTTCTGCATATGGTTCTCATTACAAATTTGTGTGTTTTGCATGTGCAGATGGAGGAATGGTGGTTGCAAAAGGGTTAACGAAGTTGTTGTATGTTGTGCTGGCGGAGGATGATGTGAAAGAGGAGGATTCGTCGTCGTTTTGATACCACGCGATCCCAGAAGTGGTGGAGCAGATCTTTATAGTAATCAACCTGGTGTTTTGTTTTTGTGCCATTGTTTTTATGCAATTTGTAGTTTGGATAGTTTATTGTAGTTTCGAGCTTTATAGAGGATGCGACAGAAACTTTTTAATCCCTACTCATTTTTAGTTAGTTAGGTGGTGATATATCATATTCTAATGTCCAAGTTTATTGATTCAAAAAATTGTAATAAAATTATTAATTTTTAAGTAATTCCAAAATTTGTTCACAAAGTGTCATTTTTTATTTTGCTAGTTAATTAACATAAATTGCTGTATACAAAAAAAAAAAAAAAAAACCTTTTCGCAATGGTTAAAAAACATTGCAAAAAAATCTACGGCAACGTTGAAAAAATGTTGCAAAAGGATCTACTGCAACATTGAACAAACGTTGCAAAAAGGTCTACCGCGACGTTGAAAAAATGTTGCAAAATGTTCTACCACAACGTTGAAAAAACATTGCGAAATGGTTTACCACAACGTTGGAAAAATGTTGCAAAAACTACCTTTTGCAACGTTTAAAAAATGTTGCAAAAAAACATTTCGTAATGGTAAATAAATGTTGCCGTATCTCTTCCCTCAACGTCAACACCGACCCCCGCAACACACGCTAAAACACTGCAAAAGGTCTACCGCAGAATTTTTTGGCCGCTGCAAAAAGTTTTTTTTGGTGTATTGCAAATAGGTTTTGCCAGTGAGAAATAAGTATGAAGTTTTCAAAATGTATATGCAGGTTCCTTCTAGCAAGAATTCTCTTTATTTTGAATGGTACAATGCTAATTGGGAGATTCTTGGGAACAAAATGAAAGTGAGATATTTTTCGTAGATATTATTGTATATCTTAACCATTTGAGAGGAGTTAAATTTGAAAAGCTCTGATACACTTGAAAGTTACTAGTTCGACCCTAAAATCACCTACAAGGGGGGTGAATAGGTGAATAATGTGGAATCAAAATTACCAATTAAAAGCAACAAGTCACTTTTAAGTTGTTCTAGACGTTTAGTCAATGAAGTCAAATTTATCCTATGTTGAATTGCCACAATAATAATAAAGCAGTAAATAACAGCCAATATGTTGACTGGGTAAAAACTCTAGGACCAAGTCAGTAACCTCCACTATAGACTGGGTAAAAACTCTAGGACCAAGTCAGTAACCTCCACTATAGACAATGTGAACTTACAGTATGATCCAGCCTAGCAACTATACTAGACTCACTGATCTAATTCCTACAATCTCCAAGATCCTCTAGAATGTGTTTCACTCACACATGTTCTCGATCTTCTCGAATTGTTTTTCTTCTGTGGATCACCAAGAACACCTTGTACTTGTATTCTTCATGTGTTTTTGGTCCAACCTCCCTCAATCTTCAACAACCTCTAAAAACTATTGAGAAAGTACATTCCTGTATGTGTATAGGAAGTGAGTGTTTTAGATTATATGAAATTGGTGTTTTTCCTAAATATGTGGTTGTATGAACTCAAGAATCAAATGATAAATCAAAGGCTTGAATGTGTTCTTGAATTTAGGAATGATGTCATGGAGAAAGAATATAATGAACAACCACCACCAAAAATGTGTTAGGGTTTGGGTATTTATAGTAGGAGGTAATTAGGTAGTATGAGCTGGATAAAACTCTTGAAAAATGCGAACTAGGTTTTTACACGTAACACTGTCGCTCGAGCGAGAGCTCAGCAACAGGCGAGCAACTGGTGTGTTGTTCGAGCGAGAGCTTAGTGATAGGCGGATGACAACATTTTTGTTTTTCTGCTCGAGCATCGGTTGGGCGATAGGCTAGAGTAAATTTGACGATTTTTTCCTCCTTATTCCAAACATGAACCCTAAGATACGTAGTTAAACTATACAACATTCTAATTGACTCATTGACTTTTACAAGTTTTTATATTAGTCATTTTGTCTAAAGAATTGCCAATACAATAAAATTTTAACAAACTCCACATTTGGCATTCTGTGACAAAACTATACAATACAAGTCAAAGACATAAAAATAAAAAACTAAACTACCCATTATCTTACATTCCTTGCTAAACTTAATTACGCCCAAAGAATATTGCGGTAGTTGTAGCACACTTTGGGGTGTCGATTCCATAGAGAGATGGAAGAATTACTCAAAGGATTCAACAGAGTAGGGTTCTCGTGAATTGTATGAAAAGACTTTGTTTATCGGTTGGAATGAAATTTAAATATCAAGGTTCGAATTAGTGAAGCGTCGAAATTTCCTCAAATGGTTTGGATCATTCAACGTCAATGATTTATTTGTTTTACTCAATTAGAGACGTTTCCTATCTCTCTTATCAAAAAAATTGTCATTGAAACCCAATTTAAATCAACAGTAATTACAGGGTGTAAACTTCCTATAACACATTCCCACGTTTAATTATTGGAATAAGATTCAAAATCGACCATATACTTCAAGCATAAGGCAGTAAGAAATCATACCAATAAAATTAATTGAAATTAAAATTCAACAAATATTACACTTGTTCAATGGAGAAAGCATGACCGAATCCATGAAAATCTAATAAAAGTTATGCCAACTTCAAAACAAATTTATGTAAAGAAAATCTAAACCCTAGAATTGTTCAACAATGAAAAAGCAAATTACATGAATCAAAAGATATTGAAATCACCAAAAACCGATTGAGTTCCTTCGTAGCTTCACTAAGATCTTTAAGTTTCCATGGAAATCTTGCGTAAAAATCAGAGAAAAAGAAGTGTGGAGATGTCTCCTCTACGTTTTGGGACGTTCTAGGGTTTAAATATCTTGAATGAGGCATGTTTCCATAAGAGTTTGATTGAAATTAGGAAACCAAACTTCGTACCTCGGGGTTGAACTGTGCGACCGCATGGTATAATGTAATGCGACCACATAGAATAATTGAAACACGACCTTCACTTCACTAGAGGTGACTTTGTGACCGCATGGGTTTAACACCATGTGACTGCATGGTTTTACCAATTTCCACCATGTTGCATTTTAGTCCCTAGACTTCGTTTCTCGATTCTTGATCTCTTTTCTCATTTTTTTCCTTCGTCCAACACTTCATGTCTTTTTCCAATTAGCCTTAAAATCTTTCACATCTTCGTTTTGCCTTCCAGTTCATCTTTTGGATATTTACAATTTGGCTCTGAACTTTCATTTTCTTTCACTTTGGTCTTTTTTCACTTGTTTCCTCTAATTTCCTCCGTATTCATCCATTTGCAATCTAAATCAAAATATAAAGATATTGAGTACATTTAGGCATTGATTTGTCGTGAAAATGTAAGTATTAATGGATGAAAAACATAACAATTTATATCATTATCACACGCCAACTTGCTTATTCCTAGTCCCTAGCAATTTAATACAAAACAAGACAAGACAAATTAATGACTGGTCTATGTTACAATTTAAATTGTTAAGTTCTAATTCAACCATAGTTCATGCCCTTTTCAGACTCAACATTACAAGAAGTTAACAATGTCGTGATTATCAAGAACCGATCTTGGTAGAAGATTGTGAGTCTGGAGTACAACAAAACTTGGAAGTTACAAGAGGTAGAGTGAAAAATCTAGCAGGTTGGCTAGACAGTGTCTACGGTAGCAGATTGCAAGGTTAGAATGAATAGCAGATCTTGGAGTTGCAGAGTTTACAATAACTAGTGGAACTAGGTTGGAATCACTGTAACCTACATTGTCTATTGTGGAGGTAACATGCTCGGTCCTAGAGTTTTTACCCATGTTGGGTTTTTCCGTCATCAAAACTTGTATTTTTTTACTACTTTCCAATTTGTTATCTATGGTATTCAAACTTAGGGAATTGGACTTGTTTGGTTAGCCATCTAGAAACTAATTAAAAATGACTTGTTCTTTTGATTAGATTTATTCCGCACGTAAGGTCAAATAAAAAATGGTGATCTAGTAATGGTCTAGTGTTATCCCGTAACTTTCAAGTGGTATTAGAGCCTAATTATGTTTAGATGAGGAGCTCATTACATGTCCCGCCATATTTTGATTGCAGTAACTTTCCATATTGGAAAGTAAGAATGAGAGCTTTTTTTTTAAATCCATGGATAAGAGGATATGGATGAGTGTAGTGAATTGTTGGTGTCCTCCTAGTACTAAAGTTGGTGATGTAGTCACTTCCACTCTGATAGAAAATTGGTCAAAAGCTTACTTAGATGAATGTAACTGGAATATTAAAACCTTGCATGCCCTTTATATTACTGTCTTCCCCAGTGAGTTAGGCGAGTGTCTATGTGTGTGGTAGCGAAAGAAGTTTGGGATATCCAAGAGATCACACATGAAGGAACTTGAACTGTTAAAAATTCCAAGTTGCAGATGCCGACCACTAGGTTTGAAGAGATTAGAGTGAGAGAAGATGAGACGTTTGATGCCTTCTACGTAAGCCTAAATGACATAGTGAACTCTAGCTTCAACCTAGGAAAGAAGATCCCTGAGCCTAAGATAGTTCGTAAAATCCTTACCAAATCGATTCAGACCTAAAATCACAGCAATTGAGGAGAGTAAGGACATTGATTCCATTAAGGCTGAGGAATTAGTTGGATCCCTCCAAACCTACGAGTTTACCTTAGATAAACCTATTAAAGATAAGTCTTTGGCCTTGAAAATTGTGAAGAATACCCTAACCAAATCTTCTGACTCGGATTCACCGAATGATGAAGAGTTAGCTTATTTAGCTAAAAAAATTCAAAATATGTTTAGGAAGAAAAATCATCCCCAGGAAAGACACAGAGGTACACCGAGTGAATTTAGGAGAAAGTCTTAATCAGTAAGGTGCCATAATTGTCAAGGTATAGGCCATGTCAAGGTGAGTGTCTTAGTAGTATGAAAGTTCAAGAGAAGGCCATGAATGCTACTCTCACTGATGACGAGTCTAGTTCGAATAATCAGAGTAAAAAATCCACTCATGAGGAAAGTGGAAAATATGTAGCCTTCGTTGCAAGTGTTAATGGTGGATCTGACCAGAGGAGTGATAAAAATGAGGACTTAGTGATGAGGATTCTGGAGAAGAGTCTGTGAGTGGGGAAGCTATCCAAAAGGTTTATGATAAGATGTATGATGAGATTCATAAGATTTTTAATAAAAATAGAGCCTTGAGTGCCAAGAATAAGGAGCTTGAATTGGAGAACGAGAAGTTGAGAGTGTACATTAAGGAATCTGCCTCGATCTTGAGTGAAGTGAAAACAATGAATGAAACTTTGGATACCCAAGTTAAGAATCTCACCAGTGAGCTTGAGAGGTCTTCTAAGGAGGTTAGAGAGTTTACCACTGAGAAAGAAACCTTAGAAATCTAGGTTAAGAACCTTCTGAGTGATCTAGAGTATTCTAAGTCTCAATTGCTTGCTTTCTCTAGTGGTTTTGAAAAGCTAGATAACATTTTAGGAATGGGCAAGCCAGCTGGAAATAAGGGAGGTATAGGTTTTAAGAAAAACACTGCTAGTGCTTCTTAGACCAAGTTTGTCCTTGCCACTGACCAACCTAAATATGTACCTAACCCCGAACCTAAGGATAAGTGATTTGTTAGACAGAGGCCTACTAGATAGTGTAGGACCTGTCGACCTAGGAATAGATGTCAACGTCCACATAACATTCGTCATAGGTTTGTCCCAACATGTTTTCACTGCGGTAAATTAGGACACATACGCCCTAGATGTTAACCATTCCTGAACAAATCATAAACACATGAGCTTTAATAGGAATAGAAATCGGGAATTTGTTGGTTAGATAGGATTCCTTACTACTCAAGTGAGTTAGTTAACCAAGTTGGTGACACACTTGTTTGGGAACCGTTCTCCCACTAGGCAAGTCTGGGTGAAAAAGAATGATCTGAATAATTTTGATATAGATCACAGTGTTCTTAAAGGTAAGAGCATTCTCATACCTAACTAATTAGGTATTTCTAATGCATGCCTATGTTAAATTGTTATAAGTTGTTGACTTTTGCATGCATTACATGTTTTGTTTGCTTTTTAGGTAATAGTTTCACGCATATGCATTTCTTCATGTTTTTTTTGGCACATCCACGTTTTGTTTTTGTTTTTGTTTTGCGTACTTGATTATTCCTTTTACTTTGTGTGTGGCGAAATCTTTTTTTTTTTTTTTGAAAAATGAAAACACAAAAAAAGGGAATGAAATTGTTAGTACAGCATGACTTATAACATTCTTAAACTTGTATATTGTGATCATATTTGAGCATAATTGATGAGCTGTATAATTTTCATTATTTGATTGGGTTGATATGGAGTTATTAGTATAGGTGTCTTCATGTACATCTACACTGCACACATTATGATATTGTAAATGAGGTTTAATCGAGTGTGTGAGATTTGTGATGACAGTCACTTGTTGGTAAGTTGACTTTGAACATGAGTTGACCATTTTTAATAGACCTAAGCTTAAGTCCCTATTGATCACAAGCTCATATCTTAATGTTCTTCTTCGAGGCTATTTGACTCTAGCAATTAAGCCTGAAGGGTGTCTCAAAACCTGGTGTCTATGATCATCTGATTTGGGTTAACCGGCCTAAAGTTCGCTACAGGGGTCATCTTTGTTGCTCAATGGAGAAGTACATGCACTTAAGATAAAAAGTATGATGAGTTGGTACAAAATTGAAAAATGTGAAAATCTTATATGCTCAAAGTTAGGGGGAGTAAAGAAAAAATTGATATATATTTGCAAAAATGACCTTCATATAAGAGGTCCTACTATACTTTGAGGTTTGATTTTCATTAGTAGGAGAATACCCTTATTGGCAGTGTTGTTTATCATGTCCCTTCTCAAAAAATTAAGGTTTGGAGTCCTATTTACCTTGGATTAGTGACATTTTACACACATGAGTCACTTATATTATGTACCCCATTATGACTTAAACTGAGTATGTGGGAAGGTTTACTAGTTAATTATACTTGTGCATGCTATCATCTGCATTTTTTAACTGTTGTATATTCATGTTTTAAATTGAGTTTGAAATTGCACCCTTAGTCATTTGTGACAAAAAGAGGGAGAAAATTAATATATAGGTGGGGAGAATATACACAGGGAGAGCATTAAAATTTTCATTTTGTCTTGAGGGGTTGGGGAGAGACATAGGTACATTTGCCTACTGCATAAAAAATTGAGAGTTTGCAGTCATGAGGAGAATTTGCTTTGCATTTGCATTGCATATCATATGCATAGCTGTTTGAGTTTTGATGTTTTGTGATGTTAATGTTTCGATTGGTGTTCTAATTGACATTAATGTCACCTCTCAAACTACCAGGCTCATTTGCTTTTATGAGTTTTGATTTCCTGTATCACGTGCTTACACTGGGTATATGAGTTTTGATTTCAGGAAACAGGTATACCAAGGAATGCAAGAAGCAAAAGAACATAAGTAACTTGGGTAGATTAGTTTTGCTAGATGTATTTTATTTCCTTGACTTGTTTGTATAGTTTTGTCACAAAATGCCAAAGGGGGAGATTGTTAGGTTCAGTATTGTAATTGGCACATTTGTGAACAAAAGGGACTAAAATGAACACTCGTAAAAGTCAAGGACCTTGGATGTATATATAGATGAGGTAGGTTAGGATTAGAGGCTGAAAATAAGGAAAACGCAGCGCCGAAATTTCGCTAGCTGGTCGCCTAACCCTCGCTCGAGTGACTGAAATAAAAACATCTTTGCTCGTTTTTCGCCTCGAGCGACAACACCTTTGCTCGAACGACATTCTCATTCACTCGAGTGACAGTTTTATTCGGCCAAACTTAAGACGTGATTTTAAACAGTGTTACACGGCTCATGATACTTGTTTTGCCCTACATATAAATAGAGGCAAGGTGCACGTTTTTTATTGTGGTTGCTTCATTATTCTTCAAGAGAGAAACACTTTTATATGATTTGAGAGATCCAAGACATAATACATTGGTTGATTCATCCACATCAATCTTGCGATCTAGCAACCCAATTTTGGAAAAACATCAAGGTTCCATAATCCAAAACACCCAACTTCCTTAACATCTTAAGGAAGGGATTCTAGCATAGTAAGAAGAACACAAATATGAGATTCCTGTTTTCCACTGGGTAAAGACGTGTACAGAAGATTGTAAGGCTGGACAACTGATCTTGGTAGAAGATTGCAAGTCTGGAGTACATCAAAACTTGGAAGCTACAGGAGGTAGAGCGAGAGATCTAGCTGTAACGCCCCAACCCGCATGGAGCAAAACGTCGCTAGATTAGCCGTACTTTAGCCGTCGACTTAACAATTAACCATATTTTTAGCCAAAAACGTAAATATTTAATTTAAGAATTTAATTCAAGAATATATTTTTTTTAACAGAATAATTCAACACCAAAGAGACCATTCAAAATGTCTTTAGAATATTTTTCATGCATGTATCCACTATTGACATGAAATTCTGGGCAAAACTGTTAAAAATAAACGTTGCTGTTTTTGTTTTCTATCTCAAGCGACAATTGACAAAATAAATTTGTTTGCATAGTTATCGACTCCAAAACTTCATGAAATTTTAATGTAAAGTAGAAAACCCCTTATAGTATGTCATAACCAAAAATCGACTCCCGTCGGCAACATATAGGGTATTGAAATATTTTTTTCAAAACCCTGCAGCGACACAATTTGGAAGGTAACCCAGCACAGTTTACTTGAAGTGACATATAAAATTCTACACAGATAGAATTGACATGATTTCAACTTAATTTAGTAGCTAACCCATGAGATCATCAAACCCCATTGGTTTCATCCAAAAATTCCAAGTAATCACGTAGTTATGAATTTTTAAACCAACGACAGAAGCTGGAACAGCAACGCTACATATCCAGTGCAGTTTACTCTAAGTGACACATAAAATTCTACCGATATCAGATTGATATGATTCCAAGTTTATTCAGTAGCTAACCTATGAGGCCATCAAACACACTGGTTTTGTCAAAAAATTCCAAGTAAAGATTGAGTTATGAATTTTTAAATTCAAGGCAGAAACTGAAATTTCTAAGGAACAGCAACGTTAAATCGTTAACAATTTTTTCTCAAAACCAACGACTTGCAAATTACTTTCTATAACACATATCTAATTTTAAACATAACTCATTCATAAGGAAATGTGCTTAGAACAATTCCATATACGACATTTCATAGGAATCCAATTATTCAAAATAACGTTTTGCAATCGAATTGAAAACATTAAATCACCGGCTTCTCCATAGCATAATGCATCATCCTCTACCATCATCCACATCCCCAAGTATTATCAAATCAACCTGTAGAGGAAATTAACCCATGAGTTTAAAACTCAATAAATATCATCGGTGCATTTCGTTATCAAATTAACATTTTCGAACTATAGATTCATACCGTCGTACGTAGTAGGATTTCCGGAAAAATCCAATTTCTGTGGAGTTATGAATTAACATAACGCATAGAGCCGGATAATGACCATTCAACTATAGTGGTGTCAAAACACCGTACCTGGGGGTACCATTGCATTGCATTTATACTTTTGACAGAAAATATAACTTGAAAACGAAACAAACACTTGCACATCTACCTACTTTTGTTTGATGCTTTGAAATTGATGGAAATGGACGTTGAAAACCGCTTCTCGACGGCACCCAAAGCTTTAACAAAAATCTTCCTCCCTTTTACTCTCTCTTTTCTCTTAGATCTTGGAAACTTTTCTTGTTCATGGTGTGTATATTTTCAGGTATAAATTGTGCACATATTTATAGGAGAGTTTTGTGTAACTTAAAGAAAATGAAAAGGTAGCAATGAATTTAGGTGTTTAAAAGCATATTAAATGCTAGAAAAGTAAGTTATGGCCCTCCATATTTTTATGGTTACGTGTGTATGCATGTATAGTAGTGTAATTGTCCCAATTAATGCGTTAACTACATGATAAAACGTGGATGCTCATCTGGGGACCGAAATATGAGGAAATACGGTGAGAACAATGTGATACTCCAAAATTTTATGTTCATTCACTTTGCTAGTTTAATTTTTTTTTGTAAGATAGCAATTTAACATTTCAAAATTTAGTATGGCCAAGATTATTAATGGTTGCCAATTTTGCATTGGTCGATTTACTAAAAGTTTACCAAGATTAGTTAATTAGTGGTTATAAAATTTTACACCTATTTTCCTACTTGTATTTCTCTTGGCCGAAAATGGGGGGGGGGGGGGGAGTACCACCTTTGTAGGAGATTAATGCATGAGATGTTTACCATTTTTTAATCAAGCATGAGGTGGTTATTGCTGGACATGCAAGACTAATGACTAATCTAAAACAAGTTGGAGGTGGAATGATGCCATGAAAGGAGGATTTATGCAAACCCACGTGGAGGCACAAGTTGGAATAGTTATCCTTTACTTAAGTCTTTCATACCTTTATATAATTGAGAAGTTCCTTGCATTTTTGTTCCTTCCAAAGGCAGCAAATACTTTGCAAAACCAGAGTTTAGATAGAGAGAAAAAACGTGCAAGAAGAAAAATAAAAATAAAGGAAAGGGAAAGGAAAAGGAAAAGAAGAAAAAGGGAAGCAAGGCCTAACACCCTCAATTCATCTATCAACCGAAGTTTCTTCAAGTTTTATTGTAAGATACTTTCTTTGCTTAAGTGGTAGGATTTCATGGTAATATTTATGCTTAAGCCATGCATGAAAACCATAATATGAAAGATGTGGACAAGTCCACAAAGTTAGATATCTATGCCTTAGGACAAGTCCGAAGGGCACCGGCAAGCCGGAATGTGCAAGTATGTGTTTGAATGCTTTCTTTTGCGTAGTATTAACATGTTAAATCCAAGCATAGTATCTTACTGAGTATTCTTTATACTCATAATATTCTATACTAAATTTTCAGATCCATAAGATGTGAAGTTGGTGGAAGTCGGTCGGCATAATCGATGATGGGTTAAGGACAAAGTTAATTTGCATCGAAGTTTTGTTTTTGCATGTTTTGTTCGACTGCTTCATATATGTTTTCCTATGGTATTGTATAAAAACTTGTATAAGACATGATGTAATATGGTACCGAAAGTAAATTAAGTAGTTATTTCTTCCATGTTATGTTAAGAGACATATTTATAGACCCTTTTTCCCGAATGACCAAAAGAGGCAGAATCCGGGCAGTTTCTAGGTCAACTTCAAAATATTATTTCCAACTCTATAGACGTTCATTTGAGACTATAAAAATATTTCTGCGTTCCTCTTTGAGTTTTCTAAATATGGGCGCAAGAATCACTCAATTTGGATGTCTGTGGCCTTAGATATGAATTTTTAAACGTTTGAAGGGTCAATCTGGATTTTCTGTGCAACACTACACTGTTTTCAGTAAAACGTCCATACTATATGATCTTGGAAAATTCTCATATTTTAACCTAGAAAACTACT
The DNA here is from genome assembly GCA_019395295.1 of Osmanthus fragrans. Lineage (NCBI taxonomy): Eukaryota > Viridiplantae > Streptophyta > Magnoliopsida > Lamiales > Oleaceae > Osmanthus > Osmanthus fragrans. Next base: position 6,034,984 of record CM033347.1, on the reverse strand, counting down.
TGAAATTATCTTTCTAATGCCGCAAAGTTCATAGAAAATGGAGTTGGGATGGATTTTATAAAAATAGTTGAATCTACTGCCCCAACCAATCGTGGCTACACCAAGTCCCCTTTTGTAAAATAAAAATTTCATGTCGGCATGCGCTTCTGCTGGCCATTATATTTTATGAGAAATATTCTACCAAATTGAAAATAAGTTTCTAACATGTAATACTTCTGTTTAAGAGTATTTACATGTACCAAAGGCAGAAACTATTATGATTAGTACGTGACCCTCGAAGCTTAAGTTTGGGGTGTCACAAACAAAATCCGGTATGTTCATATACGGTAAGTGCCAAATCTGATTTAATCATGGAAATAAGACAATTTTAGCCACAATTATGCCAAGTATCTAATGTCTTAGTGCCAGTAAGGTATCTAAATTTGTTGGGCTTCTACATCCTTCACACCTTAAATAAAATTTCGTCCTCGAAATTTACCCTATGATTGGGCGAGTGTTGGATATTTGTCTTTAACTTCTTTTTCTCTTTCCCAAGTAGCTTCTTCTACTCCATGATTATTCCATTGCACTTTAACCAGTTGAATTTCCTTGTTCCGTATTTTTTGTACTTTTCGATCCAGTATCTTAATTGGTAATTGCTCATAGGATAAGTACTTTTGTACCTCCAAGGATTGATAATTGACCACATGATTAGGATCATGTATATGTGAAACACATTGTGCACTGTCGATAGTTCAGGCGGCAATGCCAATCGATAAGCTACATTTTCGACCCTATCAAGTATTTCGAAAGGCCCGATATAACGAGGTCGTAGTTTGCCTTTCTTGCCGAACCTAAGTACACCTTTTATTGGTGCCACTTTTAAAAAGACTTTATCTCCGACCTGAAACTCCAAGTCCTTTCTTCTAGTATTTGCATAGCTCTTTTATCTATCTTGTGCTGCATTTATCCTAATACGGATCTTATCATCTGCCTCGACTGTCCTTTCAATGATTTCTGGCCCCAAAACTCTCTTTTCTAAAACTTCATCCCAATGAACGTATGATCTGTACCTTCTACCATAGAGGGCTTCATACGGTGCTATTCCAATATTTGATTGAAAACTATTATTATATGCAAATTCCACCAAAGGTAGATACGATTCCCAACTGCCTCCTAGATCCAGAACACAGGTCCTTAGCATATCTTCCAAAATTTGGATGGTCCTTTCAGATTGACCATCGGATTGAGGGTAATACGCCGTACTGAAATTCAATTTCTTTCCCATAGCTCCTTGTAAGCTCTTCCAAAATTTTGACGTAAATCTTGGATCTCTATCAAACACAATGGACACGGGAACACCATGCAATCTTACAATCTCTCTAATGTACAACTGCGCCAATTGCTCTAGACTGAATGTCATTTTCATCGGAAGAAAATGAGCTAATTTCGTTAGCCGATCTACGATTACTTATATAGCATTGTGTCCTTTTGCTGACTTCAAAAATCCTACTACAAAGTCCATTGTGATATTCTCCCACTTCCATTCAGGTATGTCCAATAGATTTAATAACACTGACGGTCTTTGATGTTCCGCTTTAACTTGTTGACAAACTATGCATTTTTCTACAATAGTCCTATATTTCTAAGGTCTCGATACATTTTCATACCACCAGGATGTGCAGAATATGGGGTGACATGAGCCTTCTCCAATATCTCCTTCCTCAAATTTTCATCCTTAAGTACACAAATTCTTCCTTTAAACATCAGTGCCTGATCCAAAGCTATTCCAAAATCCCTTCTCTTACCCGTACCAATCTCGTTCTTGATCTTCTGCAAGAATGGGTCTTTACCCTATGCTTCCATGATCCGATCTCTAAGAATAAGACGAACCACCAAGGTTGCTAAATGAGCGGTGACTTGTTCTGGTGTGGTAATCACTTCAATTCACAAATTTTCCAAGTCTCTGTCAACTCCATCTGAAAAGTAGGTAGTGATGCCAGCTGTCCCATCGACTTTCTACTTAGAGCATCAGCTACAACATTAGCCTTACCTGGATGGTAATGAATAATGCAATCATAATCATTTACTAGCTCCAACCACCGTCTTTCTCTTATATTCAATTCCTTCTGTATGAAGAACTATTTGAGACTCTTATGATCCGTGTAAATGTCGCACTTTCTTCCATATAAGTAATGACACCATATCTTTAATGCATGTACTACCACCGTAAGTTCTAGATCATGCGTCAGGTAGTTCTGCTCATGTTTCTTCAATTGCCTGACGCATAGACAATCACCTTTCCATGATGCATCAGTACATATCCCATACCTTGTTTGGATGTATCACTATATATAACAAACCATTCTGAACCTTCGGGTATGGTTAACATAGGTGCTGTAATCAATCGTTGTTTTAGCTCTTGAAAGCTTTGCTCACACTTACCTGTCCATTGAAACTTTACTCATTTCCTTGTCAATTGCGTCATTGGTCCAGCTATTTTGGAGAATCCTTCTATAAATCTCCAATAGTACCCGGCTAATCCCAGAAAATTTCAAACTTCAACAGCGTTAGTCAGTGGCTTCCAATTAGTTTCCGCTTCCACTTTTACTAGATTTAATTCAATCCCTTGGGCAGTAACTACATGATCGAGGAATCTAACTCGCTTAAGCTAAAATTCACACTTTTTAAATTTGGCGTATAACTTTTCATTGCGTAGTATTTCTAACGCTATTCTGAGATGTTCTTCATGTTGATCCCTACTCTTTGAGTATATCAAAATGTCATCAATGAAGACTATAACAAATTGGTCTAGATACTGAAGAAATATATGATTCACTAAATCCATGAACACTGCCTGAGCATTGGTCAACCCGAACGGCATAATTGTAAACTCGTAATGTCCATAACGAGTTCTGAAAGTTGTTTTGGGTATATCACTTGTCTTAACCTTCAATTGATGATGTCCAGATCTCGTAAGTCGATCTTGAAAAATACCTTTGCCCTTTTCAATTGGTCAAATAAATCCTCAATTCTCGGGAGAGGATACCTATTCTTGATGGTTAAACAGTTCAACTCTCGATAGTTGATACACATCCTCGTATTTCCATCTTTCTTCTTTATGAACAACACTGGCGCATCCCATGGAGATACACTTGGTCATATAAAACCATTCTATAACAGTTCTTGTAACTGGATTTTTAACTCCTGAAGTTCCTTTGGAGCCATTCTGTATGGGGCTTTTGATACTGGTGCCGCTCTGAGAACTAGATCTATTGTGAATTCTACCTGCCTATCTGGTGGAATACCAGGTAAATCTTCTAGAAACACATCTATAAATTCTTGTACCACTGGTACGTCCTCAATTTTTATCATCTCCTATTTTCCTCCTGAGACGTTAACTAGAAACCCTTGATATGTTTCTTTTCTCAATATTTTCTCAGCTTGTAAGGTTGATACTAGTTGGAGATGGGGTTTTGTCTTTAGTCCAAGGAAAGAAAATTGTTCTTCTCCCGATTTCTGAAAAGACACTTCTCTTTTCCTACAACGAATGGTTGCATAATTACATCCCAACCAATCCATACCTAAAATCACATCAAAGTCTTTCATCTGTATCATATACGAATTAGCTTCAAATGATTTTTCCTCAATTTCAAGATTCATTGACTTAGCTATCTTATCAGTATTCAGTGTTTTGCCTGAGGAAATGCTAACTTCTAGGGTAATCTCTGACTTATCACAAGTAATACTAGCTCTAGTAATGAAAGACGTCGATACAAAAGAGCGGATAGCTCCTGAATAAAAAAGTACATAAGCAGGCATATTGGCTATCATGTTTGAGTTCTCCTCTGCATCCTTGTGAGTTAATCCAAAAACTCGCGCTTTTCCCTTCTGGCTTTGGTCACCGTTATCATCCTTCTTCTAAGTAAAGGTGGGACAATCCTTAGCCATATGTCCTGGCTTACCACATCGAAAACAGGCATTCTTCCTTTACAAACATTCGCCACGATGAGTCTTATCACACTTAGGACATGGCGCTATCGTAGTTACCATGTCCTTACTTGCACTAGGTCCCATATTAGCCTTCTTATTTTGCCATTTGCCCTTTCCTCTATCTTGACCATTCCATTTCCTTTTACCTACATGCCCCTCGTCCTGCTGGCTGTTCGACTGACTATGTTGTTCTGTGCTAGTCTTCTGATACCAAATAGCATGAGCTCATTCTAGCATCTCACGGTATGATGTGAAACGGTGTGACATGAGAATCATGCTTAGGTTTGGGTTCAACCCTTGCTCAAACCTTCGTATCTTCTTGATTTTCGTGTCTACCAAGTGTGGAGCATACCTTGAGAGTTGATCGAACTTTTGTTCGTACTCAGTCAGGGACATATTTCTTTGCTTGAGCTAAAGGAATTCACTTTCCTTGAAATCTCTTAAAGATTGAGGAAAATACTTTTCCATCACTTCTTCATTGAATTGTTCCCAAGTTAACGCCAATTGCTGCTCCGGAGTCCTAGATCGAGATATCGAATCCCACCAATGACTTGCGTCACCGATAAACATAAACTCTGCACATTGGACCTTTTGGGCATCCGTACAGTCTATGACTCGAAAAAAATCGTTCTAACTTGCGAAGCTATTCTTCAACTACTAGTGGACCAGATGCTCCATCAAAGGTAGGAGGCTTATGGCTTCGAAATAACTTAACAATCGAGGCATGGGTTAGGAGAGCAACAGGAGCTGGTGGTAAGTGTGGAGCTTGATCCTGATTCAGCCTGCCAAGATCTTGAACCGTTTGCAAGAGGTCCTTTATCAAATTGTCTCGAGACATTTCCCTAGAGATAAGATATAATATCTCTCATTAACTTCATTTTCCAATACCGATGTAAATAAGAAATTATTTCTCAACTTGATCAGAATTGAGTTTTTTTTTAGTACTCCTTGGAATCAGGATTTACAGTAATTCGATAAAGTTTAACTTCCAATAACATAAAGGAAAATATCAAAAGGAAAATGAGTCCAAGTCTCTAATCCCTATGAGTTTTGTCAATCTTCTTTGGCGGAGCTTCATCTTCTAAGGTGTCTTCTGCCTCAGGCCCGGACTCTATGCCCATCTCAACCTGCTCATGATCATTCTCTAATTCCAACCCAAAATCATCCCTGTAACGCCCCCGACCCGCATGGACCAAAACGTCACCAGATTAACTGTACTTTAGCCGTCAGCTTAATAATTAATTATACTTTTAACGGAAAGCTTAAATATTTAAGTTAAGAATTTAATTCAAGAATTATATATTTTTTAAAACAAAATAATTCAATACCAAAAGAAACAATTTCAAAGAAAAGTCTTTAAAATATTTTTCATGCACGCATCCACTCTTGACGTGAAATTCTAGGCAAAACATTAAAAATAAAAGTTGCTGTTTTGTTCTCTATGTCAACTTACAATTTACAAAATAAATTCTTTTGCATAGCTATCGACACTGAAACTTCATAAAATTTTACAGTAAAGTAGGAAACTCTTTATAATATAACATATCCAAAAATCAGCTTCCATCAGCAACATATGAGGTATAAAATATTTTCCAAAACTCCGCAACAAATCGGTTTGGAACGTAACCCAACGCAATTTACTTAAAGTGTCATATAAAATTTTTACACATATTGAAACGACATACTTCAAAGTCTATTCAGTAGCTAACTCATGAGGCTATCAAACCCCACTGGTCTTGTCCAAATATTCCAAGTAACGACTGAGTTATGAATTTTTTGAAACCAAGGGCAGAAGCTGAAAAACAGCAGTGATGCCCAGGTTCAGTTTACTTTAAGTAGCGTATAAAATACTACCGACGTCGGGTAGACATGATTTTAAATTCATTCAGTAGCTAACATGTATGGCTATCCAATGCCACTGGTTTCGTTGAAAATTTTCAAGTAAAGATAGATGTTACGAATTTTTAAAGTACGTATGATATAATGACTTGGATGCAATTTTATATAGATGAGGTAGGTTAGGATTAGAGGTTGAAAATAAGGAAAACGCAGTGCCTAAATTTCGCTAGTTGGTCGCCTAACCCTCACTCAAGCGACTGTAATAGAAACATCTTTGCTCACTTTTCGCCTCGCTGTGGCTCGAGTGACAGCACCTTCGCTCGAACGACATTCTCATTCGCTCGAGCGACAGTTTTATTCGGCTAAACTTAAGACGTGATTTTAAACAGTATTACACAACCCATGATACCTGTTTTGCCCTACGTATAAATAGAGGCAAGGTACACGTTTTTTTACTGTGGTTGCTTCATTATTCTTCAAGAGAGAAACACTTATATGATTTGAGAGATCCAAGACATAATACATTGGTTGATTCATCCACATCGATCTTGCGATCCAGCAACTCGATTTTGGAAAAACATCAAGGTTCCATAATCCAAAATACCCGATTTTCGTAACATTTTAAGGAAGGGATACAAGCGCAGTAAGAAGAACAGGAATATAAGATTCCTGTTTTCCACTTGGTAAAGACGTGTGTAGAAGATTGTAAGACTGGACAACAGATCTTTGTAGAAGATTGTGAGTCTGGAGTACATCAAAACTTGGAAGCTACAGGAGGTAGAGCGAGAGATTTAGCTGTAACGCCCGATTTGCATGGACCAAAACATCACTAGATTAGCTATACTTTAGCCGTCGACTTAACAATCAACTATATTTTTAGCGAAAAGTGTAAATATTTAATTTAAGAATTTAATTCGAGAATATTTTTTTTAACAGAATAATTCAACACCAAAGAGACCATTCAAAATGTCTTTACAATATTTTCCATGCATGTATCCACTATTGACGTGAAATTATGGGCAAAACTTATTCATAAGGAAATGTGCTTAGAACAGTTCCATATATGACATTTCATAGGAATCCAATTATTCAAAATAACGTTTTGCTATCGATTTGAAAACATTAAATCACTGGCTTCTCCATAGCTTAATACATCATCCTCCCCTAGCATTATCAAATCAACCTGTTGAGAGGAAATTAACCCATGAGTTTGAAACTCAATAGATCTCATCGGTGCATTTCATTATCAAATTAACATTTTCGAACTATAGATTCATACCGTCGTACGTAGTAGGATTTTTGGCAAAATCCAATTTCTGTGAAGTTATGAATTAACATAAGCCGGAGAATGATTGTTCAACTATAGTGGTGTCAAAACACCATACCCGGGGGTATCATTGTATTGCATTTATAATTTTGACAGAAAATATAACTTGAAAATGAAACAAACACTTGCAGCTCTACCTACCTTTGTTTGATGCTTTGAAATTGATGGAAATGGACGTTGAAAACCGCTTCCCCGATGGCACCCAAAGCATTAACAAAAATCTTCCTCCCTTTTACGCTCTCTTTTCTCTTAGATCTTGGAAACTTTTCTTGTTCAATGTGTGTATATTTTCAGGTATAAATTGTGCACATGTTTATAGGAGAGTTTTGTGTAACTTAAAGAAAATGAAAAGGTACCAATGAATTTAGGTGTTTAAAAGCTAGAAAAGTAAGTTATGGCCCTCCATATTTTTGTGGTTACATGTGTATGCATGTATAGTAGTGTAATTGTCCCAATTAATGCCTTAACTACATGATAAAATGTGGGTGCTCATCTGGGGACCGAATTATGAGGAAATACGATAAGAACAATATGTTCATTTACGGTAAGTGCCAAATCCAGTTTAATCATGGAAATAAGACAATTTTAGCCACAATCATGCCAAGTATCTAATGTTAAGGTATCTAAATTTGTTGGGCTTCTACACTAGCAGGTTGGCTAGACAATGTCTACGGTAGCAGATCGCAAGGCTGGAATGAACAGCGAATCTTGGAGTTGTAGAGTTTACAACAGCTAGTGGAACTAGGTTGCAATCACTGTAACCCACATTGTCTATAGTGGGGTAACTGGCATGGTACCAAATTTTTTACCCACATTGGGTTTCTCCGTCATCAAAACTTTTGTTCTTTACTGCTTTCCAATTTGTTATCTACAGTATTCAAACTTAGGGAATTGGACATTTTTGGTTAACCATCTAAAAACTAATTAAAAGTGATTTGTTCCTTTGATTAGATTTATTCCGCATGTAAGGTCAAATTAAAAATGGTGATCTAATAACGGTCTAACGCTATCTCGTAACTTTCAATAATCATAAGAAATACTAGCTCGAAAAGCTCAAATTCAATCCTAATTTGGCCGTCATTATTTCCCAAGTATAATCCATCATCTTACCACAAACCGTGTAATTTTATTCTCAAAAGAAGGTTCAATTTCAAGAAATCAATGAACGCCCATTACCATTTTTTTATGTGTTAGCTCTTAATCCTCACAAATTCTCTCACATGAAAACTTAGCAAGAGACTCATCAAGCTACATGTGTCAAACTACCATCTTACTACAAGACTTGTGTTCACAAAAAGAATTTAGCAAGTGTCTTGACATCTAGATTCTCATAAAAATAATTAACTCCTAGTGGCATATTTTGTCATTAAAGAACACAATCACGCAGCAAATTAGAGACTTAAACAATTTTTTTTAACAAATCACAATAAAATTCTATGATGATTATGCAATTCATTGTGCAATGCACAATAGAATCCAAATTAACTCTCTCCCAACCAACTCTTACATTGTCCTCAATGTCAAAACGTGTCTGTCAAATGAAAAGAAGGAAGGGTATCACCTGAAAACTGAAGTGAATCAACGTAAATCTTGAAAGATGGTTAACTTGAAAGTTCTCAATTGAAATGGTAATGCAGGGAATGAAGATAAACCTAAAAAATGAAAAACATACCTAAACGAAAAATCTCAAAACTAATATATAGAAATCAAAATGAAAGACATACCTAGTTGATGTCAAGGATGGTAAATCGGCTCAGCAAGAGGAATTTCTTCGACTGTAGACACCTATTACCCATAGACTATCTCGAGATGCTGTCCATTCACTTTGAATACACTACCATCTTTAGGGTCTCAATTTCAACTACCCCATTTTCAAAAACCCATTTCACCAGTGGTCTTGATATTGAACTGAGCACTTGCCTTGATTGGTCTATCGTATATAAGATAACGGTTGTATCCCCATTTGTCCGAATGTTGCTGAGTAGTTTTTGGATATCAGATGGACCTACCAAGAAAGTAATTTTAATGTGGTCGATTTTTCCTTTTTTGTAATCAGTTTTGTTGTAGCACCTATCGCTCTAACTAGCTGTATGATAAGCCTAAAGTGCATCATTTAGTCTTAACGACCAATCTTTACGATTGGGATTCACCGTTTTCTCCAAGATTTGTTTAATCTCCCTATTAGCCAATTCCACTTGTCCACTAGTTTGGAGGTGGTAGGCAATAGAAATTTTATGAACAACCTCATACTTTTTCAGTAATGCTTTAAATGAATGGTTGCAAAAGTGTGTGTCTATATCACTAATAATAACTCGTGGTATGCCAAACCTAGACAAGACATTTTCTTTAAGAAACTTGACAACCGTTTTATTATCAATAGTCCTACAAGTTGTTGCTTCTGCCCATTTAGACACATAATCTACTGCCACAATGATATACAAATAACCAAAAGAAGGTGGTAAGGGTCCCATAAAGTCAATTCCCCAACAATCAAATATCTCTATCGCTAAGATGGGATTTAAAGGCATCATATTACGTCGGGACAAAACACCATGCTTTTGGCACCTTTTGCAAGTTCTACAATAGGCATTGTATCTTTAAACAAGGCGGGCCAGTAAAAACCACATCGCAAATTTTTTGCAGTAGTCTTTTTCATAGAAAAATGGCCTTCACGTGCTTGGGCATGACATAAATTGAGTATGCTAGGTATGTTCTCATCAGAGACACAATGTCCCAAAATCTGATGGGGACAGTACTTAAATAAACATGGGTCATCTCAATAAAAATTGTGCACCTCATCCATGAACTTTCTCTTGTTCTGTGCACTCCATCCTCTCGAGATTTTACCTGCAGCCAAGTAATTTACAATATGAGAAAATCATGGTAAAGAGAAAATAGAAATTAAATTCTCATCTTGAAATTAATCTCTAATTGGCAAGGGGTTCGTGTTTTTTTCAAAAGTCAACCCGATGAGAACCACGTAGCAACGATCACTACGCAACCCCGCAAAAGATTGAAATCATAAGAAAGCCCAAAAGATAATCCAGTTTAGAGTTTGAACCAAGAACAATGAACCAAGCAACCAAACAAAAACGAAGTTTGAATGACCTCTTGATTACACAACCCGTGATCCACACCCGATGTTGAACGCCACAAGAAGATATTGATAAGTTCACAATGTTCAATGAAGAATGAAGATTGAAAGCACAATTGTCTCTCTAGTTAATTATCAAATTGTCAAAAGTTTTATACAATGAAATAATAAAAAGTATTTATACTACCTCTTAAAACCCTAAGAAAAACAGAAGTAATATGAATAATATCACAAAATATCAATTAGAGTAAAATTCTAAGGAAACTAGGATTCTCGGAAAAAGGAAAAAATCCGGTCCTCCATTTGTACCATGCAACCACATGGTACAAATCCTTGCGATCACAAGGAAGCCCATGTTCGGCCCCTTTAACTCTCAGGTGGCTAATGTGTGACCGCATAGCACTTAGTGCTGTGCGGTCACATGGTTATGCGTATCCACTCCGTCTTCGACCGCTTGTATCTGTTGATCCAAGATGTTTCAAACTTCGATCCCAACATAAAACTTGGTTCTTTTCTTGCATAGATCATGACGTCGTCCACCGTTGATTACACAAGTAGTCCCATCGCTTGATTTACCTATTTTTCCATCGATCGCAACATCGGTCCTCCTTCAATAATCAACGGGGTCTCGTCTTGGGCTCGTCTTCATCGGGCTCGACTCCTGGATCATATCATCCCCTCCCTCTTCAAAAGGATTCGACCTCGAATATGTAGCTGTATCAAAGAGAGAGAGAGAGAGAGAGAGAGAGAGAGAGATCAGAAGCATTAAAAGTTCCGAAAATATTATACTCACTTGGAAGATCTAATTTGTATGCGTTGTCATTGATATTCTCCAAAACTTGAAATAGAGCATCCCCTCGTGGTTGCAACTTTGATTTCCTCTGCTCTGAAAAACGCTCCTTTCTGAAATGTACCCAGACCTAATCTCCAAGTTCAAATGTCACGCTTCTCCGACACTTGTTTGCTTGTGATGCGAAGTGTTTGTTTTTATTCTCTATTTGCAACCTTACCTGATGCAAATCCTGTAGCAACGGTGACTACGAAACCCACAACTAGATTGATGCGGAACCCAAGAACGCCAAATTATAACCTGATTTTAGACTTGAACCCAACGAAGTGAAGCAAAAAACCCAACGGTAGCAAAGATGTGTTGAACCCCTTGATTATATAATGAAGAACCCACGATCCGATATTTGAACACACAAGAATTAGATCTTGGAAGTTCGTTTGTTGTTCAATGGAAGAACAAGAGAGAAAGCAATAGTCTTTCAATTAATTCACTGTCAAAAGTCCCCACAGTAATGATGAAATACTCTATTTATACTAATGCTAGAAAATCTATAAAATTCGTGCATAATCTCCAAAACATAGTAAACCATCGGTAAAAATAGAATTTTAAGGAATCTAGGATTCTCGCCAAGAATAGGAAATTCGGCTTCAGTTTTGTTCTAAGCGGCTGCTTGGTGTGTTTCTAAGCGATCGTTTAGAAGGTCAGTTTTGCTCCTTCAATTTTCGGTAAGCGATTGAGCGACCGCTTGGCCTGGATAACTAAGCAGTCGCTTGGTTATCCCGGTTGCTTCCTTCTTCAGTTGCTTCTAACACATTGATCCAATTCTTTTCGGCATTCGACTCCAACATGAAACTTGCTCCATTTTGTGTCCCGAACATAGTTTCATCAAAGTGGCTTTGACGAGCATCCTCAACACCTTTTTGACTCGCTTTTCTCTCGATCGCATCTTGTCCCTTCTTCAATAATCAACGGGTCTCAATTTGGACTTGCATTCATAACTCCCGCATCCTGGATCATATCATCCTTTCCCTCTTCAAAAGGATTCGTCCTCGAATCTATATCTCTATCAAACAAAGAGAGATCAACAACATTAAATGTAGTGGAAACATTTTACTCACCTGGGAGATCAACTTTGTATGCATTGTCATTGATCCTCTTGATGACTTGGAACGGACCATTTCCACGCCGCTACAACTTAAACTTCCTCTGCTCCAGAAAATGCTCCTTTCGGAAATACACCCAGATCCAATCTCCTGGTTCAAATATCACATGTCTTCTCCCTTTGTTCGTTTTCTGTGCAATGAGCTTACCTGTAACGACCCAAACTTTGCACCCAAGTCGTTAGAACATACGTATTGTCCGCTTTTGGTGAGCCTATGCCCACTTATCCCTCACGGCTTTCTGTCGCATTTCCAAGTATTTGAACTCAAGACCTCCATCATATGGGAGACTTAAGTTGAATCCTAGATTGGTACCAGGATTCAACTTAAGTCTCCCATATGATGGAGGTCTTGACCATTTCCACGCCACATAGACTCACCCAAAGCGGACAGTTTGTATGTTTTAACGGCTTGGGCGCAATGTCTGGGTTGTTACAAAAAATGCACATTTTTTGTAACGACTCGGACCTCTCGCCCAAGCCGCTAACTTGCGTACTGTCCGCTTTTGGGTGGGCAGAGCTCACTTATCCCCTCATGGCTTTCTATTGCGTTCCCCAGGATTTGAACTCAAGACCTCCATCATATGGGAGACTTAAGGAGAATCCCGGTACCAAAATGGAGGTCTTGAGTTCGAATCCTGGGGAACGCAAAGAAATTCGTGAGGGGCTAAGTGGGCTTAGGCTCACCCAAAGCAGACAGTACATATGTTCTAACGGCTTGGGCAGGAGGTCCGGGTCGTTACATTACCTTTATTTTCAATTTGTATCTTGACCTTCTCGTGCAATGACTTGACCAATTCAGCTTTCTTTGTACCATCTAAGCTACCTTGTTCATTTAAAGGCAACGGTAACAAATCCAACGGTATTAGTGGATTAAACCCATAAACAATTTCAAATGGTGAAAACGTAGTAGTAGAGTGTACAACTTTATTATAAACAAATTCAATAAAGGATAAACACTTTAAGTTCTTATTTATCACCGTACGAAGTAATTGAATCATGGTTCTATTCACCATCTCAGTTTGCCCATCGGTTTGTGGATGACAAGTCGTAGAAAACAACAATTTAGTGCCTAACTTATTCCATAGAACACGCCAAAAATGACTTAAAAACTTAACATCTCAATCTGACACTATGCTCTAAGGAACCCCATGCAAACGTACTATCTCCATAAAGAACAAATCTGCAATATTGGTGGCATCATCGGTTTTGTGACATGGTATAAAGTACGCCATTTTACTAAACCTATTGACCACAACAAATATCGAATCCCGACCCCTTTTTGTCCTAGGTTAATCCAACACGAAATTCATTGAAATATACACCCAAGGTTCACTAGGTACAGACAAATGAGTATACAGACCATGAGGTAATACCTTAGACTTGGCCTTTTTAAAAGTTATGCACTTCCCACAAATTTGTTCTACATCACTTCTCATTTTATGCCAGTAAAAGTGTTCCCCTAACATGTCTAAAGTCTTTTGTACCCCAAAATGACCCATTAAATCCCCCACCGTAAGCTTCCCTTACCAACAATTCACGTATAGAGCAATTAAGCATACACAACTTATTTTCTCTAAACAAATACTCTTCATGCTTATAAAATTTATCAATAGCCCCTTTATTTCATGTTTCATATATATTAGAGAAATCAAGATCACTCACATACATGCTCTTAATGTGTTCAAAGCCAAGTAATCGTGCATGTAAGGAATTTAAAAGTACATACCTTCGTGACAATGCATCCGCAACCACATTTTCCTTACCTTGTTTATACCTGATGACGTAGGAAAATGACTTTATGAATTCAACCCACCGTATGTGCCTTTTGTTCAACATACCTTGACCCCGCAAGTACGTCAACGACTCGTGATCGGTGTGTATCACAAACTCCTTAGGCCACAAGTAGTGCTGCCAAGTTTCCAACGCCCGAACAAGCGCGTACAACTCCTTGTCATATGTAGGATAGTTCAAGGCAGCTCCACTCAACTTCCCACTGAAGTAAGCAATGGGCCTGCGGTCCTGCATCAACACTGTTCCAATACCTATTCCTGATGCATCACACTCAATCTCGAAGGTTTTGTCAAAGTTAGGTAATGCCAAAATAGGTGCTTTACACAATCTATCCTTAATAGTATTAAATGTATGTTCTTGTGCATCACCCTAATGAAAACCTGCGCTCTTCTTAACAATTTCAGTGAGTGGTGTAGTGATTGTGCTAAAATTCTTCACAAAATGCCTATAAAAACTAGCCAATCCATGGAAACTCCTAACTTCAGTAATGCTTTTAGGTGTTGGCCAATCTTTAATAGCCTTAATTTTCTCTTCATTCACTTCTACCCTATTAACACCAACCACAAATCCTAGAAAGACAAGTTTTTTCATGTAAAATGTGCATTTCTTGAAATTAGCATACAACTGTTCTTTTCTAAGTACCACAAGCACACAATTCAGATGTTCCAAATGCTCATCTAGGGTTTTGCTATAGATTAAGATATCATCAAAATAGACTACAACAAATTTTTCTATAAAAGCAACATGATTCAGCAAACACATAAAAGTGCTCGGTGCATTAGTGAGACCAAACGGCATAACCAACCATTCATACAATCCATATTTAATTTTAAAATCCGTTTTCCACTCATCACCCTCCCGCGTACGAATTTGATGGCACCCACTTTTAAGATCAATCTTACTAAAAATACAAGCACTGGACAATTCATCAAGCATATCATCTAATCGAGGTATGGGGTGACGATACTTTACCATTATGTTGTTGATAGCCCTACAGTCCACACACATCCTCCAAGTCCCATCCTTCTTCGGTACCAATAGGACAGGTAAAGCACATGGACTCATGCTCTCCCTCACATAACCCTTGCTTATCAACTCCTCTACTTGCTTTTGAAGCTCTCATCCACTTTGTTTTGAAGCTCCTTTGTCTCCTCAGGATTGCTTCGGTAAGCTGGTCGATTTGGAAGGACTCCTAGAATGAAGTCAATTTGGTGTTCGATGTCTCCAATTGGTGGCAATCCACTTGGCACGACCTCCGAAAACACGTCTTCTTCCCTTCCTCTTCAACTGTTTCTCAATCTTCATGGCCACATATAACATGTCTTTCAACTCCACATAATGCTGCAATTCCACCACATTAACGATCTCCCGTGCAACCCATTCAAGAACCTAGCCATAGTAGCTTCTCGATCTTCCTCTATATTTACTCTAATCATAAAAATCTCCATATCCTTATGATAGTCTTTTATGCTCTTCGACCCTTGATACAAACTTTGCAGTTTCTGATGGATTTCTCTGTATTAATGACTAGGCACAAATCAGTTTCTCATTACCGCCTTTAATTCATCCCAAGTATTTATAGGACTCTCCCGGTTCTGACGTCGAGAAGTAACCACTTGATCCTACCAAGTGATAGCGTAATTAGTGAACTCCAACACTGCAACCTTGACCTTTTTATCCTCCAAATAGTTATGGCAATCAAAACTCAATTCCAACTTTTTCTCCCAATCTAAATTGCCTCGAGATCACTTCTATCCTTAAATTGTGGAATTGTCATTTTTTACATTACCCAAATCACCATCAACTTCACCTCTATAATTATTTCTACCTCTTCGTTCAAACCTATCTCCTCTATGTCTCATCCGTCCCTTCTCAACCCCTTCGTACTCATCTTCACCCTATTCACTATCGATCTCATGCTCATCCATCCTAGGAACTCTCATTCCTGTCCCCCTATCATGAGGTACGTCAATCGGTTGTTTCCTACTAATATTTTTCATTGAAGTACTCAATTTTTTAATCTTTTCCCCCATATCCAATAATAATCGCTCAAACCGATCTATCATATCGTTCTATTTGTTGGTTTGATTACCGTACTGCTGGAATTCGAACCTTCCATATCAGACAATCTCTCAATTTCTGCCTCACCAAGTTCGTTTAGAATCACTCAATTGGCTTTTACCCTCTAATAATCTCACCCTCTACCTTTTATCACTCAATACTATCACCAAGTGCTTCCAAAGACAACAAAGAACTTACCGGATCAAACTTGTGAATTCAAAAATCAAATAAGATAAGGAATGTGACTCAAGGGGATTATAGAATTTTGGAATGACAAAGTTAAGAGATCCAATGGAAATTTCAACTTGAATTTGACATAACTTGGATGTCAAAATTTAAAGGATGATTCAAGTTTGTAGGAGTATTGGTAGCAAATCAAACAAAAATTAAAAAAAACAATAATAATTTTTTTTAATCATACGGATGAACAGTACCGACGTGAACAATAATTTTTTTACACAAGATTGTACTACCAACAAAGAAATATGGATCCAGGAAACCAAAATTAAGAATGTCTCAAGAATCAAGAAGAAACTAGAAAGAGAAGAAAGAAAAAAAAGGAAATTTTAAGGATTCAACAAGAAAATAAGGGATATAACCTGATTAAATTGGAGTCAAAGCTCTGATACCACCTGATGCAAACCCCGTACCAATGGTGACTACAAAACCCACAACTAGATTGATGCAGAACCCAAGAACGTCATATTATAACCCGATTTTGGACTTTAACCCAACGAAGTGAAGCAAAAAACCCAACAATAATAGAGATGCGTTGAACCCCTTGATTACACAATGAAGAACCTACAATCCGATGTTTGAACACACAAGAATTAGATCTTGGAAGTTTGTTTGTTGTTCAATAGAAGAACAAGAGAGAAAGCAATAGCCTTTCAATTAATTTAATGTCAAAAGTCCCATAGTAATGATGAAATAAACTATTTATACTAATGCTAGAAAACCTATAAAATTCGTGCATAATCTCCAAAACATAGTATTTTTGTTGATAATCAGTCTGTCATTGCCATGGCCAAAAATTCAGTTAATCATGGAAGGACAAAGCACATTAAAGTCAGATTTCATTCAATCGGGCAAGCTGAGAAAAAAGGTGAAGTTCACTTGCAATATTGTCCATCTCAAGTCCAGTTAGCAGATCTGTTTACAAAGTCCCTTGCAAAGGCTCGTTTTGAATAATTGAAGTATAAAATTGGAGTGTTAAATGGAAGCTTCAAGGATGAGATTGAAGGCTAACGTGAAGACTTCATTTAAATCTCCGTTATTTCGTTTTTATTTTAATATATGTTGTTGCAAGTTGTATAAGATCTGTCATCTTTTGTTTACTGTTGAAACTGGTGCTTTGTACTTTATAGTCACTCCCTATATTTCTTGCACTTTGATATATAATCAAGTGCATGACCAGAAGTATGGGGCATCAATCAAAGAAAGATTTTTTTTTTTCAGTTTAATCAAGTTTCTTCTCTCAGCTTCTCTTCTCTCCTCAATTCGTAAAGTTCAGTTTCAACAAAAATCAAAAGGATTGTTTTTTGATCCATTGTTATTCTTGCAAAGGATATTGCAAGTGTTTATTTCAAAGTCTATTCTCATCTTTTGAATAGAGCTAACACTACTAAATTCCGCCTTTTTCAGTTCTAAAGCACGCGAATTATGCTTCTCTATAAAACCCAATTTTCTTTATTTATTCTGTTTTTCTTTGCTTCCAACTACCACCACTTCATCCTCTTCTCTTCTGGAAATAAATAAAATTTAAATCATTACTGCTAATCTCCCCAAAATTGTGACTGCATTTCAATCCTTAGTATGGTTTAATATTTTCAAAATTTAATGAATTTGCTTTGCTTAGTTCTATTCCACCTCCAGAAGATGAAACTTAACTTATGTTTGGAAATTGTTTATAATCGATTTTAATTATAAATAGATAGAAATGAATGGTGGATAAGTGGGTATTATTTTTGGATCCCTCTAAAAGTGAACATAAAAAATGGTCGGAGTGTTTATATAAAAGTTTATAAACATGAGCCAAATATACGCGTATAAAGTAAAAAATGTACATGTGTCATTTTCTATAACAAGGTTCTATTGTGTATATTTGGGTGGTGTGGCCAAAAAGTTGAGAAAAATTGTCTCCTTGAACTCTTTTATTAATTTGCCTTTGTCTTGATGCAAAGTGAATCATTCTTATTTGATCAAGTCAGTCTACGAATGTGCATTTATTTTTTATTACGTGTACAAATCTATCTAAAAATCTCATTTTTTTCTATAACTATGTTCCATTTTGTATATGTTTATGTTGAGTTGCAGATTTAATCAAGAAAGGGAAGAGCAATTGAGATTCCTTAAGACTGTCCTCAAAACATTCCAAGTTAAAGTGATCATTGAACAGTCGACCGCTCTACCACTGAGCTACTGAGGAACAACGGGAGATTAGATCTCATAGAGTTCAATTCCCGTTCTCAACCCATGACCAATATGAGATCGAAGCTTCCTTTGTAACTCCCGGAACTTCTACGTAGTGGCTCCCTTCCATGTCTCATTTCAGAGGGAACCTCAAAGTGGCTCTATTTCATTATATTCCATCCATATCCTAATTCCATTCATTTAATACCCCTTTGTCAACCCTGGACAGGTGGTGGAAACTACCAAGCTAGACGAAGATTTTTTGTTGCCGTCGGAAAAAGAAGAAGTCCGACTCCTATTAACATAGGAACTGGAAGTGGAACAAAAGGTATGATCCACGCATATTGATATGTCTGTTCCATAAAAAAAGTTTTTTAATTAATTGTTTCCGATTCACCGGATCTTACCTCTTTTGAAAGAAGTCAATAAAAAAATCAAGATATGCACTAATTTAAATAGAATTTTCTAATTAGTCTTAACAAAACAAGTTATAATGCTAAAAGATTAGAAAAATGGCAAATATTAAAAAGAAGAAATGCTCGATTAATCTCTAAATTACCTTTTGTTTTTAAATTTTTCATTGAAAGAATCTACACAAATAATTCCTCTTTTTTCCGATCCAGTTCCTCCACCACCGTGAACCCCAGTTAGATTCAGGCATCCTATACTTTTTAGTTATTGGGAGAACCCAAGTACTCTCTTTCGGTTTCAAGAAACAACTCTTAGAGATCTTTTCTCCTTTGGAAGATACAAAAGGCGGACGGGTGAGTAACGCGTAAGAACCTGCTCTTGGGAGGGGAACAATAGCTGGAAACGGCTGCTAATACTCCGTAATTTAATTCAATTAAGAAGTATCCTCAAAGATAACTTCTTTTTTCCTGGTCAGGTCCAGAAAGTCATGAAATGATTCAATTGTGAAATAACACAACGTGTGTATCTAGGGAATAGTCGCTTTAAAGCGAATTCTCCCTAGATACGTCTTTCTTGGTATATCCACATAATAGGTAGGAGCATAAACTAAAACATTCTGGAGCTACAAAGATAGTTATTAAATCGTTAGCACCACATAAAAACATTTCTCCTAGAGTAGTATGCCGTTAAACAGAATGACACTTGACCGTTTAAATAATACTTCACATTTTTAATAAATTTCATTTTGACTTGACTATATTCTCATTTCTATCAACTTAAACTCAAAAGAAACGATCTTTCATCATCTTTAAGGGTTCCTTTCACAGGAGCTTCTTGTAGAAATGTTTTATAAGAAATTAAGTCCAATTTTTTCTAAAAACTTTTCTAGTCTGATAGTACTTTCAAAAATTATTCAAACACGTTCAGAAACAACTTTTGACGTTTCATAAACCATTTGATCAAATGGGACCTAAACATCTTGGGTAGGTAGAATAAGTAACTTAAAAGTTGCAATTAAGTTGATGCCAACTGTATTGTATATATTAGCTGGTAGTTAATTTGTTGTATTAATATTCATCTTAAAATAGACATGCATAAAAAATTTCTCAACTCTCTATAGTAGATCATCTGCTCACTTAATTTGCTGTTGGAGCCGAACAAAATATTTGCGTTCGAGTCTCGTCTCCAATAATTATGAAGAATTGTGGAATATGAAAATACACGTGGGAAATCCAACTAGGCTAATCCATAACATTGTCTGATTTGAGCAATTGCATTATAGATGAACACATTTCAAGTATTAATCAAAATTTAACAAATATAATATCAATTTCTATTCGAAAGACTTATGCAATATTTTTAAAATCTCAAAGTCTTAATTCATAATATATGACTTTTAACATATGAAAAAAATTATTATTTTTGTGGTTTAATTAAAACTTTTATTTTATTTCCAACAATTTTCATTAATAATTCAATAATATTTGTGTATAAATATCGATGCTTCGATTGAAACAGTGATCAATTAACTTAGCTGGATCAATGTCTAGCTTGGACAACCATGAATATTACAATATTTTAATTGATTGGTAATCAACTTAGAGGGCTAGGCCTTTTCTATTTTGGGATTGACGGATAGTTGGATGAGAATAGTTCGTCAATAATTGTGAATCATAATGTTTCTTTCAATTACGGTACCCATTGTCCGATCTAGTTTCATAGTCCGACGTTTCAACCTATAGGTAATATAACAATGGTACTTCAACATCTTTTTTATTGAGGTACAAGATCGGATACCAACATAATTTTTTTTCTTCTAAATTAGATACATACATATATATATTTTTAAATCTCGACCCAATATATGACAGATAGAGTATCTTGAACAAAGGTCAAGAATTGTTTTTATTTATTTTTTATTTTTCTAGATCGAGGTTGAGAATCTTGATTCTTGCCAATAATATAATTTAAGGGTCCATTATCGATATTTTTTTTAATTCTCAATAAGTTTGGACATCTATATTGATATTTTAATTTTCTCTGTCTAGACCCCATTTTCCTTCTTTTTAGGAAAAGTGAAACCACTACACTTGGTTGCCTTTCATTGTGAAAGGAATGCATTGACTTTGGCACTCTGCGTGCCCACCAACCTCAACTAACATGGAAAATTTCTTGGTGGGATATTTCTCCGATCCCACAAAGTAGTGGAATCCAAGAATTTTCATGTAAAAGATCATTTGTATTGACTCTTGGGACATTATAATATGATATGTGTAGACACCAAAAAATGTTGATACCGGACTCGCGACATGTGGTCGAACTTCGACGAGATGCCACTGAAGACGGTGATAACAACGATACAATACGGCGGGTCGAAATATCAACGAATGAGAAACGTGTCATTTAGATAAGAACTAGTTTATATTATGTGTTAGATATTGAATAAGACTAAAGCTCGGTAATAATTGTAAAAACAAGATGTAAAGATCTCCAAACAATGTATGTTTATTTCGTATTCTAAAGAGAGTTTTGGCATCCTTAATTATGTTATAAGACTTGCTATTTATAGCAAGGAGCAGTGGTGCCCATCATTGGATCATATCCACGTGGCAACATCCTATCTACCTAAACCTCCAATCACTCATTCACTATATTAATTACAATGACAACGGGTCAGCCGCTCTACATTCCTAGTCTGATGCTAATTAATACGGACGTCCCATCAATTGTTCTCAAATATATCCTCCAGATTTGTTTATATTGAGGACATTGATGGATGAAGTAGGTCTTCGGATGTGGAGTAGTTTGGTAGAAAGGTTCAGTAATTACAACATGCACTTCGGTGCATTGTATGAAGGTAGCTCGGCTTGATCATTGGGCATATCACCTTGAAGAGGAGGACTTTGGCTACTTCATTATCACTTTGTCCAAGGCAGATTTTAGCCTTGTTTGGTGTCGTTGCCAGGTGTCTTCACATGATGCTTCTAGGTAGTGGCCCTATTTTAATGGGATAACAATAGTCCCCCAAGTTTATGTACAATCATTTACGTAAATGCATAAATTTTGAAGTATTTAGTATAAAAAAATTTATTTCATCATCAACAATAATCTGTTGACCCCAAGTGAGCTCGACCAGGTTAGGGACGTCTACTCTTGTCCATCTTCTTCTAGGGAGTACGACAGGCTCATTGTCATTCGATGATTTTTTGAAGACTTCAACTTGTTGGTCAAAAGAGATACAACTCCTTCTTGTTGACTTAACAAGTTTTTCCTGATTTATCTGTGTAATTGCTGACCTGGCTTCTTTGATTTGCAGAGAACTTCAAGAAGAGGAGGCACCCCACCCATGACATGGCCACTATCATAGCAGCCACCTCCACTGCAAGGGGGAAGGGATTGAAGGGCACCACTGCAGGTGTGAGGAGGATACGGGAACAGGTGAAGAGGGTCAGCAAAGAGACTGCTGGCCAAGAAAGTGTTGCCACCCCTCCAATGGACAAGGAAAAAATGCCCATTGAAGAGACCCCCAAAAAGAAGTTTCGAGTACCCAAAACTGACGGAGCTGGTGGTTCGAATGATTGTTCCCTACCTCACTCCGCGGTCCCAGTGGGGGAGAAGTTGTTGCGTGCTTCCCTTATTACAGCCGCAAGTGGGTAGAAAAAGGCCATCCGAGTCTCCAAGGCCTACCCCGACGAAGATGCCAATGACATCAAGTGCTTCTTCTGCTCAAGGGCCTTCTCCTCAGACCAAGCTGCTGCCCTCTCAAAGGATCGATGAGCTATCCTCAGAGGTGCTTTCCATGCTTCCTACAGACGTCCAAACTGTTGCCTTAAATTTTTACAAGTTTTGGACGGAGAGGTGACAGAATTTTATGCAGTCAATTGATCTTTCTGACGTCGTTACTACAATCGTGAGTCAAACTGCGAAGTTGTTTGGTGCTGTAATAGAGGTGCAAACCCTCTTTAACAACCTGCAAGGAAAGAATAAGGACTCTGCCAACAAGGTGGATAGAGCTGAGGAGGAGGCCAATAAGGCCAGAGGCGAAGTAGACATGATGAAGAAATTGCATCAATAGGAGTCCATGAAGCTCGCCTCGGCCCTAAATGAAATAGAGAGCTTGACAAAGGAAGTCCACATTTGCCAAAGTGAGGTAGCTTTGATGATGAGGAGGGTGGAGACTTTTGATGGCCACCAACAAATAGCAGTTGAGGCCCTGGAGAGGGCCAATAAAGATAATGTTGCTCTAAAAGAGCAGTTGGGGAGTGTGGTACTAGAATTGCCAACCTTACTGAAGAGGTTGAGGTGGCTCGGGGGGAAGCTGAATCTACTGGAGTCGAAGCTGAGAAACACTACATCAATAACTTCCACCTAACAGATGTGTGCGAGAACTTCGCCAGCTATTGGATGAGGTATGCTTATACTGACATGGTGGAGTGGATGGAAGCTAACCTCCCATCCATCAACCCTTCGAAATTAAGGGAGGTGTTTCTGGATGAGGCGCCTGAACCTTAGACTCCAGCTGAAGGGAACAAAGTCACCGAACTTGAAGACGAAGCCCCTGAAAGGGGATGATGAAGTTCAAGTGGTTGAGCCCCTTAATGCCATAGTTTCCTTCATACCTCTCCCTCCAACTGCTTAGCTCAGTGTAGATTTTCTTGTATTTTGGCCTTGAAGTCCTCCATTGTAACTCTTCAGTTATCAATGAAATTATAATTTAGCTCTGTCTTCTGAAGTTTTTTGATGTATTTCGTTTTGATGTATGTTGTACTTTAAATAGAGTCTTAACCTTAAATAAAGTCTTACTTGTGTTGCAATTTTCTCAAGTGTTCGAACCACTACCTTGTTTGAGTGGTTCGACCACTTTGAGGCTTTCAAAAGTTTGTAGTTGAGACTCGTTGTCCGCTTCGTAATCGAAGTGTCACATCTTTAACTTGTAGTTGTTTTGTGTTATTTACTTGACACAATTTGTACTTTTGCTTTAACAAATGTAATTGGCACTTCTGTTTTAGCTTTACGTCGACGCTCATAATAACCTTATTTTAACATGTTGTATACTTCGCGATCAAGGAGGTCTTCTTTGGACGACCTAACTTGTCGTTGAAGTGGTTAGGTTTCTAACCTACAATTTGCTTATCCCTCTGGTATGAGGTTGACCAGTTCGCCCATTGCATGGTCCCACCGATAATTTTTAGTTGTGGAGGGAATGCTTTGTCCACTTTGCGATTAGGAGGGGTCCCTTTGGTACAGCTTCCTCGCCGGAAGGTGATGTTGTGGCTGGTTTTTAGTTTATCTTCCTTGGGCATGGGGTTTGGGTTTCTCTCACATGCTGATGCCCTATAAACAACTTTTAGTTGTAGAGGGAATGTTTTTCCTACTTCGTGATTGGGAGGGATTTCTTTTGGACAGCCTCCTCGTCAAAGGGTGACATTTTGGCTAGGTTTATTTTTCTTTCCTTAGCATGGGGTCTGGGATGTCCTTTCATGCTGAGGCCCCTTTACAACTCTTAGTTGTAAAGGGAATGTTTTGTACACTTCACGATTAGGAGGGGTCCCTTTAGGACAGGCTCCTCGTCAAAATGTTGACATTGGACCTAGTTTTATTTTTCTTCCCTTAGCTTGGGGTCTGGGATGCCCTCTCATGCCGAGTCCCCTTTACAACTCTTGGTTGTAAAGGAAACGTTCTGTCCACTTCGCGATTGGGATGGGTCCCTTTAGGACAGGCTCCTTGTCCTAGCGTCGACGTTAATTGGTTAGGAACCACTTGTAGAGCTATAGGAGATTTGATCAAACCAACCTTTATTCATCATAAAGCATGCACAGAAGGAGTTGTAATTTTTCACTGTGATATCTCCTCAGATGTTCCGCATTCCATGGATGAGGTTGTACCTTTCCATCCATGGCTTTGATTATGTAAGTCCCAGCTCAGACTTTTTCCTTTACACGGTAGGGACCCTCCCAATTGGGTCCTAGGGTCCCTGTTCCCGATCCATTTGTTGATAATAAGACTCTTCGGAGGACGAGATCATTTATGTGAAAGGATTTCTTCTTTACTTTCGAGTTATAGTATCTCGTCATCTTCATCTGATAAACAGCCAGTTTGGCTTGGGCCTCGTGTCTCATTTCTTCAAGAAAATCGAGTTCGCACCTTCTCAACTCAGGATTCGATATTTCATTGAACTGTAATTGATCAAGAGAAGGCAGTCCCACTTCTATTGGGCTCATTGCCTTTCTCCCATAAGTCATAGAAAATGGGGTTTAGCCCGTGACTGTTCGGCTCGTGTTTTGGATGGCCACAAGACTTGTGGTAGTTCATCCACCCAAGCACCTTTAGAAGCATCTAGTTTCCTCTTCAATGTGTACTTAATGGTTTTGTTGATCATTTCAACTTGTCCATTAGCCTGTAGGTGGTGAAGTGAGAAGAAATGCTTTCTAATACCCAGTTCGTCACACGAATTTCTGACCTTTTTATTGTCGAATTATCGTCTATTTTATGAAACAATCGAGTGGGAAATGTCGAACCTACAAATGATTTTTTCCATAAAAAAATTATCGTGTTTGCTTCAGTGATTTTGGATAAAGGTTCGACTTCGACCCATTTGGTAAAGTAGTCAATGGCCACAATAGCGAAGCATGCACTTCCCTTTTATTTAGGCATGGGCCCAATGATATCAATTCCCCACTTGGAAAAAGGTCATGGGCTCAAGACAACCGTAAGCTTTTATGAGGGTTGTCTATAAATGGTTGCAAACCGTTGGCATTTATTGCATTTTTGAGTGAATTGTCTGGTGTCCTTTTTGAAGGTTGGCCAATAGTATCCTTGCCTTAGCACTTTTTGTGCTAGTGTCCAACCTCCGGAGTGATTGCCATACACCCCTTCGTGTATCTCTCTCAGCACATAAGTAGCCTCTTCTCCCTTGGTACATCGGAGTAGTGTCATAGAAAATCCTATCTTGTATAGTACATTATCTTGGAGAACGAATTGTGCAACTCATCTTCTAAGTTTTTGAGCCTCCTCTTTGTTAGAAGGTAAGACTTGATCTTTAAGGAATACAATAATTGGTCCCATCCATGGCAGTATATCTTCTGTCCACATCACTTCCTCACAATTTGCAATGGAGGGCTTCGAAAGGTATTCTATTGGGACCACAGTCAGCAGTTCAGAGTCCCTGTTGCTTACCAATTTTGAAAGAGCATCTGCATGATGGTTTTCACAGCGTGGGATTTGTGTTAGTTCGAACCTTTCAAAGCTAGGTACGAACTCCCTAACCAGCTTAAGATAAGCTACCATGCCCTTGTCCTTGTAGCAAAATTACCACTCACTTGGCTAACCACCAACTAGGAGTCACTATTTATAGACAACCTTTTAACCTACATTTTCCTGGCCAGGCGAAGGTTGGCCAGAAGAGCCTCATATTCAGCCACGTTGTTGGTAGCCTTGAATCCAAATCTTACAGCACAGTTTAGCATGTCTCCTTCTGGGCTAGCCAACACCACGCCTGTCCTAGAACTAGCCTCCCTAGATGAGCCATCGACAAAGAGGTTCCAGGTGGAAGGCTCGGTAGGTTCCATCTCCTCTTCCATTTATGGAATATGAGTGAATTTCACTACAAAGTCTGCCAACGCTTGCCCCTTAACAGCAGTTCGTGCTTTGTAGATAATATTAAATTCAATAAGTTCTACGGCCCACGTCAGCAACCTACCGGATGCATCCGATTTTTGGAGTATTTGTCTCAATGGAAAGTTGGTCAGCACCTAGATGATGTGTGCTTGGAAGTAGGGCCTCAACTTTCATGAGACTGTGATGAGAGCTAGAGCCAACTTCTCTATGTTAGGATATCGAGTCTCTGCTGCCAGAAATGCTTTGCTTATGTAGTATACGGGCAACTGATGACCCTCATCTTATCTGATTAACACCAAACTGACAGCTTCAGTTGTCACTACAAGGTATAGTAGCAGCGGTTCCACAGCTTTGGGTTTTGAGAGGAGATGAGCCTGTCCCAAGTGCTTTTTCAGTGCCTGCAGCGCCTCTTCGCTCTCCTTAGTCCATTGAAACTTGTTTTCTCCCTTCAAAACTTTAAAGAAGGTGAGGCACTTTTCTGTTGCTTTTGATACTTACCGGCTTAAAGCAGCCACACGTTCAATGAGGCTTTGTATCTCCTTGGGCTTCTGGGGCGACTTCATTTCTACCAAGGCTTTGATTTTATCAGGGTTAGCCTCAATGCCTATTTGGTTGACCATGTAGCCTAGGAATTTCCATGAGGCCACCCCAAATGCACATTTGAGTGGGTTGAGTCACATCTTGTACTGTCGAAGTACTTTGAAGACCTGGTAGAGGTGTTGGACGTGATCTTTCACTTCCAGGCTTTTTACAAGCATGTCATCTACGTACACCTCTACTGTTTTCCCGATAAGGTTAGCAAACATTTTGTTGACCAATCTTTGATAGGTGGCTCTGGCATTTTTCAACCTGAAAAGCATCACCTTATAGCAATATAGACCTCGATATGTGATGAAGGAGGTATGCTTTTCATCCGCTGGGTTCATGGGTATTTGATTGTAGCTCGAGTAGGCATTCATGAAGCTTAATAGTTCATGTCCGGCTGTGGAATCGACCAGCTGGTCGATTCGGGGAAGTGGGAAGCTGTCTTTTGGACATGCTTGGTTTAAGTTCGAGAAGTCCACACATACCCTCCACTTTCCATTGTGCTTTTTTACCAGCACCAAGTTAGACACCCACTTCGGATAGGTCGCTTCACGAATGAAGCGGTTATCATTTAATTTTTTAACCTCATATTTCAAGGTGTCATATCTTTCGAGGTTCAATGCCCTCTTTTTTTGCCGATGAGGAGTGGCCTCTAGATTGATTTTCAGATGATGGAAACTGACCTTGGGGTCGATACCTACCATGTCCTCATGCTTCCAGGCTCAAATGTCCAGGTTGTCAGCTGATTAGGGGATCCAATGGAAAAGCTCTCCAACTCCTCAACTGGAGTTGTTTGAGATTCACAGTCAATTATGCGGGGGTCCAGTTCTTTAGTGGTGGTTGCTTCTTCGGTAACTTTATCTTTTTTCAGAGGTTCACCACTCCTCAGGGGTCGAATCACTTCCCATAACTACCTCTTCTTCAAAAGCTTCCGTCATTACGACATCTTTCTCTTGTGCAGGGTACTGCCCTTGTGATACTCCGAAATTTTATGCTTATTCACTTTGCTCGTTTAATTTTTTTTTGTGAGATAGCAATTTAACCTTTCAAAATTTAGTATGGCCAAGATTATTAATGGTTGCCAATTTTGCATTAGTCGATTTACTAAAAGTTTACCAAGATTAGTTAATTAGTGGTTATAAAATTTTACATCTATTTTCCTACTTGTATTTCTCTTGGCCGAAAATGGGGGGGAGTACCACCTTTGTAGGAGATTAATGCATGAGATGTTTACCATTTTTTTAATCAAGCATGAGGTGGTTATTGCTGGACATGCAAGACTAATGACTAATCTAAACCAAGTTGGAGGTGCAAGGCATGCATGAAAGGAGATTTTTTTGCAAGCCACGTGGTGGAACCATTTGTTTAGTTATCCTTTACTTTGCTTCTATATATATATAACCAAGGGATGAGCAGCCTATATATCTTTGCAAATCAGATTTCTATGTTTAGATAGAGAGAAAAAAACGTGCAAGAAGGAAAAAAAAATAATAAAGGAAAGGGAAAGGAAAGGAAGAAAAAGGGAAGCAAAGCCTAGCACCCTCAATTCATATATCAACCGAAATTTCTCCAAGTTTTATTGTAAGATACTTTCTTTGCTTAAGTGGTAGGATTTCATGGTTATATTTATGCTTAAATTATGCATGAAAACCATAATATGAAAGATGTGGACAAGTCCACAAAGTTAGATATCTATGCCTTAGGACAAGTCCGAAGGGCACCGGCAAGCCGGAATGTGCAAGTATGTGTTTGTATGCTTTCTTTTGCGTAGTATTAACATGTTAAATCCAAGCATGGTATCTTACTAAGTATTCTTTATACTCATAGTATCCTATACTAAATTTTCAGATCCATAGTTGTGAAGTTGGTGGAAGTCAGTCGGCATAGTCGATGATGAGTTAAGGACAAGGTTACTTCGCATCGAAGTTTTGTTTTTGCATGTTTTGTTCGACTGCTTCATATATGTTTTTCTTATGGTATTGTATAAAAACATGTATAAGACATGATGTAATATGGTACCGGAAATAAATTATGTAATTATATCTTCCATGTTATGTTAAGAAACATATTTCTAGACTTATTTTCTTGAATGACAAAAGAGGCAGAATCCGGGCAGATTCTAGGTCATTTTCAAAACGATATTTCCAACTCTATAGGCAGCCATTTAAGTTTCTAAAAATACCACTGCATTCCTCTTCTAGTTTTCTAGATATGGACGTAAGAATCACTCAATTTGGATGTCTATGGCCTGAGATATGAATTTTTAAACATTGAAGGGTCAATCTGGAATTTTCTGTGCAACACTACACTGTTTTCAATAAAACGTCCATACTATATGAACTCGGAAAATTTTCATGTTTTAACCTAGAAAACTACTTGAAATTATCTTTCTAATGCCATAGATTTCATAGAAAACGGAGTTGGGATGAATTTTATAAAAATAGTTGAACTTACTGCCCTAACTTACCGTGGCTGCACCAAGTCCATTTTTATAAAGTATAATTTTTGTCGACATGCGCTTCTGCTGGCCATTATTTTTTTTTATAAGAGATATTTTAAAAAATTGAAAATAAGTTTCTAACATGTAATACATTTTTTTTAAGAGTATTTACATGTACCAAAGGCAGAACCTATTATGATTAGTGCGTGACCCTCGAAGTTAAGTTCGGGGTGTTTCAGCCCTTGTTCAAGGTTGTTGGTTTCCTTGACTTCCATTAAGATTATGCTTACACTCCTTGGCTCAGCTTTTCGAATAGAGCTGGTGTAGCATTCCCTGAAACTTCTTTGGTCGCCTCAAATAGTGGCAATGCCATGCTTTGTAGGGAAATTCATGCATAAATAGTGGATGGAGATGATTGCCCACAGTTTTTTCAAGGCAGGTTGTCGTAGCACCCTGTGATAAGCGAAGCAGTGATCCACAACCAAGAACTCCATTGATGAGAACCACATAGCAACGATCACTACGAAATCCCGTAAAAGATTGAGATCCCAAGAAAATCCAAAGAATAACCCGGTTTAGAGTTTGAACCAAGAACGATGAACCAAGCAACCAAACAAAATGAAGTTTAAATGACCTCATGATTACACAACCCGTGATATGATCCAAAATGCGAGAGTCACGAATGCAAGTCCAAACTGAGACCTGTTGATTATCGAAGAAGGGACAATGACGCAATCGAGAGCAAAACGAGTCAAAGAGGTATTGGGGATGCTCGTCAAAGCTACTATTGATGAAACCATGTTCAGAACGCAAAATGGAGCTAGTTTTATGTTGGGGTCGAACGCTGAAAAGACTTGGATCAACGTGATAAAGCTGGCCGAAGCAAGCCCTGGCCAACCAGACACAAAGGGGCCACCCAGACGCACCTACCGGATGTCCGGTAGTCCAAGCCATGAAATTTCTGCCAAATCGGATACAAGATGCTCAACCGGACGTCTAATAGAGAACTTCTGTCCATCCGGACGCACATACCGGACTTCCGAAAGGGTCATCCGGTATGACTTGTTTTTATGCATTTTTATTCCTTTTGACTAGTATTCTAATTCCTTGCCATGTCTTGTAATATTTATTACCTTATGCACTTTTTTACTAGGTTTAGGGGTCTAGTATAAATATTTAAATCTTTGGTTACATTAAGAACTTTTGACATTATTGAATTGAAAGGCTATTGCTTTCTCTTGTTCTTCCATTGAACAACAAATCGAACTTCCAAGATCTAATTCTTGTGGTGTTCAAACATCGGATCGTGGGTTCTTCATTGTGTAATCAAGGGGTTCAGCGCATCTTGTAATCGTTGGGTTTTTGGTTCACTTCATTGGGTTCAAATCCAAAATCGGGTTACCAATTGGCGTTCTTGGGTTCCGCATTAATCTAGTTGTGGGTTTCATAGTCACCGTTGCTATGGGGTTAGCGTCAACCCGTGATCCAAACCCGATGATGAACACCACAAGAATATCTTGATAAGTTCACGATGTTCAATGAAGAAAAAAGAATAAAGCACAATTGTCTCTCAAATCAATTATCAAAATGTCAAAAGTTGTAATACAATGAAACATGAAAAGTATTTATTCTAGACCTAAAACTAGTAAAAAAAACGTGCACCAATCAACTAGAATATTACAAATTATGGTAATAATATAATTCTAGTCCAATTACGAAAAAAATGCTAAAAAGGAAAATTCTCGGCCAAGCTTCGGCCTATGCAACCGCAACATGCTTTCCCATGCGGTCACATGGTTGTCATGTTTTTGGCCCCTCTGCTCTCGGTAATAGGCTGTGCGATCGCACGCCTAATTGTGCTATGCGGTTGAATAGCACAAAGTTTGACCTCCATCTTCGGCAACTTCTACCACGTTGATCCAAGTTGATTTGGACTTTGATCCAAACACGGAACTTGCTTATTTATTCTCCAAGATCATCATTTCATCAACCGTTTATTGAACGAGCAATCCCATCACCTCTTTAAATCTCTTTGCTCTCGATTGCGTAATCAGTTCTCCTTCGATAATCAACGGGTCTGTCCTAGGCTCGTCTTCGTCAAGCTTGACTCCTGGATCATATCATCCCCTCTCTCTTCGAAAGGATTCGACCTCGAATCTATACCTAAATCAAAGAAAGAGAGATTAGACACATTAAAAGTTGCTGAAACATTGTACTCACCTGGAAGATCCAATTTATATGCATTGTCATTGATCTTCTTCACAACTTGAAATGGACTATCCCTTTGTGGTTACAACTTTGATTTCCCCTACTCTGGAAAGCACTCCTTTCTGAAATGTACCCAGACCCAATCTCCAGGTTCAAAGTCATGCTTCTCCAACCTTTGTTTGCTTGTGATGCGAAGTGTTTGCTTTTATTCTCAATTTGCAACTTTATCTTTTCATGGAGTGATTTCACCAACTCGGCTTTTCGTTTATCATCTAAGTTACCTTGTTCATTCACAGGGAAAGGTATTAAATCCAAAGGTGTTAGTGGATTAAAACCATAAACAATTTAAAATGGTGAAAATGAAGTAGTAGAATACGTGGCCCTATTATATGCAAACCCTATGAAAGGTAGACACTTCTCCCAACTTTTCAAATTCTTATTAACTACAGTGCGCAATAGTTATGTCATGGTCTTATTCATTATCACAGTCTGACCATCAGTCTGTAGATGACAAGTTGTTGAAAACAAAAGTTTATTGCCTAACTTACCCTACAAAACCCGCCAAAAGTGACTTAAAAATTTCACATCCCAATCAGATACTATATTCTTAGGTACCCCATATAAACGCATTATTTCCTTAAATAATAACTCCGCATTATTAGTGGCATCATCAATCTTATGACATGCTATGAAATGTGCTATCTTGCTAAACATATCTACCACCACAAATATCGAATCTCGTCTCTTCTTAGTCCTAGGTAAACCCAAAACAAAATCCATAGAAATATCAACCCATGGTTCTCTAGGTGTAGGCAATGGTGTATACAAACCGTGAGGTAAAACCTTAGACTTAGCCCGTTTATAAACTAAACATCGATTACATACTTTCTTAACATCACTTTTAATCTTAGGCCAATAAAAATGTTCCCTCAACAACTGTAAAGTCTTTTTAACTCCAAATATCTCATCAATCCACCACTATGTGCTTCCCTCACTAATAACTCCCACATTGAACAATTTGGAACACACAACCTATTTTCTTTAAACAAATATTCATCCTGCTTAAAGAATTTATCTATAGCCCCTTTGTTACATGGTGAGTAAATATAACAAAAAAACTAGATCACTAGCATACACATCCTTAATAGATTCAAAACCAAGAAATATAGAACTAAGAGAAGTCAATATTGTATTCCTTCGAGACAATGCATCTGCCACCACATTTTTCTTATCTTGCTTGTACCAGATGACATATAGGAATGTCTATACGAACTCCGTCCATCTTGCATGCCTTTTATTTGACTTTTTTTGACCTCGCAAATGTTTTAATGATTCATTGTTCGTGTGAATGACGAACTCCTTAGCCACAGGTAGTGCTACCATGTCTCTAGGGTTCGAACAAGTGAACACAACTCTCTGTCATAGGTGGGATTATTGAGCATTGCTCCACTTAGCTTTTCACTGAAATGGGCATTGGTCTTTTGTCCTACATTAGAACTGCTCCAATCTCTATTCTTGATGCATCACACTCAATTTCGAAAGTTTTATCAAAGTTAGGAAGGGCTAAAATCGGTACCTTACACAACCTATCCTTAATTGTACTAAATGCATGCTCTTGTTCATCATCCTAATGAAATTCTACATTTTTCTTAACAATCTCTATAAGTGGTGTAGTGATTGTGCTAAAATCTTTCACAAAACGCCTATAAAAACTAGCCAGACCATGAAAACTCCTAACTTCAGTTATGCTTTAGGTATTGGCTTCTCTTCATCTACTTTTACCCCGTTTGCACCAACTACAAATCCTAGGAAAACAACCTTCTCCATGCAAAACGTACATTTCTTAAAATTAGCATACAGTTGTTCCTTTCTCAATACCACAAGCACATACCTAAGATGTTCTACATGCTCATTAAGGTCTTTGCTATAAATTAAGATGTCATCAAAATAGACCACAACAAATTTACCTATAAAAGCACGCAAAATATGATTCATCAATCGCATAAAAGTGCTCGCTGCATTAGTGAGTCACAATGGTATTACTAACCATTCATACAAGCCATATTTAGTTTTAAAAACAATATTCTACTCATCACCTTCCATCATTCAAATTTGGTGGTATCCAATTTTAAGGTCAATTTTACTAAATATGCAAGCACCATACAATTCATCCAACATACATCTAACCTAGGAATAGGATGACGATTCTTTACAGTTATGTTGTTGATGGCTCTGCAATCCACGCACATCCTCCAAGTCCCATCTTTCTTTGGCACAAGTAGCACTGGAACGATACATGGACTCATGCTCTCCCTTACATATCCCTTGCTCATCAATTCTTCCACTTGCCTCTGAAATTCATTTGTCTCATTGGGGTTACTTCGATAAGCTAGTCGATTTGGAATGACAGCTCCAGGAACGAAGTCAATCTGGTGTTCAATACCTCAAATGGGTGGCAACCTACTAAGCATGTCCTCCGGGAAAATATCATCAAATTCATGTAATAAAGAGATAGCCAAACTAGGGAGGGGTGGATAAGGTTTCTCAAGATTGAGGATTGACTACTTATAGACTAACAATATCATTTGTTGCCTCTCAACTATCGCTCTTTTAATTCACTCCCTTTTGCAAAGAAATTTACCTTCGACTTTTCTCTCCTCTCGGACGACCCTCTTTCTTTTCTCTCATGTGGCTCCACTCTCTTTTGCTCTCTATTGGCCAACTCAACATTTTCTCTCATACTCCCCATCTCACTATTTTCCCTCATTTTCTCTAACTTTTTCACTCTTCTTTCTTCCTCATTTTTCAATTTGATTTGGTCTTCATACATTTGTGCCGATGTTAATGGAGCAAGGGTAATGGAGCTTCCATCCTTAACAAAATTATATCGATTCTTGTACACATCATGAGTAACCTTCCTATCATATTACCATGGTCTACCAAATAAAATATGTCCTGCATGCATAGGTACCATATCACACATGATATCATCCCAATAACTACCAATAGAAAAATTAATCAACACCCTTATATTCACCTTAACTTCACCATTTTCATTTAACCATTGTAACCTATAGGGTCTATGGTGTCTTAATATAGTTAATCCCAATTTTTCTATAAGATTTGTACTAGCCACATTAGTACAGCTCCCACCATCAATGATCATGCTACATACCTGATTATTAACGTAGCATCATGTATGAAATATGTTTTCTCTTTGCTGCTCCAAGTCACCTGTCTTGATTTGAATATTGAGAGCTCGCCTTGTGACCAGTAACTCTCCAACAGCAAACTCCAATTTGTCCCTATCACTAACCTCTTCCAACGTTGGCATGCTTTCATAATCTTCTTCACTATCAGTCACCACTTCTTCACTGTGCAAGATCATTGTCTTTTTATTTGGACATTGAGAAGCAATGTGTCCTGACCCCAAGCACCTGAAGCATTTGATATCTCGATTCCTGGCTGGCTGTGGCTCTGCTTTAGGTGTTGTTTTACTATCACTCTTATCTTTCTCTTTTGGCATTTCAGTCTCTCCTTTCGAAACCGCTCCATCTCCTTTGTTATCCTACCTCGATTTCCAAGTGGAATTAGAACTCGAAGTACCCAATGGTTGTCTAGTTGTCCCCTTCCTCTTCAACTATTTCTCCACCTTCATGGTCACATGCAACATATCTTCGATCTCCATATAATGCTGCAACTCCACGATATTAGCAATGTCTTTGTTAAACCTATTTAAGAAATGAGCCATGGTGGCTTTCCGATCCTCTTCCACATTTGTCCTGATCATCAAGATTTCCATTTTTTATGGTAGTCTTCCACGCTCTTCGAACCCTGATATAAACCTTGTAATTCCTGATACAGCTCCATGTAATAATGACTAGGCATGAACCACTTCCTCATGATAGTTTTCAACTCATCTCAAGTACTAACCGCTCGCTCCTGATTCTTTCTCCTTGATGTAAACAGCTGATCCCACCAAGTTATGGCATAGTCAACAAACTCAAGAACTTCTATTCTCACATTTTTTCCCTGAATCATTATAGCACTCAAATATCAACTCTACTTTCTTCTCCAAATCTAGATAAGTCTCCGAATCACTCATTCCCTTAAACGGTGGAATTGACATTATAATATTGCCCATATTCCTATCTACTTCATCTCCATAATTGTTCCTATCCCTACTTTCAAACCTACCTCCTATATTTCTCATCCAACCCATTTCACCCGCCATCGATGCACCCTTATCTAAATCACTATTATCACGCGTTTTCTATAACGTGATTTATACCGTAAGTGTATGTTGTCAAGTTTTGTAATATAGTATGGAGTTAAGAGTGTCGAACCCACATGAATTGTAATTCAATTTCTACTAAGTACCGTAATTATGTAGCTTCCACTTTATTTAGATGAATGAATGTTTACAATTTAATAGTATTATCTAGTCTAAAAAGATATTTTGTTGACGAATTCGATGAATGCAATTTATACGAATAAACCAATGTAGGAAAGGCCTAGGGAATGATTTCACCTAACTATCAATTATGATTCAATTATGTCCAATTATTATAGTCAAATTTTCCATGTTTAAAAGCAAGAATCCTAATATATTTCTCTCCCCTCTCTCGAGTACCAGTTAGAAATTCATCCTAGATTTCGATTCCAATATCTCTATTTCAAATTAAAATCAAGAATTCATCAAGTTCATGATTCTATTATGGAGTAAACTTCATAGATTCTATACTTTCTCTTCAAACCCATAAAATCTACGTTATGTCAATCCTATGATCGTGCCTAAATTCCCCTCTCTCAAGTACCGGAATCGACTAGCATCTATTCATTCAATTAGTGACCAATTAATTGAAAGCATTAGTTTCATGACACAATCAAACATATGTGAAAAATCAAATAGAAATAACTATGATAAAATCAAATCATAATCTCAAGTTTTGGCTACAATCAATCCCTAGATAATGAATTTAGCTCATGATATAATCCATGTAAATACAAAAATTCATATAAGAAAACATAGAGAAGAGATAGAAAAACTAGGATGTAGATCTTCAATTTCTTCTTTTGATGTTGTTCTCTCCTCCTTTGAATTTCACCTATCTTTTGATGTTTTGCCTCCTTGATTGTGTATCTTGCTCCCCTTCAATTTTTCTCCAAATTCTCTCTAGAAAATAGGTCTTTGATGTTGTATTTATAGTATTGTTGGAATCTTGGACTAATTAGGGTAGAATTGGGCCAAGAAAAGAGTCCAAAAACATTAAAAACACTTTTCTCACAAGGCGGCGCCTCAGTGGTGCCGCAAATTCTGTAATTTACAGCAAGCTTGGTGCCTTAGTGCCATTTTGGGCAGAAATTCAACATTACACTTCCTTCAGTATCTTTTATCATAACTTTCTCATCCGATATCCGATTGAGGTTATTCAAGATGCATTGGAAAGGGAAATAAATGGGATACAACTTTTCTTCAGACATCCAATTCGATTTTTTTTCTATGTCAAAAATGGGTATCAATATGAGATTAAAAATTCGAGGCAAAATGTTTTCGGTTGGAAATTGATGTCTGATCATATTTTAACTATGCTTCATCCCTTTGACATATTTCTTTATCCAATTGGCTCCTAGCACTCTCGGATCTTCATTGGGAGGTTCAACACAATTTTTTAGTATTTGTACTTTAGTTCCCTAACTTTGGATCTCTTACGATTTAGCCATTTTCTCTAAATTTGGCAACTTTTGCCTATTTCCTTCAATTTCATCAACATATACCACAATATCAAAGCACATATTAAAACGTTCTAAAACACTCTCAAGTGTAACAAAATAATAAATTAAGTGGCATAAATATCATGAGTGTGGAGCACTCAACAAATACCCACAAACTTAATATTTTGCTTGCCCTCAAGCAAACACTAAACTAAAGAAAATCACTAACAAACACACAAAAATAAAATAAAATAATAATAATAACTAAAAACAAAATCACTTAAAACAAAGTGTGCTGGATATCTTGCCTTTATATCTCAAGATTGAAAACATAATATCAGTTATGAACCACATCAAAGCCATAACGCAAAAGCTAACTTCTCACATATTCAATGCGAAACGGGTGTGTGTGTGTGTGTGTGTGTTTGGAGAATCAAGTGCAATGCTGTACAATAAATGGTTGATCTGATTCCCGACCTTAAAATTCAAATATTTCATTACTTCGCTCATGGAATTCATACACCCCCAAACTTGTTTTCTATTCACTTCCCAAGGTGTATTCTAAAGTTGATTTTCAGTATCAATTTCTTACACCACTCAAGTTTGGTCGGATTTTACTAATTGTAGTTCAACCTATCAACAGATGGGAATTTTCCTTATTTTTTACTGCTTCAACATCCAAGAATAAACCAAGTTACTAACCTCTTGTCAAAAGCCTACTCCTCTAGAACAAGTGTTTGATGCTTAATCAAGGCATGTAGTGCGTCTTCTATTTTATGCGCTTGCCTTTTCAGATATGTATTTTTTTTAATGAATCTTATGTGGAGACATCTCTCCATTAAGCTTTCTAAATGACTCATGTAGCGAGCTTTAGGCCGATGACTCCCAAATCAGATGACTTTAGGGCATCAGGTTTTAAACCCTTGCAGGCTTAATCACTCGAGTCATAAAGGCTACAAATGGACGTTTCACAATGAGATTATCATAGTTGTCCTCATTAGGATCTTTTAAGGATAGCTTAACAGCAAGACAACTTTTTTCCTTTTATTCAGTGATTAGTATAATGTCCCTTATTAAACACTCATTCTCGAAGATCGACATCTAACTTAAGTTTTTCACCAAATTTTCACCATATTGATCTCAGACAATCCACACAAAATATAGCACACAAGGAATCCACATATACATCCATGTCTCCCTACAACAGTTCAATCATCCAAACTATCCTAAAGTTGGTTAAATAATGTAAATCTTGTTTAGTGGTTGTTAGGATTTGACATCTAAGTTCTCTATTTCAACCTATAAACATGGATAAACCTATTCATGTACAATACTACAATCAACTCACGTGCATAAATTTTTTTTGTTCCACATGAATAAGCAAAAAATTTAATTCAAGCACAAAACTTATCCACAATTCATAAACCAACACATATTTATAAATTATATGCGTTACTGTCGGCAAGGCTATCTAACTCACACAAGTATGTAAAACAAGTAAATCATTTTTAAAACATGCACACAAATAAAAAAAACTAAGGCAAGTAGACAAATTATAATATATCCCCCAAGCTTAAACTAAACATTGTCCCCAATGTGAAATTAAAGTCAAAAGAGTATAACGTTCCTGAATTGTCTGAATTGCCAATGACATTTTGGTGTTGATGATGCTATAGTTGGTGGATGTTTCTTCTATCATTTCTCCCCCAAAACTTGAGATTTAAGCCGTTTTCTCCTTGTCAATGTTGGTTTGATTGTTCCACAATGTCATGCTTCTGAAAAAATTAAAATTTAGATCTTAAATACATGGAACACGGGTTACTTAGATCAAACATCTAATAACCAACTTAATTACTTAAGGGTCTTATGAGAGACGGGATATTGATGATTATTCCTAAGTAAACTAACTATTCTATAACTCAAAAGCAAAATAAATAAATAAATGCTTGGGTTGCCTCCCAAGAAGCGCCTTTTTAACGTCATTAGCTTGACACTGACAATCTGCATCATGGAACTTTGAAGAAATCTTTTGATGCCTTGCTCATTTTGCTTATTTTAACTTTACTCCACTCTTCGTTGATTCTCCAAACCTCGACATTGTCCTTTCAATGTAATAGGATTTTTCCATTTCATCCAATTCAAATTCAACATTGTAGACTTCAACATCCTCATCAAACTTAATCACAAAATCGAATTGACTGATTGATCCGCATTCTTAATCCATAGGCAATGAGAAGTTTTTCTTTTTAACCCTTCGAGTGGATTGTATTTCCACGTTTTGAATTCATTCCAGTAACTCCAATCTCCAATGCATATGTTGCGCTATTCTAACTTGGCAAGTTTATTATAGTACTTTGCAATTACCCTCTCATTCAACAGAGGAGGACCATTTCCTATCAGTTTAATGTTCTCATCCTAATTGACAGGTACATGATCTTCCAAAGGCATGTAGTCTTCATCAAATTTCCCAATCGCTTCTTTTCGACATTTTAAATATTCTATGAACCCTAGAAGCTTTATCGTACGGGGAGTCAATGCGTGTATTCATACAATGCTTAATATAATGCACCCCATAACAAAGTTGGCAAAATATGTCCTCTACAAGCATGTAGTTTGTATCCATGTCGAGATTACTTGTTGCAATTCATCTGTTCTCTTGCCTTTGTTAGAATCATGCATATACTATTGAATAGTACCTGGAAAAATATCAAAAAGATTAGGGTGGTCTGCGAAAATTAACAGTCTAAAAGAAACTCTAAATTAAAACAAAAGCTAGTTGGTAATAATTTTAGTAAAAATCAAATTAAACAATCCTCGACAAAAACTTGCCACGCATTTTCTATAACGTGATTTATACCGCAAGTGTACGGTGTCAAGTTTTGTAATATAGTATGGAGTTAAGAATGTCGAATCCACAGGAATTGTAATACAATTTCTACTAAGTACCGTAATTATGTAGCTTCCGCTTTATTTAGATGAATGAATGTTTACAATTTAATAATATTATCTAGTCTAAAAGATATTTTGTTGACGAATTCAAGGAATGCAATTT
Organism: Osmanthus fragrans; assembly: GCA_019395295.1. Lineage (NCBI taxonomy): Eukaryota > Viridiplantae > Streptophyta > Magnoliopsida > Lamiales > Oleaceae > Osmanthus > Osmanthus fragrans. The sequence goes on along the minus strand of CM033347.1, from coordinate 5,994,508 downwards.
ATACGAATAAACCAATGTAGGAAAGGCCTAGGGAATGATTTTACCTAACTATCAATTATGATTCAATTATATCCAATTATTCTAGTCAAATTTTCCATGTTTAAAAGCAAGAATCCTAATATATTTCTCTCCTATCTCTCGAGTGCCAGTTAGAAATTAATCCTAGATTTCGATTCCAATAACGCTATTTTGAATTAAAATCAAGAATTCATCAAGTTCATGATTCTATTATGGAGTAAGCTTCATAGATTCTATACTTTCTCTCGAAACCCATAAAATCTACTGTTGTGTCAATCCAATGATCGCGCCTAAATTCCCCTCTCTCAAGTACCGAAATTGACTAGTGATATTCATTCAATTAGTGACCAATTAATTGAAAGCATTAGTTTCATGACACAATCAAACATATGTGGAAAATCAAGTAGAAATAACTACGATAAAATCAAATCATAATCTCAAGTTTTGGCTACAATCAATCCCTAAATAATGAATTTAGCTCATGATATAATCCATGTAAATATAAAAATTCATATAAGAAAACATAGAGAAGAGAATAGAAAAATTAGGACGTAGATCTTCAATTTCTTCTCTTGATGTTGTTCTTTCCTCCCTTGAATTTCTCCTATCTTTTGATGTTTTGCCTCCTTGATTGTGTATCTTGCTCCCCTTGAATTGTCCTCCAAATTCTCTCTAGAAAATAGGTCTTTGATGTTCTATTTATAATATTGTTGGAGTCTTAGACGAATTAGGGTTGAATTGGGTCAAGAAAAGTGTCTAAAAATATTAAAAACACTTTTCTTGCAAGGCGGCGCCGCGACTTCTGTGATTTACAGCAAGGCGCCCGTTTTGGGCGGAAATTCAGCACTGCACTTCCTTCAGTGTTTGTATCATAACTTTCTCGTTCGATGCTCGATTGAGATGATCCAAGATGAGTTGGAAAGGAAAATAAAATCCAAACATAATTATCCAATTCGGTCATTTGCCATGTCAAAATGGGTCTCAATATGAGACTAAAAATTCGGGGCAAAACGTTTTCAGTTGAAAATTGATGGGTGATCATATTTTAACTATGCTTCATCCTTTTGACATCTTTCTTTATCCTTTTGACCTTCATTGTGAGGTTCAACACAACTTTTGAGTATTTGTACTTTAGTCCCCGAACTTTGGATCTCTTACGATTTAGCCATTTTCTCCAAATTTGCCAACTTTTGCCTATTTCCTTCAATTTCATCAACCTGTACCACAACATCAAAGCACACATTAAACGTTCTAAAACACTCTCAAGGGTAACAAAATAATAAATTAAATGACATAAATATCATGAGTGTGGAGCACTCATCAACTACCATACTCATAGTCATCATGCATTTCCATCCTAGGCTTTTTTTACCGATCTCCTTGGATTCTATTTTCCCCAATGAAGATTTGCTATCGATGTATCTAACCTATCAAGCCCTTCAGTCATATCCCCAAGCACCCTCTGAAACCGCCTTGTTACATCATCTCCCATGTTGTTTTGATTCGGCTGCTTGATTGAATTGGAACCCTCTCTGTCTGACATTTTAATTCTATAGAATTTCTATCTCACAAAATGACCACTCATGTATCACTTAGTTAATGGCTTTTTGCGCTTTTAATCTCACTACTCCGCCTTTTTCCACTCAGTGCTCTCGTCCAAGTGCTCCAAAGAGCAAAGTAAACTCAACCAAATATGTATTCCCATGGATCCAAACCAGATGTGTGTCAAGAATTGTGAATTTGAAGTAAGAAAGAAAATGACTAAAAAAAAAGGCAAGAATTGAAGAATTGTATGGAGTAAAAACAATGATTTCTTGTTAAACAAAATAAATGGAATTGAATTGATTTTTTTTTTTACTCAAAAACTGAAAATAGAAAACTGTTGGAAATTCTCGAAATATAAATAATAATTTTTTTAAATTCAGATTTTTTACTCTGAAATTCGACTACAAGTCCAACAAAACAAACGAAAACTGATTTTGACTCTTAAATAGCCCAAAAAACAACTTGACTCGTTTTTTGTAATTTTTTCGGATCAAAACTCAAAAATTATTACTGACTCGAAGAACACAAAGAACAAATAACAAAAGACTCAAAACAAATAAAAAGATATAACCTTGATTATTTTGGAGTCGTGCTCTGATACTAACTGATGAGAACCATGTAGCAACATCACAACTCAACCTTGCAAAAGATTAAGATCCCAAGAAAGTCCAAAGAATAACCCGGTTTAGAGTTTGAACCAAGAACGATGAACCAAGCAACCAAACAAAAATAAAGTTTGAATGACTTCTTGATTACACAACCCATGATCCACACCCGATGTTGAATGCTACAAGAATATCTTGATAAGTTCACGATGTTCAATGAAGAACGAAGAATAAAGCACAATTGCCTCTCAAATTAATTATCAAATTGCCAAAAAGTTGTAACACAATGAAATATGAAAAGTATTTATACTAGACCTAAAACTAGTAAAAAAAGGTTCACCAATCAACTAGAATATTACAAATTATGGTAATGATATAATTTTAGTCCAATTAGGAAAAAATGCGAAAAAGGAAAATTACCAGCCAAGTTTTGGCCTATGCGTCTGCAACGTGCTTTCCCATGCGGTTAAATGGTTGTCAAGTTTCTAGTCCCTATTCTCTCAGTAATAGGTTGTGCGACCGCACGCCTAATTGAAAAATTTTGACCTCCGTCTTCGCCCACTTTTACCACGTTGATCCAAGTTTATTCGGACTTTAATCCCAGCACGGAACTTGCTCATTTCTTTTCCAAGATCATCATTTCATCAATGATTTCTTGAACGAGCAATCCCATTGCCTTCTTCACTCGCTTTGCTCGCGATCACATCATCGGTCCTCCTTTGATAATCAATGGGTCTCGTCCTGGGCTCGTCTTCATCGGGCTTGACTCCTAGATCATATCATCCATGAAGTTGTGTGCCATAAAAGGTGCCACTCCCATTTCTGTTGCCAAAGTGATTTTACCTCGGGGAATGATGCTGTCTCCAGTAAACCTATATAGTGGGGATGTTACGGGGGTCATCCCGTGGTTGATTTCCATTTTGTCAAAGATAGCTTCAAATATGATGTTAATCGAGCTCCCATTGTCTACTAGCATTCTTTTAAGACCATTCCTGGCCACGACAGCCCTTACAACCAAAGCATCACAGTGGAGATAGTGTATCCCAATATCATTATCATGTGTGAATGTGATAGGTTGTGTTATTTCATTGGAGGGTTAGCTGTTGCTTACTATCAAGCTTGACATCGAGCGGTCCTTGGGCTCCCTAGCATAGTTTCGTTGGGCATTTCTTGATTTACCACCAACGTATGGGCCTCCGAATATGGTGTCAATTTCTCTGACGGGTTTGCCTCCATCATTGATATGAGGACTTTTTCGACGTCTCCGACCTTCTTCAGGTCGTCTACGATCGCCTTCTGCTCCCCTTCGATTGTTGTTGTTCTGTTGTCTACCATGCCGAGATGCCTCATTCCTTTGTTGGTCATTTCCTTGGTTGCTTGTTTGTCTAGCCAAGTCCTAGCACCCAGAGGTGCTATGACCGTAGATACGGTGGTAGGAACAATAGGAAGCATAATTCCTATTTCTAGGTTGCCACTCCTTTCTCTACCTCTTAACCCACGTGTTGGCGGCAAGGACAATCTTTCTTATTGTATTTCGGGATTGGGGTTGACCTCTTCATAGGCTAGGTTTGGAACTACATTCTGTATGGCTACAGCTAATGCTTCCCCCATATTAAGGTCGGATTGCCTACCTTGGTGGTCAATGAGATGAGACGTATGACCTCGAACTCTTCACATATGAGGAGGTGGGAGACCTCGGCTCACCCTGTTGTGATGATCTCTCAATTCTTCATTGATGATCTCCCACCTTATCATCTCTAGCAAGGCATCATAACTGGTAGGGTCCTTATTTTACAAATCTATCCAAAGGAGAGTTCATATCTAGCCCTCCTCTCAAGACAGTAAGGGCTTTTTTGTCCGTGACCTGGACACAGTAGGTCATTTCATCCTTGAATCGGGATAGGAATGTTTTCAATCATTCCTCCTATTGCTGCCTCATGTCCTAGAGGCACTAAATTGGTCATTTGCCTTCATTGCTAGTGGCAAAGCGTTTGAGGAATGCCTTCTTGAAATCAGGCCAACTCCGGATGCTACCTGCTTGCAGTCGATTGTACCACACTTCTGTTGTCCCAGTTAAGGTGAGGTGGAAGGCTCTACATTTCATTACAGGGGACGAGCTTCATAAACTCATTTGAGTTTTAAAGCTATTGAGATACTTTGTAGGATCTCATCTTTCCTCATATTTCGGTATTTTGGGCAGCGTGAAGTGGTTTGGTACTGGGGCACTCCGAATTTCTTGCAGAGTATCATCATCATCATCAAGGTCGCACGACCTTTGTGGCTCGTCAGAATCATGATCTTCTCTGACGAGCATATCCTGAAGTGGTTGGGATGGTCCTGCTTGGTCTCTTCTCTCATACCTATTTCTAGGCGAAAGTCTCACTGCCTCATGGAGTAGCTCAATTTGCCTTTCAGAACGAGATGGTTCCAGGGGCCTATTTCTAGTTACTGGAGGAGGTTGGTTTGGCCTATTTCTAGGCAGACCAAAAATTCTGTTAAAGACACTCCTGGTCCTTCTTGGCGACCTTCCTGAGGCATTCGAGGCATAGTTCGGTGGGAAGTATGGCACCTCATGAGGGGATTCACCAGCATAGTTAGTCGAAGAGTCGATTCCGACCTCCCTTTCCAGGGTTCTTCCTGCTGATATGGAGGTTGACCTCCCGTGTGGATGTTAACTTTGTCGTATGGATTGTCTTGATAAAACCCATCTCCTTATGCAACATTGGGAAAAGTAGGATATCCCCCCTGGGCTTGCATGTTCATGAGCATTTCATGCATGGTATGATATTCCTCAGCGTTGGGTAATATTCCTCATGTTTTTGGCTATGGTGGCCACTTCTCTACTAAGCCTAGCAACCACTCTAGACCCTCATCGGGACCCACATCTCTGTGGCTGATTGAATCTATGGCGAGATGTAAGGATTGTGTGTGAGGGTTCCCATTGTTTAGGGATTTTCCCAGTCCTTCGAGGTGCAACTTCTCCTTCATTAGCACCCATTGTGCTCTTCTAGCGAATGCTTTCCAATGAGACAATCTTCCAAACTTTTTCAAGAGGGAAATACGCTGATTTCAGCGTGTATAATATTATTTTCCAGTGGTTCTTTATTCAAGAACAACTCTCATTTTCTCAAATGGATAGGATCTCATTTTACAACGGTTGCTAGCCTTTGTTCACGAGATTCTCGTGGTTTAGCTGTTAGTTTCCCACAGACGGCGCCAATTTGTTTACCCCAAAAAAATATTGCCAACAGATATCAATACCGGACTAGCGATACATGGTCGAACTTCGATGAGATGCGATCGGAGACGGTGATAACGACGATACAATAAGGTGAGTCGAAATACCAACATATGATTAACATGTCATTTAGATAAGAACTAGTGTATAATATTTGTTAGATATTGAATAAGACTAAAGCTCGATAATAATTGTAAAAACAAGATGTAAAGATCTCCAAATAATGTATGTTTATTTCATATTCTAAAGAGAGTTCAAGCACATGTTTTTCTAATATCAAATTTGGCATCCTTAATTATGTTACAAGACTTGCTATTTATAGCAAGGAGCTGAGGTGCCCATTGTTGGATCATATCCAAATAGCAACATCCTATCTGCCTAAATCTCCAATCACTCATTCACTATATTAATTACAATAAAAAGGGGTCAGCCGTCCTACATTACTAGTCTGATGCTAATTAATACAGACGTCTCATCAATCACTTTCCAAGACATCCTTCAGATTTGTTTGTATTGAGGACCTCGGTACATGAAGTGGGGCTTCGGATGTGGAACAGTTCAGTAGAAAGGTTCAACAGGCCCTTTGGTGTGTTGTATGAAGGCAGCTCAGCTTGATCATAGGACACTTCGCCTTGAAGAGGAGGACTTCTGCTATTTCATTGGTACTTCGACCAATGCAGATTTCAGCTTTGCTTGGTGTCGTTGCCAGGTGTCTTCAGATGATACTTCCAGGTGGTGGTCCCATTTTAATGGGATAACAATATGTTTCTTTATCCTTCTTCCCTCATATAACATATATTAATCTAAAATTCTTTTAGATTTACCAAATATGGCATCAATGATGGAAAAAAAGAAAAATCTTGGAAATTCCTTTACATACTTAAAAATATAGAACGGCTATTTATGGTAATAAATTTATAGTCTCTTTCTAAATAAAGTTCAATAAATGTATGACAGCTATATGAATTCAAATTTATAGTGTGGGCTATTTTATTTTCTTTCCGATGTTTTATGGGGCTAATTCTCCTAAAATTTGTGTTTATATGGCTAATTTTAATAATTTTTTATCTTCAAAATTTCCTATTTCATATGTTTTCATAAAATTGCAGTCACGCTACCAAACTTTTCATTTTTATGCATATTTGATCCAAAATTTTAATTTGTGGCATTCACGGTACCAAACATTTTAAAAACTCGCATCTGGAGCCCAAATTAACAAAAACCATTAGTTTGTCTATTAGTTGACCAAAAGTAAACGATTTGACTAAATTTTGATTAAGAATAATGCTATTTATAGTGAATACTATCGATAGTCGTTTTACGTGACATACATGTGTCATTTTATTATTTGATGCATTAATGTACTAGTTTTTTATTACCTCATGCATCAAATAACAAATTGTCATATGTATGCCACGTAAAACGACTACCGATAGTCTTCGTTATGAATAACATTATTCTTTGACTAATTTTAAAAGGTTAAAATGCTAATTTATATTTCTATAATAAAACAATTAAAATCAAAAACCCATTCCATCTTCTCCACTTTTCCCATACCCAACCCAAACCTAAATCCAAAAACCACCCACTTCCGGCTACCGCTACCCACCCTACTGCCCACTACCGCCTCGACCCCCATCACCCACTTGGGGAATGGTAGGACCTATATCCACTTAAGTAATTTCGTCTTCAAAACAAAGTAGATTAGATTCAGGTAGATCTGTATCTATAATTATCTGTCGGGCCCTCAGTTTATCTCTACACGCGTGGTGGTCAAAGTATGTTGTTCGATACAAAGTAGGATCATCTTTGATTCTTTCAACTTGCTATGAAGCCTTCTAAATTTAATTCTTGTGGGTGCATCTAATCGAATGCCTGAATTTGGAATTGAAACCAAAGAATTTCGAGTCTTGATTCCTAAATTAGCGTGAGATTTTGGCGATTCACTTGGAGAATGTGGGAAAGATGGACTTAAAATCGGAGAATATTAAGTCTTGATTCAAACACCAGTTAAAGATTTGGACAGTTCAGCTAGAGAAGCACTACAACAAAAGTAGCTTTTTACGGCATTCATTTATGCCGTGCAGCTACGACATGCCGTAAAAATAGACTATTTATGACATGCGATATATGTATGCCGTAAAAAATCATTGAGTTAAAGTATTTACAGCGTGTATCCTTTGCACGACGTAATAGGCCATTATTTACGTAGTGCTTTTAGTGCATGCTGTGTTTCTTCTCACTTAATTTACAAATTGCCCTAAATTAAAACACTTGTCTCCCATTTCCTTTCCCCATCGAGAACACAGTGGTTCGTAGATGGTGTACATTGCACAACGGCGTTCGTAGATGGCGTACAGTAAAAAGTGACCATTTTTTACGGCATTGCTTTATACGGTGTGCAAAAAAGTAGATTTTGTTGTAGTGAAGGTAGCGAAAATGGGTATAAAATCGGAGAGTTTCTAGACTGTCAAAATGGGATGAAGATTGTTGGGTAGGCAAGAAATGGAATTAGACTGTCAAAATCCTAGTCGTGTTTGTTGTTTTTTTCCCCCTTTTCAAGAGCTACTCTAGAGCCGAAGCTAGCCTTTTGTAAGCAAATGAACGGTGGCGATCGAGGCAATAGTGGACGGTGGGGTGGGTGGTGGTGGCCTATGGAAGTGGGTGGGTTCTGGTTTTTGGTTTGGGTTTGAATTATTCTACTTTGCTAGAGGATTTTTGATGATTGGATTGAAATGATGATTGTGTTTAAAATAGTCCAATAATAGTTAGCCAAGTGACATTATGTCAACATATCTGTTAAGGAAATGGGCAATGTAGCATGACTAAGTTTGGTTTTTTTTGGGGGGGGGGGTGGTTGGTTTTTGTGGGTTGAGTGGAGAATATGAAGTGCATTTTTATTTTAATTGTTTTATTATAGAAAATATAAATTTACCAATTTTAACCTTTTAAAATTATTCTAAATTTTGTCAAATCGTTGACTTTTGGTCAACTAATAGATGAACTAACAGTTTCCGTTAATTTTGGACTCCAAATATGAGTTTTTAAAAGATTTGGAATCGTGACAAATCTACATAAAAGTAAAATGTTTGAAACCGTGATTGTAGTTTTCCCTATGTTATTATTTCTCATTTTCAGTAATGCATATTTGAATTATTTGCTCTAGAAAAATAATGATATTTATATTTATTTAATTTTTATAGTAAAAAAATACATATATTCATGCAAGCATGCATTCATTCATTCAATTTATTAAGCTATTCAATTTCATCAGATAAGAAACTCCGTATTTCTCTAGATTCATTAACTAATTGTATATTTTATTTACTTGATAGATTGATGAATTTAATGAGTCACATGTCATGGGAACAACATGCATGAATGTGGTTTATTGAGGTTTTGTGGAAGATATGTTAAGCTAATGATTCGTTGACACATTACTTTAAATTAACATGTCTATATTTTTCTCACTGTCGCTTGTGCTTAAAAATAGGTGTAAAATGAATCACTGTCACTTGTGTTTAAAAACAGGGTCGATTTTGCCATGAAGTAGAAGAGGCGACCGCCTCAGGCCCAAATAATTAGAGGGCCTTTTTTTGGCCCAATTTTTAAAAAAAAAACGTAAAAGGAAAGGGTTGCCTTTACTTTCCTGTCCTCGAGACGAGGAGTGCATGGAGCCTGGAGGTGGAATGTGAAGAGTTGGTGACCGTGACAGAGGGTATGGAAATTGAGGGTTCTTGTGGTGAAATCAATTTGAATTTGGAAGGTAGAGAAAGGTAAATTAATTATATTTGTTTCTTGTTTGTGTAAAAGTTTCAGTAGTCTATCAAGAAATATCAGGTATCCTTAGTGGGCTAGTGGCCATCAAGAATTCCCGATCTTCATGTGCACTCAAATTCAAATCTTGTTCACAATTCTTGAAGTGGGTTGATCTGAAAATTGATTTTAGGATTGTGGGTCTGATTTATAATTTGTTATAAACTGGTAGGTTTATGTTAAAGAATCAATAATTAGATTTATTAGGGTTCAATCTCGATCCAAATGATATTTTTCAGCCTAATATCGTTTTACCAGCATATACACATGGAGAAAACTGTGAATTCAGCCAATCCTTGTTTGAAACTGAGGCAAATTAATCAGTTCTATAAGAATAAAAAGACATCCAATTCCCAGAATCATTTGAATATTCCGGCTTGCAAACAATCTCGTTATGCTATGATGATGTAATATTCTTGATTGTCATGATTGGTGCAGTTGGGGTTTTGCTCAATTCTTCTGTAAGTCTTTTATTGCGCAAAACTGTTGAACTTGGAGAAGAAGTTGTAGATGTGGTGGGAGAGGAAATTGTTAATGGTCCGATTTTGTTTGGATGTTTAGGACTTAGCATTTTATTCGCTGCAATAGCCCTCATGACAATCGCGGTGTGTATAGATCAGAGATGTGGGAAACCGGGTCTTATTCGAGCCATAAACTTGGTATATTTAGTTCCTTGATTTGAAGAAGTCTGAATACAGTGTTATGTGTTTCAGGGACTAGATGTTGCCATTCTTAAAGCCACAAACCACATTGAAATATTGCCAAAGGAGAAGCACGTACGAAGTGAGTTAAAATTTCTGCCTAAAAGTTTTTACGTTCATTGTTTTGTTGGTAATACAATATTAAATCTTGGAGATCTTAATAGCCATGTTTTTTAGTTGTTGGTTCCATAATGTACAAATTCTGTTTTCTGAATAAAATTTATATCTTGCTTGGTGTAGATGTACACAGTAATGGTAGCATTTAAGTAATTTAGCCAATTTGGCTATCATTTTCATATTCTTTTTCTTCTTGGTGATGTTTCTCAATCCATAGCTCTCTGAAAAGCCATTCATCGTTTTGAGATGCAAATACTTCTATTTGCCCTTTTCTCTTTTTGGGAAGCAAGAGAAAATCTTTATGAACTATGATCACACGTCTGATGCTATATGAATAACACTTGATGCTATGAGATTAGAGTCGAGTGGCTCGATCCCTCTAGTTTTACCATGAATCATTTAGTTCTTTGGAGGATTATAAGAGGCACTAACTTGTGCTTTAAGTACTTAGAAGGTGTGTCTTACCAATATCTATTGTAATTTGATATTAAATTTTTATTTCAGGTTGAGTTGTGACAGTGGAATTCTCAACGATGTAATTCCATAATTTTCGTAGAAATTCTTCTTCTCAAGTAAGCAATGGCTTGCCCTAACTTGTCATTAAATATTTTGGAAATGTTTGAAGCCTTGTCGGCTTATATAATTGCAGCATGGTCGGCTTATATGATTGGAACTTATGAATCAATTGCACAGGCGTACAAAGTAACTATATTAAAAATTTTAATAGTGAAATGATTGAAATATTTTGTAATTGTCTTTTAGGTTAATCATTGGGCATTATATATAGATAGTACACTCATACACCATTATTGTTAAGTTTAAAGTTAGCAATATGTTGCATAATACACTGTTGGATTTTGCATTTACGTTGATTTTGAGGGGCCTAATTTACGAAGTTCGCCTTTGGCCCCGAAAATCACAGGACCGGCTTTGCTTAAAAATAGGTGTAAAATGATATGTCAATGAATCATTGATAGACAGCAAGTTGGACAACCGATTTTGGACAACAAACCTTAACTTATTATTGTCACCGTAAATTGCAAAGTACACCACTTCCAATAAGGAAGATAAATAGTTAATAATTATGCGTGTGAACAACAAATGTTTGTGTACAACTTTCATCTTTTAGTGCTCATTTTTTCTTATGCAAACGACTTGGATAATGTAAATTTGTTGCAACCTATGATATCAATACAAACGTGGTATGTATTAATTAACAGTGTATCTTAAGATAATTCAACCGATGACTAAGATATAGACAATAACCTTCAATACCTGAACATATTTGAAGTCTCTATTTCAAAACTTTGGAAAATTGTTTGCTCACAAGAGTTAGAGGGAACTTAAAAATCAATTTTATTCTAATTATGACAACACAAAATATCCATTTTAAGAGTTCAAACAAACAAATAAAAAATCCATTTAAGCATTTGCTGCAACGGTTGGTAAAATTTACCAACGGAATTTATCCGTAGATAATTGATGAAACTAAGGTTGTGACACTTTTGTTGTCACTTAACTAGATCATTTTGTAGTTACATTTGTCATATGTTTTTTGTTTAAGTCTAATTCTATGTAATGATGAATGTTAGACTTACTTTATCTACTCTTACAAGTTAAGTCTTTTAAGTATTGTCAAGTTGTTGTAGGTAGTATGGTTCATCTTGTACTTTCTACTTTTGTAATATGACTATATATATACATTAGCCATGTATTTTTCATTTGTAAGATGTTGAATATAATTTTTCTTCATCTTCCCATCGTGTTCATATCTTATTCTTCTCATAAAATCGATTTTCCAGCCAAATACCGGATTTCTATGTGATTCAATCAAATACTGGTAAGAGCACTCCATATACGGTATTGGTAATCAATATCTGGTAAGTTCCTAAGCTCAAATCCGGTAAGTTCACAACACCTTTGAAATCCGGTAAGCGGTAAGTTCACAACACCTTTGAAATCTGGTAAGTTCAGTACCTCAAATACCGATAATTTCTCGATGCTATTTGATATCCGATAAGTTCAGTTCATATACGATATTTACCATATCTCAAAATCTGGTAAGCCATTCATCAGCCGGTAAGCTTCTTCCAAATTCCATAAATCAATCCCAACATTGTGAGTTCACTTTCATTCTTTTTGAGCCATATTTCCATCAGTGGTATCAGAGCTTTTAAGATCTTTGAACAAACAAAAATATTTTCAGCCTTAAGAGAAAACCAGTGAGAAACCTTCATATATAGCCAAGTGTTGTTGGTGAGTGAGTGATATAGCTTCAATTAGATTTTCAGCTCCTTTACCTTCAGCATTCACAGGAGAAAACTATGACTTCTGGTCTGCAAAGATGAAAGCATATCTGAAAGCTTATGATCTTTGGGAGATCACTAAAACTGGAGTTGAACCACCACCATTGAGGGCTAATCCAACTATTGCTCAATTGAAATAGTATAGTGAAGAGATAGCTAAGAAGTTCAAAGCCCTTTCTTGCACTCAATTTGTTGTTTCAGATGTTATTTTCACTAGGATTATAACCTATGAAACTGCAAAAGAGGCATGGGATCGTTTAAGGGAAGAATTCCGAGGAAATGACAGAACAAGGCAGATGCGAGTGCTAAATCACAGAAGGGAGTTTGAAACTTTAAAAATGAAGGACACTGAAATGGTGAAGGAATACACTGATCGTTTGATGAAGGTTGTAAATCAAATAAGGCTGTTAGGAGATGATTTACCAGGCAAAAGGATTGTCAAAAAAGTCTTGATAAGTCTGCCAGAAATATTTGAATACAAGATCTCTTCTCTTGAAGACTCCAGAGACTTGGCTAGCATTTCATTGGCCGAACTTGTAAATGCTCTTCAAGCTACTGAACAAATAAGATTGTTCAGGCAAGAAGAACAGGCTGAGGGAGCTTTGTTTGCAAAAGGAAAACAAAAGGTTCAAACCGGTTTTAGAATGAAAAAACCACAATATGAGAAGAAGAAGGTAGAATTTCACAAAAATGTTGGCAAGAATATTGATTATCCTCCTTGCCCCCATTGCAAAAAGAAAGGTCATGCTCCCAAGTGCTGCTTGTTCAGACCTAGTGTGCAATGTAAGACTTGCAAACAATTTGGCCATGTTGAAAAAGTATGCAAAAATAATCAGGAGAAGAAGGAAGTTCAGCTGGCCATAGTAGCTAAAGATCAGGCAAAAGAACATATGTTTTCTGCTATTAACTTCACAGCTTCAAGTCAAATTGAAACCTGGTTACTTGACAGTAGATGTACTCATCACATGACATCAAATTCAGACATCTTTGCGGAGTTGAATGATTCTTACAGATCAAGGGTGAAAGTTGGAAATGGAGAGTATGTAGAAGTAAAAGGAATTGGCAAAGTCTCAGTCAAACACCAACAGGTATCAAGTTTATTTATGATGTTCTGTATGTGCCTAAAATCGATCAAAACCTGATTAGTGTTGGCCAATTGATTGAGAAAGATTACACCTTGATATTTAAGGATAGTAGCTGCACTATATTTGATTCATACAATCATGAGTTAATGACAGTAGAAATGAGACATATGAGTTTCCCTTTGAAGTGAAAAAATGTCAACTCACATGCCTTTACTAGTACTGTAAATGAGTCTACGTTGTGGCATAAATATTTTGGGCATGCAAATTATACTTCTCTAAAGAATCTGTTTGAACGAGAGTTGGCTGAAAGTATGCCAAAAGTAAATGATGATGATTCTTGTGTTTGTGTTTATGTTTGTGATGTCTGTCAACTAGAGAAGCAAACTAGGCTGCCTTTTCATATAAATCAGTTTAGAAGAGCACAAAACAAACTTCAGTTAGTTCATTATGATGTTTGTCGTCTTATGAGAACTTCAACCTTGAATGGCAGCAGGTATTTCATCATCTTTATTGATGATTTAACCAAAATGTGTTGGGTTTATTTTCTAAAAATGAAGTCAGAAGTGCCTGCTATATTTCATAAGTTTAAAAACCCTGTGGAGAATGAAAGTGATTGTAAGATAAAGGCTTTAAGAATAGATAATGGGACTGAGTATACCAGCAATCAGTTTGACAAATTCTGTGAAGAAGTAGGGATTAAACATCAGCTGACAATCCCTTACTCACCTGAGCATAATGGAGTTTGTAAGAGGAAAAATAGAACAACTATGGAGATGGTCAGATGTCTGATGTTGGAGAAAAATGTTCCAAAGGAGTTCTGGGCTAAGGCAGTAAACACATCTGTGTATCTTCTCAACAGGTTACCAATAAAAGCCTTAGATAAATTAACTCCTTATGAAGTTTGGTATGGAGTTAAGCCAAACGTATCACACTTGAAAGTGTTTGGCAGCTTGTGTTATTCCCATATTCCTGATGCAAAAAGAGATAAGCTAAGTCAAAAGGCAGAACTTGGTGTTTTGGTTGGATAGTGTGGAAATGCAAAAGGATATAGAATCTATATTCCTCATGCCAAAAAGATAATCTCCAGTAGAGATGTCAAAGTTGATAAAACCTCTTCATGGAATTGGGAATCAAGTTCGGTGAATAAAACTGAGGTTCCAAAGATGACTCTACAAAATGAGGATGCTGATGTTAATGAAGAGGAATGATGAATCAGATTCAGAAAATGAGGTGACCAGAATTAGATCACTCAAAGACATCTATGCTACTTGCAATACAGCAGTTTTGGAGCCTTCAACATATACAGAAGCAGCTAATTCTCAAGGTTTTCTAAATGCAATAAAAGAGGAGATTAATGTGATTGAAAGAAATGGGACTTGGATGCTGGTTGATAGACCAAAAAACAAGAATATCATTGGAGTAAAATGGGTGTTTAGGACCAAAGTGAATGGAGATAGTTCAGTAAACAAGCTTAAAGCTAGGCTAGTTGTAAAAGGCTATGCACAGCAATATGGTGTGGACTTTACTGATACATTTGCTCATGTGGCCAGATTTGAAACAATAAGATTGTTGTTTGCAATTGCTGCTCAATCAGAATGGAAAATATACCAACTTGATGTGAAGTTTGCTTTCATAAATGGGCATCTAAATAAGGAAATCTACATTGAACAACCTGAAGGTTTCATCAAAAATGAAGATGAGGATAAGGTGTATCTATTGAAGAAAGTCTTGTATGGTTTAAAACAGGCGCCAAGAAGTTGGTTTAATTTAGAATTCAAAACTCATGAAAGAAGATGGAGCAAAGAAAATTAATGAGAAGGTTTATAGAAGCTTGGTTGGTTGTTTGCTCTACTTAACTTCTACCAGACGTGATCTCATGTTTGCTGTGAAAATGTTGTCAAGATTCATGTAAGAACCCCGTGAAATTCATTTTCAAGCTGCAAAAAGAGTACAAAGATATATCAAAGGAACAGAAGAGTTTGGGATAAGTTTCAAGAAATTAGAAAATCTGTTCTTGACTGGTTTTACTAATAGTGATTGGGCAGGATATGTTGATGACATGAAAAGTACTTCAGGCTATGCTTTCTATGTTGGTTCAAGTCTTGTATGCTGGAATTCAATCAAACAAAAAATGGTGGCACAATCAACTGTTGAAGCTGAATACATTGCAACAAATC
Organism: Osmanthus fragrans; assembly: GCA_019395295.1. Taxonomy (NCBI): domain Eukaryota; kingdom Viridiplantae; phylum Streptophyta; class Magnoliopsida; order Lamiales; family Oleaceae; genus Osmanthus; species Osmanthus fragrans. Next base: position 5,978,900 of record CM033347.1, on the reverse strand, counting down.
AGGTTATATGGTTGAGACAAATGTTGAAAGATATGAGGCACAAAAAACCTGATGCAACAACCATTCTTTGTGATAATCAATCTGCTATGGCAATTGTGAAAAACCCAGCGTTTCATGGAAAGACAAAACACATAAAGATCAAATATCATTTTATAAGAGAAGCTTAAGAAAGGAAGGAGGTAGAATTGAAGCATTGCAGTTCTGAAGAACAAGTGGGTGATATTTTCACCAAAGCTTTGCCAAAGGAAAGGTTTGAAACATTAAGAAATCTTCTCGGTGTTTCCAGCAAAAGTGTCAAAGAGGAGTGATGAAACTAAGGTTGTGACACTTTTGTTGTCACTTAACTAGATCATTTTGTAGTTACATTTGTCACATGTTTTTTGTTTAAGTCTAACTCTATGTAATGATGAATGTTAGACTTACTTTATCTACTCTTACAAGTTAAGTCTTTTAAGTATTGTCAAGTTGTTGTAGGTAGTATGGTTCATCTTATACTTTCTACTTTTGTAATATGGCTATATATATACATTAGCCATGTATTTTTCATTTGTAAGAAGTTGAATATAATTGTTCTTCCTCTTCCCATCGTGCTCATATCTTACTCTTCTCATAAAATCGATTTTCCAGCCAAATACAGGATTTCTATGTGATTCAATCAAATACCGGTAAAAGCACACCATAGACGGTATTGGTAATCAATATCCGGTAAGTTCCTAAGCTCAAATCCGATAAGTTCACAACACCTTAGATATCCAATAAGTTCAGTGCCTCAAATACCAATAATTTCTCAATGCTATTTGATATCCGGTAAGTTCAGTCCATATACGATATTTACCATATCCCAAAATATGGTAAGCCATTCATCAGCCGGTAAGCTTCTTCCAAATTCCATAAATCAATCCCAACATTGTGAGTTCACTTTCATTCTCTTTGAGCCATATTTCCATCAATAATTCACAAGAGCCATCAAAATTCTTTCAACAAAGCCACTATTCATTTTCTCAATGCCATCGGTAAATAATGACACTCTTACCATATTTTTTGATATTTTATATTTTTGAATAAAAATCCCACTTAGGCTATTTTATTTCCATCATATTTTTTTATATTTTTAGAAGAATCTCACTTGTTCCTGGCTTAATGCATAATTTTATAAGCAATGTCTTTAAAGGGTACTTAAAATGCTGTATGTATTATCTACCCTTTGGATTCCTTGATCCATCTGTTTATCTAAAGTAATAGCAATAGTTTTGAGATATTAGGTATCAAGAATTCATTAAAAATTCGGATCCGATTCTGTAAAAGGCAAAAGATTTTTGCAAGATACAAAGTTCGAATTCAACCCTGGCCACCGAACGATTCCATTAGTGTTGGAAATTGGTTTAGAAATCGAGAAAAATTGGTTGAGTGTTAAAAACCAACGTTAGATTTTGTGTCAACTTCGGCCAAATATTCGACCCGATATGTTTAGGCAAAATAGTTTGCCGCTCAGTCGCTTTGGGGCTCCGTATATATTTGACACGTTGAAACCAATTTCGGATAAATGAGAAATTGCGGTCCAAAGTTGGAGAAAACTTGAAAGAAGCCAGATAACACCATCGCTCGAGTGACGTCGAGTGAAGAGCGAGCGACCAACTTTCTGAAAGTGTCGCTCGAGCGAGAATCTAGCGAAGTGAACCGAGGCTTCTTTTCGTAAAGTTGTGTGATTTTGTCCGCAATCTTTCATCAACACCACTTTATCCTCTATATAAAGGACCCTATGCACAATCATTTGAGCACACCATCTAATACTTTGCATTGAGAATCAATCTATCTCTTGTAAATCATCTTCATCCTTCATTTCATATCATTTCCCTGTAGAGAGGAAAACTCTGTCGAAAGTTCGTCGTTTCTTATGGTTTGAAGTGCTGCTACCACAAGAAGAATCTGTTGTATCTTGGGAGACAAGTGTTGTAGACCATGAACACCATAACGGGGCAATATTGTCTTAAGGAGAAAGTTTCATCACTTGTCTCGGATTGCCATTTCGTCTTCTTCTCATTTTCTCATTTTTTGGTTTTTGTGGAGTTGTTATACTTCACGTTTTCATCCATTTATTAGAGGTTTAACTACGCTCTTGCGGGTTGAACTTTTACCCATTTATTTTCTTCTTACAAACTACATTTTCACTCGATATTAAGCCCGGTCAAACAACAATTAGAAAATTATATGAAAATGACTAGAAACATTCGATTAAAAGATTATGTTTTTTTAGATGAGAATACGTGACTAATGAATCTCAATTATGGACTAATATTAAATCAATTATATGAAAATGACTAAAAATATTCAATTAAAAGATAGTACTTTCTTTAGATGAGAACACGTGGTTAATGAATCTCAATTATTGATAAATATTAAATCAATTATATGAAATGACTACAAATATTCAATTAAAAGATAATTTTTTCATCAGATAAGAACGTGTGGCTAACAAATCTCAATTATTGCCTAATATTAAATCAATTATACGAAAATGACTAAAAATATTCAATTAAAAGATAATACATCCATTAGATGAGAACACATAGCTTATGCCAAGCATGGTGATATTGGGTGGCATTAACAATCGTCTATGATGACCAAGAAGATGAGGTGCTCCACGTCTATGTTGGGCCGTCGATCCCCCATGGGCACTCTATACATATGATGGACCGTCGACACCCCGCGGGCGCTTTACGCCTATGCCAGGCCGTCAACCTCCCATAGGCGCTCTACTCCTCTGTCCCGACCGTCGAACCCCCACAAGCGCTTTACACCTATGTCGAGCCGTCGACCACTAAGAGGCCGCCTACCACTATGAGGCCCTCTATATTCATACTAGGTTGTCTACCACAATGAGGCCCTCTACATTCATGCTAGGCCGTCTACCACTATGAGGTATATAACCATGAAAAATCATTGGATTGGATATGGATTGTCTAATGACTAACACAGACACAACCAACCATCGATAGATAGTGATTCTCCACCCAGAACGTGGGGACAATAGAAGGTGCTACGAACACATGACACTATAACTACCCAGCAGTTACATGGCTTCAGCCACCTATAAATACCCCTAAGACAAGTCAAGTATGGCTCGAAAAATTTTGGTCATCTGAACACTCTCTACAGATTTTTCTCGTAAGTCTACATTTCCAAATCCTGTACTAATTCTCACGCCAGAGATACAACGGGGAAGGAAGCCCCAACCTTATTTTGCAAGTAACATTTGCTCATCGGAGTAGTAGAACCACTTCGCGCCAATAGGAGGGTACAGGGTTCGTTTCTCAATCATTTCATTGGCACTATCAAAAGCTATGTCAAGAAGACGAACAAGAAGGGATATGCACTTGGTTGGGAATATGGTGGAGAAAGAATTTGAGTTAGTCACAAAGGGTCCCGACCCGCCACGGTGTGTAACGCATGGCCAATTCAGTGCTCTGGAAACTCAGTTGGCAGCAACGATAACTCTCTTATAGAATCAAGCAAAGAGAGCCGCGTTTCCGCCGCCAAACCCTGCAGAAGCCACTCGTCCCCTAAGGGACACCTTTAATTGTCCCACCAGACAGACGTAGGCAAATGGTTTTGGAATAAGACTCATTTGCACCCGATATTATGGTGGTCCCCCTACCTATGGGGTTCAAACAGCCTATGGGGCCCGAAGGGCTATGCGAAGATCAACAAAACCAATAGATTGATTACAATCTCGATAGCGGCCACCAAAACCAAAAATTGGTTAATGTCCTAAACCACTAGACATTGCGCTCTACATTCGACGAAGTCGAGGAGCTAGGTGGAGATCAACAAAACTAATAAATTGTATACAATTTCGATAGCGCTCTACGGTCCTAGTGGAGAGCCACCAAAATCAAAAATTGGTTAAGGTCCTAAACCACTAGACCTTGCAATCTACATTCAACACAGCCAAGAGGCTAGGCGGAGATCAACAAAACCAATAAATTGGTTACAATCTCGACAGCGCTCTACGGTCCTGGTGGAGAGCCACCAAAATAAAAAATTGGTTAAGGCCCTAAACCACTAGACCTTGTGCTCTATATTCGATGCAGCCAAGAGGCTAGGCGGAGATCAACAAACCAATAAATCGGTTACAATCTCGACAGCGGTTTAAGGTCTTAGTGGAGAGTCACCAAAACCAAAAATTGGTTGAGACTTTACTCTACATTCGGCGCAGTCGAGGGGCTAGGCGGAGATCAACAAAACCAATAAATTGGTTACAATCTCGACAGTGCTCTACGGTCCAGTCCTAGTGGAGAGCCACCAAAATATAAAATTGGTTAAGGTCCTAAACTACAGACCTTGTGTTCTACATTCGACGCAACCAATAGGCTAGACAGAGATCAACAAAACCAATAAATTGGTTACAATCTTGACAACGGTCTGCAGTCCTAGTGGAGAGCCACCAAAACCAAAAATTGGTTAAGGCCCTAAACCACTAGACCTTGCGCTCTACATTCGGCACAGCCAAAGGGCTAGGTGGAGACCAACAAAACCAATAATTTGGTTATAAAAACGCAATAACCCTCTACGATCCTAGTGGAGAGCCTCCAAAGTCAAAAATTGGATAAGAACCTAAACCATTAGACCCCGCGCTCTGCACTCGACACAGCCCAAGAGGCTAGATAGAGATTGACAAAACCAAAAAATTGGTTATAAGCTCGACAACGCACTGCGGTCTAGTGGAGAGCCTTCAAAGCTAAAAAATTGGTTAAGGTCCCAAAATCCCTAGACTATACGCTATATAATTCGATGTGGCCTAAAGACTTGACAATGAGCAATAAAACCAGGAAGTTGGCTAAGGGTCGGCAACTGACGTATAAAAACAAAAATCACCACCCGGGTGTTGACCACGTAGCAATCGACCCCCGCATGTCGATTGTACGATGCTCTACGATCGACGATAGGTCATTAAGGGCGAGGTGTACCTTCATTGGTTGACACCACCCGAAGTTACTATACGATTAAATAAAGAAGGTTGTGCGAGAATACACAAATTAACTTTTATAAATGGGCAAGCAGTACCCACATGTCAAGATAGATTTGAAAGAAAAAGATGAACTAGGCATCAATAATATTCAATAAGTAAACATCCATGATCAAACCAAATTATTTTTTTGGCCCACATCCCAGGCCGGTAGGAAGCAAAACATGATCGAATGATAAAGAGTGGATGGATGAGGAATAAAAAACCACCGTCCATAGTGTCTTTGTATATGGCGACCTCGCAGGGATCAGACCCGGGGAGTTTTTCTTCAGGCCTAGGGGCTCTATAAACGTAATTATCAACACGATCGAACCTGCTAAGAGATTTCACTAATGGGGAATTGTGAAGGTTGTGGCAGTTCAGGATTTCAAGGACGACGGCCTCGCTTGCTGGATCCCGTCCAATTTCTAAGTTTTGGTCCAAGGACTTTGTTGAGCCAATGTGTCTTTTGGGAGAATTTGGATAGAACATTTGAGGTTCGGCCGAGTGAGTTGGATTACCAGAATCATGAAAGGATATACTAGACTCACGAAGGGGCCACCATTGGGGCTGGTCGAGAAACGACCAGCTAAGACCAGACTCTTGGCTAGTCAATCATCGACCAGCTGCTAGTCGATGGTCGACAAGCAATCGACAAGCCTTGCTGGTCGATTGGTTAGCACCAATGACGGTCGATCGGCGCTAATTAGTAATCGATCAGTGACTAACTTTTGCTTATTTCAAACAATGACTCGGTTGACCCCCCACTCCCTCATTCTCACTTTTGTCGGACGAAGAATTTAAGACGATTTTATACATAATAGAAGGAAAGAAAATTTCAAAAGTTAGAATGAAGAAAGAAGAAATGAGAGGATATGAATGCTACTTCTTATTGATAAACATTGACAAGAGCTAGAGGGGCTAGTGATATTGGGTGGTATTAACAATCGCCTATGATGATCGAGAAGATGAGGTGTTCCACGTCTATGTTGGGCCGTCGACCCCCCACAAGTGCTCTATGCTTATGCTGGACCATCGAAACCCGCAAGCACTCTACGTCTATGCCTGACCGTCGACCCCCGCAGGTGCCCTACGCCTATGCTGGGCCATCGACCACTAAGAGGCCACCTACCACTATGAAGCCCTCTATATCATGCTAGGCCGTCTACCACTATGAGGCCCTCTACATTCATGCTAGACCATCTACCACTATGAGGCATACACAACACTTAACCATGAAAAATCATTGGATTGGATATGGATCGTCTAACTATTAACACAGACACAACCAACCACTAGATAGACAGTGATTCTCCACCCAAAACGTGGGGTAGTGGGAGGTGCTACGTGTTACAAGTTGCACTATAACCGCCCAGTAGTTACATGACTTCAACCACCTATAAATACCCTAAGGCAAGTCAGGTATGGCTCAAAATGTTTTGGCTATCTGAACACTCTCTACACATTTTTCTCCTAAGTCTATGTTTCCAAATCCTATAGTAATTCTCACGCCAGAGGTACAACAGGAGAGGAAGCCCCAACCTTATTTTACAGGTAACATTTGTTCATCGGAGTAGCAGAACCACCTCGCACCACTAGGAGGGCACAGAGGTTCATTTCTCAACCATTTCATATGGCATCATTTTATTTAATTATTAAAATTGAAAATTCAACGTACTTTCGATTACTTATTAAAGAGGAAGAAGAAACGAGATCCAACGGAACTTCAAGTAATAGTGTTAGTGTGAACCAACATCCGCAACACTTGATTGCCTTTCACTGTATAAAGAATCATGTATTGAGTAACATGCCTAACAACCCCAACTTATACATAAGATTGTTTTGGGATATTTCTCAGATCACACAAATAGTGAAATTCAAGAATTCTCAGGTAAGATCATTGCTATCGACTCTTAGGACATTATAATCTAGTACGTCTCTGTTTCTTCTTCTCTTACATAACGTATACTTATAAATTTTATTTAAACTGTTTATAAACATTTCTTTAAAATTCTTTTAGATTTACCAAATATGACGTAAATGATGGAAAAGAAAAATCAGGGAGATTCATGTATACTTTACCAAAAATATAGAGCGGGCAATTTATGGCAATATATTATTAGTCTCTTTCTTAATAAAATTCAACAAATTTATGCCTTCTCGTGTATACTTACTAAATAGAGATAGCTATATAAATTACTAGACTATGAAGCATATTTGGTTAAGCCTAAAAAAATAAAGTTAGTTTTAAATGATAAAGAGCAAATTGATCGTGAGCCATGCTAAGAAACACATTGACTTCTAGCATAATTTGGCAATAAATGTTAAATTTAACAACCATAGATATTTGATATCTACAAGTGCTATTACTATTTTAAATATCGGCTGAGTCATTACATATAATGTACTATACAATATTTGTTTGGAAGATTGATTTTTTTGAAAATGTGTATTTACAAAGTAGGAAGAATTATGAATTCAAGTGCAAAATTATATATTGAAAAGTATTTATACATAAAAATGATTTTCAAATAAATTGTGCTAAATAAAGGCTAATTGAATCTAAGCTCATTATTTGATGTGGTGAATTAATTTTTTTTTCTTACCATCACTTATAGGCCTTAATTCTTTTTAAGGTTATATATATTATATACCGTGAGGATCTTTCTCTAAATAAGTTTACTCACAAGAAAATAAGCAAGTTTTAATAAAAATAGTTTTATATTTGAGAAAGTTATGAGGTGTCCTCAATTGGAATTTTAATAGATTTTAAAAGGTTATAAATTTTTATGAATTTCATAAATTTGATTAGATTTTCACATAATTCATAATTTTTTTTATTTTAAATGGTGAAATTTTAAAAGAGTTTGTTGTGTGTATGTTTAAGCATGTAATCCATCAATTTTTTTTTTTAATTTCTTTATTAATGAAATCCTTGTAAATTCACAAGTTATTAATTATATCTAAATTTTAAAAGATTTCGTTAAAATCTCTAGTTGTGGATATCTATATTTTAGTGAATATTAATAAAATATATTAAAATTTCAATGGAAGACATCTAAGTTTAAAAATGCTTTTATCTCAGCTGAGGACACTTGTTGTGCTGGGATGGATCGATTTTTTATCCAACTCAAGCCCAATCCAACACGATCGATTTGATCTAAAATCAGACCAATCCATCTTAACCCAAATTGGTCAAGCTTGGGTCGATTTGGGTTTGGACCCAATTCAAGTTGGATCCGATTAGTTTTTGTTCAATTTTAACAATTTTTTATGTGGAAATTGCATGCCAACAGGTGTTTAAAAATTACAATTCATAAATCAAGTAAGAAATTTATTTGTTCAAATATCAAGAATTAATTTAATTATTTATATTAATAATAATATTATAAAATCTACCTATCATTAACCGCCTCACCTCCAAACCATAATTATTTCCTCTCTTCATTCTCTCTCTACATCTCTCTCCCTTCTCCCTTCTCCCTTCTTTTTTCTTTTAAAATATTGATATGTCATTGGAGACGATGCCGCGCCGACTACGACCGCAACATGACACCATAGATCTGCTTGGGATAGTTTTCATGTCGCCATCGTATGGTGATAACGTACTGTGGCGGTGAGATGTTGGCGATGGTGATGAATCTGCTTGGGGTGTGGTGGTAGTGTTGATGCCACTTGTGTTGGTGGTAGTGGTGGTTTGGGTGTTGTTGGGGGTTGATGAGAACCACGTAGCAATGAACACTACACAATCTCGCAAAATATTGACACGGAACCCAAGAACGTCAATAAGTCAAGATTTTGGATTTAATCCAAAAATAACGAACTAAGCAACCAATAAAAAGGAATTTACCGACCTCTTGATCATGCAATAATTGAACCTCACCCGGATTGTGAACATCACAAGATGTTGATCTTGATAAGTTCGTTGAACGCCACAAGAATTTAAATTCTTGATAAGTTCGAGTTCTTCCATCAAGAACAAAGGAGAATAATCTCTCAATTCAATTCATAACAAAAATTTTGTAATACAATGAAGAATATAAATCATATTTATACTAAATCATAGGAACTAATTAAAAGTGGAATAAAACTCCAAAAATATAGAAAGTTTCCAAAAATAAGAATTATAGTCAAAATAAATTTCCTCGCGCAAAAAAGGAAATACTCTCGCCGAATTAGTGCTATTTCGGATCATATCATCCCCTAATGCTCGAATTATAGCCATTGTTTCCAATCATGTCAAGAACATGAAATGGTCCATCTCTTCTAGGATGTAGTTTGGACCTCTTTTAAATTCGCACCCGCCTCTTTTGTATGAACACCAATAACCATCCATAGATCAAAGTGTGCAAATCCCAACGGCTTCCTTCTACAAGTTTGAGATGCTCTAAGAACTGAGTAACCATGTTTCCTCTATGTCTTACCCTGCCTAGGTGATTGTAGCAATGACATTGCAAATGTACTCATGTCTCCCATCATTTCACCTTGGTATTTCAATCCATTGCATACGAAGTCCTTCCATGGTTGCTTCTTTACCTCTTCATGGATCACAAAGTCAACCTCTAGTATTAATGAATTTTTCAAATTGAGGTAGGGCTAATTATTTTCATCCACAAGTTACTGTTCAATAGGCTTGTTTTCATAGGCCAAGTCTTCATAATCCTGCAATACAGAAATAGTCAAATTGGGGAGGGGATTGTTAGTTCTCACTAATGCCTCTCAACTCCACTCTCATTTTCATGCAAACTTACTTCTGACTTTTCTTTTCTCTCTGAAAACTTACTTTCTTTTTCCTTTCCAGGCTCCTCATTTCTTTTATTTGCCACCTCTCTACTCTCATTTTCCTTTTCACTCTTTTGTGACTCTACTCATTTTTCATCACACTTAACTACCTCACTATTTTCTATTTTTTTCCTCCCTTGTTCATTGTTATGATCAACTTGAGAATTAATCATGTCGCGAATCTTTGAAAATTCTAGTTTATAATCTAAACCAGTTAGCTTACTACTAATATACTTCACAACAGACATTTTACTCCCCATTGAATTCTCAACTTCACCACACTTACTAGGATTCTTTCGAAACCCCCTTTCACGCATATCTCTACTATACCCATAATAGTGATTAGGTGCATATCGTTTCCTCATAATATTCCTCAACTCACCCCAAGATTTAATAAGTCTCTCATAATTTTTCCGCCTAGATGTTGTCAACTGATCCCACCAAATTATAGTATAATCTACAAATTGAGTTACGGCTAACTTTACCTTTCTATCCTCGGAATAGTTATGACCATCAAATATGAGCTCCACTTTTTCTTCCCACGCCAAGTATGCCTCCGGATCACTCATTCCTTTGAATGAAGGAATTGTTATTTTGCTATTGCATATACTCCTATCATCACCTTCTCCACTAAGATACTTTGCCCCCTATGAAGATTAGCAACATTTGTGTCCAGCATGTCCAGTCGGTATCTCATATCCTCAAACAAATGGTCAAACCATCATATCACATCATTCGACATCCTAACTTCTAGAATTTTTTCTGCTTTTTAATATCATTCACAAGTGCTCACGGTCTAGTTTTTCATGTAATTAACGGTGCACGAAACGGTCAATCGTAGGAAATGTTACAACTCATCAAAGTAGATAGTTCCAAACTAGTATTTTGAGAATTTCGATAACATGCTAACTTTAAAAATTCTTCAACGATCGTGTGCTAGTCAAATCAATAAATCACTAAGTCATCTCAAAACTCGTTTCTAGTACTACATCATAAACATCTCGAATGATCTAAATGAAGATCGAAAATAATTAAATGTGCATCAAACATACGTTTTTAAAAGACACGTATAACTTGTATTTTCTTTAATTTTTTTTCAATTATTTTATTAATGAATATTCTTTTAGCGCTGCGAATTTCTCAATATAATTTACATAATTTTATTAGGAAATTTTATATGGGGTATGACGTCAAATAATTAAATAAATAAAAATTCGGATATAAAAATTGCTAGTAAAATTTTCATTACTTTATATGGGATATGAATTTTTATACTACATTTTCCTCTCAATTATTTTTATATCTCAAAAATTCCAAAAAAAATATAAAAAAAAATTCGATCATTTTTAGGATATAGTTTTATAATAATGTTACTTTTTCCTCTCGATCATTTTAAAAATAAAAATTTTAAATTATCTAATAAATTTGCAAATAAACTTTTTAACGTCATTTAGGAAATTTCCTAATAAATTTTAAAAGACGTCTCTTTTGACATTAATGTCAATTTTTTTTTTTTTTACATTAATGTAAAATATCGTCTCTCAATCATTTAGGAAATTTTTACAAAAATTACTTTTTCGATGACGTCATTTTACATTCTATTTTTTATTTTTTTTTATGTCATACCTTATGTAAAGTTTCCTTATAAAATGATGTAAATTATATTGTTTCATGAAAAAATAATAAAAATTAATGAAAAAATTTTAAAAATTTAAAGGAAAAAGAATTATATGTTGCGTAGGCGATTTATTGATTCGATTAGCGTATGATCGTCGAAATTTTTTTAAAGTTAGCATGTTATTGAAGTTCTCAAAATATTGTTTGAAACGACCTACTTTGATGCGCTGTAACATTGGCTACTACTAGTCGTTTCATACGTCGTTAACTACATGAAAAACTAGGTCGCGAACACTTCGAAATGGTATTAAGAATATAATATTTTGACTACATTTGACATCCCATAATATTCCCGAAAATTGAGACAAAAAATAAGAAATTTAATGAATTTATAAATATTTTCCCCTTTTAAACGAACCGGGTTATTCATTTTCATTTCCTTCCTTTTTTTCTATTTGTTTTTCCATCACCATTCACATGTCAACTTTTTCTAAATCGCTGTAAAACCCCTATGAACCAAGGCCTGTACGTGTAGCTTTATTCTTTTAAGTATACTAACATTTGCCCGTGCAATGCACGGGTTGTGTCAATTGAAAAATAATATTAATGTGTTCAATGTAAAGGAGCAACGATAGATATGTTGAACCTTATATATTTTCTATTTTCTAAAAGTTTTGTCTTGATAGCCTGGTAGAAGCAAAGGACATTGAGAAATGTCGATTATTTTCACCACTAAGCTAGTACAAAAAGATATGTCTCATAAAATGATGATATTAAAAGGTTACATCTTGGATCAGCTATAACAATCAAACAATAGATAGCCAATCATTCTTGTTCCTATGTTACTACATCTCCTCTGTCCAGAAGTTAACCGAGGTACTAATATTGCCTCTCTTTTAATTTACTATTTGAAAAACAAATACCAGTTCGTTTTGATCTTATATCTCACTTTAATGGAGATATGTATTACCTTTTCAAAGCTTGCGGCTCACCATAGTAGGGTGTTATGAAACGGATTGAAGATTAAGATAATAATGAAATAAACAATCAATCAATGAATACCAAGATTTAAGTGGAAAACCTAAGAAGGGAAAAACCATTGGCAGAGGAAGATAATTCACTATAATCAATAGTAATTGTGTTTATAAAATCTCAATGCACTCAACTAAGATCTAAGGCTCTCCAATATGTTGTACATATGTTGTTTTCTCTAATAATATGATTATGGAGACACTACACACCGAATTGTATTTATATGAAACCCTAAAAACAAGTTATCAAGCGCGTGTAAAACATACAAACCCAGATAACTCTAGCGATACGCCAGCGAAGGTCGAGCGACAAAGGTTCTATAAGTGTCGCTCGAGCGGCCAGCTAGCAAAGGTCTAGTGAAAATGCGGTAAGTTTTATCCCGGTCCGTAAAACTAATTTATCCTTTTCCAACCCAAATACAACTCCAAATTTCAACAGAATTTTGGTCATAATTCAACAAATATCCACGTTGAAACAAATTCCACTACAAGGAACTCCAAGTAAACATTACTCCACATCTTCCAAACAAGTCCCAATGGACTGAATCAATAACCAACACCAACCAAGTTTCAGCAATGCTCAAACTTAGCAACATGCAATGGTTTTATCATCATGTCAGCAGGATTATCTTTAGTGTCAACCTTGCTCACTACAATATCACCACGAGCAATCACTTCACATATAAAATGGTACTTCACATCAATGTGCTTAGTCCTCTCGTGAAACATTTGATCCTTAGTCAGAAAGATAGCACTTTGACTATCACAAAACACTATAAAAATATGCAAGTCTTCACTGATTTCACCAATTAATCCCTTTAACCACATAACTTCCTTACATGCTTCTGTAATTACCACGTACTTCGCCTCTGTTGTAGACAAAGCTACTGTATTTTGAAAATAGCTTTCTAGCTGATAGCAAAGCCTCCAAGAGTAAACACATACCCTGTGAGTGATCTTCTTTCATCAAAATCCCGTGCATAGTCTGAATCCACATACCCAATGACTCCATCTGAATTTCTTCCAAAATGCAAACAAGCATTAGTTGAGCCTTTCAAGTATCCGAATATCCACTACACTGCTTTCCAATGTTCCTTGCCAGGATTTGTCATGTATCTACTAATTGTACTGGCTGCTTGTGCAAACCATAGTATACATCAATGAACCAACGGCACTGGAATAAGGAGCCTGAGACATGTAGTCAATGTCTTCATCTAATTTAGGACACAACTTAGCTGATAATTTAAAATGGACAGCCAAGGGAGTGTTAACAGTTTTGGCAGTTAGCATATTGAACATTTGAAGCACCTTCTTTATGTACCCCTTCTGACTCAAACACAATCTGCCAGATTTTCTATCCCTGAAGATTTTCATACTAAGAATTTTCTTTGATGCTCCCAAATTCTTCATCTCAAACTCCTTACGAAGTTGAGATTTCACCTTTCTGACCTCTGCTTTATCCTTGGTTGCAATAAGCATGTCATCAACATATAGTAGCAAATATGTTATTGATCCATCATCTCCCTTTCTAAAGTACACACAAGTATCATAATTACTTCTGTTGAAGTCATGAGTAGTCATGAATAAATCAAACTGTTTGTACCAATGCCTTGGTGACTGTTTTAATCCATGTAAGAATTTCTTCAACAAGCACATATAGTCTTCCTTTTCAGAAACTATGAACCCTTTGGTTGTTGCATGTAAATGCTCTCATCAAGTTCTCCATGCAAAAATGTTGTATGGACATCCATCTGCTCAAGTTCCAAGTCACAATCTTAAGTAAAGCTCAAATTGAACTGTGTTTTACAACCGGCGAAAACACATCTGTGAAGTCAACTCCTGGAATCTAACTGTAGACTTTTGCTACCAATCTGGCCTTATACCTAGCATCTTCAATCCCTAAAGTCCCATCTTTCCTTTTGAACACCCATTTCTAGCGAACAACCTTTTTACCTTTAGGTAGTTTCACCAAGTCCCAAGTATAATTTTTGTTTAGTGACTACATCTCCTCTTGCACAGCAATCAACCATTTGCTAGAATCACTGCAACAGATTGCCTCTGTGTATATAATAGGTTCTTCAGTAGAATCAATTTCTTCAGCCACATTCAGAGCATATGCAACCAAGTCTGCTTCTCCATACTTTTATGGAGGTCTAATCTGTCTGCAAGGTCTATCATTTGCAATTGAATACTATGGTACTGTTGGTAGTGTAGGCAAAATATTATTGTCTGACAAAACTGAGCTAGCCTATTCTAAACTCTCTGTTTGTTCCCTTGGATAAATTTCCAACTCTATCTGAGTGGAAGTGTTCTGCTCCTTAAATTTATCAAAGTCTTTACAAGACACGCCATGAATCTTAGCAAATTCATCAAATATTACATCCCTACTAATCACCACTTTCTTTTCTTCTGGACACCACAATTTATATCCCTTTACACCTGATTTAAACCCAAGAAAGTTACACTTTCCAGACCTAGGCTCCAACTTCTCGTTATTCACATGAGCATAAGCAGGCATCCAAAATTTTTTAAATCAGTATAACAAGAAGGTTTACCAGACCATACCTCTTCTGGTGTCTTTTTCTTAATGGCTGTTGAGGGTGAGTGATTGATCAAAAAACAAGTTGTGGTAGCAGCTTTAGCCCAAAAACTTTTAGACAAACCAGCATTTGAAAGCATACATCGAACATTTTCCATCAAAGTTCTATTCATCCATTCTGCCACACCATTCTGTTGAGAAGTTCCAGGCATTGTCAAGTGTCTCAAGATGCCTTCAGCCCTGTAGAAGCTATTGAATGCATCTGAACATAATTTCAACCCATTATCTGTGCGTAGACATTTAATCTGCTTTCCAGTTTGCTTTTCAATCATTATTTTCCACTCTTTGAAGGTCCCAAACACTTCACTCTTCTGTTTCAAGAAGAATACTTTCCTGGAGAAGTCATCAATTACTGTCAAAAAATAATAGGCACCTCCTCTTGAAGGTACCCTAGCTGGTTCCCAAAGATCTGAATGAATATACTCAAATGCTCCCTTCGTGTTGGTAGTGAATCTGACTCTTTTCTGTTTTCCAAAGACACAATGCTCACAAAACTTCATTTTACTGGTCTTCTGCCAATCAAGAAGCCCACTTTTACTCAATTCTGTCATCCCATTTTCACTCATATGCCCAAGGCGCATATGCCAAAGTTTTGTAACTTCCTCATCGGTCAAAGAAGTAATGACAGCTATTATATCCCCTATAACTATGGAACCCTGTAAAATATATAACTGTGTAGAGTTTTTATGTCCCTTCATGACAATAAGAGCTCCATTGCTCACCTTTATCAGTGTATTTATGCCCCCCTTTGAGTCAAGTGTACTAAAAAATGTGAGATTTTGCTTCAATTCTGGAACATGTCTGACATCAGTAAGTATTTTGATAACACCATCAAACATCTTTATTCTAACTGTACCAACTCCAGCAATTTTGCATGGTACATTGTTTCCTATAATCACAGCACCTCTTGAAACTCCTTCATATGTTGTAAACCAGTTCCTATTGGGACACATATGGAAAGTACATGCTGAGTCAAGAACCCATTCCTCACAAGGTTTGGAACCAATGTCAGAAATCACAAGAAGCCCTACTTCACTTTGCTCATCTTCCACAACATTTGCTTCTACTATTTCAATAGGTTGCTTTCCTCTTTCCTTAACTCCTGCAGTCTTATTTCTATTTTTCAATGAATAACAGCCAGCTCTGATATGTCCCTTCTTCTTACAATAATGACATACCATTTTTGCATGTCTAGACTTTGATCTATCCCTCATATTTCTACCAGAACTCCTATCCTGATTTCTCCCACGAACAACCAAGCCTTCCGCCTAATTTCTAGTTCCTCCAGCAAGATGCCCTATCTTCTCCTTGGACAATAAAACATCATAGACCTTTTCTACAGTGAGAGTATCCCAACTATAGAGAATAGTATCTCTAAAAGTCACATATGATGGTGGTAAAGAACATAACAACATTAAAGTCAAATACTCATCATCATACTTAACCACTAAAGTTTCCAAATCAGCCACGATATCTTTAAACAGGGTTAAGTGATCATCCAATGACATACCTTCAGACATCCTGTGAGAATATAGGAGCTGCTTCAAGTGTAATTTACTGGTCAAACTCTTTGTCATACAAAGTTGCTCCAACTTCAACCACAATGCAGAAAAAAATTTCTCCTTATAAACGTCCTAAAATATTTGATTTGAAAAATGTAGTTAAATTGGGGTTTGCGCTTTCATATCCCTACACGAATTTTCTTCCTACGTCCAGATAGTATGCATTTTATCAAAGCCAAACAAGGCTTTCTCCAAATCCATCAATGCAAGTACTATTCGCATCTTTACTTGCCATAAATCAAACCTTGTGTTGCGATCCAACAATGGAAGATCATATTTCATTGTTTCAATGTGGAATAATCAAACTTTCGCTCTGATACCACTTGTTATGAAACGGATCGAAGATTAAGACAATAATGAAATAAATAATCAAACAATGAACACCAAGATTTAAGTGAAAAATCCAAGACAGGAAAAATCAATGGCAAAGGAGGATAATTCACTATAATCAATAGTAATTATGTTTACAAGATCTCAATTCACTCAACTAAGATCTAAGGTTCTCCAATATGTTGTACATATGTTGTTCTCTCTAATAATATGATTATGGAGATAATACACGTTGAATTGTATTTATATGAAACCCTAAAAATAAGTTGTAAATGAATAGGAGATCAAGTGCGTGTAAAACATGCAAACCCATATAACAGTGTCGCTCGATGTCGCGTGAGAGAGCGTCGAGCGAAGGACTTGTGGCTTGAGCAACACGCCAGTGAAGGTCGAGCGACAAAGGTTTTGTAAGTGTCGCTCGAGCGGCCAGCTAGCGAAGGCCTAGCAAAAATACGACAAGTTTTGTCCCTGTCCATAAAACTGATTTCTCCTTTTCCAACCCAAATACAACTCCAAACTTCAATAGAATTTGTGTCACAATTCAATAAAGGGTCAAACACTTATGTTTCATCATGCCTCTCACAATATGAACATAATAACTGAATATGCAAGATAATACACGTTGTAATAAAAACATATAAATAAATAAATGGTACAGTCAAAAGAGAAATATAAAGTACACTCCATACATTTTACAAGCCTGAAACTATACATAGAGAACAAAAACTTACTATAAAATGCCCATCAATTTTGTTAGGATTTTATTGTATTGACAATTTTTTACACAAAAGGACTAATATAAAAAGTTGTAAAAGTCAAGGAGTCAATTGAAATGTTGTATAGTTGAACTAGGTATCTTAGGGTTCGAGTTTGGAATAAGAAAGAAAGAGTCGCCGAATTTACGCTTGCCCTTCGCCCAACTGATGTTCGAGCAAAAAAAAAATATAAACATTGTCGTCCGCCTGTCGCTAAGCTCTCGCTCGAGCGATGGGGTTACGCATAAAATCCTAGTTCGCATTTTTCAAGAGTTTTATCCTGCCTATCCTGCCTAATTACCTCCTATTATAAACACTCAAGTCATAACACATTTTTGGTGGTGGTTGTTCATTATATTCTTTCTCCATGACATCGTTCCTAGATTCAAGAACACATTCAAGCCTTTGATTCTAGAGTTCATACAACCATATATTTGGGAAAAATATAATCCAAAACACCCATTTCCTATACACATACAGAAATGTACTTTCTCAATAGCTTTCAGAGGTTGCTGAAGATTGAAGGAGGTTGGACCATAAGCATAGGAGGAGTACAAGAACAAGATGTTCTTATTGATTCTCAGTAGATAGATAATTCCAGAAAATCAAAAACATATGTGCGTGAAGCAACTTCCAGCGAGTCTTGGAGATTGCAGGAATTAGATCAACGAGTCTAGTAAAGTTAGGTTTTATGTTGTAATTGGCGATTCTGTGTACAAAAATGACTAAATTGAACATGTGTAAAATTTAATGAGTTAGGTGCAATTTTGTATAGATGAGTTAGGTATGTTAGGGTTCGAATCCAGAATAAGGAAAGAAGAATGCTACAATTTCCCTAGTTGTTCGCCAAGACATTGCTCGAGTGTAAAACACAGAAAGCACATCGCTAGCTTGTTGTCCTCGTGTAGCTCAAGCTAAAGTCTATCTCTCGCTTTTTGCTGGAGTGTCGCTCGAGCGACAGTATTACGTGGACAACCTTAGTTCACATTTTTCGAGAAATTTACATGGCTCATAATACCTAAACATTCCTAACTATAAATGCCCAGGCCTCGCACGATTTTTGGTCGTGGTTGTTCATTGTGCCTCATAGACATATCAATCCTTTGGTGATCCAATACCCTGTTCAATCCTTGATTCAATCCTTTGATTTTTGAGATTCTCTAAGCAAGAGGGAGGGAGGGAGATATCTAATGTAATAGAGAAGGAGACTATGTAAATTATCTATAATAGATATATTAGGATGTTTTTAGACACAAACTAAATATCCCAAAATATCTATCAATAAACAACTAGAAAATAATGCAAGTTGGATCAAATAAAAATCTGGACGAAATTTAAACCACCCTATTTTTTAAACCTATGCTGCCACATAGAAGGGCCGAGAATAAATTTTGACATCTCTACCTTTCTCATGCGATCGCATAGCTTTGAGCATTGCGGCCACATTGCTCAAGCCAAAAATAATTTGCGGTTCCAGTCCAGCTCGAAAAATTCTTAGAGCTTATGGCTGTGATCGTTCCTATGATGGCTAGATGAGTAGACGTGACTGTGCAGGACAGGCTAGCCATCGTGTGGGACACGACGACGACGAGACAGGCCATATCGTAAGTGCTTATAATTCTGTGATTGACTAGAAAAATTAGTTATTTAGCTGCACGATTTCTGTCTAACATATTATGATTTGAATTGTAGGGACAACTGCGGCATGTATGCAATAAAGTACATAGAATCTTTGAGTATAAGATATAAGGTTGATGGAATCAACCAATCATGGATTCAGATTTGGATAAATAAATTAGCATGTGACTTGTACGAATTCAATTGTAATCCGTAAATATTTGTAAATATTGTACAATCAATGTAAACATTGTATACTTATTTGTATTCGATTAAATGTATTTAATTGATTCTTTATTTTATGAAATAGATGTAAACATTATTTTTTATGAAATATTTGTGACTACTGTAAAAAACATTTTTTAATTTATGTAGACAATGTAAATTTTAATTTTCTTTTTTGTGATTAAGAATAATTGTAAATATTGTAACAATATGATTTTTTTGTACACATTGATTCTTGAACTTTTATCTTCTTTTACTTTAGTCATTTTTCGTTTGTTTCTTTTAAATATTTGTTTACAATTTATATTTAATTAAAGTATTTGAAAATAAATAGAATTTCACAGAGTTACAGTCAGCTATTTTCTTCCATTTATTAGAACCCCAATATTCAAACTTTTTCCACTTGCAATTTTAAGATAATACCAAAAAGAAGTTCTATATAATGCTTAGATAAGGTCTTTAAAGCTGGTAAAACTACTTGTACCTATGGTACAAATGTCAGATAAAATTCTAAAGAATGCTAAAATGAATGTAAATATTGTTCATTTAACAGCAATAACATTACATATGGGACTAATTGTCATTCAGGGAAATTTGACTCGTACAATGTTGGCGAATATGATCGATTTCTTTACATCTGTCGTACCTACGCAGGCGAGAAAACTCTCCAGTAGAGGGTATTCTAGAAGTATGTGGACGTTCAAGGTCACGCAGTTCAACAACTAGTGGCAACAAACTATTAAGTGGGAGAATACGGTCAGGAACTTCCCAATCGACTTCGTTCGGTAGGAAATATAGTCTCAGTATACGCTGCTCTCCAATAATCAGCAATGTAATAAGGAGAACATGATGTTCTCACTACAAAACCTCTGTTCATAGCTACCGCAACTGCATGCTCACATGAAAAACTCTCCAGCTGAAATCGAGTACAAGTGCATGTGTTGTATGTCAAGTCCACCATGTATGCCACATGACGTGCACATTGTACGGAGAAGCATGACTCATCCAGTGGTTCCACAATCAACCTTTTCACAACCTCCATAGCCTTGAATAGTTTATCATCTTGAGTCGGGGCTAGCACACTCATGCAATTCTGTGATTTCGCACGTCAATCGTGAAACCACTACTGCAGCTTGGTACAGATGTTCTCAATCATTGCGAGGATTGGCAACTCTCGATCCTTCTTGAACAATGCATTTTAAGACTTCGCATGTTCGACGTCATCAAGTTGTATCGACATCCTGAAAAATGTGACCGTACCCAATGTTCTATCCCCATTTTTGTAAGATAATCTCATGCTGGGAACGACTTACTTCCTATCTCGACCATAAACTTATTACATTCCTCGACAATGCAACGATGTTTTGGCCTCGATATCTAGTCTTCAGATTATCCTGTACATGGTACATGCAATACCCATGATGTAACTTGGGGAAAACTTGAGCGATAGCATTTATTAGATACTGACCCCGATCAGTTATAAAGGCAAGATCCTCGACTTCTCTGATCACTTTCCTAAGCTTCGTAAAGAACCAACGCATTAACAGATCATTCTCACTATCGACTACGCCGAATGTAAGTGGGTAAATCTGGATGTTGGGATCTTAATATGTTACAATAATCAGCTTGTCCCCGTATCTCGAATTTAGAGTTGTATCGTCGACTAAAATTATAGGTCGCATCGCATTTTGAAATCCTCTAATGCATTGTCCAAGAGCCATGAAGAAATACTTAAAGTAATTCTCGCCTTCCGTCTCAATGAAATAAAGGAAACTGTGATTAGTTGTCTCCAAATTATGGCAGTACCTGGCCAATTTAGCATAATTCTCCTCAATCGAGACCATTAAATCCTCCAACGCACATTCTTTGGCCTTTCAGGCCTTCTGGTAGCTCATGACCACTCCGTACTCTCATCAGACGTTATTAATGATGTCTGAAGGTCTGTAGATCATCTGTGGGTCCTAATACTTGTCCATTATCTGTCGACTAGTAAATCATAATCGACCTTGTATGTGATCGTTTAGACGAATCCCCACTTCGTAAGTATGTTCACGTGTATACTTGCGAACCACAAATGACTAATTCATATCCATCATAGTCGCTCGCAACCTCCAACGACAATCGTCGTCAACGCAAACAAATGTCAACGACTTGTGTCATTTCTTTACCTTGAACTCAAAGTTGAATTTCAATGTCAGTTGGTGCACGGTTGCCCGCAAATCTTTCTTCGTTTCAAACAGTTGCTAGACGTGAAGATCATCATCATCGGGAGCCACACGTGAATAATTACATGACGGTCCACTCGTTCCAGCTCCTGAGTTCCCACGCCACTCACGTCTCTGATCGGATAAAACAGTCAAATCCTCATTTGTAAATTCATTTACATTCTCGATGTCCTGAACTATCGACTGAAATCTGTGCGTCACATCGATGTCACAATGATGAACAACTGTCTCGAGAATATTAGCATCATCCTCATGAGCTATCTCCATTGTATCCCAAAAACCAGTTGCATTATCATCAACTCCATCAGAATGTTCATTTCTACCTTCCGCTTCATCCTTCATCACTAAAGTCACACAAATAAGGGTTATTTGCATTTTGTTCAAGTCAAACAGATAATTCACTTCAACATCAGATGTAACCTTCATAGGTCGAATAGAAAATGTCAAATGTTGTAATACTCCGAAATTTTATGCTCGTTTATTTTGCTCGTTTAAATTTTTAGGATAGCAATTTAACTTTCAATATTCTATTGGCCAAAGGAAAAAGGCGGGGGCGCCACCTTTGTAGTGATTAATGCTAGAGGTAATTAATGAATGCATGCATGAAGTGCTAAATGTTGTGTATGAATGAAGTAGATTATTTTATAAGGACTTCAATTGACCAAATTTAATTTTGGGATACACTTTGCTAATAATGAAAGTTAGAGGGATTAGGTTATTTTTTTTTAGAAATGAGAGATTTCCTTTGTAAATCTAGAATTTGTGGCCACTTATTATCCTATAATCAAACCACTTGTCATTACCATTATCAAACACTCATGCACTAAGCTAAAAACGTGTTGAAGCAAGAAAAAATGAGAAAAAAAAAATGGAAGTTGCAAAAGTGAGGCGGTGGGATCAAATTCAATCCATTACCCTTATTATATATATACAAATCCATTGCCATAGCATAATTAGTCTCACTTTGCAAAACACTTGCACACACAAATAGAGAGGAAAAACGTGCAGGAAGCAAAAAAAAAAAAAAGGAAAGGGAAAGGAAAGGAAGAAAAAAGGAAGCAAAACCTAGCACTCTCAATTCATCTCTCAATCGAAGTTTCTTCAAGGGTTTTTGTAAGATACTTTCTTTGCTTGAGTGGTAGGATTTCATGGTAATATTTATGCTTAAGTTATGCATGAAAACCATAATATGAAAGATGTGGACAAGTCCACAAAGTTAGATATCTATGCCTTAGGACAAGTCCGAAGGGCACCGGCAAGCCGGAATGTGCAAGTATGTGTTTGTATGCTTTCTTTTGCGTAGTATTAACATGTTAAATCCAAGCATGGTATCTTACTGAGTATTCTTTATACTCATAGTATCCTATACTAAATTTTCAGATCCATAGTTGTGAGGGTGGTGGAAGTCAGTCGGCATAGTCGATGATGAGTTAAGGACAAGGTTACTTCGCATTGAAGTTTTGTTTTTGCATGTTTTGTTCGACTGCTTCATATATGTTTTTCTTATGGTATTGTATAAAAACATGTATAAGACATGTAATATGGTACCGGAAATAAATTATGTAATTATATCTTCCATGTTATGTTAAGAAACATATTTATAGACTTATTTTCTTGAATGACAAAAGAGGCAGAATCCGGGCAGATTCTAGGTCATTTTCAAAAACGATATTTCCAACTCTATAGGCAATACTACTGCATTCCTCTTCGAGTTGTCTAGATATGGGCGCAAGAATCACTCAATTTGGATGTCTATGGCCTGAGATATGAATTTTTAAAAATTGAAGGGTCAATCTGGAATTTTCTGTGCAACACTACACTGTTTTCAATAAAACGTCCATACTATATGAACTCGGAAAATTTTCATGTTTTAACCTAGAAAACTACTTGAAATTATCTTTCTAATGCCACAGATTTCATAGAAAACGGAGTTGGGATGAATTTTATAAAAAGTTGAACTTACTGCCCTAACTTACCGTGGCTGCACCAAGTCCATTTTTATAAAGTATAATTTTTGTCGACATGCGCTTCTGCTGGCCATTATTTTTTTTTATGAGAGATATTTTTAAAAAATTGAAAATAAGTTTCTAACATGTAATACATTTTTTTTTAAGAGTATTTACATGTACCAAAGGCAGAACCTATTATGATTAGTACGTGACCCTCGAAGTTAAGTTCGGGGTGTCTCAAATGCTCTTTGAATTGAAATCTCAAAACTATATCGTATCGAGATGAATCAACGTTCAGCCTGTTCTGTATATCATGGTACAGTTCCTCGTACGAGGTACTCTCTGTTATATGTGTTGGAATACCACTTTGTATGTCATTCGTCCATTTCCATACCCATCAATTATTTTCATCCAATTCAAAATCATCAAAGTAACAAATCGGGAGTACAATCCTCATATCTACATGACAAAACAAAATTTGTAAACATTCATTCAAAAATTCAGCTCACAACGATAATTAAAAACAACAAAATAAATAGAATAGTCGGCAGTTAACAACAGCACGGTCGCTGTTTGTTGTATAATTTTTTTAAGCATTCATTAATGTATTGACAGTTAATCGGAAAGTAACATGAAGATGAATTTTTTTATTCGTGCTTAAATAAAAGTATACATCTACAAAAAAAAAAATTATCTGCTTGTAATCTATGTCGAATCTTAAATTTTCGATTCAAAACGTATACACATTTAACGAAAACAAAATTAAACATACGTAAATATACATACCGATTCGAAGTAATTGATAGAAAACAATTTTTTCTTCAACTATCGATATTTTTGAGATTTTCATATTAAAGAAGATGAGAGAGTTTTTATCTGTGTTGGAGCTAATTTTGAAATTTTAAGTAGGGGTATTTGATTTTTATTTGTTAACTAAAAGGATAGTATTGTCTTTTTAACAAAATCATATTTTGTAATTGTTTTATACACTTAAGGACACTTTTGTCTTTTGAACTCAAATAGGCCAATGTGAAAATATGCAATAAAGGAAAAGTCAAAGTCGAAATAAGGGCCTTTGATCGGGCCCTTTTTAAAAGTACACCTGGAAATAAAGTAGCCTAAGTTGATTTTATTGTCAATAGTACAAAATTTTAAAAATTATGGCAAGGGTGTCCCAATTTGCCGATGACATTGTGAAAACGAAAAGTGAATTTGTTGAAAGAATATTAATGGCTCTTGTATCGACGGATAAATTCCATTGATAAATTTTACCAACCGTTGTAGCAATGGTAAAATGGAATTTTTTTTTTTTTTTTTTTTTTTTTTTTTTGGTTGTTTGAACGCTTAAAGTGGATATTTTTATGTAGGGTTGTCATAATAATAATAAAGTTGATTTTAAGTTCCCTCTCTATGTACTAACCCTTTTGACAACAATTTTCGAAACTTTTGAAATAGAGATTGCAAATATTGTCAAGTATTGAAGGATATTGTCTACATCTTAGTCATCGATTGAATTCTCTTAACATACATGGTTAATTAATAGATACAATGTTTGTGTTGGCATCATACATTGCAATAAATTTACATTATTCGAGTCGTTTGCATAAGACTGAATACATTTGTTGTTTATATACATAATTAGGATCAAAATTTGTTAAATATCCTTGAGACATGTTGCATGCTATTCACTAATCATCTATCTATTTGTGTACTGTGGAACATCCTTAGGTAAGAGCACATATTATTAACTATTTCTCTTCCATATTGAAAGTGGTGGTGCAGATTGCAATTTACAGTGATGATAAGAACCTACTGCAAAACCTCAATAAACCGCATTCTTGCATGTTGTTCCCTACACGCGTGACTTGTTAAATTCGTCAATCTATCAAGTAAATAAAATATACAAATAATTAATGAATCTAAAGAAATAATGAGTTTCTTATCTGATGAAATTGAATATCTTAATAAATAGGAAATTTGAAGATAGAAAATTATTAGAATTAGCCATATAAAAACAAATTATAATAGAAAACCCCATAAAAACATTGAAGAATAAATAAATAAATAAATAGCCCACACTATAAAAAAAAAATTGAATATATATAGCTGTCTCTATTTAGATAAGTATATACAAGAAGACATACATTTATTGAATTTTATTTAGAAAGAGATTATAAATTTGTTGCCATAAATAGCCCGCTTTATATTTTTAAATATGTACGTGAATATCCCTAATTTTTCTTTTTCCATCATTGATGCCATATTCGGTAAATCTAAAAGCATTTTAAGAAGTATTTATAATGTAATACCCAGACCAGGAAAGCTTAAAAGATTTGATAGGTACTACTCATACCAATAAGGTGCACCTTCTTTTCCGGAAGTCCATTGTTAGAAACTCCACAATTAAGCGTGCTTGACTTGGAGCAATTCTATGATGGGTGACCTCCCTGGAATATTTTCCCGGGGAGCGTGCGAGTGAGGACAAAGCATGTTGAAAAAATCCATATTGGTACAGTGGGGATAGTAAGTCATCGATCTAATGGCTAAGACAACCCGTTAAGTGGGACTCGGGTCGTTACAAATGGTATCAGAGCAGGTTGCCAGCCGAAAATCGGGAACTAAGTGATATGCGGGACAAAGTGCTACGCCATAGGGCGGGAGCCACCTCTTGAACCCATAGGAGCCACCTCTAGAATTTCAAAGCCTGGCAACGGATCCTTAGATGGATCAAGCGCGACGAGGATATTGCGAGTCTAACGGGGGTAATTATAATACCCAAACCAAGAAAGCTTAAAAGATTTGATAGGTACTACTCATACCAATAAGGTGCACATTCTTTTCCGGAAGTTCATCATTAGAAACTCCACAATTAAGCGTGTTTGACTTTGAGCAATTCTATGATGGGTGACCCTCCTGAAAAGTTTTCCCGAGAAGCGTACGAGTGAGGACAAAGCATGCTGAAAAGACCCATGTTGGTACAGTGGGGACAGTACGTCGTCGATTTAACGGTCGAGAGAGCCCGTTAAGTGGGACCCGGGTCGTTACATATAAACCATAAATTATAAATAAATGAATTAAAATTGGTTGATATATATATATATATATATGTTATATAAGGGAAGAAGGATATATAAACGTACTAGATTATAATGTCCTAAGAGTCGATACCAATGATCTTACATGAAAATTCTTGGATTCCACTACTTTGTGTGATCGGAGAAATATCCCACCAAGAACTTTTCTATGTAAGTTGAGGTTGGTGGGTACACGGAGTCGATGCATGATTCCTTATACAATGAAAGGCAAACAAAGTGTAGTGGCAACACTTTTCCTAAAACTAGTGAGGAAAACGTGTATTGCACGTTAGTTGGTGAATGTTAAATAGAAGTGTATGATAGTTGTTAAACCGACATGCACGACGGTACTTTATAAACTGAAATTGAATAAAGCGTGCACATGCAAGTAAACATAGAAGATATGTAAGTGTTCGAGGAAAAAAATGGGTTTTAGATTTGTGTTCAAAGGTTTTTTTGTTGTTTAATGGAAGTTTATAACCTGAGATTTCTATATATGCAAAATGTGAATGGACAATACAATAAAGTAAAGAATACACTAAAATAAAAGTGAACAAGAAAGCAGATGGAAGTGGATAGAGAAATGGCATTAATACATTTGGAACGAAAAGTTTAAGACGTTTAGTCACAAACTTTTAGTACATAGGAAATGCAAAAATAGTTTGATAGTAAGTGAACATGAAATGTATAATTGAAATTGTACGATAAGGATGAGATTTACCAAAAGTAAAAACACTATTTTATATAATTAACCAGAAGACCAAAGTCCTTATGCAAACTAGTTATAGAGCCAGACTACAAGTAATGTTTAGAACATTTCCAAGAGGCTCTCTATTTTTAAAGATCATATTCTACAATTTAAAGAGCATCTATAAATTTAAAGATAAAATTTTTAAAATACTCCAATAGCCTCTTTATTTTTAACATTTAATTTTATTATTCCCAATATGTATTTATTGTTTTTTTTTTCATTCTTTTATTTTTATCATCTTCCCTCCAATAACTATATCACTTTATTTAATTAAGTCAATAAATTGTGCATTGAAATTTGAAATCTTTGAAGCATTAAATTATAGAGAGGTGGGTTTGGCTCTCCAAATTTGGAGAGCCAAACTCACTATCTATTTTAAAATGTTAAATTGAAAAGTCTATTAGAGTAAAATTTTAAAGATTGACTCTTTGAAATAGAGAGCATTCCACTTTTAAAGAGCCTATTGGAGATACTCTTAGTTGCATAACTAATGCATCAGTAGTCTGAAATACAAGTTATATTTTAAAGTTTATATACAAAAAAAATTGTATTTCTTGCTACATGTTGTACTTTCAACTGGAAGGAGACAAAAAGGACAAAAACCATTTCTAACTTCTACAATTTGTCATGCTTAAGCATCTTGTATCACTGAAGATTGCCATCAATGGATTCATTCAATGCAATGTCTTTACCTTTCGCACTATCATTTCTTTTATTTTCTGTGTTCTTAGAATGTGGAGGATTGAAAGTTGAGAATAGAACATTTTTAGTTGATGATTCATTCGAATCGTGTTCTATCAAGCGTATTGATTCAGCAAATGGAGTTAGAGATGTGCTCTCATCACTGCTTACATGTGGATCTTTTGTTGTTGTTGAAGATGTATTTACAATGAAGATGACCTCGTACTTGTATTCTTCTCCTTTATTCTGCTTTATAGCTTTTATGTAGAAAAACAGATCATCATCTGTTGAGGTGTTGATTGATTCTAGAAGGTTTGGTTGTCCTACTAAAGAGGAATGCTAGATGTAGCAATGTAAATGGATATACGGTAGTATAATAATGTAAACATATGTTTGATGTGGATACCAAAGTTGTTTCTTTCATCAATGTGAGTGCGGAGCATTATAAGAACTTCTCAACAGGTTCTCCTATAATTGTAGCATCAATAGATGCTGATGAATCATGCAGTCGGATAGAAACTCTTGCTCTATGGCACATGACATAGGTAGATAACATAAGAGTTGGAAAAACATGGTCTGTGTGAAATTATTTTCAATGTATATATAATTATTAACTTGGAATAGCACGAGCTAGAGAGTATCTAGAGAATGAGCCTTAATGGATTTCATTGAAATCAGCATATATAGATTTATTACAGTTGTTGCACGACATATACCAGAAAGATTGATTGTGATGTGTAATAAGCAGTATTGCTTTTAACCAAAAGTAGCTTTGCTACGTTAACAAAATAAGGATGGGTTAATAATATGTATACGTAAAAATGGACATGAAGGGAATGATTTTAGAGTTTAGGAAGATAAAATATAAAAGAAGGCTACTGAACACAAGCAGAAGTCCTTATACTTTTTTTATTTGAGTTATTTTGTCTTCTTTTGGAATAGATATTCTCGAAGAAGTCAACGCATAATAACATTTCTTAGTTACAATCTCATTGAGCTTTTGAAGATTTGCATCCATCCTTGTATTAGATGTGGTTAAAATAGTAAGTAAAACAAGGAATAGAGATGATTCCATTTGGAAGTTAAAACGAACTTGTACATTTAGTATTGAAAATATCCTAGCTTGTTGATACTTGTGATATTTTTTTTTTATGAAGTATATTCCTGAAGAAAGTAAATTGTAAATAGTACCTGCCAGTTGAAAGTTCTCCTATGTTAGACAAATCAGCTGGACTACTTATACCTTAAGTAAAGGGAGAAATAATTAAAAATTGAAGCAGCTGAAAATTGAATTATTACACAGTAAAGGCATGTGGTTGGTAATTTTGTTGTCCCTAACTTCACATAAATTTGAATGGAGGTAAGTTGGAAGAATGAAACTGTGTTTTTTATATTTTATATAAAAGAAGAGACAAGTATAGAAAACAAATGTATCACATTGATACATTAAATGTAAACCAAAGAAGTTGAATAAAGTTTAAAAGCATTACGAAATTAGAAATTCAAATATTGATACATCTCCTCAACATTTCACAGATACATATATTTATTCAGAGGTAAGAGTGTTCAGTTACATGATTAATCTATAGATGGACTCTTCGAAGCAGCACATGTATTTATATTCAATTTATAGGCATTCACTTATAAGGCAAAATGGAGCTTTGACTTTCTATTGCACAGAATGGACAACATGTTTTCTTAAGTAACTATATTGTATCAGTACTAATGTAGGTTTAATATTGAAGACAATAATACGTAAGTAAACTAAAATTTAAGGAAACATTCAAGAGCAATTACCAAGACTTGAAGTCAACAACTTATTTGAAATGAGTATCAATGATGAAAGGGCTATTAGGTTTTGTTGATATCGAAACACCTATCACACATACAATGGGAATTTTTTTAAATGAAATTGTGAATAAGCAAAAGCTTATTTCATATCATATTGTAAAAAGTATCATTGAAAGATGTTACTTTTAGCTGCTTTCCGACAACAGAAGGTTTCTTAGTCGTCTAAAATAAAATTGCATTCCTTCTCGATGAAACCATTCTACATAGTTAAAAGCATTATTTCAAACCTAAAAATGTCAAAAATATAGGAGGTTAAAAGCTGTTGGTGTTGAAATAATGTAAATATAATTGTGAATTTAAATAAAATAAAGTAAGAATTGGTAGTGCAAACATGTTGTCAACAAGAATCACACCTTGAACATAAGATTGTGACCCAAAGTGTGTTTGAATCAATCTTTTTGGTCAAATATCAATAGCTGCTACAAAAAGGCTAAAAGGGAAAAAAAAATAAATGATTACTAGTTGTATTTGTTTAAAGAGAGAAAGAAATAATAGTTAAAGGAAGGAATCAGAAATTACAGATGTCTATGTTTGAATCCATGTATTCCTGCAGCTCATGGAAAGGAGTAAATACATACGTAGAAGACAGAAGTTTACTGTGGTTTTCTCAAATTTCCTGTATTCTGGTTGTTGTAAAAATAGTCCATTGGAATTGACCAATAGATTCTCTCAATTGAGGCGGTGTATATTTCACAATTGCATTAGATATTAAGTATGTTTTGGATAGGACCAATCGATCTTCCAGAGTTGTTATGTTGGAATCAAAGATTGTAACTTGCACCTTGTGTCCCTTTTTTAGATAAGAGAGAACAGAACAACATGACTTTAGATGTAATACATGTAGTAAGCAAAGTAAAATTTGCAAATCAGTAGTAGATAGAAGAAATGTTAGATTCTATGTATTGAGAATGTGAACAAGTGTACAGGCTGAGTTAAACAATATTGGTGCGAAGAAAAAATATGGAGTTTCAGTTAGAAATGAAAAATCCTAGGTTCTTTTATTCAGGATTTTTTATCTAGTGTACTTACTTTAAAAAATAGAGAGATGAAGGAATAGAAGTGTGTTTTCTAAAGGTTTAGTGATGAGAACCACGTAACTACGATCACTACGCAACCCCGCAACTAGATTGAAACCCCAAGAAAGCCCAAAGATAATTCCGGTTTAAAGATTCAACCAATAATGTTGAATCAAGCAACCCAACAAGAACGACGCTTGATAGACCTCTTGATTACAAAACCCGTGATCTGCACTCGATGTTGAACGTCATAAGATCTTGATAAGTTCACGGTGTTCTAAGAAGAACAAGATTGAAAGCAATAATCTCACTTAATTGATAAATTGTCAAAAGGTTCTACAATAATGATAAAATAAACTATTTATACTAATGCTAAAAACCCTATGAAATTCGTGCATAACTCCCCAAACATGGTAAAACATCAATAAAAATAGAATTTTAAGGAAACTAGGATTCTCGCCAAAAATAGAAACTCGCTGAATTTTATAACCAAGCGGTCACTTGGAAGGCTTCTTTGACGCCTGTGCGTTTCGGTGCTGGGTTAAGCAGCCACTTGGCTTTTACTCTAAGCGGTCGCTTAGGCATTCCGGTTGGACTCCTTCTTCGGTCGCTTGTATCTTGTTGATCCAATTGGTTTTCGACCTCGACCTCAACATGAAACTTGTCTTTTTTTGCGTGTAGAACATGACGTCGTCCATTGTTACTTGCACAAGTAGTCCCATTGCTTGATTTACCCATTTTTCCCTTGATCGCGTTATCGGACCTCCTCCGATAAACAACGGGTCTCGGTCGGGGCTCGGCTTCCTTGGACTCGTTGCTTGGATCACATCATCCCCTCCCTCTTCAGAAGGATTCGACCTCAAATCTGCACCGTTATGTTATTGATGGCTCTGCAATCCACACACATTCTCCATGTTCCATCCTTCTTCGGCACAAGTAGCACTGGAACAGCACATGGGCTCATACTCTCCCGCACATATCCTTTACTCATCAACTCCTCCACTTGCTTTTGAAGCTCCTTTGTCTCCTCGGGATTACTTCGATAAGCTGGTCGATTTGGAATCACAGCTCCAGGAACAAAGTCAATCTGGTGCTCAATGCCTCGAATGGGTGGTAACCCACTGAGCATATCCTCCGGGAAGACATCGTTAAATTCCTGCAATAAAGATGTAGCCAAACTGGGGAGGGGTGGGTTAGACTCCTCAAGATTGAGGAAGGACTCCTTATAGACTATCAAAATTACTTGCCTTTTGTCCTCTACCACTCTTCTCAACTCACTCCCCTTTGCAAAGAAATTCTCTTTCGGCTTTTCTCTCCTCTCAGACACCTCTCTATCTTTTCTCTCATATGACTCCACTCTTTTTTTCTCACTACTAGCTACCTCACTATCTTCTCTCACCTTTTCCAGCTTTTTCACTCTCTCGTCTTCCGCATTTTTCAATTTAATTTGGTCTTCATACACTTGGGCCGGTGTTAATGGCGCAAGGGTAACGGACCTCCCATCCTTGCTAAAACTATACCAATTCTTCTACCCATCATGACTAACTTTCCTATCATATTGTCAGGGTCTACCCAGTAAAATATGCCCCACATGCATAGATACCACATCGCACATAATTTCATCCCGATAACTACCAATTGAAAAATTAATCAACGCCCTCTTATTCACCTTAATATCCCCACAATCATTTAGCCATTGTAACCTATAGAGTCTAGGATGTCTTAACAGTGTTAATCCCAATTTTTCCACAAGTGTTGTGCTAGCTACGTTCGTACAACTACCCCCATCAATTATTACACTACATACCTTATTGTTGACGTGACATCGTGTATGGAATATATTTTCTCGTTGTTGTTCCAAGTTATCTGTTTTGATTTGAGTGTTGAGAGCTTGTCTTGTAATCAGTAATTCTCCTCCAACTCCATACTCCACCTTGTCTCCATGATCACTAATGTCCTCCAATTCAGGCATGTCTTCAAATTCATCCTTGCCTTCAGTTTCCACCTCTCCATTGCGCAATATCATCGTCCGTTTGTTTGGGCACTGAGAAGAGATGTGCCATTTTCCCAAGCACTTGAAGCACTGAATGTCCCGGTTTCTGGCTGGCTGTGAATCTGATTTTGGTACGGGCCTGCTAGCACTCTCATCTTTCCCCTTTAAAACAGCACCATCTCCTCTGTTATCCCACTTCGGTTTCCAATTTGGATTAGAACCCGAAGTACCCAACGGTTGCCTAGTTGTCCCTTTCCTTTTCAACTGCTTTTCAACTTTCATGGCTACATGCAACATATCCTCAATCTCCACATAATGCTGCAATTCCACAGTGTTAACAATTTCCCTATTCATCCCATTCAAGAAGCGAGCCATGTAGGCTTCCTGATCCTCCTCCACATTCGCCCTGATCATCAAAATTTCCATCTCCTTATAATAGTCCTCAACACTTTTCAACCCCTGATACAATCCTTGCAATCGTTGGTGCAACTCCCTATAATAGTGGCTAGGCACGAATCTTTTTCGCATAATAAGTTTCAACTCATCCCAAGTGCTAACCGCTTGCTCCCGATTCCTCCGCCTAGATGTAACCACTTGGTCCCACCATGTTATGGCATAATCAACAAACTCAAGAATTGCTATTTTTACCTTCTTTTCCTCCGAATAATTGTGGCACTCAAATATCAATTCTACCTTTTTCTCCCACTCTAAATAAGCCTCCAGATCACTCCTTCCCTTAAACGGTGGAATTGACATCCTAATGCTACTCATGTTCCCATCGACATCATCTCCAAAGTTGTTCCTACCCCTTCGTTCAAACCTACCACCTTTGTTTCTTACTCTACCTATTTCACCTACTAATAATGCATCCTCATCCCAATCACTACCATCTTCATAGTCATCATGACACTCCCTCCTAGACTCTCTCCTACCCGGTCTCCTTGCATTTGAGTGTCCCTTATGACTATTCGATCCCAACGCTTCTAACCTACCAAGCCTTTCAGTCACATCCCCAAGCACCCTCTCAAACCTCCTTATTGCATCATCTCCCATATAGTTCTGATTCGGCTGCCTGATGGAATTTGAACCTTCTCTATCTGACATCTTAATCCTATAGAATTGTAGCCTCACAAAAATTCACTCATGTATCACTCAAATTTTGGCTTTTACCCTCTATTAATCTCACCACTCTTGCCTTTTACCACTCAATGCTTTCGCTCAAGTATCCTCAAAGAATAAGGTGAACTCACAGATGTAATCCCGTGTATCCAACCGAGTGTAATCGCGAATTTGATAGAAGAAAAGAAAAAAGATGAAGAAAGATTCAACAAAGACCAAGTATATGAATTTGGAACTAAGAACTCAAGAAGTAACAAGTGTAGGATTCGAAGTGAAGTATTTTTTTTTCTTGACTCAAAAAAAATGAAAATTAATGATGCTGGGAATTCCCGTAACAATAATAAATAATTTTTTTTTTTTAACTTTCGGATTTTTTTTTTTTTAACTCTTGGAAATTTGAGTAGAAAATCAGCAAAACAAACGAGACTCAATTTGGACCTTTAAATAGTCCAGAAACAACTTTTGAATTTTTTGAATTTTTTTTTTGGATCAAAAACTCAAGAAATTTTACTAGAACAAGAACACGAAGAACAAAAAAAAGAAAAGAAAAACAAGACTCAAAGCAACAAAAGATATAACCTTAATTATTTTGGAGCCTTGCTCTGATACCAACTGATGAGAACCACGTAGCAACAATCACTACGCAACCCCGCAACTAGATTGAAACCCCAAGAAAGCCCAAAGATAATTCCGATTTAAAGATTCAACCAAGAATGTTGAATCAAGCAACCCAACAAGAACGACGCTTGATAGACCTCTTGATTACAAAACCCGTGATCTGCACTCGATGTTGAACGTCACAAGAAGATCTTGATAAGTTCGCGGTGTTCTAAGAAGAACAAGATTGAAAGCAATAATCTCACTTAATTGATAAATTGTCAAAAGGTTCTACAATAATGATAAAATAAATTATTTATACTAATGCTAAAAACCCTATGAAATTCATGCATAACTCCCCAAACATGGTAAAACATCAATAAAAATAGAATTTTAAGGAAACTAGGATTCTCGCCAAAAATAGAAAACTCGCTGAATTTTATAACCAAGCGGTCGCTTGGAAGGCTTCTTTGACGCCCTGTGCGTTTCGGTGCTGGGTTGAGCGGCCGCTTGGCTTTTACCCTAAGCGGTCGCTTAGGCATTCCAGTTGGACTCCTTCTTCGGTCGCTTGTATCTTGTTGATCCAATTGGTTTCCGACCTCGATCCCAACATGAAACATGTCTCTTTTTGCGTGTAGATTATGACGTCGTCCATTGTTACTTGCACAAGTAGTCTCATTGCTTGATTTTCCCGTTTTGCCCTTGATCGTGTCATCGGACCTCCTCCGATAAACAACGGGTCTCGGTCGGGGCTCGGCTTCCTTGGACTCATTGCTTGGATCACATCATTTAGCATGTGCTTGTGATTAAATATTTAGTAGATGGAAAAGTTTTAGAAGTGAAGAACATACCTCTGTGTCGATTAGTGTCATTTTCAAATATTTGGAGGCACCATTCCGAGCTAGTTTTGGGGCACTTTTTTCAGCCACGATAACTTTGACAGTCTAGTCACTTTTCCTTGGATAGATACTTGGGATAAGCCTGTATTTTTCAATCATGTTCTTGCATAAAATTGAAGAAGAACTTGCAGTTATAATCACATTACAATTAAAAACTGTGAATTAATAATAATATAATTTATGCATGAAGAGAAAAGTATAAAGAATATACAAGAAGAAGTTTTTTTTTGTGAAGAAGAATGTTATAATAATATTAAGAAAATAAGATATGCAATCGAAAAATGTATACTTAATATTTATGTGAAGCTCTAGAGCAGAAGCAGAAGTTTTTTGTTCGATGAGAAGAAGATTGCAAAAGACACACAAATATACATATATATATATATATATAGACAGATTCATATATATGTGTGTGTGCACGCGCATGTGTGTCGAGATTTTTGAAGGATTACAAACAGAACTAATGTACTATGTTTCATTTTGAAGTACAAAGATCTTTACATGTGGCGGAGATATTTGAAAATTAATGATCAGCAACCTTCTGTAGAGGAGTATGGCTGTGAGTTTCCTTTAACAGGCAGTACCGAAAAGTTAGGAAAGAGAAATAGGAGTTAGTGGATTTAGGTATGAACTTAGACGATTTATATATAGTAAAAAAGTAACTCCTCATTACTAGCAGAAGCTATGGTAATGGCAGGATTGCAGTTCTTTTTTCGAGTATATAACAATAATGTAGTAAAATATACGGTAATTGAGCAACTAGAATTGAATGGATATATATATATATATATATATATATATATATAGTGTATTATCCTCATTCCATACTAAAAAAAATACAGCATTTAATAAACAGAAAAACAAACTCACAAAATTGAACAAATTCTGGAACGACAAAAAATAATTTCATATCGCATGGTTTGTTCCCAGATATTTTTGTACATGTAAATACTTACTTATAGAAGCGAAAGACAAATGTTTTATTTATTTATTTATATATAAATAAATATAAAAGAAAAATAGCATCGTCTTCCACTCTTACATAATAATATATAAAGAACATGAGGATTTCGTAGTACTTATATTAAACATTTTTAATGTTCTAGCCTTTATTCAATAATAATGTAATAATTGATGATAACAACAATTCAGTTTTGACAATAAATCGAGAAGCTAAAACAAGCGTCAAAGAGCAATATATGCAGCAAACAAAGAAATTTACATTGAGCGTCGAAAAGTATTGAGGTTGAAGAGGAAGAAAGAAGAAGGTGTTAGTGTAGATAGAAGGAATTTGAGGAATAGAAGTATGGTGGCGATGAATGATGTTTGTGTACATTAAGTTAAGTTACGAAGCACTGTTTTTTATTTATATTTAAATTGATAGAAAGAAGGTTGTGTGTTTTATAATTAATGTAAAATTATTTTGATTATCACTTTCACGATTTTTAACAAATTTTAAATTAAATGGATATTTATAACTTAAAATACTGTTATTATATTAATTAAAAGAAACTATAGATAATGAGTGAAATTAAATTTATTTTCAAATTTTCAGTTAAGATATAAGTGTGTGAATATTTGATATAACTCAGATAACTCATATTAACGTAACTGTGTTTCAAAATACCATTTAACCTTTCAACTACCAAAAGCATTTATGTAGCAAAGGCCTTCAAAAATATCATTTCATCATTCATTTGCCAAGTCATAAAATACCATTTCCTAACCTACAAGTCGTAGAAGACGCTGCCACCTCTGCTGCCCACCTAATCGACTCGCCGAAAAAGGTAATTCGTCCACTCATCTTAGACTTCTATCCGCCCAGCGTGTAGAGCAGTCTTTTCGCGCAGTCTCCGCGAAAACTTCTCCATCCCCCACAGAGTAAGCTCTCCGTGCGGTCTATGCCTTGAAATTTTCATTTTGTTTTGTTTTTATTTATATTCATTATGATGACAATATGTTGAAATTCAAGTTAGATTCGTTTATAAATAAATTTTATTATTAATATAGATTATATTTTTTGAATAATTTGTGTAGATATCTTTAGAATACATATTGTCTCCAAACCAATGATTTTCTACTACTATCACTCAATTTTCAAGTCATCAATACGTTAAAGATTTTACAGAACTTATAGATGCAGATCAACAAACTTCTATAACGTGTAGTAATTTTTATGAA
This sequence comes from Osmanthus fragrans, assembly GCA_019395295.1. NCBI lineage: Eukaryota > Viridiplantae > Streptophyta > Magnoliopsida > Lamiales > Oleaceae > Osmanthus > Osmanthus fragrans. The sequence continues at coordinate 5,941,041 of CM033347.1, read as the reverse complement.
TTTATTTATGGAGCTATTTATAGAGCAAAAGAAGAGCAATTCAGTAGAAAATTGGTACATGAATTTATAATGAGGCTTGTCAACTGCGGCAAAAAAAATGAAGTCTAGATGAGGTTAGATAACCATTTTACTCGCTTCGGCGTGCAAGAATTTTGTTTCATCACTGGATTACCTTGCCATGAAGTACGTATCAATCCTGACTTTAATAATGATCGTCCTAGAATTCAGTACTTTAATAGTACGAAAAGAATTAGTATGAGAATGTTTTTTGAAGCATTCCACATATGTGAGATCAAGATGATAAATTTAAACTGAGACTGGTTATGTTGGCAGAGTGTGTTTTGAAACCAACTGGAAGATTCAATGATTACAGAACTCCGGCATGGTTGAGCACCTTGACAATTTTCTTGTGTATCCGTGGGATTGTAAGTACAAAAGATGCAACAAAAGATGGTTATCCACAAGAATTACAACTTCAACGAGTACAAAAGATGCAACAAAATGAACAAAGGATTGTAAGTATTTATTACATGGATATCCACTTGCATTCTAGGTATTTTCTTCTATTCTTTTTTCTTCATTTATGTATAGTTTATTTGTATAAGAAATAAATTGTATATGTCTAATATTTATTTTCAATTATGTTGCAGTATTGGATATACGAAGCATTTCCAAAGATTGGACAAAAAATGGAACACCGTAGATATAAAACATTACAGAGTCCACGAATGCACAAATGGAAGTCAAATAAAATATTGACCGAGAAAATGGTTAAGCAAATTTTGGCTACCCAAGAGCTATAATTTTTTTATGAATCCACAATTATAGGTGCATTTAATTATTTAATTACGTTTGTTTATTAAATTGTAAATTTAATTATGTTTCTTTATTCTTTTAGAAAAAAGAATTCAAAATAAATCATTCTAATATTTCATTACAATTACAAATCCAAGTACTTGCAGTGTTACAGTCTATAGAAGAAGAATTACAAACACTATGGTACAAAACTCTTTCAATGCCACTGGACAACCAAAATAGTATATTAGATGGCATTGTGAATGGAGAATTCGACAATGTACCACAACAAATCCCAGATAACACTGATAGCATACATGTGCAACAAACGACTGTTCCCAGTACTTTGAGGACATATAGTTTAATTGGAGTTGGGCCTAATTCTGCTTTTGTTGGTTCCAACTATGTAACTAAAAAACAAATGGAAGAAATGTTGAGCATGTAAAAGCAACATATAGTGTCAAATGAGTCTGGTTTGTGCGACAACTTAAAGGCACACATTGTTGAGGGATCAGGAAAATAATACACCCACTATCAAGCAATTCTTGATAACCAAAAATAATTTTTTGAACAACATCAAAAATGGCAAGAAGATCACTATCAGGACATGCAATCTAGCATGCAATCTTATGTGGATAGTTCATGTTTGTGCAACAATTTTTTTAATGCACACATTGTTGACGAATCAAAAAAAAGAAGCCCATTACCAGGCAATTCTTGAGAACCAGAAACAAATCTTTCAACAGCAACAAAAATGGTAAAAATGGCAAGTAGATCACTACCAAGGCATGCAATCTTACGTGAATACCAGTTTAAGTTCAGTGAAATTTTATATTGATGAACAAAATAAGAATGTTCTAAACAAATTATGTGAATGGAAATTAAATATGGAAGTCATTATAGCTTCTCTAAAACAAGATGTTCATGTCCGTAGGAGTCCAATTGGTGGTAACGAATCGAAGCAACCCTCAACATCTCAACAAATTGAACGTGTTGAAAGGTTGACAAAAGAAAAGAAAAACAAGGGGAAAAAGATACAGTCTTCATCGTCATCCACTGGTTATCTTTTAGAAGACTATCTTATGGACGTGTACACAATAATTAGAGATTGGCTAATGCAGAATCCATCGGGGTAACAAATCTAATTCTAATTTATTAGCTTGAATATCATAATATTCATTTGATTTATTTAACACTAATTTAAATTATCTTATATAGAGCAGATTGGGATGATGGAGCTGGCAATCCCTACGGAAGAGACTTGTTAAAAACTATAATGGATACAACTAAATATATGAATGTTGCGATTAGTAAAGTTTAGTAATCATAATCAATTCATTCCATACATAATATATCTAATGTATTTCTATTTATTCTATTAGAATATTGACCTAGAGTTAAGGTTATTGAGGCGGCTGGTTAATGGTGGTTGTACCATTGTTTCTAAAGAACATGCAATTCTCGATTTCATATTTGAAAATGAATGTACTCGCCAGATCATGTGGCAAATAAACATACGAAGAAGAAGTGCTAGTAGAGATCTACTGGATCTAACCATCTTAGAATAGTATATAAATGGCAAATTGCAAATGGTTGGTCGACCATGGATAGGGTGCAATTATCTATTAATTCCATGTTCATATCCAGGCAGCAGTTGGTATCTTTTTCTAGTTGATTTTCGTGAATGGATATATCATTGCAGCCACAATGTTCACACACTAGAAGAAGTCATGACACATGCAAATGCAGTATTCAATTTAGTCCAAATATTATTGATGTCTTCATACTTTTCCTTCAACAGACCTGATTTAAGAAAACATGGAAACAAACAAATGGAATTGAAAATCATACCTTACCTATCTTGTGCAAACAATGGGTGAGCATTTAAACAGTTTACTATTTACTATAATATTTAATTTTCTGCTTAATTTGATTTTACATTTATGGTACTAATTTTGTCTAACATAAAAGTGTTTCTACTATAGGTCAAATTGTGCATTTTTTGTACTCAAATACATAGAATGCTTCATTCTAGGATATCCAATTGAATCAATTTCATCAAACATGATGACTATATACAGACGAAAGATTCCAGTAGATATTAGTTATAATGAATATTTTATGCATCCCGTTCATCCTGATTCTAATGGATAATCAAAGTACACTAACTTCTCGTGCTGAGCATCTTCTAACAAGAATGAATGTCATATAAAAGCACAAGTAAAGTTTCAATAAAATAAATCCATATACCCTTCAAGTGTTACGTACGTTTTCTTTTCTTTTCTCTTCTCTTGTTATGTTCTTGTTGTTTGCAGAAAATAATTGATTGAGATAATTGATCTGATAATTGTAATTGATTCTGTATCTTATGTTCAGTGTCATAAAAATAAAGTTGTAAATAATAAGGCTTGCAATCTATTGGAAGAAGTTTGTTCAGGTGATAATATATCTGTTCCTAAACTAAAAAAGTATATATTCGTTTGTTCCTTCAGCATAAGGCTTTATCATATTTGACATAAATGGAGTAAATGAAAAATTACAATTGTGATTTCGGATATAAGTCCTAAATTCAACTGATTCGTCAGATGGAGACGTAAATAAATGATGCAATTCTGGAGGAACATCATTCATTTTTAGTTTAATGGTTCCATCTGAACAACAGAAACCTTTACTTTCTCTTTTAAATTTCTTTGCTCCCCAAAAATCACAAACTATCGGCAAATGTAACAAATAACACTGTGTTGAAATTTGTTGTAAAATGTTTGACACTACATTTGAACTATTTTCTAATGTCCGTAATTTGGGTGAGGCAGTAATACCTAGCAAAAAAAATACGCAATTTATGAACTTCAGTGTAAGACAGCAATACACAAAAATAAAGTGAAAGTATAGGTTACATGTTTCTTCTATATCATGAATACTCCTAGTAGATGCATCAGATTCACAAACATACATGGGAGCGTGATGTGAACCCAACCAAGAACATACTTGTGAACCCACGAACAAAATGAAACAAACCCAAGAAAGTTAGAAATCACACCGCGCAAAGCTTCAACCCGACCCGTTGTTCGACCCGTACCAAGAACCGAGATTACACGTAAGAAATCCGACCCATTGATTACCCGGAACAAGAATCGTGCAGTGGGAACGCCACAAAAGGACTGCGATCTCCTTTTGATAAGTTCAAGTTAAGAATTTAAACCACCAAGAACTGGAAGAATAAATCTCACAATTTTTATTAAAATCTCTCAAATAATCAAAGTCCTCAGTTTACAATGAATTAAAATAATTATTTATACTAAACCCTAAAAATAAGGAAAATTAGAAAATAACTTGCCAAAACTATTAAAATTTGTAATCAATTAGAATTCTAGCAAAAAATGAAACAAAACGCGAGAAAAGCAGTTTATCCGGACGCGTCCGGATGAGCAGACTCCGCCAGCAGCTTTCGGTATTTTGGTCATAACTTCCTCCATTGACGTCCGATTGAAGTGTTTCAAAGTGTGTTAGAAAGATTACTTAAAGATCTACAACTTTACTTCAGATCTAATCTTCTAATTCGATCATTTACCATGTCAAAAATGGGTATAAATATGAGACAGAACCTTAACTCTTCTTCCATTGCTCGAATCATCAATTCATGCGACATTTATCAACTCCCAAAAGGCTCGAACCTGGCTTAGGACTTTCCAAACAATAAATTGGCGATAAATCATGGTGCATCCCGAATCACATCGGAACGCCTAAAGAAGCCAAATATATAACTATAAGAAGAAGGATTAAAATTAAAGTGCATAAAGTGAGAAAGAAAAAAAAAAACATACATATTCCAGAGTATTATAGATAGACCCTGCAGATGTATCAGATATAATCAAATCGAGTCTAACAACTTCACATTCACATGCAAAAACAAAAAGAAAATAAGGTTCAATTAAATCAAAGTTTTACATGTCAATTAATTTAATAAAGAATAAACGTATACTACACAAAATTAATACTACAACTAACAGCATGAAAAGAAAATATAATTTCATTACGCACCCAAATTACAGGTTGTATAACACATAAACTAATTTATCTGAAGTAGCACTATAAGGAAAATTCTATATACCCTCATGTACTGTTCTTTTGTGTTTGTAGATCCTAATAATGTTGAAATCGAACTGCTCTTGTCTGAACATGCAATTCCAGTCTACGTATTTTTCATAATTCTCGTGCCTGAGCGTACAAGTCTCGACATCGTGAATTTCGAGATTCTTTTGATTTTGCATGAATCTTTCTAGAAAGCTTCTTGTGTACTTCGCAACTTCTAATACTACCATCGCCAGCATCCATAAGATAAAGAACTAAAATTAGAATGCAAACAAGGAAAAAAATTGAATTCGGTATAAAACACAAAAAAAAAAAAAAAAAAAAAAAAAAAAAAACCCTAAAGTTAGAACGCTAAGAAGAAACTTATAGGTGAAGCTTACAAGAAATCTCAGATATGCAAGAGCTTGAAATTGATCACATTTATTGCATCACGGTCGCAAGGAACAAATTCTGCAAATTTTTAATCAGTCAGACGAGACAAAATCGTACTTTCTCAAATCAAACCTAAAGAACGAACACTACGAAAACTAAGGAAAATTTAAGGAACGAACACAATTGAAAGTAAAAGCTTAAACTTTCACATATCATAATAACCTGACACAAGAAATGAACAAATCTTCATCTACCTACCTAAAAAATTGCAACAAGGAACGCATGATCTACTGCACAAAACTCCCTTCTTCCTAAAATATTCGTTCACCTACGACTCTCCTACTCAATTTAGGTCCTTCCTTTTGTAGATTCGACAACACAATGATGAATTCCCACCCCCACCCCCCAAGTTAACATTCGTTAGAGGTGACAATGATTTCAGTTTTCTTGCAAAATTACAGCAACGAAGTCATGGGAGAGAGAAATACGAAAGAGAGAAGAAGAAGAAGAATGAGGAGCTTGCACAAGAAAAAGTTGCGTGGAGAAATGAAGGAGTGGCTGGTTGAGTGAGAGGATGGAGAAAGAGGACAAATGGGTATTGAAAAGAGACTGACCTCACCTTCCCCATTTTCCCTCGTTTTCAATGGGCCCAATACAATGGAATGATAGGAAAAAAAAACCAAACGATATCGTTTTCATCTTATGAAATGAGGAAAAAAAAAAAAGTAAATTACTGGAGGACGACACATATTTGCTACACCTGTTCGAATGAACAGTAACACTTCTTAAACTTTTTTATATATGTACGAAGAAGGAAAATAAAGTCTAGATAAAGAAAATTAAAATTTCAATATGGATATTAGTCCAGATTAATTGAAAAAAATAATAATAATAATAATAATAAATATTGACAATGGACCCTTAAATTATATTTTTGAGAAGAATAAATATTCTCAACCTCGATCTAGAAAAAAATTTTAAAAAAAAAATATCTTGCCCAAGATCTAAAATCTTGACCCTTGGTCAAAATACTCTATCTCCCTTATGTTGGGTCGGGATTTAAAATAGAAATGTAAGTATTTGATTTAGAAGAGAAAAAAATTATGTTGGTGTCCAATCTTGTACCTCAATAAAAAGATATTGAAGTACCATTCTTATACCTATAGGTTGAATCCTAATACCATGAGACCAGATCGGACAATGGCCGTTGTAATTGAAATAAACATTATGATTCACAATTATTGACAAACTACTCCCACTTAACTATCAACCACTCCCAAAATAGAAAGAAGGTAAGTACCACATGACATCTCTATCTTTCAATATCATTGTACAAAACGTCTTTACATTTCATTTGTTTGCATTTTTACCCTTAAATATACCTTTGATTGCGCAAATGTACTTTCTGACCATTTACATCTATCTTCTCCGTTAAGTGAACCCCTATAGTCAAAAAAAATTTCAAAAATGAAGGTTATTAGCATCTTAGAAAAAAAATTCCCCTTTCTTCTCGCCTCAAACATATTCGTCCATAACTAAAAATCTTTCATTCTCCAATTCATCCATTTCCCCTCAAAACCTATCACTTGTTAAAGGTTTCTATTTTTGTATATAGATATCGATACATCGATTAAACCAGTGATCTATTAACTTAGCCGGATCAATGTCTAGTTTTAATAACCCTGAATAATAGTGTTACAAGATTTTAATTGGTTGGGAATCAATTTAATAGCATTTTCAAGAGACCCATTAAATATAAAATGTTCTCTATTTTAAATAGTCAAATCTTAAAATCATGCTCTAAGAGACTCTTTAAATCAACATTTTAACTTAGAGAGTGTGGAGAGCCAAACTCAGTCTCTATAATTAAATGCATTCAAAGTGTTTCAATTTTAAATGTAGAAAAATAAAAATAAATTATATAGAGAAAAGCTATTTAAACTAAAAGATAGAGAAAAATAATAAATATTTTTTGAAATTAGTAAAATTAAGTGTTAAATATAAAGAGCTTGTTGACGTACTTCAAAATTTTAACTCTCTAAATTTATAAATGTTTTTTAAATGATAGAATATGCTCCTTAAAAATAGAGAGTCTCTTGGAGATGTTTTAATTTCAATATGTCCATTTTTGAACTGTTCAGGGCTGTGTAGCCCGGCAAAGAGAAAAGGCCTAGCCCTCTAAGTTGATACCCAATCGATTAGAATACTGTATTATTCATGATTGTCCAAGCTAGACATTGATCCAGCTAAGTTAATGGATCACTGGTTCAATCGAAGTACTAATATTTATACACAAATATTATTGAATTATTAATTAAAATTGTTGGGGTTGTGGTATGGGTACACAATTTTGTATACACAAGGGTGTCCACATCCTCATATGAGGATAGGGCCCACTAGCATTGAAACGTGTTCATAAATACATTTGCTCAAATTAGACAATGTTAGTAGGATTTCCCACCAGTGTTTTCCACTTTTATTCCACAATTTTTCGTAATTATTGGAGACGAGACTCGAACACAAATCCTTTTTCGGCTCCGACAGCAAATTAAGTGGGCAAATGATCTACTGTAGAGAGTTGAGAAAATTTTCGATGCAACTCTATATTAAGATGGATATTAATACTACAGAACTAACAAACCAATATAACTCAGTTGTCATCAACTTAATTGCAACTTCTAAGTTACTTATTCGACCTATCCAAGATGTTTAGGTCCCATTTCAAAGGTTTATGAAATGTCAAAAGTTATTTCAAAGGTGTTTGTAATTTCTGAATGTACTATCTAACTAGAAAAGTCTTTAGAAGAAAGCGACCTAAGATAATTTCTTATGAAACTTTTCTACAAGAAGCAGAACCCAATCAAATGAACCCTTAAAAGATAATAAACGTTTGTTTCTTTTGAGTGGATGTTGATAGAAATGAGAATATAGTCAAGTCGAAATGAAATTTATTAAAAATGTGAAGTGCTATTTAAAAGGTCGAGTCATTTTGTTAACGGAGTAATTCGATGGCACATTGGCAGTTTGTTTTTATCCTATGCAATTTTAATGTGCTAGTCAATTCAGAAAATATATATCAAAGCCAAATTCCCAACCTACACAATCAACACATTAAAGTCATCTAACACATGAATACCAAATTTCAGACCAACCGTTGAAATATGTAATGAATTAAAATTTAAAACTTTATGACTAAAACATCAGCACAGTTCCATATTTATTAAAATTTAAACTACAATCTCATTCAATAACTACAAATCTTAAGAAATCGTTTTTCAACAATCCAGCACAAGTGTCTCCACCATTTTGCCCATTTTCATATCCATCAGCTTTGATCTCTTTAACTCGGAATCTTGACATAATTAAATAATCTTGTTCCATCATCGCTTCCCTAAATTTATCTGCAATTCAACATAAACATATACAAAACAGAACCTAGTTATAAAAAAAATGAGATTTCTAGACAGTTTTAAACCCGTAATAAAAAAATACTGCACATTTTGTAGACAGACTTGGTCAAATAAGAATGATTCACTTTGCATCTAAGAGCTTGTTTGTTTCGAATTAAACTCTGATTTTAATCTAAGTCAAAGTCAAACGATCAATATTAACAACATCTTTTATAGGTCCCACAACTTTGCAGCCACACATTTCAAAAACTTCTATCACGATCTGCTATAAAACATAATTTTAATCCCTACAAAACACACTCTAGATGAAGGCAAAATAATAGAAGAGTTCAAGGAAGACACTTTTCTTTAACTTTTTGACACCACCACCCAAATATACAAAACGGAACCTAGTTACAAAATGACAGATCTACATTTTTAATTTACTTTATAAGCCTATATTTGGCTCATATTTATAAACTTTTAAATGAACACTCGAGCCATTTTTCATCAACACATTTAGAGGGATCCACAAATTACTCACTTATCCATCACGCATTTCTATCTATTTATAATTAAAATCGTTTATAAACACTTTCCAAATCTAACTTAAGTTTTCATCATCTGGAGGTGGAATAGAACTAAACAAAGAAAATTCAACAATTTTTGATAATATTAAACTGTACTAAGAATTGAAATGCAGCCATAGTTTTTGGGAGACCAGCAGTAATTTTGTTGTAGCTACATAATGATTGAAATTTTATTTATTTCCAGAAGAGAAGGGGATGATGTGGTGGTTGTTGGAAGCAAAGAAACTCAGTTTTAGCTCGAAGAACTTTTGACCAATTATGTTAGTTAAGGGTTTTTAAGACCTTTTCAACCATTTTAGAAAGTAAGAACTGCTTTCAACTTAAAACATTGTTAATTAGACTCAGGTGCCCCAAACTTTATTATCAATTTGAAAAACTATCTGCAGAAAAAGGGCATGCAGTTATTTTGACCCAGAACTGTATCAAAAAAATAATAATAATAAATATATAAATAAATAATAATAAAATCTGATAAGATCCAGATGCTCTTAAACAAAAATAAATGGAACATCAAAGAAAAAATAAGCATTAAACGCTTTATGGTACAATTGCTTATGAAAGCCATACCTGTTCATATCTTCCAAACTGTCTTCCTTAATGTGGGGAATGTGAGATGTCTTGTCCCATTCGTCTCCAGTCCTGTCCCCGTAAAGTGAAGCTAGACGTGAGGAGCCCCTGACAGTTAAATATTCCAGAGACGATGCCATACGAAGGAGGCAATGTGGCAATGCTTTTAACTTGTCGCAATAAGCTATTTCTAACTCCCTGAGACATGGCATTATTAAGAGATGGTCTTTTTCATCCCCAGTTATATCCTCCCACTTTTCCCAGTTGGGACAACGGTAAAACCCCAATTTCCTCAACTTCGGGAATGCAGGTCCCGCATTCGGTAGTTCCTGGATAGTCTCCATTATCCCCAAGAATTCATTTCCCACATATTCCATGTTAATCATGAATAATATGTCAAGCTCCTCAAGCATCGGCAGTTTTCCCAAAGGGGGCAAAGATGAGCAGTTCTCAAATGATTCGATTCTAAGGACCCTTAAATAGTTAAGGGACGTGGTGATCCATTCTGGAAATTGGGTGCCTTTGTATCCATACATTCGTAAACAATGCAGGTTCGGAGGTGGTTGAAGAGCCTCCATTACGTCCATCCTCACCTCCCCATCAAAAAAGATGCTCAAGTTTTGAACGTGTATCTTATTTTTCAATTCTGCTTTCTTAGCGTCAACCAAGTCTTCTAACTCAGTCAAGTCTCCTAGAAAAAGTCGTAGAGATCCTCGAAGTTGGTTTAGTTCTTTCAAATATCCCAACTTACTTGATCCTCTTCCTGCTTTGAAACTGCTCAACATCCAAAGACCGGTTAATCTCTCTAGTCCTTGAGGAATTGACTTCATTATCTGATCTTCAAAGAGAAGGTGTCGTAGATTTTTTAGTTTATATATCCCTTGAGGGAGTGCAGAGAGAGAGTTACAATATCGGAGATCCAAGGTTTGCAAATTATACAAATCACACAAGGTTTTTGGGAGTTCTCTTATAGGATTGAAGCTCAAGTCAAGATACCTCAAGTGAATTAATTTTCCTATCTCTTGTGGAAGTTCTTGCAAACCACAATCGCTTGCAATAAGTACCCGAACACATTTTAAACGACTAAAGATATCTAATGGGAGACCACCTTCTTGAGAAACTTTTCTAGCACAAAAGGTGCGAACTTTTCCGATATCACAATTTGTAATCTCTAATCCACCATACAAGATTAAGCAGTACTCATCTTTTGAGAGATAAGTAACAAAGTCATGCATTATATCATGCATTTTAAAAGAGATTTTACTTTCATCATAATTATCCTTTTTCAACTCTTGAAAGAAAGATCGCATTTCTAGGTTCTTAAAGAACTGTAACCCCATCCTTTGCATGCGATCTACATCTTCACTCGTACTAAGGTAACCATATGCCATCCAAATCCTGATAAGCTCATCCAAATGTATCGAGGTATCTTTTGGATAGATGACACAACTCAAGAAGCAGCGCTTGAGTACTGGAGACAAATCGTTGTAACTCAAATATAAATAGGGGAAAAGCTCAACCGTCACTTCCTCCAACAGCCACAAAGGACTCTCCAGAACATTTAGCCACTCTCCTACAGTATCTTTCGAGTATAGCAGCCTTCCCATAGTTTTTGCAGCAAGTGGCAACCCCTTGCAGTTCAGTGCAATCTTTCTACCAATATCTTCTAGTTTCTCGTACTCCTCCTTACTCTTTCCAACAAAAGCCATCTTACTCAATAATGACCAGCAGTCATCGACGGATAGTTGGTCCAATCGTTGCCGTCTTTCCGTGCCTATCACTCTTACAACCCGATCGTTCCTTGTTGTCACCAAAATTCTACTTCCGGGGGCACCCTGGAGAGAGTTTTTCAGTGGTTCCCACTTCCTGTGGTCCTCAATCCACACATCATCTAGGACGATAAGAAATCTTTTCCCTGAAACTGAGTTTTTCACGCGTTGTAATAACATATCCAAATCCGAGATGTTGGAGGAACTCTCCCCAGTGGCTTCAAAAATGGATTTTGCAATCTTAATCTCATCAAAAGGATCCGAAACAAAAATCCATATTCTTAATTCAAAATGTTTCTCGACTTTAGGATCATTAAAGGCTAATTGAGCAAGAGTTGTTTTACCAACCCCTCCAGTCCCTACTATTGAAACAATTTGGACTCCACTGTGCCCCTTAGACAACAAATTTTGTATAAGGTTTTCCTTATCAATACTGCGACCATGTACACTAAAAGAATCAACAAAAGAAGTCGATTCAATTCGATTAAATTCCCGCAAACTATGGCCACCACTTTGAAGAAAACCAAACGTATCCTGCCCCTGAACAATCGAATCTAGTTTCCCGATCAAACCCTTTATCTTCATATTAATTCCACGACGCCCAACAACATGTTTGAAGCATAAACAAATAGATTGAATAAACGAAATTACCTTCTCCCAAGGATCAGAAATTTCCTCAGATCCTTCAATTTGCAGTTGAAGATTCGCGATTTCCCATTCATCCAAAGCGTCATCCATTTCGTAGGATACATCCTGGAGTTCTTTTAGCCAATTTTTGACCTTTGAATCAGTCACTCCAGTTCTCTCTGCATCCTTCAGCACCTCCTGGACGCTCTTCAACTTCCCAGGGAGATTTTCCACTTCCTTTTTGGATTCGAGGTGCAGATTTACCTCCTCTATCAGATGAGCCAATCGCTCCACCAGCGCGAAAACAGCCATCGGCGAATTTGATCGAACTAGCGCAAAGCAAAAAAACTAGTTAGAAAAACTTTTAGTGGAAACTGACACAGGTGACTTCCTTAAAAGCTCATGGACAAAACAACTCTTTTAGAAGTTAGTTTCAAACAGGTAACTGTTAGGTTCCTGCAGGCTGCTGAAGATGCTGTGATGGATCTATAGATGATAACTCTACTGCTGGGGGGCTTTTTCTCAGCTGCAACTATAGATCTAATGGCTGTGATGGCTGCTGCAGATGATGTTCCGGCTCCAGATCTGCTCAACCAACCAGGAAGATTATATGTTGTTCAATAGGACACAGATTTAGTAATTAATTGGATTGTAATGCTGTGAAGTTTATGTAATGGAAAGTGCAATTGTAAATTGGCTGGAATAATGCAATATTTATATTTAGCTGGAGTAATGTTTGAGATTCATTGAAGCCATTTTCCTTTTGACATTTTAGCCCCTGTTTGAGATTCATTGAAGCCATTTTCATTTTGACATTTTCTGCCATTTTCATTTTAACATTTTCTGCTTCAGTGGGACCAAAATTAATGAAGCTGTCTGTTGAAAAGAGAAATGCACTATTGATTTGTTGACTCGTGCATAGATATATTACTAGAAACTATTCGTTATCAATCGGTGTCGTTTTTATACCGTGAGATTTGAGTTTTTTAATAGCGGTGGTATTTATTTTTATTTTGCTATATATTACTTAAAAAAAAAAAATTGTTATGCAATTTTTATTTTGTCCTATACACTCCAAAAAAAAATTAGATATTTTTGTAAAAAAAAATGTGAGTGTTATAAAAAAAAACAAAACAAAACAAAATAAAAAATTTTGTCGCACTGTACGAGGCACTGTCTCGCCTTGTGCGAGACATGCCGATGCATGGAAAATTGCAGCCACAAGTCTTTGCTTTTTCTTTTTTTTTTCCTCAAAAACTTATGTTTTCGCCTTCATTTGCGGCTTAATTCGGGATATTAAACGAAATCGAAATATTACATTCTTAATATCATTTTGAAGAACTCACGGCCTAATATTTCACGACGTTGATGGTGTGTGAAACGGCAAATCGTAACGAAAGTTACGTTACGTCAAAGTACGCCGTTCCAAACTAATATTTCGAAAATTTCGATAACAAACTAACTTTACAAATTGTTCGACGATTGTACGCTAGCCAAATCCATAAATCTTCTATATCCTCTCGAAACTGATTTCGAGAACTATATCGCAAATATATCGAATGATCTAAATGAATATCGAAAATAGTTAAACGGACGTCAAACGCGTGTGTTAAAAAAGACGTATAATTCGTCTTTTTGAATATATTACTTATATTTTTGTCTTCATTGTCGGACTCATTACGGAACATCAAACGAAGTCGAAATATTACATTCTTAATATTATTTTGAAGTACTCACGATCTATTATTTCACGACGTTGATGGTGTGCGAAACGGTCAATCGTAGCAAATATTACGGCGCGTCAAAGTAGGCCGTTTCAAACTAATATTCCGAGAATTTCAATAACAAGCTAACTTTAAAATAGGCCGTTTCAAACTAATATTTCGAGAATTTCAATAACAAGCTAACTTTAAAAATTCCTAGACGATTGTACGCTGGTCGAATCGATAAATCTTCTATATCATCTCGAAACTCATTTCGAGAACTATATCATAAATATATCAAATAATCTAAATGAATATAAAAAATAGTTAAACGAACGTCAAACGTGTGTGTTCAAAAAGACGTGTAACTTGTCTTTTTAATAAAACTTATGTTTTTTCTTCATTTTCGGGCTCATTAGGGAATATCAAACGAAGTCGAAATATTACATTCTTAATATCATTTTGAAGTACTCACGGCCTATCATTTCACGACATTAATGTGTGCAAAATGGCCAATCATGACAAATGTTACGGCCCATCAAAGTAGGTCGTTTCAAACTAATATTTTGAGAATTTCGATAACAAGCTAACTTTAAAAATTTCTAAACGATTATACGCTGGTCGAATCAATAAATCTTCTATATCATTTAGACTTCGTTTGAATTTTTAAAGTTAGATTGTTATCAAAATTTTCGAAATATTAGTTTGAAATGACCTATTTTGAAGCGCCGTAACATTTGCTACGATTGGCCATTTCGCACACCATCAAAGTCGTGAAATAATAGGTCGTGAGTACTTGAAAATGATATTAAGAATGTAATATTTCGACTTCGTTTGATATTCCGTAATGAGCCATAAACATTCAGAATTTTTTTCCCTTTATCCTGTACTTTTAATCATTTTAATTTGAATATAGTTATAAAATAAAATGAAGCTCTACCCAATTATAATGTTTCAAAATCGTTGGCTTCATATTCATTGAAATCTTCATTTTTTTTTTATATATATTTTGTTCTACAACATAATTTGTCTATTGATTATACAATTGTAATATGTAGTTCTTTTTCTTATTGTATACATACATAACATAAGGTACAAATATGTAACTATTCACATTGTTGAACAAGTTATTATCTTTTCACTCATTCTATAAATAACACATTATTTTCCCTACTGCTTTAACATAAATGAATCCAAAAATGTATTTATATGTTGAAAACGAAATTTTTTTCTATCTTATCTCACACCTCAAAATAAAACATAATTTCACGCATTTAACAAGCTAACACTTCCTACAAAATAACCTAACACGTACATCGTACGGGCAACAACTAGTCATGTTAAAAATTGGGTACCGTTATTTTCATCCACATTTTTTATATATTTATCACACTCTAAGTTTATCCCTATTAAAAAAAAAATTTTTTAAAAAATACTATTTATATTTACGTCATATTTCAATCTTATCCTTATTAAATTTTATATATTTATCTCTCTTTAAATACATCTCTAACATTATAGAATATAAATCCATATATTTCCTAAAACCATAAACTCTTTTAAATCATATGAACGAAATTCGGTTTGTCTATTGAAGTTATGAGTATTAAATGTTTCAAACATATTCATGTAATTTTCTGTAATCTATTAGAGTTCTACTTAAATACAAATTTTAAAAAAAGGTCAAAAAAAAAAAAAAAATTTAGGGTAATTTAATAAAACAAAAAAAAAGTGGATGAATATAGAGTTGTGTATTTTTATTTAATTATATTTATGTTTATTTCAGTAAATTTACATAGAATTTAAAATATAATAATAATTTATTTTTAAAAGTGAATGTAAATATAAAAAATGTGGATAGAAATAGTAGTAACCTAAAAATGGAAAAAGCCCCTTGTACAGGGGGCTGTTGACAGGGGGGGTTACAGGCTCCTCACTGTATATGCCCCCCCCCCATGTATTAAAAAAAAAAAAAATTCTAGTGAGCCCCACAATGTGAGTACCTGTCAATCCCCCTGTACCTATAGCGTGATTCCCTAAAAATTTTACTTTTCTAAAACACCCCTGAATTAAATGGTGTAAGTAAAAAGACGAGGGTACAATTGATCATATGATTTTCAACGGCCTATCTTCATTTATGACGTTCTAACAACTCTCCTGCACGTGATATTTTTTAACATTTTTGGAGCACATATATGGCATTTTTTTTCCCAAATCTCATTATTTTACAATAAAAAAAAAACAAAAAGTTGAGTTGTTTTTTCAGACTTCAAGCTCCATTTGATTCACATTTTGAGAAAAATAATGCATTTTTTTTAAGATGGGGAACCCACAATCACTATCATTTGAGTGTGCACTGGGTAAACTCTCGGACTAACGCACTAGCCTGCAAATCACGTCAATCAGGTTAATCACACTAGATAAGTTCAGTGCGACAGGTTCGATCTAAAATGTGTTGGTAGGGAGAATTGAACTCGTGACCAAAGGTCTTCGTGCTCATCTATTCCACCAACTCGACCACCCCATGAGGGGATGGAAATAATACATTTTGAATAATTTATTGATGGAGAATGTGTTGTTAAAAATTAAGAAAAAAATTTGGATTTGCTTGTAATATTATTTTATTGAAAAATGTGTGATTGAAAAGAAGAGAGAAAAATGAAATTAAATAGGGGCTCAATTTCCCATTATTTTATCATTGAAATACATTGGACAAAATTACCCTCCACTACCCCTACAAGTGATGCCATGAACAACAAGATCGTATCAATGGCAGCTTGGGAAATTGAGGTAAAACATTCATTAAAAAGTCAATACCAAAACGTCTTAATGCAACAAGATTTATAGGCGCGGGGACCATCAATTCTGAAAATAAGAAGAAAAAAGGGGCAAATAATGGGGGCTTAAACACTATTTATTTATTGTTGAAAAATGATATGCATTTTTGAATAGTATATTGATGATAAATGTGTGGTTAAAAAATAAGAAAAAATTTTGAATTTGCGTGTAATATTATTTTATTAAAAATGTGTAGTTAAAATGATATCAAATTGCTATTTAAAAATGTATATTTTTCAAAGAATGTGTTAGTGTTAAATTATTGTAATTGGCTATTCTGTGAACAAATGACCAACTTGAACATTTTAGAAGTTTAGGGGCTTAATTGTAAAGTTTCATAGTTGATTATATAGCGTAGGGTTCGGGTACAAGTTTGGAACACGAAGATTTCTCGTCGCACTTTCACTAAATGCTCGCTGGAGTCTCGCTCGAGCGGATGAAATAGGAACATCCCCACTCGATCTTCGCCCCACTGTCGCTCGAGCGACAGACCCTTCGCTCGAGCGACAATGCTCTTCGCTCAAGCGACAATGTTATATGGCCGAATTAATTCTCGACCCGCGAGATTTTTCTCGGGCCTTATTTCCATAATTGTCCAACATATAAATAGATGCACTAAATTCTCGAAAACCTAAGGATTGAACCTTATTCATTCAAGAGAACAACATAATTCTCTCAAGAGCAAAACATACTACAAGATTCAATCTCTTCATCTTTTATTGTGCCTCTCATTGTGAAAATATCAAAACTTTCAATCAGAACACTTGGAGATATTCTTTCTTGGATCTGTCAGGAAGATTGTTTCGTCAACTTGGCTGGCTGCGAAGATCAAGGAAGAAATTCAAGAAAGAATGTGTTCGTGTGCACATTCCAGGAGAGCTGCTTCGAACTTCAGACAGGAGATCAGAAACCTTGTGTCGTCAACTTTGCTAGTGGTCTGTAAGTTTATTTAACAGTTTATAGTGGATCTTTGACTGGTAAAGTGCCCGGAGTTTTTTCCCACGTTGGGTTTCTCCGTGAACATACGTTGTGTTATTTACTGCTTTGATAAACTGTGGTATTTAATATAGGATTAATTGACTTGATTGTTTAATCACCTAGACATAATTAACTTGTGACTTGTTGCTTGTTAGTTAAAGTTTTAATTTCGCGTTTACACCTAATCACCCTCCATCTAAGTGTAGTTGGGTCGAATCTTCGATTTTTCAGAATGAAAATCAAACAGGGACTTAATTTGCCAATTTTTCTAGGACCCAACGTTTGTAAAAATATTGGGCTTATGATGGTATATTTTAATT
Source organism: Osmanthus fragrans (assembly GCA_019395295.1). Classification (NCBI taxonomy): domain Eukaryota; kingdom Viridiplantae; phylum Streptophyta; class Magnoliopsida; order Lamiales; family Oleaceae; genus Osmanthus; species Osmanthus fragrans. The sequence goes on along the minus strand of CM033347.1, from coordinate 5,923,001 downwards.
TTGAACTGAGCATTTTACTTGCCAGAACACATTTTGATATCTCTGCATTAACTATGATATAAATAAAAATTTTGGTGTCATGCCATTGATACCATATGTAATTTTCTGCAGAATTGGGTTAAATTTGGTGGCAAAGCTCTTTATAAACAATCAAATTTCATTATATTTTTTTCATTTCAAGATTTCAAACATGAGGTTGGCTGCTGTACTTTTGTTTTTACAACTTGTCATGCAGATTGCTTTATAGAGCAATTGATCCAACAAATCCATAATCATCTTCCAGCCTTGAAATTGTTCAACATCTGAAGACCGGTTGTCCTCGAGGAATTGGCTTCGTACTTGGAGCTATATAAAAGAGAAGATTTCGTAGATTTATCAATTTATATATAGGTCCCTTGAGAGACCTCAAGTCAATTAATTTTCCTATCTCGCATAGAAGCTCTTCCAAATTACAATGGTCACCCCGAACACATTTTAAACGACTAAAAAAATTTAAAAGGAGGCCTTCTTGAGAAACATTTCTAGCACATAAGGTTTGAATTTTTCTGATATCACAATTCTTAGTTTCCACTCCACCATCCAAGACTAAGCACTACTCACATTTTGAGAGATAAGTAACGAATTAGTGCATTATATCATGCGTTTTGCAAGAAATTTTACTTGCATCATCTTTGAACTCTTTAAAGAAATATCACTTTGCTAGGTTCTCAAGGTACTGTTTTCATACCACAATTTTTATTACTAGCACCAATTTTATTTTATTTTTTATTTAAAATTTCCAATATTTGCTCATTGTCAAGTTTTGTCCACATTTCTTTTTTATCGAATTCTTATCTTGAATATTCTATTAGTATTAATTAGCAAATCTTATTTTTGATGTTGATTTCGATTTTTTTTTTTTTTTTTTGTGTGCGCGCGCGCTTTAAAATGAGGGGAAAAAATATGTTACCACTTTTGTATTTGTTAATTTTTAAAAAACATGCTTGGATAATGAGTTATTTTACACCTTCAAATTGACTTGTTTGACGGAAATTTTTTTGAGATATGAGATGTGCTAATTAATAAAATATTGAATGTGAAACTAAAAAAATAAAGTTTAGGATATAAGGGGTACAGTAAGCAAAATTTGTGAACCTTAAATAAAATTAAAATATGATGTTACAAATATAAAAATGGTGTGAATATACTTACCCCAAATTTATTAAATTTCGTTTAGAAAGAGACTATAAATTTATTGCAATAAATAGTCCGTACTATATTTTTAGGTATGTACATATGAATCTCTCCGATTTTTCATTTTTCATCATTGATGACATATTTGATGAATATAAAAGCACGTTTATGAAGTGTTTATAAATAACTTTAATTATAAATAGATAAAAATGAGTAATGAATATAAATATAAAGCTAGTGAATTCCTCAAACTATGTAACGTGATATGATTATTTATAAACAAGTTTCAATACTCACATTGATATGGTATGTCTATTGGGGGGGAGGACATGAATCAGCATAGTTTTATATGCATGTCAAGACTATCAATTTATTTAAATTTTCGCGACCAAGATCATATGTGATGGAGCACAAATATCTCCTTACCAAATCCTATATTTTATTTCCTTGATTTATTGTTTTATTTTAGTTCTCGTGTTATTTAACTAATCAAGAACATTTTGCCCTTAATTAGGTTTTTGGGTTTTTTAATACTATTTAAACACTTAAAATGAGTTACCATTTTATTTGGTTGAATTTGATTATTAATAAAATTGAAAGATTTCTGATATTTCTGTGGTTGAATCTTTTCGTTATTCTGATGCACAAGTAATGAACTATGATTTAAGCTTCATTTTGTCATATATATTAAAATATTTTTTTCTTACCAACAACAATTTATTATTCAAGAAAGTAAATTTAACTTACTTTATTAAAATCAATAACTTTAAGGATCAAGCCATTTTGCCGTGGGGGTGGTCAACCCCCATGGCAACAAAGCATGGTCCTAACTATAAGCTTTGCCAAATGGATTATTCTTATTGTACAAAATAATCTACAAAATGGATGACAAAATCGACAAGTGGCAGCCCCTTATTGGGGGGGCGGCTGGTGGGGGGCTGCCACTCGTCGATTTTATCATTCTTTTTGTACTTCTATGGTCCTTGCCAAATATAATCTGATCCTCTGATGGGCAGACCGAAATGAAGAAAATGCTGACCCAAAATAAATAAAAGGAAAATTTGCCACATTAGCCCCTCAACCAATGTTGATAAGCCTGTTAGTCATCAATCCTTAAATAAAGAAATAAGTTGATTCCTAACTTTGTTTTAGAATTGCTTAATCATTTCTCAAAGTATGTAAACCAATCGAGTTCCTCATTAAATTGTCATGTGTTCTTCATGAAAATATGGCGTACTTCAAATTTATGAAAAATGATACTCTATATGCCATATGGTAGGTCGAGAATCTAAAATAAAAATGTATATATTTGATTTAGAAAATAAAAAAAAAAAAAAAAAAATTACTTTTTGATAAGGGGACCATATATACTTCAAATATAACTATTCAAGTTTTTTTTTTTTTTTTTATCCCTTTCCTAATTATCGAATGGCAAATGTCATCAAGTGCTAATTGACAAAGAAAGTGAACTTTTTGTTGTATCACGATATTCATCTTTTTTAGCAAATCAAGGTGTTGTCATTTACTTTCATTGCCTATTTATTTGTAAAATGAGATTGGAGCTATTTCCCATCTGACATTAAAGTAAGAGAGAAAAATAATATGGCCGAGGAAAGAAAAATATTGCAGTAAGAAATTCGGTTAAACATCATTTATACGTCCCCATAGACAGTCAATTTTTATTTGTGCACCTGACGGTTTTCACTCACGCGTTGGGTGATTTTTCATGTGCTGGGCATTTTTGGTGAGTTCAGAGTGTAATTGACATTTAATCGTTGAGTGGGTCTAGATCATGTCCATAACCATCCATCATGAAACTTGTTATCGTCGACCAGCCATTGAAGGTGTGATCGATTGACCCCACGTGGAGTAGGTTGGTTGACAACCGTCGGTCTCTACCTTAGTCGAATTCATGCCTGTTAACGCTTTTTTTTATCTTTCTATATAATATTGGAAAGTTAAAATAACAGTCCTCATTGCAAGTTTAAATTTAATGTATATTTTAGTTTTTATATTCTTCCTTGGATAAACATTATTGATTTCGTTTGTTAAAACTAAATAAGCGCCGTGTGTAGGTATGAATCGAGGAAGAAAGAGAAAAATTGTGGCATTTGACATGAGGATTTCTTTATACGATCATTGTAGATTGCTTTTGATAATAATGATTGGGTTTCGTGTGTAAGTACGAGTTGACAAAGAAAGAAAAATAGTGACATTTGACACAATCAATGTAACATATTATTTTTTTAAAAAAAATCATTTTTTTCCTTCATACAAACTTTAACGATTCTTTTGTGAATACTGAAAGAGTGGTTTGTTAATTACCAATTGGGAAAGAAAGAAAAGATAAATGCAGGGATTAATGTTGTGCATATATTAGTTTTCTTTAATTTTTCTTTATACATACATCATCAATTTCTTTTGTTAATATTGATCAATGGGAATGGTGCAAGTCTGAATTGCCCTGGAAAGAAAACATATTGACATTTGACATAAAAGTAATTTCTTTTACTAAATTGAAAATCTACTCCAATCAAAATATTTATTAAATATGGTTGTTCAATCATGCAAAATAATTATAATGTCCTTTTATTAAAAACGTCATCTTGGCAATGTAAGCAAAATTTACGAGAAAGATTAGAGTATCTAAATGGATTAGAAATTTTTTCCACTTTGCCTAATTGCAAGAAAGCTTAGATGGTTCAAAATTCATACGAAAAGAGGGGAGAATTTGGTTATCCAAACCTAAAAGTAGTAGAAGAAAATTGATTTTCTCTCTCATTAATATTATAGGGACAGAAAATTCCACCGTCCAAAGATTTAGGACCCATTTATGCTCTTTTAGTTCATCTAAATAAGTTGATAAAAATTAAAATTAAAATAAATAAATAATTTTAATTACATACTTCGGATTCACAAATTTATTTTTATTTTTAGCAAAATCAATTATGGGCTAAATAAGATCTATCCATGACCTAAACTGATATTACATAGCATTGTTCTAAATTCTTTCATATCCATTTAATATTATTTGCGTAGATGTCCAGAGCAAAATTATTTAGTGGGGACCTTTTACTTTTTACTTTTTTTTTTTTTGCCTGTGGGAACTAGAATTAATTTCCATTTATCTACATCACCAACCCTACGCAAACCCTACTACAAATACACTGGCAGGTAAATTACTGGAGGCCATATTTTACAGTATTAAAATATTGGATCATGCTACATGTATGAATTTTTTTTTATCTAATCACTTACTAACTATTTACAATAGAGGGGTGGGGACCATATTTTGAAAAAAAAATTATTCATGTAGGGCCCGCATACATGTGAGGGTGGCTAAACAATTCGATAAATCTTTGAATGTACAAATAGAATTATTCTAAAATATTTGTCAAATCAATTTTACATTTATGATATAGGGCTCATCAAGTTGACGAGGCAACCTAGCATTTGTGGTTGATTATCTTTACTTTTTATGTTATACAGCTTAAGCATGATTATTGTGTTACCAATCGTTGTCACCAGTGATGAAACTAGGATGTTAGAATTGGGGGATCCTAAAATTGAATATATTGAGGTGAAGGAAGGGAGGAGCACGGGGGTTCTGGGGCGCTGCCCCCGAATTTTTTTATTTTTTTTTTGAGCTGAGGGTATAGCACAAAAAAAAAGGGTACACAGAAAATATCATGAATTAAAGAAGTCTGAACCAACAACAAACCTGAGCAATTGGGGCATTATCATCGTTGAATGAAGCTGCAAGGTCTATGAAAGAAGCCTCACCAACACCCACTAACCAATAATGATAAAAGTTCAGACTAACAAATCGACTCCAATAAGCCTAAAATGATTGACACTGTCAAGTTCAAGGAAACAAAAGAACAAACCGAAAATTAGATGGGTGTTGGTGAGACTTCTATGATTTTTGGTTGGGTACTTGGGTTTTTACGATTTTGGGTTGGATACTTTGGTTAAATGGATTGAGTTTCTAATTTTTTTTTTTTTTTTTTTTTTTTTTAAACTTGGGCTAGAGAGTCTACCCAAATTCATAGACCTGTAACTTAAGAATTAGAGGGTCCGCCTAAGATAATTCTTTGCAATTTCACTATAAAAATAATAAAAATAATAAAAATAAAAAATTGAAAAATTGGAGGGTCTCAGGACCCCCCGGGTCCGCCAGTGGTTGTCACTAATTAATTATCTTAGTAAATCATCATTATTCACGAAAGTATGGTCTTATTTTATTAGCATATCCTTGAGGTGGTTGGGTCATGTCAATTGGATCTTATCAATTCAATTGCGAAGAGCAATCATATTCAAAGTCCGTTTGAGATGATTTTTTACTCAAAAGTTATTTTTGAATACAATTAATTATTTTTATAAAAAAAATTCTTTTAATTAAAAAATATTTTAGAGGAAATCGATCAGATAAGGCTTCCTCTAAAAGATCTTTCAAAAGAAAAATCTCTTTAAGAAATTAACTCCAAATACAAATTAAAATAGTTTACTCATGAAGTTCTTCTACAAGAATGTAGAAGTAGAAGCATGATCACTGTCTAATAGATACTTAGGGTCCGTTTGATTGCAAGGGAGAAAAATGGGTGGAAAGAAAGTGAATGGCAGGAAATTGAATTGAGTAGAATTTGTTTTAGAGGGAAATGTAATTAATGGTGTTTGATTGGTATAATTTTTCACCTAATCCGTTTGACTTTATTTTTCATTAAAATTGTTACCTTTTGGGATAAATTTTTTCACAATCTGTATTAAAATTTGTTTGGATTGCAAAAAAGAAAAAAAAAATTTTAAAAATCGAAATTTTTTTGTATTCGTTTGGCTTTATTTTTCATGCAAATTGTCAATTAAATGGATAAATTTTTTTACCATTGGATTTAGAATATATTTCCATTGCCAAAAAGTAAAAAAAAAAAAAAAAAAAAAAAAAAAGGATGGAAAATATTTTTCCACTATACCCATAGAAAAATAAAAGATGGAAAATGTGTTTTAAATGGTTGTACCTAAAAAAAGGGGTGAAAATGAATTCCATAAAAAAGTTATGTAATCAAACACCAAATTTAAGGGTGGAAAAGAAAAATCTTTTCATTTTTCACCCAATTCCACTCCAATCAAACGGGGCCTTAAAGCCTGATTGAGTCCTATTTATTGAAAAAAAAAAATGCATTTTGAAATAGTGATTTGATGGAGAATGTGTGGTTAAAAAATAAGGAAAATTTTTATGTTTGCGTGTAATATTATTTTACTGAAAATATATAATTGAAAATAAAAAAGAGAAAAATGAATTTTAAAAATAATGGAGACCAAACAATGATTTAATTCTTTTCGTAATAGCTTGCTCGGCCATTAGCACGGTTGGAGCAACTCATAGACCACTATAGCAGAACCCAGCGTGGCCGACCATAATGACGGGTAAACTCACTATGAATATATCTATAAGTACAGGGGGGAGGGGTACAGGGGGCTGCCAGGTCCCTCACTGTAGCAGCCCCCCCCCCCCCCCCCCCAAATGAATAAAAAAAAAAAAAAGTAGGCGGCGGGCCCCACCCTCTGAGTTACCTGGCAGCCCCCTGTACGTGTAGAAGCGCCCAACTCACTATACGACTTTTGCTTGGATCAAGTTTTTCATTTAACATTGACTTTTGACACATATTGCTTGAAGAGCAATCTTGTAGTGTTTTTTATATTTTTATATTTAATATGCCCAAATCGTCTAGGACTCAACAATGAAAAGATGTTCATCGATAGTAAATTTTGTTTCTGGACTGAGTATTTTACTTGCTAGACACATTTTGATATCTATAAGTTAATTAGGGTGAAAGACACCCATAATATATAAATAAAAATTTTGGTGCCACACCAAGGGTACCCAACAAATCCATCTCCTTCGTCCATGGTCAAGTCCGGCTGGCTATCGGCTTCAGGATGTCGACTGTCTCAGTTGGCGTCTAGTTGTGGAAACAAACAACATTCGCAATTGGAAACTGGTGCCTGAGGAGTGTGAACAATATGTTGGCCACTACATGCTAGGCAAACAATACCGTAAAGATTGCGAAATTGTGGCAAACACCGCAATTAAATATGCCAAGAGCCTCACACTTGTTGGTGATGGAAAGGATATTTGGATCTTTGATATTGACGAAACTATGCTATCTAATTTGCCATATTATGCTCGCTTTGATGTGCAATTTGGGTAAGCACCACATTATATAATACATTTCATTTTTTTCACCAAATACTTAGTTGACTTAACATTTTTGCTTGTATAAATCACTAGATGTTTTCGATAATATTATCAAAAATTTGTTCATATGATATAATTTAAGTAGTTTCACATCATTTCCACAAACAATATTTATACGTGTGGGGATGGATTTCTTGTTTTCGTGCGATCTAGTTACTTGGAGCATTCCTTGGAAAGTACGTGCAGTTTTTATATTGTTATTCCACATTTATCTTGACCACGTTATTTGACTTCAGGTCATTACAATACAACGACACAAAGTTTAACGAGTGGGTTGCAGAGGAAGTTGTGTCACCATTGTCGGCGTCTTTGCGCCTATATCAAACATTGCTGCCTCTTTGGTTTAAGATTATATTTCTATCAGGAACAGTTAGGGCTGTAAGTAAAAATTGTCAAACTGAAAAATCAAACTGAAATCGTATTTTGGAAACCATCGGTTTGGTGTCACGTGGACCCGTCAACGAAATGGTTTTGAAGCAAATCAAACCGGTCAAAAAGGGTTTAGTTTAGGTTTGAGAAATTTTATTGCGGTTTAAAACCAAACCGGACCGGCGAAAAAATATATAAAATTACAAAAATTAAATTTTCTAAATCATAACTTGTAAGACTTTTTTGTTGGGCTTTTTATTTATTTTTAAATGAGGTTCATATATTCCGTAGGCTCTTAAACTTAAAGTCTGAAACGATTCATCAAACAATCTCACGTTGTATTCCATATAAATTACTATCACCAAATAATCATTAACTTATATAAATTGCATATTACTCCAATGATTAAACAAATTTCAATCAAAATCAAAATCAAATTTCTACATTGAATTGGACATCTTGTAAAAAATTATTGCAACTTCTGATTCTGTCGATTAGAATTTGTAAAAATTTAGATGAAAAGTTTTGATCGGATCAACAACTATGTAATCAAAGTGAAAACAAAATAAAAATTTCGAATTTTAGAAATGAAATTATATATTGTAAATAAATTTATTTAGGTATAGATTTACACAATATTCTAATTTGACTTGAGAATCAGTTAATCAAAGAGTTATAAGAAAAGAAAAGAATAAAAGAGAAGAAGGAAAGTGCTAGAGTCTAAAATGAATAAGGAACATGATAAGTGCGTTTTACGCACTTATTTATGTCACAAAACATGGACAATTGATTGTAATTATGTTGAAATATGATTTAATTCTATATAAATTGTGTTTGCAGGACTATATCGATGGAAATAACGAAAAGTGAGTGAAAAGGAGCAAGAAATGACCAAAACTGAATAAAGTCAAAGTTCAGGGACTAAGATGCAATTATTCGAAAGTTGACTCGAGACCCAAATCAAGAAGGAGAACGAACTAAGTACAAGATCGATGATATCAAAGAGTATTAGAGGAAAGAGAAAGAAGAAAAGAAGTCAAAATGAGGAAGAACGAAGTCGGGGACCAAAACGACACAATTTGGAAGTTGATTGTACCATGCGGCTGCATGGTGCAATCAGCCATGCGGTCGCATGGCTTCCCCAGAAAGCAACTTGAGCCACAACCTTTGAACCATGCGGCCGCATGGTAGTATTTTGACGCGAAATTTCTGGTTTCCGTTTTTAACTCAAACACTTATGGAAAACTCAATTTGGACATCTTTTAAACCCTAGACTCGACAGAAAAATGGGCTACGCACTTTTAGAGATGATTCTGACATTGGAGAGCAAGAACAAAAGGAATAACGCGAAGATTCATCAAGCACTTCAAGGAATTAATTGAATATCTATTCGGGTGATGACATTTTCATTTATTCTTTTGTTTTTCTTTCTTTAGCATGTTAGGTTAGTTTTTCTTGTATAGGAGATCGATGAACCTAGTAACATGATATTTTAATCTTTAGTTTTATATTTTTGACATTAAAACACGTTTTTGGATGTTTGAACGATTTATACGTATTTATTCCATATAATTATTGTGCGCACGTTAATTATATGAATGTGGTGATCTATTTTATGCATTCGAAAGAAGGGAAATAAATTCGACGGAGTATAAATTGTCATAGGGTCCGATAGGGGATAGAAATATACCGCTATGCTCTATGTGAATCTTTAAATGTTTACAAAACTCCATGCATTCTCTTATGTCGTATTCGTCATAGAAATGTAGTCGGATCGCATGATAGAATTAGTTTAACATTACTCGAAAGAGATTGTTAAATTCAATAGAAACATTGATTCTTCAATATTTAATTGTGTTGTCTAATTGTAAAAATAGAATTTAAATGGATTGCTGCATGAGGATTCACGATCCTTTAACTTAATCAATTTGCATTCGACTTACATATTGCATTATAGTATAATTTGCATTTAGTTTAGCCAATTCATCCATAATAGCTTTGATAATTTAGTTTGGTTAGTATTTAGTATAAAAACTCATCAAAAACTAATCTAGTTTCGGTTGAGGTCGAGATAATTAGAATTAAACTACTCAATCTCTGTGGGATCGACAATCCGAATTCTAAAAGTCCACTTTATTACTTGTAATGAACCGTACACTTGCGGTGATTTTAAATCGAATGGTATTTTCGTGAACAGAACACTATTATTTTTTTATAAAAGTGATTGGAGATTGAATCATATATTTTACCAAAATTTTTTTAAAAAAAATCCTATGAGAACCGTCCGGTTCCCGGCGGTTTCTATACTAGAACCGTGAACTAGATCGAAATCGGTTAGTTCTTAATAATTTATCGCAAAATCAAATTATTTTTTAGAAGATCCGAAATCGAATCGATCAGTTCTAAATGGTTCTGATCTGGTTCCACTGGTTCTAGAAAAAAAATGTCCACTCTTAAATTAATGGCATAAAAGTAGACAGGCAAAAAAAATATACGATGAAATCGACGGTTTAAAATCGGACAACAGACAAAAAAAAATATACGGTGAAATCGGCGGTTTAAAACCGAACCAAACCGTTAGGTTTAGGTTTGAGTTTTTTTTCAAATCGTTCAAAATGGTTTGGTTTAGGTTTGAGTTTTTCTCAAAAAGGTGTAAATGGTTTGGTTTGAAAATTTGTCAAAAATCGGTAAAATCGAACCGCTTACACCCCTAGGAACAGCGGAAAGATTCAGCCCTTGTTTGAGCCTCATTCTTGTAAAGAAAATGAATTTTTGAATAGTATATTGATGGAAAATGTATGGTTAAAAAATAAAAAAAAAATTTAAATTTACGTATAATATTATTTTATTGAAAATTGTGTAATTGAAGTGAATCAAATCACTATTAAAAATATATTTTGATAAAAAAAAATGGGGCTCAAACAAGGGCTCAAAGACATTAGGATTTCCAATCTAAAAGGATCTGGATATCATACCTGGGAAATGCTCATTCTCAAGTAACTTGCAACTTTTTACTTCTTCCTTTCACCTTCATCTAATTTGGAGCTTAAAATTAAGGGCATATTTGATTGGCCAAGTTTTTCATGGAAATTGGAAAACGTTTTTCTTCTTTTTACTATTTACCTGTTTGATTGCACTAATTTTTCAGGGAAAATATTTTCCAACGTTTTTCAAGGTACAAGCGGTTGATACACAAAAGCTAGAAAACGTTTTTCACCATATTGGTGGGAAAACGTTTTCTAACTTTTTGACAATTTTTTTTTTTTTTTTTTTTAGCAATTAGAACACATTCCAAAGTCAATGGTAAAAAAAATTATCCATTTAATTGACAATTTGTTTAAAAAAAAAGTAAAGTCAAACGAACACAAAAAAATTTCAAAATTTTTTTTTTTAATTTTTACTTTTTTGCAATCCAAACAAATTTTAATATAGATTGTAAAAAAATTTATCCAAAAAGTAACAATTTGTATGAAAAATAAAGCCAAAAGAATTAGGTGAAAAATTATACCAATCAAACACTATTAATTACAATTCCCTGTAAAACAAATTCTAGACAATTCAATTCTCTACCATTCATTTTCTTTCCACCCATTTTCCACCATTGCAATCAAACGGACCCTAAGTGTAAATGTTATTTATTCTTACTTCTAGTAGAAGAAGCGATAAGTCTCACAACTCTTAGAAAGAAGGATTACGGGCTTTCTACGTTTAGAACTGGCATTGGCTTACTATGATCTTCGACTTAAACTTTTGGTGCAATCTTTTTTTTTTTTTTTTGTAAATTTTATCTTACTGCCAAAATAACTAATTTACTTATTTACTAAGAATAACTAATTATTGGTTTGAGAACAAAAATGTTGTTTGGATGCAGGGGAGAAGCTGATCAGGGTGCCTCTGCATTAGTGTACAAATCCAAGAAGAGAACAGAGCTAGTAAATTCTGGATATAGAATTCTTGGAAATATGGGAGATCAATGGAGTGACATACTTGGAGATAATTCGGGCAATCGAACTTTCAAAGTGCCCGATCCCATGTATTACATTGGTTGAATGGTGATCTAATTGTGCATTGTTATGTCAAGTTTCATTGAATCTCATTTCGTCCCGTTCAATTTTCTCTTCTATTGTCTCTGTAATAAGTATTCAAATATACACCGAATGTTCTTTAATTTTAATAATTAAATAATAAGATGTCATGCTTTACATAAGCAATGCCTTCTTATCTAATGAAAATATAATTTTCTAATTGAATACTTCTAATCATTTTCATATAATTAATTTAATACTAGTCAATAATTGAGGTTCATAAGATAATTGTTCTTAACTAATGAAAATATTATCTTTTAATTGAATATTTCTAGTCACTTTCATATAATTGATTTGATATTAGTCAATAATTGAAATTGATATATTTAAGCAACTGAAATCTAGTGACGAAGTATTCGTGTAAAAATTATCTAAAAATCTTTAAGACGTATTGTGTATAAAATAAAATACTCATATTGATAGAAGTTTATAAATAAGAATTCAATTCATTGCTTCAAGTGTCAAGCATACTTCATACTTGAAGATGCTTAGACACGCAAGATATCTAAGAGCATGTTTCACACTTTCACTAAACTTAAAAATAAGTAAAAGTTACTTTAATTTCAAACATGTTTGAAAATATTTTTTATATTTTAAATAACTTTTACTTATTTAGGTCCTGTTTGAACCTCATTTTTTCAAGAATGCATTGTTTCAAATCTTATTTTCAACCACACATTCTTCTATAAAATAATTATACACGTATTTGAAAAAAAAAATTATTTTTTAACCACATATTCTTAAAAAAATCACTATTCTATGATACATTTTACCTCAAAAATGGAGATCAAACATGGTCTTATGGTTTTCTTTTAGATCTTATTTAAACCCCATTTTTTTCGAAAGCTGTTTTTCTAGAAACTTATTTTCAACCATACATTCTCCAATAAAATAATTTTACACATAAATTCAAAAAAAATTCCCTATTTTTTAAGCATGCATTCTATAAAAAAATCACTATTAAAAAATACATATTCCCCAAAAAAGGGGCTCGAGCAGAAGCTTAATTTTACCATAACCCCTTAAGAGACCCCGAACCCAGATTTTAATTCTAATTATGATATCATTTGTCAAAATTCCTAAACTTATTTTCGATTCTGATAAATAAAGGGTACTTATCTTAAAACTTATTTTGTAGTGGAAATTTTAACACGTTATTATCGATGGAGTACTCATTCAAAACCATCTTCTTAAAAACTTATTTTGTAGTGGAAATTTTAACACGTTATTATCGATGGAGTACTCATTCAAAACCATCTTCTTAAAACTTGTATCATTTTTTCACTGTGACACTCCATCGCTATTGATAGAACAGTAAGGGTCCGTTTGATTGTAAATGTGGAATTTGGGTGGAAAGAAAACGAATTGTAGTGAATTGAATTGCCTAGAACTTGTTTTATTGAGAATTGTCAATTAATTGTGTTTGATTTGTATAATTTTTCAACTGAAAAATGTTGAAATTTTCTATCTTTTGATATGCTTTTGGCTTTTTTTATGAAAATTGTCAATTAAATGAATAGAATTTGTTTCAATTGTCAAAATAAAAAAACAAAAAAAAATTCAAATACCATTCGTTTGGCTTTATTTTTCATGGAAATTGTCAATTAAAGTGATAGATTTTTTTTTTTTTTTTACAATTACGGATAGATTTTATTTCAATAAAAAAAAACCTGGAAAACGAAAAACCACCAAAATGGTGGGGGAAATGTAGAAAATGGGTCACGTGGGGGTGGGGGGTGGAAAATCTTTTGCCAAGAAAATTTGGTCAATCAAACATGCAAAAAGTGAAAGTTGAAATTCAATTTCCAACTTCCATGAAAAATAATGGGCTATCAAAACAGGTCCTAAATGATCTAATTTATCGAAATCTATATTCCAAATGGATCAAAGAATTATATTTTAGCGAAAAAATCGAAATTCAGGTGTATAGTTTACATCAATTCAAAAGTCAGGTGTATAGTTTAAAAATTCAAAAATTTATATATATATATATATATATATATATATATATATATATATATATATATATATAATAGATCAAAAATATTTATTAAATAAATATAATAAAGTCACAATTATACAATTAATGGTTACAGATACATAAATATAGGTCATAATTTATTTATTGGTCACATGTTGTCAAATTAATTAGTCACAAATCAAAAATTTTATAAGTCACAACTTATTTCGAGGTCATAAATAAAATAAAAAATAAAAAAAATTAGAGGTCACAGTTTATCTATTAGTCACAGATTTTCAAATCTGTTGGTTACAAATTATATTTAAGTAATAAGTTATCAAATTTTAATGTTATAGTTTAATACTTGGTCACAGTTAACCAAATAATTGGTCACATATACCAGATAGTGTATCACACATCATGCCACCAACACTACAACTACCGTCACCGTCACTTGTGACCACTCTCACCCTGGACCGTCGTCAGTACCACAATACCACCACCATCACCATCACCAACCGCTAGCACTACCTACACCACCACCAACACATTCTACCACAACAACCACCACCACCAAACCACTACACACTACTACCCATTTGCAAAAACACCAACAAGACCATCTAATGGGTTACCCACTTCACAAGCAGAAGCGTCGCAGTCGTCGCTGCTGTCGCCGTCGCCGCTGCTGTCGCCACATCAAATCCAGCAGCATAACATCTATCCACCAAACCACAACCACCAACAATACTACACCACAACATCACACTGTCACACCTCCAACCAACCGCCAGCACCACCACCAACATATTCTGCTACAACCACCACCACCACCACAAACCACTACACACTACTTGATAAGTGCGGGTTTTCGCACTTATTTAGGCCGTTAAATTTAGATATTTGTGAGTTTTCATTAAGATTTTGCTACCTAATATAGTTTATTTTATTTTGTAGGTATTTCATGCTAAATCCCAATTTGGAGGAAAAACGGAAGAAGAAATGAAGAAAAGTTCAAAAGTACAAAAAAGAAGAATTGGGTTTCGATTCTAAAAAAAAAAAAAAAAAAAAAAAAAAAAAAAAAATTATTTTACTGTAGCGCCGCGGCGCTACTGTAGCGGCGCCGCGGCGCCCGAACTTCTGTTTTTGGCGCCGCAGCGCCACTTACGAGGCGCCGCGGCGCCCAATCTCCCGGGTAGAGAGAAAACCCGATTTTTGACCCGTTTTTGGCTTATTTTCGACCCAACTTATCTCCTTTTCTTCCTCCAATATAAATACACATTTTGGGGCCATTTCTAGGGTAAGAAAGAAGGGGAGGAGCTAACCACACAAATGAGAGAAAACTTGGGAGCTCCACCTCCATCAACAATGGTGATTTTTGGGTGAAGAAGAATGCATTGATGTTGAAGATTTCATCCATCTATCTTCTTCAATAAGCTTTTCTTTTCCTTTAATCTCGTTTTCACCATCTTGTTGTAGTATTTTGTTAACTATTTTTTCAATACATTATGATTAGCTAATTGTTAATGTGATTGTGGGTTATTTTGGAACCCTGGAATGATTTTCTAATGTTTATTGTGCTTTATAGTTCATGTGATTAATGTGTTTAATCTATTGTGTTAAATGTTGATATTGTTATTCTTGATTGTTTGGGATGACAACTAAATGATTGGGTTGACACAATTTATGCTATTTTGGAAATTTTAGTACGTAATCGCTAATTTAACCAAAACCTAGTAGCAACTACACTTTGATGGATTATGAGAAATTTTCTATTAAATGTAGGTGGATTATCACTTAAGCTAGCAAACCGAGCTTGTGTGTTTGCGCTTAATTCAATTCGACTCTCTCGTGTGAATGCTTTTGTTAAATTAAATCTAGGGAGCTTATCCTAGGTTGTTTAATGAATAGGGTTGGGTAAAGAGCTTGTTTTATTCAACTAAAATGTAAGGAGAGTTTGAGATAATCGAGCTTGTGATTATTCTCGAATTGTTGTTGATCTTTTGAACGAAAATCCTTTGCGAATATCGATTAGAAATTCATTCTAGCGGCGAAGAAATACCCATCGATCACATTCTCATCGCTTTGTTATTTTAGTTCTTTTCTTTCATGCATTTATCGCTTCATTAGTTAACCAACCAAACCTCCCCCCATTTACTTATTTGCACATTTTTACTTTTCTTTCTTGCAATTGACGTAATTGAAAACAATCCTCTGCGGGAATGACCCTTACTTCCATTTACTATTGAACGACACATTTTTAGAAAAGTAAGGAATATTATTTTGACCCCCTTTTGGGTGTGTCACTACTACCCATTTGCAAAAACACCAGCAAGACCATCTAATGAGCTACCCACTTCACAAGCAAAAGCATCGTCGTCGTCGTCGCTGCCACCACCACATTAAATCCAACATCATAACCTCCATCACCAAACCACAACCACCAACAACACTACACCACAACATCACATACATCACATTGTCGCACCTCCAACCACGATTGCCAGATCTGAAGTTGGACCAAACGTTTCAAAGCTTCGATGTTTACAGCGCCGCTTGTGAGCACTGTTGCCTTCTGAGATAGAGAAGTGAGCGACATTTGTGAAGGGCCTATTTGTACGATCGTAGCGCACAAATCAATGCGGACAGAGCCGTCGCAATGGCAACGACTGGAGCACGGAATCGTCCCAAACATATCGGAGGGAAAAAACACCACATCCACATCGTCATCGCTACAGTGGTCAAGTAGCGCGCAAAGCCCTGTCGCAGCGCAGATTCGAGCATAGGGAGAGTGAGGGATGAGATTCAGATAGATCTGGAGAGAGAGAAATTGGATGGGGTGAGTGTTTTATAAAACTTGATTTTTGATTAAAAAACCTTAGCATCTAATTTTTGCAATGTGGATTTGAAATACTTGGAATCCTGTAATTTCCACTATATTTTAAATCAATGATCCATCACACCAGTCCAATAATTAGGCCTTTTGGTGAGGCCATGATAGTCTAATCGGACATGCAAATTATGCAATCTGATATTGGCCTGGGCAAAAAAATCGATAAATCGCCTAAACTGCCTAAACCAAACTGGTTCGGGCCGGTTCGGTTTGGTTTGAATCAATCTATTGGTTTGGTTTGATTTTTATTAAGCAAAACCATATTGGATCGGTTCGGTTAATGGTTTTAAGCCCAAAATCGGTGGGGAACCGAACCAGTCCAAACCACCAAAAGGTTAAACAAAAAAAAATTTAACCCTAATCTCATACCGTCACACGCATTCCGCACCGTCAAGTCCTCAACTCCCCATTGCTCAAATCTCTCGTTTCTCCAATCAGTCGCCATCTCTAATTTCCCGTTGCAATCCAAATCTCTAAACCAGGAATCCTAAGTTTCTTCCAAGTTCTAAAGCCTGAAGGTGAGGGCGTACTTCTGTAGAAAAGTGCGGTGTTTCACTTCTGAATTTTGAGATATCAACAATACTAATTTTTGCCAGGTACTCACTACTCCAATGTCATCTGGTTGTGGGTTCTCTGAATCTGGACTAAGTTTTGCATTGGCTCCGTTTGAATTTACTTTTTGTAGCTGACAAATATTTGAAGATTTAGCAAGTAAGCTTGTTCGTAGAAACAAATTAAAATAATAGGTGGTTTTCAATGACACGACGAAAGGAATAGAATTGTGAAAGATTTTTACTAGATTTACATCTTTAGATGGTTGTTGAAATTCAACATTTAGATACGAGTCAGTTGATCAAGCGGCATACTTCATTTAGTTCCTATTGTTCTCTAGAAAGAAGGCTATGGATGTTGACATACATGCATTTCTATATGATAACAGTCGAAACTGAATGACAAGTTTGTTACCAAAATTGTATTCACACACCAATCAATTGAATACATGGAATCGGACTATGTTGTTTTCAGTTGATTAAAAACCCTTGCTTTTTAGTTCAATTAGTCGACGGTGTTGTTATTGATAAAAAATATGTTACCCCACACATTTTACCTTCAATGATTTTGATTTTTTGTACTTTCATTGATTTTGTTAAAATAATTGTTATTCCCATTGCTCAAGTTCTGTCATCATAGTAGAAAGGGAAAAATAGGGAATTGATCCAAAGATAATGCAGAAATGGGATTTATGCTCTTCTCTTCTTGCGTGTTTCCTCACTGCTTTGGAAACTTCTTCAAAGTTAGTGAGATAAGC
The DNA here is from genome assembly GCA_019395295.1 of Osmanthus fragrans. NCBI lineage: Eukaryota > Viridiplantae > Streptophyta > Magnoliopsida > Lamiales > Oleaceae > Osmanthus > Osmanthus fragrans. The sequence goes on along the minus strand of CM033347.1, from coordinate 5,904,956 downwards.
CACGTCATAATGTGCATTGAGAAGCCACATCATTTGCCTCATTAATTGAATTCTGAATTTTGTTGTAGTACATGTCACTTTGTGTAGGTTTGAATATGGATATTGACAATGAGTGTGTATACATTGGTGGAACCCCAGCAACATCAAACACTGGTAAAAATATTGCGAATCTTCCTCCACTTCCACCGTCATGTTTAGGAAAGAGAAAACTTAATAGGAAAACTGGAATTGGCAATTCATGTATCTACGGTGGCTTCAGAAAGTGCTTTTAGTACGGGAGGAAGAATTCTAGACCCATTTCGTAGTTCTTTAACTGCAGGATGGTCGAGATTTTAGTTTGCACTCAAAATTGGCTCAAATCTACACCAAGCGAAGACAAATTTTACATGGAGGATGTGGAGTATTATAATAAATTGGATGAAGGTAATTAACTATTTTATAAGTATGTTAATGACAACCAGGTGTTTCAATTTCATTTACTATTAATTGAATGATTTTATTTTTAGAAAGAAGCATCGAAAATGGACGAAGATTCCAACATCAAAGATATATAATTCATTGATAGTGTTTGCGTAAGGTAATTTTATTGTTTTGCATCGCATTGATTCATAGTTTTACAATGAAATATAATTCAAGTTACCACGTATTGCAGGTGAAGGTGATTCAAAATGATGGATGTGCCTCTTGGACAACTTTTGGAATTTGGATTATACTTTCCTCGACATTTTATTTTCCTAGAGTCTAGATATTAGATGCTAACAGAATTCATTTTTTGTGCTTGAGTTTTTTTCTTGTAACATAATATTTATTTTCTTAGTCTTGAGTTTGGAATTTGGATTATAGTTAGTTCTGGTTATTTTCTTAGTCTTGGTTTTAGATTATGCTTAGTTCAGAAAAAAAGTTTGATGAAGATTTGGTTTAGTCTCATGGTTATATGTTAGTTTTTGGCTATGTTACTGTGAGTGGTTAAATTGAATGGTCTATATTATTTTTTGCATGACTTTCCATTTTTTATATTTCAATATTATTTTAAAGTCTAAACCGACAAACCAAACCAAACCAAATCAAACCAAACCGATTTGGTTTGGGTTGGTTTGATTTAAAGGTTAGAGTGGGTTGGTTTGAGTTGAGATTTTTTCAAACCGACTAATTTGGTTTTGGTTCTAAGTTGGGATAGAAACCAACCCAAACCAAACTGCATCCAGACCTAATTTGATGGTCTCCATCTCTAAATCATATGAAGCAACTTGGGTAAGCTTGCAATTTTTTGAATTATTATCTTTCTGATAAAGTTTGGAATGATTATAAAAAAAAAAATATATATATATATATATATATATATATAATACTCCATTTATCCCATAAAGATAGACTTAGCACCCATTTTGCCCCCATTATTTCAAATTTTAATTGATGAAATAGTATTTTTTTAAAGAATTGGTGGCTAAAAAAGAAAAAATTTCGATTTACGTGTAATATTATTTATGGAAGATTGTGTGATTGAAAATATGTGAGAGAAAAATAAATTTTAATTTAATGGAAGTCAAACGGGGGCTTATTTGCAATTTCACACTTAAAAAAATATAATTAATTATAGTTGAAAAAATAAATTCTTCTTACATTTTTTCTTATTCGCTCCTACATTTTAAAATAATTTTTAGCAGATTTTAATAAAAATTGATAAAACATGTAATTGAAAAGTTGAAGGTCCCATAAAATATGTGATTAATATTAATTTTTGATTTTGATTTTTAGTAAAAATCTAGATTTTAATTTCTGCCAAACAAAGTTAAATAATTATTTAAATATGAATAATTCATATTTGTTAATACTAAATAACATTAAATATGACGTATTAAAAAATTAACCATAGCTTTAATAAGAAAATTGACCTATAATTTGAAAAAAGAAAAAGAAAAAAGGCAAATCTATCTTTATAGAATTAACGATTTAAAATATGCTAAATAAACGTGTTTTATTTTGTAGTAAAGGTCGAGGATAGGATATACTGAAATTGGTGGCCACGGCTGCATTCCAACTTTGGCCTTTTTTTTTTTTTTGATAAGAGATTTCATTAATCAACGGATAAACCGATTACAGACGATCATCAAGTCAAAAGACTCGAGAAACATAATCTGGAATACAATTCAACACACAATGAAGTAACAACTGTGACCTAACAATACAGGACAACCCAAATTGTAAATCAACTAACGCACTCAGCAATAAAACACCCCCGCACACGAAGTGGCGAGCATTGTTTATACTTCAGAACCTCTCCGAAGGGAGAGAGTTCACCGGACCCAAGACAAACACAAACAAACCAACAAAAACAAACCAACACAAACAAACACAACCTAACCAACACAAAAAACCAACAGAAAACCACCGGAAGGCTCGGCCGCGCTCCCCCGCCGGCGAAAACTGCAGCAAGAAGAAACCACTCGACCCGAGGACCCAGCTCGTGAACGGAAAAAACCCCCACAGAGGAGGCCCGCCGTGCGAACGCCGGCCGTACCTCGACTCGACGCTCCAAACTGCACAACCCCAGAGAGAAGAAAACCTCGCCAACCCGATCAAAACCAGACACCACCAAACCACGGGACCGGAGCAACCCCCCAGCAATCACACCCACAAACCAACACAAACAAACACAACCACCACAACACCAACCACGCCACAGACCAGCCGCAAGACACCACAAAAATAAGATTCGGTAGGCAATTGAAGAAGACCACCCCGGATCCAGGCACCACACCACCCAAAACGCCGGCGCAACACAACCAATACACGAACAGCCCAAAGAAAAAAAAGAAAGCGGAAGAGAAACAGGAGGGAAGGAAAGGAAGGGGGGGAGCCGAAGCTCCCACCCCCGACGCGCACGCAGAGTTGGAGGCTAGGTTAGAGAGAGGGGAGAGAATTTGGGGGCTTTGTATCAGTGGCTGAGATGCCAACTTTGGCCTTTTAAAGAATCGGATCCCAGTTTTTAATGAATTCCTTCTTACTTCTTCAGATAAAAAGGTGGATCAAGGAATCTAGAGTAGAATATATACATACAGCAATTTAAGAGCCCGTTGAGTAGAGATTTAAATTAGATTTTAATTAAAAAATTAGTCGTTAATAGGTCCCATACGTGAAATGAAAATCAAATATAACGACTATATTTTCAATTAAAATTAGATTTAAATCTCTATCGAACAAACCCTAAGTATTATTTAAGGACATTCTGGTCATAAAATTATGGGTAAAGTGCAACAGTCCATAACCTTTTCAAGTTTTGTCCCCGTCTGGCCCCTTTCTCTTTCAATTTTTTTTTTTTCTAACTTTCAACCACACAATTTTTCCATAAAATAATATTACACGTAAATCAAAAAAATTTCTTTCTTTTTTAATCACACTTTCTCCAATAAAAACACTATTTCAAACATTAAAATTTAAAAGAAAGGGGACCAAATATTTTTAAGTAGGTGCATTTTCGTCAATTTCATCTAAATCAAATTAGAAAAATCAAAAAAGAAAAGAAAAATCTTCTTCTCTTTCTTCCTCCTCCACTCCCTCACCACGCCCATGCCCAACCCACATCCCATCCGGGAAACCAGAAAACAAAAAATCGTCGACCTCCCATTCCAACAAAGATTTGCACTACACGTCAACACCACTCAAGCCTTCAGCTTGCTCTTCTAGCTCTTAGAGATATTGAGCCTAACTCCACTCAACAAAATCGATTTATTAAGGGAGGGTTGCCCTCACAATATAAACAAGATCCAGGCACTTTGCCCAGTCGATGTGGGATCTGATACTAGCTGCGACTTCTCAACCAACACATAAGAATCCCACATCTCAAAATCTCCTTTTTCACCACCATTATCAAACCCGTCAATAATGAAAGATTTGGAAAGCTTTTCATCCAAATCCAACCCTTACACAAGTAATTCGCTTAGACTGTTGCAAAATTTTTGTTTGTACCGCCTACCGGTGGTGCATTGAAGGTTGGGATACCGGAGTTTTTGAATGGAGTGGGTGAAGGAGTAGAGCAGCATGTGGAAAAGCTGGAGTCTGAATTTAGCGACTTACAAAAGCTACTCGTTGCCAACACCATGAAGCTCAAGAGAATCGACCATAAATGCCAAGAAGTAAGAATAGTCTGAGGAGGCCCGTCTTGTTGAAGCAGTAATGTAAGGGTCAAAAAGAAGGCCGACTGTGGTGGTGGTGTAGAAATGGAAAAGAAGTAATGTAAGGGTGGGGTCAAAAAGCAAAAACGTAAACCATAATTGCTGGTTGTATGGTAGAAATGAAAAACAAGATAAAGATTGGGTAAGATGGGGTTGGTTGGGGATAGTGTTTTTTTTTATTGTTTTATTATTTTAATTGTCTATATTTGAAAATATGCAAAATGTCATTTTATTTTCTTTAATTTGGTCAAAATTGATTAAATTTTAATTTTTTTAGTCAACTAACGATCAAATGAATGATTTTCATCGAATTGGATTTCAGATGCATATTTATAAAAGGCTAGGGACGTTCGTTGGAACAAATTGAAGATTATGATAAAATTTGAAAAGTTAAGTATCGCTGCTGCAATTTTTCCTAAAGTAAATATGCATCAAGCACGAAACTCAAATTCAAGACCAATCTAACTAAAGCTCCTGATAGCTAAAATATATTGAATTTTTTTTTTTTTTTTGTAGAATGTATAGTTAAAAAGTAGAAAAAAAAATCGTGAAAGACCACATGCAAATTTCAAGAACAAATCAAGGAAAAAAATTTACAATTGAGCATCCTTGCCACTATATAAAAATGATAACAGTTGCTTGAAAATAGCATAATATCTTAAGCGGGCATTGAATAAGAGAGAATTGACGATGCTATCAATTACTAAGTAAACAAAATGAGATATGACAAAAATAAACCAAACGGAATACCCTGAGCTTAATCGACCTCCTCAATCTTGGGACCAGGTCCACTGCTACCGCTAGGAGCAGGGCCATCATCGTCCATGGGAGCACCACCCATATCACCGCCTGCACCCTGGCACATCTTTGCAATGATAGGGTTGCAAATGTCCTCCATCCCATAAAGATAGTCATATTTATTTTTTCATACAATTTAAGAAAATTTAGTTAATATAGTTGAAATAATAAATTTTATTATCATTTTTCCTAACACACCTCTACATTAATGCAGTCAATTTTTAAGATAATTAAATTATGCATGTAATATTCAAGGTAATTAAACTATTCTAGGTATTAATCATTGTTTTATGCAAGAATCAAGGTAATTAGCATTCCAAACTCCAAAGTCATCCAATACAAATGAATAAATGTCATTGGAGATGAAATGTTTTATTTTTATTTTTAATTTATTATTCCAACTACACTTGAATAATGGAGTGTTTTATATTTTTAATAACAAAGCATTAAAGGTATATTAGGAAACTATTATATTTACTACATTTTCAAATAAGAAAAAAGACTATAATTTGAGACATAGGAAAAAGGAAAATATGACTATTTTTATGGGATGAGGAGAATATATATATCTATGAGACACGTTGCATGTTTTTCACTCATCGTCTATCTATTTGAGAGGAACATCCATAAGTAAAAGCACATAATTATTAATTATTTCTCTTCCATATTGAAAGTGATGAAGTAGATAACAATATACAGTGAAGATAAGAACCTTCAACAAATAGACTGTTATCATTAACGTGAATTTATGGAGCGTTTCAAAGAACCGGCAGTTCTAACCAAATCGGTTAATTGGGCTTACTATTGGTCCAATAACATTTGTTCCACTCATGTTCCATAATTCTTCACAAATCGTTTGAGAGGAGACTTGAACCCAAATTTTTTGTTTAGCTCCAATATCAAATTAAGCCCGGATTGGTGGAAATTATAATCAGATATTAATTAAATTTTGATAAAAGTTAATAAAATGTGTAATTAAAAAGTAGCGAGTCCTATAAAATGTGTGATTAAAATTAATTGCTTACTTTGACTTGAAAAATTAATCTGATTTTAATGTACATCAAACGGGGGCTAAAATGAGCAAATGAGAGAGTTGAGAATTCTTTTTTAAATGTAGGGAGACGGATATTAATACAACATTATATAGAAGGATAATTAACAATCAACTAGTAAAATATAGCTGGAATTAGCTTACTTGTAGTTTCTAAATTACCTGTTCAACCTACCCAAGATGTTTAGAGATGGTGAAAGTTTATTTCTATCCAGTTTTTGTTGACAGAAATAGAAATATAGTCAGGTCGAGGTGGAAATTTATTGAAAAGGTGAAGTGTCATTTTGTTACTTGGATGGTACATTGCCATTTCGCTTTTATTCTGTGCAATTTTCTGAAAATACTTTTGCTTTTACTTTTAAGTTAAACTGTTTCTCCTGATGGCGATTAAGGGGAGTATTTAGAAAATGTTTGAGCCCTATTTTTTGAAAATAATGTATTTTGAAATAGTAATTTGACATAGAATGTAGGGTTAAAAAATAAGAAAAAAAAATTAGATTTGCGTATAATATTATTTTATTGTAGAATGTGTGGTTAAAAATAAGAGAGAAAAATATATTTTGAAAATAATGGAACCAAACAAGCTAATAATTGAAATTTCTATAAAATAAAAAATTTACGAATTTTATGGACTTCTATACATTTGTATGGAATTTGTGAAATCTCATTGGACATTTATTTTCAAATTTTTATAAACTTTGTAGAATTCTTATGACTTTCGAAAATTTTCATTTAAAATAAAAATCACTTAAATTCCCATATAAAAGGTCGAGAAATCCCATATAAAAAGGTACACCTATGTAATAAAAAGAATTTTTAAAAGAATTTTTTTCTTTAATTAAATAAACAAATAATTAAAATATAAAAAAATATTTTACATTTAATGATAAATTAGTCTTTTTAATACAAAATTTTATTATAAAATTGATCTTTTAAATAAAAAATTGGACGAAAAAAATGTTACAAGAATTTTTAATTAACAGATAGAAGAAAAAAATAATAAATTTTTAATCATATTGTAAGATTCTTAGAATGGAAGAAGAGAGATAATACATTTAAAGGACAAAAAATTTATTAATTTTTTTTTTTTTTTTTGTCAAGTCTCTAAAAATCTTGAAATTTTATTTTTGTACTTTCTGCTTTAAAATTAGTACCCTGAAGATTTTTATAAAAGTTTTCAAAAGACATTAATATTTTGAATTCTACAAAATTTTTTGAGACTTTTAAAAAGTTTTAATTAAATATACCGAAACTTTTAAATACTTTTTAAAATTAAAAGTATATAAAGTCTCTATAATATATATCGAGACTTTTAGAGAGTTTTAAAAAGTTTACAATGAATACCTATAAACTTTTAAGTCTGTAAAAGTTTTTAAAAGTCTCAATTGATTACACCCCTTAAAATCATATTTTATTATATTCTAATAAAAATTGATGAAATATGAGATTGAAAAATTGTGGAACCCATAAAATATATCATTAAAATTAGTTGTTACTTTGACTTTGATAAAAATCTAAATTATAATTTATATCAAACAAGGGCTTTGATATTAATTTATATTTATATAGGACTACACAAAAATCAATCCAAATCGCTTAAACTACGAATCCAACCCAAATGGATCAGTTTGGATTAGTTTTTTTAAGTGCAATTGAGTTGATAAATCAAATTTGACGTTGGGCCAATTGGGTCTTGGATTATAAATTAAAATCCAATCCAATTCAACTTAACCCGATTATATTAATTAAAAATTTTAAATAGAAAAACTTAAATAGATACAATAATGAATATAAGAGAAAGACTTATAATGTATAAACGTCTTTTTTTGAACATGGGTTGACTTACATGAATATAATGTACAAATGTAAAGGCTTTTTTTATGATAAACTAAAACTAATCACATGATGGTGAAATGAATGACTCTAAAAAAATGCTCCATAATTTCATATTTATTTATACATTTTTTCAGAAAGAATTCCTTATATATTTTAAAAATAATGGAGATTTTCAGGTGATTTCAAACTTTAAAAAAAGGAAAAATTATTAATCGGGTATTAAGTATCGCGAAATCATTTTTCAGGCCTTAAGTTAAAAAATGCAAAAATCAGTTATTTGTTTATTAAATAAAAATGTTTTATTAATTAAATATAATAATGTCACAATTATACAATTAATGGTTGCACGTACATAATTATAGGTCACAAATTATTTATTGATCAAATGTTATCAAATTAATTGATCGCATGTTATCAAATTAATTGATCACAGATTATTTCGAGGTCACAAGTCAAAAAAAATTATAGATCACAATTTATTTCATTAGTCACAGGGAAAAAAAATATAAGTCACAATTTATCTATCGATCACATATTTTAAAATTTATTGGTCACAAATTATATTTTGCTCACAAATTATCAAATTTTAAGGTCACAGTTAAATAGTTAGTTACAAAGAATCAAATAGCTGGTCACATATAGGGGTGGCAACGAGTCGGGCTGGCCTGGCTCGTGGGCCAAAAGTCTAGGCCCGGACTCGGCTCGGGCTCGGAGGACCCGGGCTTTTCCGGGCCCGAGCCGAGCCGAGTTCAAGTTCAATGAAATTTTTGGGGCTCGGCCCGGGCTTCGGCTCGGGCTTTTCCCGAGCCCGGGCCGGCCCGTATTTTTCTATTTTTTTTTTAAAAAATTCAGTATTATTCTATTTTTTTACATTTTTTTTATCACGAGCCCAAAAAGCCTGTAATACGAGCCGACCCGCGTAGCTCTCCGGGCCGGGCCGGCCGGCTCGGGCCGAGTCCCAAAAATGAGGCTCGACCCGAGCTTTGGCTCGGTATCCCGGGCCGCAAGCCGAGCCTGGCCCGGGCTTTTCACGGGCCGAGCCCGGGCGGCCCGAGCCACCGAGCCATTTTGCCACCCCTAGTCACATACACCAAATACCCCACCCACGATCACGAAACTTTTAGGTCACAATTGAATAATTAGTCACAGATAACCAAATAATTGGTCACAACACTAAATAGCGGGTTGTATACCATACCACGGCCACTACGCCCACTTGTGATAGCCCTCACCCCGACACCGTCGCCACCACAATTTGTGTCATAGATAACCGTCGCTTCTTCCTTAAACCGCCACATCCAAACCTTAAGGTATCGCCACTATCAATAAATATATACCATCACGACACGTCATCACCATCATCGACATCCTCCACAAGAATCGTCACAAACCACCACCACCGTAACAATCTACACCTCCCAAAAAAACGTACAACCAACAAAAAAACCAGTAGCCAACCCCATCACCAAAGTCCCTAGAGCCCTACTACCATCACCCTCACTGCCGCCAGATCCAACATCGCCGCCAGCACCTCTACCTACACAACCAACAAAAATCACATAAAAATCCCAACAATACCAAAACCACCCCAAACCACGACTACCACCAACAGAAGCGGCATCAACACCACCACCATAGCCCAAGTAGATTCTCCACCATCGCCAACATCTCACCACCGCAGCACCATACGACGACGGCATGAAAACCACCGCAAGTAGATCTATGGTGTCATGTTGTGGTTGCCGCCTGCGCGGCATTGTCTCCAACAGTGATTCGATATTTTAAAAGAGAGAAATGTAGAGAGAGAAGGGAGAGGAAATAATTAGGGTTTGGGGTGAGGCGGTTGAGGGTAGGTAGATTTTATAATATTATTATTATTATAAATAATTAAATTAATACTTGATATTTGAACAAATAAACTTCATACCTGATTTATGGATTGTAATTTTTAAACACATGTTGACATGTAATTTTCACATTAAAAAATTGTTAAAATTCAACAAAAAATAATCGTATCCAACTTGAATTGAGTCCATGCCCAAACCGACCCAAGCTTGGTCAATTTGGGTTAAGTTGGATTGGGCTTGAGTTGGATAAAAAAAAAACCGATTCATCCCAGCGTAACAAGTGTCCTCGATTGAGATAAAAGCATTTTAAAACTTAGGCATCGTCTATTGAGATTTTAATATATTTTACTAATATTCGCTAAAATATAGATATCCACAACTAGAGATTTTAACGAAATCTTTTAAAATTTAGATATAATCAATAACTTGTAAATTTATAAGGATTTCATTAATAAAGAAATTTTTTTAAAAAAAAATGGACGAATTACACACATAAACATACACATAATAAACTTTTTTGAAATTTCACCATTTTTAATATAAAAAAAAAAATTATGAATTATGTGAAAATCTAATCAAATTTATGAAATTCATAAAAATTTATAACCTTTTAAAATCTATTAAAATTCCAATTGAGAACACCTCATAACTTTCTCAAATATAAAACTATTTTTTATTAAAACTTGCTTATTTTCTTGTGAGTAAACTTATTTAGAGAAACATCCTCACGGTATATATAATATACATATAACCTTAACAAGAATTAAAGCCTATAAATGGTATGAAAAAAAATTAATTCACCACATCAAATATTGAGCTTGGATTCAATTAGCCTTTATTTAGTACATTTTGTTTAAAAATCATTTTTATGTATAAATACTTTTCAATATATAATTTTTCATACTTTTTAACAAATATTGTATAGTACATTATATTTAATGACTTATAGCCGATATTTAAAATAGTAGATATAAAAAATAAAAATAAAAAATCTATGTTTGTTAATTTTAACTTTATTGCCAAATTATGCTAGACGTCAGTGTGTTTCTTAGCATGGTTCACGATCAATTTGCTCTTTATCATATAAAACTAACTTTATTTTTTATAGGCTTAACCAAACATGCTTCATAGTCTAATAATTTATATAACTGTCTCTATTTAGTTAAATATATACGAGAAGGCATAAATTTATTGAATTTTATTTAGAAAGAGACTATTACTATATTGCCATAAAATAGTCTGCTCTATATTTTCGTTAAATAGTTAAGTATCTACAAGAAGGCATAAATATTTTTGTTTTCCATCATTTACGTCATATTTGGTAAATCTAAAAGAGCATTTAAGAAACGTTTATAATCAGTTTAGATAAAATTTATTAATATACATTTAAGAGAAGAAGAAATAGAGGCGTACTAGATTATAATGTCCTAAGAGTCGATAGCAATGATCTTACCTGAAAATTCTTGAATTCCACTACTTTGTATGATCGGAGAAATATCCTATTAGGTACAAGTTGGAGTTGTTGGGCAGGCGACTCAATACATAATTCCTTATGTACTGAAAGGCAATCAAGTGTTGTGGTTTCTTTTTTCCCTGAAAGAATGAAAATGAATTCTAGATAGGGAAATTTAAAATGAAATGAAATGAAAATGATAGCCACACGTTCTTATCTAATGAAAGCATTACCTTTTAATTGAATATTTTTAGTCATTTTCATATAATTGATTAATGCTAGTCCATAATTGAGATTCATTAGTCATGTATTCTCATCTAACAAAACATGATCTTTTAATTGAATATTTCTAGTCATTTTCATATAATTGATTTAATATTGGTCAATAATTGAGATTCATATAAACGTTAATCAATTGAAATATTGTGTCAATTGTCATCAAAGTATTCATATAGAAATTAACTAGAAATCTTTTCTAAGAGTTGAGAAAATTTTCGATGCAAGTCTATATTAAAATGAATATTAATACAACAGATTAACTACCAGCTAATATATATAATACAGTTGACATCAACTTAATTGCAACTTCTTATATATCAAAACCAAAATTTCAACCCACACCATCAACACATTAAAGTCAAGAATACCAAATTTCAAACCAACTTTATGACTAAAACATCGACACAGTTCCATATTTATTAAAATACAAACTACAATCTCATTTAATAACTACAAGTCTTAAGAAATAGTTTTTCAACACAGAGATCCGCCACAAGTGTCTCCCCTAATTTGCCCATTTTCACATCCATCAGTTTTGATCACTTTAAACCCTGCCCATTGGCACATAAAATCTGCAATTCAACATTAACAGATACATAAAAAATAAATTCACATTTGTAGACAAAGGCAAAATAATAAAAGAATTCAAAGGAGAATTTTTCTCAACTTTTTGGCTAAATATACAAAACGAACCTAATTATAGAAGAAAATGATTTATCTACATTTTTGAAAATATTAAACTGTACTAAGGACTGAAATGCAGTCACAGTTTTTGGAAGAGAAGAGGATGATTGTTGGAAGCGAAGAAAAAATAATAAATAAAGAAATTGGGTTTTATAAGGAAGCATAATTCGCGTGCTTTACAAATGAAAAAAAAAGGCGGAATTTTAGTTGAGTGTTTTTGAGACCTTTTCAACCATTTAGTTAAGGCCTTCAAACTTAAAATCGACAACTTCTTTCAACTCAAAATATTGTTATTTAAAAAAGTAAATCAATGGAACTTCAAAGAAATAAAAATAAATCTTATAAGAGCAGATATGCTCTTAAACAAAAATCAATGAAACTTCAAAGAAAAAATCAGCATTAAACGCTTTTACAGTACAGTTGTTTATAGAAGCCATACCTTTTTATATCTTCCAAACTGTCTACCTTAATGTGGGGAATGTGAGATATCTTGTCCCATTCGTCTCCAGTCCTGTCCCCGTAAAGTGAAGCTAGACATGAGGAGCCCTTGACAGTCAAATACTCCAGAGACGATGCCATACGAAGGAGGCAATGTGGCAATGCCTTTAACTTGTCGCAACCATTGATTTCTAACTCCCTGAGACGTGGCATTATTAAGAGATGGTCTTTTTCATCCCCAGTTATATCCTCCCACTTTTCCCAGTTCCAACAACCGAAAAAACTCAATCTCCTCAACTTCGGTAATGCAGGTCCCGCATTTGGTAGTATCTGGATAGTCTCCATTATCCCCAAGAATTCATTTCCCACATATTCCATGCTAGGCATGAATGATATCACAAGCTCCTCAAGCATCGGCAGTTTTCCCAAAGGGGGCAAAGATGAGCAGTTCACAAAAAATGAGGAAGTAAGCACCCTTAAATAGTTAAGGGACGTGGTGATCCATTCTGGAAATTGGGTGCCTTTGTATTTAGACAGTAGTAAGTAATGCAGGTTCGGAGGTGGTTGAAGAGCCTCCATTACGTCCGCCCTCACCTCCCCTTCAAAATTGAAATCCAAGTTTTGAATGTGTATCTTATTTTTCAATTCTGCTTTCTCAGCGTCAACCAAGTCTTCTAACTCAGTCAAGTCTCCTAGAACAAGTTCTAGAGATCCTCGAAGTTGGTTTAGTTCTTTCAAATATCCCAAATTTCTTAATCCTCTTCCTGCTATGAAACCACTCAACATCCAAAGACCGGTTAATCTCTCTAGTCCTTGAGGAATTGACTCCATTCTCCCAACTTCAAAGAGAAGGTGTCGTAGATTTATTAGTTTAAAGATCCCTTGAGGGAGTGCAGAGAGAAGGAAACAATATCGGAGATCCAAGGTTTGCAAATTATACAAATCACACAAGGTTTCTGGGAGTTCTCTTATAGGATTGGATCTCAAGTCAAGATACCTCAAGTGAATTAATTTTCCTATCTCTTGTGGAAGTTCTTGCAAATCACAATTGCTCGCAATAAGTATCCAAACACATTTTAAACGACTAAAGAGATCTAAAGGGAGACCACCTTCTTGAGAAACTTTTCTAGCACAAAAGGTGCGAACTTTTCCGATATCACAATTCGTAATCTCTACTCCACCATCCAAGATTAAGCAGTACTCATCTTTTGAGAGATAAGTAACGAAGTCATGCATTATATTATGCATTTTGTAAGAGATTTCAATTTCATCATATTCATCCATTGTCAACTCTTGAAAAAAAGATCGCATTTCTAGATTCTTAAATAACTGTAACCCCATTCTTTGGATGCGATCTACATTTTCACTTGTACCAAGGTAACCATGTGCCATCCAAATCCTGATAAGCTCATCCAAACATATCGAGGTATCTTTTGGATAGATGACACAACTCGAGAAGCATCGCTTAAGTACTGGAGACAAATCGTTGTAACTCAAATACAAATAGGGGAAGAGCTCAACCGTCGCTTCCTCCAACTGCCACAAAGGACTCTGCAGAACATTTAGCCACTCTCCTACAGTATCTTTAAAGCATAGCAGGCTTCCCATAGTTTTTGCAGCAAGTGGAAACCCCTTGCAGTTCAACGCAATCTTTTTACCAATATCTTCTAGTTTCTCGCGCTCCTCCTCACTCTTTCCAACAAAAGCTATCTTACTCAATAGTGACCAGCAGTGCTCATTGGATAGTTGGTCCAATCGTTGCAGTGTGTCCGTGCCTATCACTCTTACAACCCGATCGCTCCTTGTTGTCACCAAAATTCTACTTCCGGGGGCACCCTGGAGAGAGATTTTCAGTGGTTCCCACTTCCTGCGGTCCTCAGTCCACACATCATCTAGGACAATAAGAAATCTTTTCATTAAAACTGAGTCTTTCACACGTTGTAATAACGTATCCAAATCCGAGATGTTGGAGGAACTCTCCCCAACGGCTTCAAGAACTGATTTTGCAATCTTAATCTCATCAAAAGGATCCGAAACACAAATCCATGTTTTTAATTCAAAATGTTCCTCGACTTTAGGATCATTATAGGCTAATTGAGCAAGAGTTGTTTTACCAACCCCTCCTGTCCCTACTATCGAAACAATTTGGACTCCACTGCCCCCCTCAGACAACAATTTTTGTATCAGGTTTTCCTTATCAATATCGCGACCATGTACACTTGCAGAATCAAACAAAGAAATCGATTCAACTCGATTAAATTCCTGCAAATTATGACCACCACTTGGAAGAAAACGAAACTCATCTTTCCCCTGAACAATCGAATCTAGTTTCCCGATCAAACCCTTTATGTTCAGATTAATTTCACGACGCCCAACAACATGTTTGAAGCACAAACAAATAGATTGAATGAACGAAATTACCTTCTCCCAAGGATCAGAAACTTCCTCAGATCCTTCAATTTGCAGTTGAAGATTCGCGGTTTGCCATTCATCCAATGCGTCATCCATTTCGTAGGATGCATCCTGGAGTTCTTTTAGCCAATTTTTGACCTTTGAATCAGTCACTCCAGTTCTCTCTGCATCCTTCAGCACCTCCTGGACGTTCTTCAACTTCCCAGTGAGATTTTCCACTTCCTTTTTGGATTCGAGGTGCAGTTTTACCTCCTTCTCTATCAGATGAGCCAATCGCTCCACCAGTGAGAAAACAGCCATCGTTGAATTTGATCGAACTAGCGCAAAGCAAAAAACTCGTTAGAAAAACTTTTAGTGGAAACTGACACAGGTGACTTCCTTAAAAGCTCATGGACAAAACAACTCTTTTAGAAGTTAGTTTCAAACAGGTAACTGTTAGGTTCCTGCAGGCTGCTGAAGATGCTGTGATGGATCTATAGATGATAACTCTACTGCTGGGGGGCTTTTTCTCAGCTGCAACTATAGATCTAATGGCTGTGATGGCTGCTGCAGATCTGCTCAACCAACCAGGAAGATTATATGTTGTTCAATAGGACAGAGTATGTAATTGGATTGTAATGCTGTGAATACAGTGGCTGACTGTAAATTGGCTGGAATGCGGTATGATTCATGTGTTTCGTTTGAGATTCATTAATATGAGGTAGAAGCCAATCAGCCATTTTCATTTTCTGCTTCAGTGGGGCCATAACTAAAGAAGCTGTCTGTTGAAAAGAGAAATGCACTATTGAATTGTTGACTCGTGTATAGATATGTCATGTTAAAAAAATTTATTTTCCAAAAACACCCTTGAATTAAATGGTGACAGTAAAAAGACGAGGGTACAATTGACCAAATGATGTTCAACGGCCTGTGTCTTCATTTATGATGTTCTAACAACTCTTCTGCACGAGATATTTTATAACATTTTGATAAGTGTATGTTTTACAGTTATTTAATACATAAACAAACTAATTATTGAAAATGAGAAGAAGAAATGGGCAAGTAATAGGGGACAAACAAGGGCTAAAAAATACTATTTATTTATTGTTGATAAATGAGAATCATTTTCAAAATTATATTTATTTTAACTACACATTCTCCATCTATCTACTATTTTAAAATACATTTTTTAAAAAGAATGTGGATCAAATAAGATATACATGAAATCTTTTAAGGGATATAATGTGTGAAATAAAATACTCAGAAGGATCAAAATTTATAAATGAGAATTCAATTCATTACTTCGAATGTCAAGCTTACTTCGTATTTAAAGATGCATTGATACTCGAGACAAAAAATAATAGTTATTGTAGTCTTACAAAGATCATTTTCAATCATAATATAAAATAGATCTAAATTGTAATTTGAATCTTCAAAGTGGACAAAAATCTCTCAAATTGAGAGATGCAAATAAAATGCATATTGCATTTTTCAGTATAAAAAAAAAAAAAAAAAAAAATGTAAGTTTACATTTTTTACATTCACAAGAGGTAAAAATTGGATTTAGATGTTTTCATTAGAGCAGAATTTGAATTTAGATCCATTTAGATGTAAATGAAAATGTAAAAGTGATTTTAGATATATCAATTAACACCACAATTGAAAATGCTCAATTTGCATCTAGATGTACATGTTTTACTAAACTTAAAGTAAAAATTATTTTCATTTCAAACATGTGTGATAATTTTTTTTTTCTTTTGAGTAAATTCTACTTATTTTAAGGGTAATTATTTTTCTTTTTTCGAATTTCACCCTTGTCTGGAGACCCGAACCCAGATTTTAATCGTAATTGTGACCTCATTATCAAAACATTACTTATTTTAAATTCTGATAAATAAAGGTTACATATTTTAAATTTTTTTACTAATAGAAACTTTTGGTGGCCACGGCTGCATTGCAACTATGACAAAGAGTTGGCGTAAGTTGGGTTGGATCGATTTTTTTTTCAACCCAAACTCAACTTAACATGATCGATTTGATCGAAAATCAACTCAAGTCAACCATATTGATTTAAACCCCAACTCAACCTAACCCGGTTAGTTTGGCATTCGGCCCAATTAAAGTTGAATCCAATTTATTTGTTAAATTTGGATAATTTTTTAGAATTTGAAATTACTTGAAAACTTTCGTTTTTTAAACACGTATATAAGGAAATCTTTCTAAAAAATACATACAGCATTTTAAGTACTCTTAAGGACATTTTGGTTATAAAGTTATGCATCAAGCCAGAGAAAAAAAAAATACTGAGATTCTTCTAAAAATAAAAAATAAAAAATAAATATGGTGGAAATAAAGTAACCCAAGTTGGTATAAAATTTTAAAAAACATGGCAAGAGTGTCACGTTTACCGATGACATTGTGAAAACGAAAAGTGAATTTGTTGAAAGAATCTTAATGGCTCTTGTATCGACCAATAAATTCCATTGATAAATTTTACCAACCATTGAAGCAATGGTAAAATAGTTGTTTTTTTTTCTTTTTTTTAAAATGGATATTTGTACGTAGTGTCGTCATAATTAGAATAAAGTTGATTTTAAGTTCCCTTTCTATATACTAATCCTTGTGAGCAACAGTTTTTGAAACTTTTGAAATAAAGATAGCAAATATTGTCACGTATTTAAGGATATTGTTTACATCTTAGTCATCGATTGAATTATCTTAACATATATACACAATTAATTAATATACACAATATTTGTAATGGCATCATACATTGCAATAAATTTATATTATCCAAGTCCTTTGCATAAGACCGAAACATTTGTTGTTTATATACATAATTAAGATCAAAAAATATTCTTGAGACATGTTGCATGCTATTCACTAGTCATCTATCTGCGAGTGCTGAGGAACATCCTTAGGTAACTATTTCTCTTTCATATTGAAAATGGTGGAGTATATTGCAATTTACAATGACGATAAGAACCTCAATAAACCACATTCATGCATGTTGTTCCCAACACACGTGACTCGTTAAATTCATCAATCTATCAAGTAAATAAATATACAATTAGATAATGAATCTAGAGAAATACGGAGTTTCTTATCTGATGAAATTGAATAGCTTAATAAATACATTAAATTGATGAATGCATGCATGAATATATGTGTTAATTACTATTAAAAAAATATATAAATATAATTGTTTATCTAGACCAGATAATTCAAATATGCATTACTCAAAACGAGAAATAAAAACATATGAAATAGGAAATTTGAAGATAGAAAATTATTATAATTGGCCATATAAACACAAACTATAGTAGAAAAACCCCATAAAAACATTGGAAAGAAAATAAGCCCCTGTTTGATTCCCATTTTCTCAAAATTCATTTTTCTCTCTCTTCTTTTCAACCACACATTCTTCAATAAAATAATATTACACGTAAACCCAAAATTTTTCCTTAATTTTCAACCACACATTCTCCATCAATCAACTATTCAAAATACATTTTGTTCCCCAAAATGGGAATCAAACGGGGCCTAAATAGCTCACACTACAAATTTGAATTTATATAGCTGTCTCTGTTTAGGTAAGTATATACAAGAAGGCATAATTTATTGAATTTCATTTAGAAAGATATTATGAATTTATTGCCATAAATAGCCTGCTTTATATTTTTAAGTATGTACATGAATATCCCTAATTTTTCTTTTTCCATCATATATGACATATTTGGTAAATCTAAAAGCATTTTGAGAAGTATTCATAAACCGTTTAATATATGTTAAATTATCAATATATGTTAGATGAGGGAAGAAGGATACATAAATGTACTAGATTATAATGTCTCAAGAATCAAGATTCTCGACATTAATCTAGAAAAATTGTATTATAGACAAGAATCAAGATTCTCGACATCAATCTAGAAAAATTTTAAAAAAGAAGTTCTTGTTCTAGATCTAAAATCTTGACCCTTGGTCAAGATACTCTATCTGCCATATGTCGAGTCGAGATTTTAAATAAAAATGTATGTATCTGATTTAGAAGAATAAAAGATTGTGTTGGTGATCGATCTCGTACCTCAATAAAAAGATGCTGAAATACCATTCTTATATTGCGGATAGGTCGAAACCTCAGACTATGAGACCAGATCAGAAAATGGCTGTCGTAATTGAAAGAAATATTATGATTCACAATTATTGACAAATTGATCCCACGTAACTATCAACCACTCACAAAATGATGACAATTGTGACGTTAGCATCTTATTTTTAACCAATCAATAGCTGGTAATGATTACCTAATGTCTGGTAATCGTTGTCTGATGCCACAACTGCAACCTAGGGTCCATGATGACTACATGCGGATTGGGTTTGGGCCACGTGATCCACCATCTTTTTTATTTTCTAATTTATTTTTATTTTTTGAAAAAATCATGTAAAATGATAAAATTCCATATATTTAAACCATTGCCTTCTAAGTTCGATTTTAGGAATCAAACACTGACAATTGACTCTAATATGTCACTTGTTGTTAGTGGCAATGGTGAGGTTGAAGTACCATTCTTATATTACTTATAGGTCGAAATCTCGGATTATGAGACCAGATTGGACAATAGGTCGTTGTAATTGAAAGAAACATTATGATTCACAATTATTGACAAACTGCTCTCACCTAACTATCAATCACTCTCAAAATGACAGGTGACAATTGTGATGTTAGCTTCTTATTTTTAACCAATCACAAGCTAGTAATGATTACCTAACGTGTGGCAATCATCGTCTGATGCTAAAACTGCATCCTAGGCGCCATGATGACTACACGCGGATTGGGATCGGCCATGTGATCGACCAACATTTTGATTTTCTAATTTTTTATTTTATATATTTGACCATTGCCTTCCGAGTTCAGTTTTGGGAATCAAATTCTTGCAATTGACTCTAATGTGTCACTTGTTGTTAGTGGCAATGGTGGGGTTCTACTATTGTTAAAGAAGCTTTTGAGATTTATAAAATTTATCGAAGTTTGGATTTGCTTGTATTTTTATTTTTGTTTTAACATTTTGTTTGGATGTTGTAGCTTCAACTTGGAGAGGACGAGAGCTGTTTATTGTTGGTGGCCAAACAAGACGAGCTTTCCATTATAGGGGGAATCACAATTGAGGTACAATAGAAAAAACAAATTAATAGTTTGGAGGAACAAAAAAAAGGGTTGGAGTATTGGATAGACTCTGATATTGGACATTATTTCTTATTTGGTGTAGAGAATCTTTGAATAATTTTAACATTCTTCGTGTTGTCGAGTCTTTCTCATTTTCTAGCAAGCTTTTGAATTTTCATAGATCAATTAACTTTAATAGAGTATGATTTGATTGGGAGCTCTCACAGTTTGATAGACACTATGTTAAAACAGTTGGGAATGGGAAAAAATAGATAAAACCTCTTACGGGTCTTAAAAAATTGCATCTGGTGCATGAGCATACGAACAAGCAAGATTATTGTTGTTTCTCAGGAAGATAGAATGACATTCTCATTGGAAAATCATATTAATATATTTTACACTAAAATGTTTAAAAATCATATAATATACATCTCAGGTAATCCAATCATTAGGAAATCTGTAGCCGCCCTGACTTCTATAGCTTTAAACATTGGAAGTATTTTTCATAAGAAAAGAAATTTTATTTATCAAAGAACTATATTGACAATTCAAATAACTTGCTCTTTTGCTTCCAAATGCATTTTCTCTCCATCCATATCACTCGAAGACTGATTGAACAACTTCTTTCCATATCTCAGCAGTTTCTTGAACCAGAACTGATTGGCTTTTCAAGGAATAAACTGCTGCATCTTCCTGGAAAAGCCCAGGCTAATCTGCTTCCAGTAATAATCCCGTAGATTCCTTACAACGACGATCAATACATTCTGATTCTCACATTACACCATGAAGGAGAAATAAACTATTTATACCTTTTACACTCCCTTATCTTCCCAGTGAGCTCCTCCAACTGCTTACTCTTGTCTTCTAGAATCTTTAATCTTATCCATCTTTTTAAAGACATTTCTGATTAAAACAAAGAAAATGTCAAGAATTTACATGTGTTGTAAAAAAAATATTATTTTGCAATAGAACCTATAAAATATCAAAGGTGAAAAATATCAGAAAACATATTTCCATCATGCCACATTTAAGACATCCCATATATATAGTCTGTCTAAACTCGATTCATAGAAGACATCCAACATATAAAGCCTGTCTAAACTCAATTCATTGTTTTAACAGCGCGATAAACTACAATTTCCTAGTCATGGACTGGTAGTATTTTTGTCCAGATGTTGTTGGGTTTCGTTTGTTGCAGAATAGTTTTTTCAGAAAAGACTTGCTAAAACAGTAAAAACAATGTTCAAAACCGAGGCCAGAATTCGGAAGTAGGATGATCGAGGCGAGAACAAGGCCCTCTGTCCTTAAAACGTTTTTACCCCGTCACACGGTGCTTACGGTATGTGGTAAGACGTCTCCCAAGATACAACGATCAGATACTTGCAAAAGCAGCACTTCGACTGCAAGACAACGAACCAGAATTGTTGGAGTACTCTCAGTAAGACCAATGCGAGAAGAGAAGAGTATGTGTATGTATATGCAGTATGAGTTCGTGAGTTTCTGTGTTTTAAAATGAAAGCCGAGGACCATTTAAATAGAGGAGATAGTGGCGGTTGAGCAATTCTCCACACGGCCCTCCACTCACGCCCACTCAATGAACAGTTTGGCAAAACTGATGGGTCGGTTAATAAACTATCAAAGAAAGAGGGGGAAAGAAAAAAATTGAATTGAATTTTATCCAAAAAATTAATATTGACACAGGCCCACACCCACGCCCCGACCCGGTCTGCCGGTCTGACGGACGGCGGCGGCGGCACGCGCGCGTGTGGTCTTTGGATTAGTATAGATATTGTCTAAGACTCCCCTCCTTCAAAGACTATTGGTACCCCTTGGGGCCCAAACCCATTTCCAAACTTGGAGTTTATTAAGTGGTTCAAGGTTGTATTTACAACCAATGTGGGATTGGAACATTTTTCCAATTTATTCCTCTTATTTATCGTCCAACTTTCAACCATAATTTCTCATTCATATTGAAATGGTTCTTCGCAATTAGATATTCTATACTCATCTACTTGGAACGTAGAATTTTATAGAACATTAATTTTGATAAGTCGAACATCGGGTCCCACTTAAAATTGTGGTCAAAGTTGACCCAATAACCCACCATTTCCAACAATCCCCCACATGAATGGAAATTATCATGATTATGCAATGCAGACACGAACAGAGAGTACATGCGAAAGACTTATTGCATCAGGAGAGGTAGCTTTTGGCTTTGAACCTGCCTTAGTGGATTACTATCGAGTTTACTTGGCTAATCAGTGAACTGATGTCTTGAACTGTTCAGCCGTTGGTGTAAACCAAGACAACAGTATCCACACAATAACCTTTCTATTCAATTCTTAGGTTCTCATAGTTGTGTTCATTTTGGCCCTGAACAATTCTTGGGATTCGTAAGTACTTTAGAGAATTTTAAGCCCCCAATTCTCATAGAAACGGCCCCATTTCACACTTATATAGGTGATCTCCTATTAAGAGTATTCTGCTATACTCCACTTGATTTATCCAAGCTATAGGAATCATTAAAAGTTACAACTTAGCCTTTACATTCTGCAGACAGCACTTTTTATAAAGGAATGGTTAAGTGCTTAACTGAGTCTTAATAACTTAGTTGTCCCATTGAACCAAGATTTTGGGATCTCCAGTCAACAAGGTTGGGTTACCATCATTAAGATTCATGCATGTTTGGCTTTAATCTCATTCCCTTTGATAGATAATATACTTGATCTCTTGGTAGACCTTTTGTAAGCGGATCCGCGAGATTCTCCTTTAATTTCACATAATCAATGGAGATAATACCATTTGAGATCAACTGCTTTATGGTATTGTGTCTACGGCGTATATGTCTAGACTTACCATTATACATGCAACTTTGTGCCCTTGCAATAGCAGATTGGTTGTCACAATGAATACTAATTGCAGGCACCGGCTTAGGCCAACACGGGATATCCTCTAAGAAGTTACGAAGCCATTCTGCTTCTTCTCCAGATTTATCTAGTGCTATGAACTCCGATTCCATTGTTGATCGAGCTATGCAAGTTTGCTTTGAGGATTTCCAAGACACTGTCGCACCACCAAGTGTAAATATATAACCACTTGTGGATTTAGAATCTTTCATATCAGATATCCAGTTTGCATCACAATATCCTTCTAATACTGCTGGATATCTCATATAATATAATCCAAATTTTAAGGTATGTTTTAAGTATCGAAGTACCCTATTCAATGCCTTCCAGTGGTCATTGCTTGGATTACATGTGAACCTGCTCAATTTATTAACTGCGAACGCAATATCAGGACGTGTGCAGTTCATTAAATACATCAAACTTCCAATGACCTGAGAATATCTTAATTGATGTACATGTTCACTTCTATTTTTTGCTAAGTGTAGACTCGTGTCTACCGGAGTTTTGACTGGACTTTCATCAAAGACTCCAAATCTCTTTAGCACAGATTCAACATAATGAGATTGTGAAAGAACGAGACCATTTGGTGTTTTAGAGATTTTAATTCCAAGAATTACATCTGCTACACCCATGTCCTTCATGTCAAAATATTTTGTTAGCATTTTCTTAGTAGACACAATGATATCATGATTGCTACCTAGAATTAGCATATCATCTACATATAAACACACTAAGACATATGCTGTCGGTGTATTCTTATTATACACACATTTATCACACTCGTTATTTTTAAAACCATTTGACAACATTGTTTTGTCAAACTTTTGGTGTCACTGTTTTGGCGCCTATTTTAATCCATATAAAGATTTAACGAGTTTGCAAACCTTTTTCTCTTGTCCATAAGCGACAAATCCTT
The DNA here is from genome assembly GCA_019395295.1 of Osmanthus fragrans. Classification (NCBI taxonomy): domain Eukaryota; kingdom Viridiplantae; phylum Streptophyta; class Magnoliopsida; order Lamiales; family Oleaceae; genus Osmanthus; species Osmanthus fragrans. The sequence goes on along the minus strand of CM033347.1, from coordinate 5,881,021 downwards.
CAGGTTGTTCCATGTATATTTCTTCTTCCAACTCACCATTTAAAAAGGTGGTTTTAACATCCATTTGATGAATTTCGAGATTATGTATCGCAGCAATTGCGATTAGAATTCTTATTGAAGTAATCCTCGTTACTGGTAAGTATCAAAGAAATCAAGACCTTCCTTTTGTCTATATCCTTTTGCTACTAAACGAGCCTTGTATTTATCAATAGATCCATCCGATTTTAATTTTTTCTTGAAAATCCACTTGTAACCTAGAGGTTTATTTCCAGGTGGGAGATCGACCAACTCCCAAGTATGATTTTGCATTATCGATTCAATTTCACTATTGATAGCTTCTTTCCAAAAGGGAGCCTCTAGTGTTGACATTGCTTCACTGAATGCCTTTGGTTCATTTTCGATCATATACGTTAGAAATTCTGAACCGAAGGACGTAGATTTTCTAGCCCTTTTGCTGCGTCTAAGTTCTTCTTCATTTTCATCATCATTTGCAGTATCGTAAGTTCGTTTTATTGAACTCACATCATTTTTGTCTTTACGAGGAAAGACATTTTCGAAGAAACTTGCATTCCTTGATTCAATTATTGTATCTTCATGTATATCCGGAATCTCGGATTTATGCACAAGGAAGCGATATGCACTACTGTTATGAGCATATCCAATAAATATGCAATCTACACAGTTTTTGGTCCTATTTTTATTTGTTTAGGTTTTGGCACTTCTACTTTTGCCAAACACCCCCACACTTTCAAGTATTTATATGAAGGTTTATGACCTTTCCATAACTCGTAAGGTGTTTCATCCTTTACTTTGTGTGGTATTTTGTTAAGAATGTGATTTGTCGAGAGGATAGCCTCCCCCCACAAATTCTGTGGTAGACCAGAACTAATCAACATAGCATTCATCATTTCTTTAAGAGTGCGGTTCTTTCGTTCCGCAATACCATTAGATTGAGGTGAGTAAGGAGCCGTTGTTTGATGAATGATGCCTTGTAGAGAACAAAATTCTTCAAATGGCGCTCCATATTCTCCACCTCTATCACTTCGAACAATTTTTATTGTTTTGCTAAGTTGATTTTCAACTTCATTCTTATAATGTTTAAACATTTCCAAAGCCTCATCTTTGCTTTTTAATAGATAAACATAACAGTACCGAGTGCAATCGTCAATGAAGGTAATGAAATACTTTTTCCCACCTTTAGTTTGTACAAATTTCAAGTTACATATATCACTGTGAATTAATTCTAAATGTAAGGTATTTCTATCAATTGAAGGAAATGGTCTTTTAGCTAACTTAGCCTCAGCACAAGTTTCACATTTGTGGTTAGGATCGAAACTTAGAGAAGGCAACAAATTTAAGTTCATTAATTTGCGCACAGATCTAAAGTTTGCATGTCCTAATCTTTTATGCCATAAACACGAAGAATCAACAATATACGCAGAAGTAGAAGCTTCATTAATTTGGTTCAATTTAGGTACAATAGTAAGGACGTTCATCTTGAACATTCCATCGGTCATGTACCCTTTTCCAACATACATCCCATTTTTAGTTAGTACAAATTTGTCAGATACAAATACTAACTTAAACCCATTCTTGCTAAGAAGAGAACCAGAAACAAGATTTTTCCGAATGTCCGGCACATGCAGCACATTATTGAGGACGAGTTCCTTGCCAGATGTCATCTTCAAGGTCACATTTCCTTGTCCTTCAACCTTTGAGCTTGAGGAATTTCCCATGAATAGTTGTTCTCCATTGATAGCTTTGTAATCAGAGAACACATTCTTTTCAGCACATATGTGGCGAGTGGCACCAGTGTCCACCCACCATTCCCTGGGATTTCCAACACTATTACATTCAGATATTACAGCAGATAGGTGCATTTCTTGAACACCTTCAGACAGATTTTCAGTTTCAACAACATGTGCATAGTCATTTTTCTTTTTAGGCTTGCGACAGTCAATTGCACGATGTCCAGGTTTGACACAATTGAAGCAGTCCCCTTTGAACTTCTTGTTCTTTTGGTTGCTTTCATTTTTCTTTGGAGCGAAGTTTGAGTGCTTCCTTTTCATGTTCTTCTTTGAACTTGATTCAGCCATGTTTGCCTTAGCTTCCATGCTTGGTCCACCGTTCTTCCTTTCAGATTTCTTAGTATCTTCTTCGATCCTCAAACGCACAATCAACTCCTCCATGTTCATTTCCTTACGTTTGTGTTTGAGGTAATTTTTGAAATCTCTCCAGGAAGGCGGGAGTTTTTCGATTACCGCTGCTACTTGGAATGACTCACTTACAGTCATTTTTTCAGCATGTAAATCATGGAGGAGTACCTGCAAATCTTGAACTTGGGAAATAACGGATTTAGAGTCAATCATTTTATATTCCAAAAATTGACCGACAAGAAATTTCTTAGATCCGGCATCTTCAGTTTTATATTTTTTCTCTAAAGATTCCCAAAGTTCTTTTGCAGTTTTCATTATGCTATACACACCATATAGCGAATCATTTAGTCCATTCAGTACATAATTTTTGCATAAAAAATCAGAATGTTTCCATGCGTCCAGTGCAATAATCGAAGCTCGATTATTTTCTCCTTGTTGAACAGAAGGAGGATCCTCCGTGAGAAACTTTGCCAGGTTCAGAGTGGTGAGATAGAACTGCATTTTCTGCTGCCATCTCTTAAAATCGACCCCATTAAATTTTTCAGGTTTCTCTCCGTGAGGAACATGAGTTGAACCAGACATGGATGGCGTTACAGTAACCATAGTTGGCGCCACAGCCACAGTATGGGGAATCGCATTGGTCCCAACAGTATTAGCCATTTCTGTTTTCACAACAGAAGATCAACAAGTCAGAATTTATTAATTAAAATTCTGCAGAAATAAACAAGTACAGTTTTGAAAAAACCAAAGTAAAATAATTAAAAAACGTCTTAAGTTGTTGGGTTTCGTTTGTTGCAGAATAGTTTTTCTAGAAAAGACTTGCTAAAACAGTAAAAACAATGTTCAAAATCGAGGCCAGAATTCGGAAGTAGGATGATCGAGGCGAGAACAAGGCTCTCTGTCCTTAAGACGTTTTTACCCCGTCACACGGTGCTTACGGTATGTGGTAAGACGTCTCCCAAGATACAACGATCAGATACTTGCAAAAGCAGCACTTCGACTGCAAGACAACGAACCAGAATTGTTGGAGTACTCTCTGTAAGACCAATGCGAGAAGAGAAGAGTATGTGTATGTATATGCAGTATGAGTTCGTGAGTTTCTGTGTTTTAAAATGAAAGCCGAGGACCATTTAAATAGAGGAGATAGTGGCGGTTGAGTAGTTCTCCACACGACCCTCCACTCACGCCCACTCAATGAACAGTTTGGCAAAACTGATGGGGCGGTTAATAAACTATCAAAGAAAGAGGGGGAAAGAAAAAAATTGAATTGAATTTTATCCAAAAAATTAATATTGACACAGGCCCACACCCACGCCTCGACCCGGTCAGCCGGTCTGATGGACGGCGGCGGCGGCACGCGCGCGTGTGGTCTTTGGATTAGTCTAGATATTATCTAAGACTCCTTTCCTTCAAAGACTATTGGTACCCCTTTGGGCCCAAACCCATTTCCAAACTTGGAGTTTATTAAGTGGTTCAAGGTTGTATTTACAACCAATGTGGGATTGGAACATTTTTCCAATTTATTCCTCTTATTTATCGTCCAACTTTCAACCATAATTTCTCATTCATATTGAAATGGTTCTTCGCAATTAGATATTCTATACTCATCTACTTGGAACGTAGAATTTTATAGAACATTAATTTTGATAAGTCGAACATCGGGTCCCACTTAAAATTGTGGTCAAAGTTGACCCAATAACCCACCATTTCCAACAATCCCCCACATGAATGGAAATTATCATGATTATGCAATGCAGACACGAACAGAGAGTACATGCGAAAGACTTATTGCATCAGGAGAGGTAGCTTTTGGCTTTGAACCTGCCTTAGTGGATTACTATCGAGTTTACTTGGCTAATCAGTGAACTGATGTCTTGAACTGTTCAGCCGTTGGTGTAAACCAAGACAACAGTATCCACACAATAACCTTTCTATTCAATTCTTAGGTTCTCATAGTTGTGTTCATTTTGGCCCTGAACAATTCTTGGGATTCGTAAGTACTTTAGAGAATTTTAAGCCCCCAATTCTCATAGAAACGGCCCCATTTCACACTTATATAGGTGATCTCCTATTAAGAGTATTCTGCTATACTCCACTTGATTTATCCAAGCTATAGGAATCATTAAAAGTTACAACTTAGCCTTTACATTCTGCAGACAGCACTTTTTATAAAGGAATGGTTAAGTGCTTAACTGAGTCTTAATAACTTAGTTGTCCCATTGAACCAAGATTTTGGGATCTCCAGTCAACAAGGTTGGGTTACCATCATTAAGATTCATGCATGTTTGGCTTTAATCTCATTCCCTTTGATAGATAATATACTTGATCTCTTGGTAGACCTTTTGTAAGCGGATCCGCGAGATTCTCCTTTGATTTCACATAATCAATGGAGATAATACCATTTGAGATCAACTGCTTTATGATATTGTGTCTACGGCGTATATGTCTAGACTTACCATTATACATGCAACTTTGTGCCCTTGCAATAGCGGATTGGTTGTCACAATGAATACTAATTGCAGGCACCGGCTTAGGCCAACACGGGATATCCTCTAAGAAGTTACGAAGCCATTCTGCTTCTTCTCCAGATTTATCTAGTGCTATGAACTCCGATTCCATTGTTGATCGAGCTATGCAAGTTTGCTTTGAGGATTTTCAATACACTGCCGCACCACCAAGTGTAAATATATAACCACTTGTGGATTTAGAATCTTTCATATCAGATATCCAGTTTGCATCACAATATCCTTCTAATACTGCTGGATATCTCATATAATGTATTCCAAATTTTAAGGTATGTTTTAAGTATCGAAGTACCCTATTCAATGCCTTCCAGTGGTCATTGCTTTGAGAAATCAATGATTTTTGGTGGCAAAAAGGGGCTGAAAATGACCAGAAACAAAGCAGAAAATAGGCAGATTTCTGGACGAAAAAGCTGTAGAAAAATCGGACCTGTTTTTGTGTTTTTCGGCCAAACAAGTGATCGGATGGAGAAACGGACACCACCGTTGAACTCGACAGGTCGAGGCGCATCAAAAAGGGTCGGGCAAAAAATTTCGACGCCGAGGCCGCCGCCGGCGCTTGAACTCCGGCGAGGGCTTTGCCGACGCGTCGACCGGAATCCTGCGATGACTCCAAAAGACAGAATTTTTCCGAAGACGAGACGGACCCTACGGTGTTGTCGGATTTCAGTTTCGAGCAATACAATGAAAGTTGGACGATTTTGCCCTTTGACATCCGGGTGTCGTTTCATGTTACCGCGGTTGCTAGAGACTTTAAGACGAATGGCGACAGTCCTAAAGTGGTGAATTCACAACTCTCGATATTTACGGACCTTCAGACGTGGTCCGCTCAGTATCGTATTCTTTCTTTGTTATTATTGCAGTTAAAATTATTATATAGCGTAATTTATTTTTCGCATTAGAAGTCATCGTGTGGGGTGACATTAGGTTTGGGGTTACTGTGAAGGAGTAACCATTGCCTGTTGCTAGACCTAGGAATTACCTGTTAATTACGTGCATAAATTCTTTGTGAATTTGCTACCAAATTTTCTATATTGTTAGAATTGCACGTGACCTTAGGAAAGTTCTTTTAACGATTCTGTGTGAATTGTTTATGTACTTTGCTTGTGGTCATTTATTGGTATTGATAGCATGTATAGGTTTAAGGCAAGTGCGAAAAATAATACGTGTTTTTAATTGTGATGAATTTGGACATGGTGAAATAGATTGTCCTAAAAATGATAATAACAAGAGAGATGAGATGAGAGGTGAAGCGAATGTTATCATTGGGTCGAGTGATGACCTGTGTGAGGTTTATTGAGAGTAAACCTAGTTGCTACATGTGCATCTGTGTGTAACCCATTTTATGCATGATGTGTGATCACTTAATTCTGTTGCATTGATATGTTACACTTTCAATATGTTTGATGTGTGTAATTGCATGAATTAGAGTGATCTTATTACTTTGTGTAATATGTTTGCATGCATAGTGGGTAGAGATTTGTGGCGTACTCTGTTTTGCTCTGTGAGTGGTGTGAGAGGGTGGTAGTGAGAAGAAAGATGGGCAGCCGTTTTCTCCTTTATCTTTGTGAGCTTGTGTGGTTTGTGAGATTGTGTGAGGCAGCCATGTAGGGTTATCTTCTTCCTCTTTGTGAACCTCCTTTGTGAGTGTAGTGAAGTAACCAATTTTTTCTTCTCCTATTCTCTTTGTGAGAGCCACCTTCACCCCTCTCCTTTGTGGATATTTTTTGAGTATTGGTGATTGGAGTAACCTTGTGGTGTGTGGGTGGATTTTTTAAATTGAGCCCTAACCTTTGTGGTCACCAGAAGGTATTGTTTTGCCACAGTGAGTTTGTGATGCAATTGGCAGTGTGTTGGATGTCTATTGGTGTGGTGGAGTATAGATACCTATAGGTACATTGTGGTTTGTACCGGGGGATGTGTAGTGTGACATTTGGATCACGAGTGGAGATGTGATCAAATGTCTGGAATCCTTTATCAGAAAGAGACTCTGATCAGGTGGAGTGTGAGAGAGGACACTTCTATCACTTCTGTTAGGTGGAGCCCCATTATTCACGTAGTTTGAGAGAAGTGATGTGGTGATAAAGGATTATCCCAAGAACTTAGGATCTATTGTGACTTGCCTTTTAGACATGAGTTGAGTGATTAGTCTAGTGATCATGGTGGAGCGATGAGTGGAGATATGTGTTCTCGAGGTGGGAGTAACACGGAATGGGATAGGATAAGTGTGGTGAGATCTTTTTCGTGGGGTCATTTATGCATTTGTTGCATATGTGTTGATCGTGTGTTGATTAACTTGGTGTTAATCTGTGGTTCTGTGTGAACGTTTTATGAAAAAGATCTATGTGTATTATCCTATGTTATATCTTCATCGCAAGTTTACTTGCTCTTGACTGTCACTATGATTATCTGCTTCTACTTGGGTGTTCTTGACATTAGCCCTTGTGAGTATATGAAGTAGGTATGGTATGTGTTTCAGGTTGGAAATACGAGGTAAGGTCCGTGAAACCAATTTTATTGGTTACCTTGATTGTGCAAGTATAAACTGTGTGTTTTGTTTGCTTGCAGGTTTATTGGGAATCAAGGTGGAGATTGTTGGGTTTTTGATACCCAATAATCCGGGCGATGATGAAAAATCGATGTCGGATATGTTATCGACACCAAAAGTTACGGCTCGACTCGAAAACAATTAATACACCTTGGAAGGGCCGAAATTTGGTTGGGTTTGATGGTAATACTATTAGCCCATTTATAGTTGGAATTTTGTGTTGGCCCATTTAAGGTGGGTCTTGGCCCAAACTTAAACCCTAAACCTAGCCTATTTATATAGTAGAAACCCTAACCATTTAGTGTGTGATTTGTGTGGGATTAGAGAGGAAAAAACGCAGCCCCCTTTGTGGGGGAATTCCGACAGCCATAGGGAGAGAAAAATCAGCCAGCTCTAGGTGAGAAAAACGGTTGATAACTTGGTGGTTTCTTTGTCTCTTCCTTGCCTTCTTTGTGAAGTCTTTTCCCTTGCCTTTGTGGCTTGCACATCACCACCCCCTTTGTGTCCTTTGTGGAGTAGAAGAAGGGTAACGTAGTGGGTAAAACGGAGGCAACCAAGGTATAGAGGATTGTTGGGTCGAGCTGGTAGATTGGTGTTCGTTTGGTTGATTTCTGAACCCGAATCAAAAGTTTCTTGAGTGTTTTCCGCTACAACATCCAACATATAAAGCCTGTCTAAACTCGATTCATTGTTTTAACAGCGCGATAAACTACAATTTCCTAGTCATGGACTGGTAGTATTTTTGTCCATATGTTTCCTCTCATTGAAGCATGTATTAATATACTCTTGATTGACCTTATTTATATTACATTTCAGTTAGATATATAGATGTAGTAAGGACTTGTGCGACGGTAGGTGAATAAATATACTGACGTCATGAAGGAGATAATAATTAAGATTGAAAAACAAAACAAATTGGTCTTTATACAAGATAACTATATTAAGATAAAATTACCTTTAAAATGCAGGCTTTGAATCCATCCTCGAAGTTAAACTCTCCTCGAGTTTTCTCGATTTGAATCCATCCTCCAAGTTCCCTATCTTTAAGCCAGACCAAGGTATTGCCACAGAAGTGTCTGATGATAAACACTCGAATGATCTAAGGGGTTGCGAAATAGAACATGGTTCACGATTGTAGTTCCATATGTAAACATTAGAATCCTCAGTCACTGAGACAATGAGCTTTCCATTTGAGGTCAATAAAGCAGAAATGTGGTTTCCAGCACCGCATGGGCCTATAGACAGAGTGAGAGTGTTAATCTAGAAAAATTGGAAAGACTAATACAAAATTCAACAGGGAAAACTGATATTTGCATCCTCCTACCCAATCAAAGCCTGCAGATTGAATATACTCAGTGAAAGGCTTTACAAAATTTAATCCACAAGGCTTCTAACTTCATAAACACTTTTGAAATTTTAACACAGAGTTTCAGTATCCATCTCCTTCTCATTCTCTTTAATCCTAACTTACATTTTTAGTTAACAGAGAGGTAGCAATCTAGAAAATGTTTACCTCAAGGGAAACACGAGAGCTATGTTCATTTGGCAGCTCTTCAATAGAATTTTCTGAAAGATTGACTCTTGTTGCCGTAAATTAACCTCCTCATTGTCTTTATCTTTCACTTTATTCTTCAACTTCTCCATAACCATCTCTTGAACCCGAATTTCCGCGAGCTTCATAGTTACGGAACTTACCACATAATTTGTTTTTCCATTAGGTAAGTCTCGTCCCAACAGAACAATATTCATACACAATTTTTAGAATGGAGTGATATAGTTAATCAGTCACATATAACAAAATGAGTGAGGTCATTGTTTCAGATGCATCGTGTCCTCTTAGTTCCCTTTTTCCCAACCAATCTAGGCCTCCTAGTTCCCCCTACCCCCATCATCCACTGAGTTACCTCTTCTCTCCCTACTTAATTTCCTTCACTCTGTGTTGCTTTTGCAAGATTTGAGAAAAAAAAAAAAGGATAAATTTTGTATCAATGTAGACCAGGCTGGATCAAATTGATTAGCTCGGGATCGATTTGATTAGTTTAAAAATGTATATTTTAGAGTAATAACTTTTAAGATTACTTATAAAATGCATGGACTAAAATTAAGCCCTCATTATAGTTAAGACTTGATATGTGATTTCTTTGCAGTACTTATCAGATAAATAATCGATTAATTGGAGAGAGATTTAACATAGATGGGGATGAAGAACTCGACCCGAATGATGAACTTGTTTCAACCATAGGAGAATCAGGCAAATTTGAATGTACCAGTTTGTTAAAACCCAAAGTCTTGTTTTGGGGATCTAGATTTGCAGAAGAATCCCACTTCTAAATCCCATCAAGTTCAACCAAATTATCAACGGCGGCAGAATCAGATAGCCCTCTAGGAAGCAAACCCAGTACCATTCAATGCATCGACAAACCAAGTTTCTGATTTAGCATCGTCGAGTAAAGAGCCCATAGAAGCGGTAGATTCTGGCATGGAAGGGAATAGAAAGAGGCGGAGACGGAAAGGTTTCAACGGTTATGCGGCGGTGGTGCGGTCATATTCTTCAGTCATACTCTCCAAGTCTTCATCAGTGGAGACTGGAATAAGAGAATCCACTTCTTCATTTGGAAGCTGATACTTGAGGGTGAAGTGGCGGCCATTAAGGAAGGAATGAGAGAGGTAGGATAGGAAGTCCTCCAGTGGGGAGCAGCGCCAAAGAAAAGACAGGAGTTAGGACACGAGTATTGGTTTAAAAAAAGTAATGGAAACGTGCAATGCAATCTACGTTGCTAAACGTTCGAATGTACATTGTAAAAAAATTAATGGCAATATTCATACGCATGTTGTTAAAATGTTTAACGATAACGTGCAGTGCACGTTGCTAAAAAATTAGTGACAATGTTTAAATGCGTGTTGCTAAAATATCTAATGACAATGCACATTGCTTATTGCTAAAACTAATTTACGGAAATGTGCATTGCACATTGCTAAAAAGTTAACAGCAATACGCATTGCATGTTAAAAAAAAAAATTAAAGACAACGGATCGTGAACATTGCAAAAGGATGTATTAGTAACATTTATTAAAAAAAACATTATTAAAACTCAATTTTGTCAACCAATAGCAACATACACTTGCTGAATGTTGCGATAACCCTATTTTAGCAACTTACAATTAATGAATGTTGTATTTTAAATGTTTCGAAATACATTTTTTCTTGTAGTATTTTCTTAGATGTTCTAGATCGTTTAATGCATTTATCATGTTCGTATATTTTATCGAGAGATATGATGATCACATAAAAGGGATATATTTGATAACTATTAAATAGGGATGGCAATTCGAACCGTTAAAATCGAAAACAGCGGTTAACCGAATGGGGCGAAAAAAATCGAATACCCCAAAACTTTTAATATTTTGAATACTACGGAATTTTTAGAGACTTTTAAAAAGTTTTAATTAAATACCCCAAAACTTTTAAATACTTTTTAAAATTAAAAGTATATAAAGTCTCTATAATATACATCGACACTTTTAGAGAGTTTTAAAAAGTTTACAATGAATACCTATAAACTTTTTAAGTCTTTAAAAATTTTTAAAAGTCTCAATTGATTAAACCCCTTAAAATCATATTTTATTAGATTCTAATAAAAATTGATGAAATATGAGGTTGAAAAATTGTGGAACCCATAAAATATATCATTAAAATTAGTTGTTACTTTGACTTTGATAAAAATCTAAATTATAATTTCTATCAAACAAGGGCTTTGATATTAATTTATACTTATATAGAACTACACAAAAATCAATCCAAATCGCTTAAACTGCCAATCCAACCCAAATGGATCGGTTTGGATTAGTTTTTTTTAAGTGCAATTGAGTTGATAAATCAAATTTGACGTTGGGTCGATTGGGTCTTGGATTATAAATTAAAATCCAATCCAATTCAACTTAACCCGATTATATTAATTAAAAATTTTAAATAGAAAAACTTAAATAGACACAATAATGAATATAAGAGAAAGACTTATAATGCATAAACGTCTTTTTTTAACATGGGTTGACTGACATGAATATAATGTACAAATGTAAAGGCTTTTTTATGATAAACTAAAACTAATGACATGATGGTGAAATGAATGAATGAATCTCAAAAAAATTGTGAAAAAAAATGCTCCATAATTTCATATTTATTTATACATTTTTCAGGTATTAAGTATCACGAAATCAATTTTCAGGCCTTAAGTTTAAAAATGCAAAAATCAATTATTTGTTTATTAAATAAAAATGTTTTGTTAATTAAATATAATAATGTGACAATTATACAATTAATGGTTGCAGGTACATAATTATAGGTTACAAATTATTTCGAGGTCACAAGTCAAAAAATTATAGATCACAATTTATTTCATTAGTCACAAATAAAAGAATATAAGTCACAATTTATCTATTGATCACAAATTATTTTTTAATCACAAATTATCAAATTGTAAGGTCACGGTTAAATAGTTAGTTACAAAGAATCAAATAGTTGGTCACATACATCAAACACCCCACCCACGATCACGAAACTTTTATGTCACAATTGAATAATTGGTCATAACACTAAATAGTGGGCTGTATACCAAGCCACGGCCACTACGCCCACTTGTGGTGTCCTCACCTCGACACGCCATCACCATCATTGACGTCCTCCACAAGAACCGTCACAAACCACCACCATCGTAACAATCTAAACCTCCCAAAAAAACGTACAACCAACAAAAAAAACCAGTAGCCAACCCTATCACCCAAGTCCCTAGAGTCACTGCCACCATCACCCTCACTGCCACAGATCCACCATCATTGTCAGTACCTCTACCTGCACAATCAACAAAAACCACATAAAAATCCCAATAATACCAAAACCACCCAAACCACCACTACCACCAACAGAAGCGGCATCAACACCACCACCACAGCCCAAGCAGATTCACCACCATCGCCAGCATCTCACCACTACAGCACGTCATCACCATACAACGACTACATGAAAACCACCGCAAGCAGATCTATGGTGTCATGTTGCGGTTGTCGTCTGCGCGGCATTGTCTCCGACAACGATTTGATATTTTAAAAGAAAAAAGAGGGGATAGAGATGTAGAGAGAGATGGGAGAGGAATAATAAAGGTTTGGGTGAGGCGGTTGAGGGTAGGTAGATTTTATAATAATATTATTATTATAAATAATTAAATTAATACTTGATATTTGAACATATAAACTTCTTACCTGATTTATGAATTGTAATTTTGAAACACCTCTTAGTATGTAATTTTCACATAAAAAAATTGTTAAAATTCAACAAAAAATAATCGGATCCAACTTGAATTGGGTCCAAGCCCAAACCGACCTAAGCTTGATCAATTTGGGTTAAGTTGGATTTGTTTGATTTTGGATCAAATTGATCGTGTTGGATTGAGCTTGAGTTGGATAAAAAAAAATTGATTCATCCCAGCACAACAAGTGTCCTCGGTTAAGATAAAAGCATTCTTAAACTTAGGTATCCTCTATTGAGATTTTAATATATTTTACTAATATTCGCTAAAATATAGATATCCACAACTAGAGATTTTAACGAAATCTTTTAAAATTTAGATATAATCAATAACTTGGGAATTTATAAGGATTTCATTAATAAAGAAATTTTTTTTAAAAAAAGGACAAATTACACGCATAAACATACACATAATAAACTCTTTTGAAATTTCACCATTTTTAATATACAAAAATTATGAATTATGTGAAAATCTAATCAAATTTATGATATTCATAAAAATTTATAACCTTTTAAAATATATCAAAATTCCAATTGAGGACACCTCATAACTTTCTCAAATATAAAACTATTTTTATTAAAACTTGCTCATTTTCTTGTGAGTAAACTTATTTGGAGAAACATCCTCACGGTATATATAATATATATATAACCTTAACAAGAATTAAAGCCTATAGATGGTATAAAAAAAATCTAATTCACCACATCAAATATTGAGCTTGGATTCAATTTGCCTTTATTTAGCACATTTTGTTTAAAAATCATTTTTATGTATAAATACTTTTCAATATATAATTTTTCATGTGAATTCATATTTTTTCCTACTTTTTAACTGCACATTTTCAAAAAAATCAATCTTCCAAACAAATATTATATAGTACATTATATTTAATGACTTATAGCCGATATTTAAAATAGTAATAGTACTTGTAGATATTAAAAAAATAAAAAAAATCTATGTTTGTTAATTTTAACATTTATTGCTAAATTATGCTAGAAGTCAGTGTGTTTCTTAGCATGGTTCACGATCAATTTGCTCTTTATCATTTAAAACTAACTTTATTTTTTGTAGGCTTAACCAAGCATGCTTCATAGTCTAATAATTTATATAACTGTCTCTATTTAGTTAAGTATATACGAGAAGGCATAAATTTATTGAATTTTATTTAGAAAGAGACTATTACTATATTCCCATAAAATAGCCTGCTCTCTATATTTTTGTAAAATATGTACATGAATCTCCACGATTTTTGTTTTCCATCATTGACGTCATATTTGGTAAATCTAAAAGAATATTTAAGAAATATTTATAAACAGTTTAGATAAAATTTATTAATATATGTTATTTAAGAGAAAAAGGAACAGAGGCGTACTAGATTATAATGTCACAACAGTCGATAGCAATGATCTTCCCTGAAAATTCTTGAATTCCACTACTTTGTATAATCGGAGAAATATCCCATTACGTACAAGTTGGAGTTGTTGGGCAGGTGACTCAATACATAATTCCTTGTGCAATGAAAGGCAATCAAGTGTTGTGGTTTCACTTCCCCTGAAAAGAAGGAAAATGAATTCTAGATAGAGAAACTTAAAATATCAATATGGATGCTGGTTCACACTAACACTATTAGTATTAGGTGAAGTTCCAATGGATCTCATTTCTTCCTCTTGTGCTTATGTAGTAAGTATTTCAAAGTACTCTGAATTTTCAATTTTAATAATTAAATAAAATGATGTCATGCTTGGCATAGCTATGCGTTCTCATCTAACGGATGTATTATCTTTTAATTGAATATTTCTAGTCATTTTCATATAATTGATTTAATATTAATCAATGATTGGGAAATTGCTAGCCACACGTTCTTATCTAATGAAAGCACTATCTTTAAATTGAATATTTTTAGTCATTTTCATATAATTAATTTAATATTTGTCAATAATTGAGATTCATTAGCCATGCGTTCTCATATAAAGAAAGTATTATCTTTTCATTGAATATTTTCAGTCATTTTCATATAATTAATTTAATATTAGTCCATAATTGAGATTCATTAGTAAATTTTACTATTTTAAGGGTAATCTTTTTCATTTTTTCGAATTTCTCCCTTTTCCCTATGTGTAGATCGGAACCCCAGATTTTAATCATAATTATGATCTCATAATCAAAGCATGTGAACTTATTTCCAACTTTGTATCTTGCAAAAATCTTTTGCTTTTTACAGAATCGATTGGTGGACACGCGGACTCAATGCATGATTCCTTATACAGTGAAAGGCAACAAAGTGTAGTGGTTTTACTTTTCCTAAAAAGAAGGAAAATGAAGTCTAGATAGATAAAATTAAAATATCAATACGGATACTTGTCCAGACTAATTGAAAATAATATCGATAATGGACCCTTAAATTATATTATTGACAAAATTCTCGACCTCGATCTAAAAAAATTTTAAAAAATAAAAAAAAATATTGACCAAGATCTAAAATCTTGACCCTTGGTCAAGATACTCTATCTGTCATATGTTGGGTCGAGATTTAAAATAAAAATGTACGTATTTGATTTAGAAGAAGACAAAAATTATGTTGGTGTCCAATCTCGTACCTCAATATACCATAGTTATATTACTTATTGGTCGAAACCTCATACTATGAGACTAATTCGGACAATGATCGCCGTAATTAAAAGAAAAATTATGATTCACAATTATTGACAAACTGTGATCATCTAACTATCAACCACTTCCAAAATAGAAAAGGCCTAGCCCTCTAAGTTGATTCCCAATCAATTAAAATACTGTTGTCTAGGCTAGACATTGATCCAGCTAAGTTAATGAATCACTGGTTCAATTGAAGTATCGATATTTATACACAAATATTATTGAATTATTAATTAAAATTGTTGGAAATAAAATAAAAGTTTTAAATGAACCAAAAAATTAATTAATTTTATCATATGTTAAAAGTCATATATTATGAATTAAGACATTGATATTTTAAAAATATTGCATAAGCCGTTCGAATGGAAATTGAAATCATATTTGTTAAGTTTTGATCAATACTTGAAATGAGTTCATATATTGACAGTTTGTTTTTATCCTGTGCAATTTTTATGTGCTATTGAATTCGAAAAATATATATCAAAACCAAATTTTCAACCCACACCATCAACACATTAAAGTCATCAGGAACACGTGAATACCAAATTTCAAACCAACTTTATGACTAAAACATCAACACAGTTCCGTATTTATTAAAATACGAACTACAATCTTATTCAATAACTACAAGTCTTTAGAAATAGTTAAGGGTCTAATTACAATCTTATTCAATAACTACAATCTTATTCGTACCTCTTCTTCTCTAGCTCTGCATAAACATATACAAAAAAAAAAAAAAAAATGAGATTTCTAGACAGATTTGTACACATAATATAAAATAAATGCACATTTGTCAAATAAGAATGATTCACTTTGCATCTAGACAAAGGCAAAATAATAAAAGATTTCAAGGAGATAATTTTTCTCATCTACATTTTTACTTTATAAGCCTATATACTTAGCTCATGTTAATAAACTTCTATATAAACACCCAAGCCATTTTTTATCAACACATATAAAAATATCCACAAATATTTTCCACTTATCCACCACTCATTTCTGTCTATTTATAATTAAACATAAACAAAGCAAATTCAACAATTTTCGAAAATATTAAACTGTATTAAGGACTGAAATGCAGTCACAGTTTTTGGGAATTTATTTATTCCCGGAAGAGAAGAGGATGATTGTTGGAAGCAAAGAAAAATTAATAAATAAAGAAATTGGGTTTTATAAGGAAGCATAATTGCATACTTTACAAATGAAAAAAATGGTGGAGTTTTAGTTAAGGGTTTTTGAGACCTTTTTAACCATTTAGTTAAGGCCTTCAAACTTAAAACGACAACTTCTTTCAACTCAATATATTGTTATTTTAAAAAGTAAATCAATGGAAATTCAAAGAAATAAAAATAAATCTGATAAGAGCAGATATGCTCTTAAACAAAAATCAATGGAACTTCAAAGAGAAAATCAGCATTAAACGCTTTTATGGTACAGTTGTTTATAGAAGCCATACCTGTTTATATCTTCCAATCTGTCTACACCTTAATGTGGGGAATGTGAGATATCTTGTCCCATTCGTCTCCAGTCCTGTCCCCGTAAAGTGAAGCTAGACATAAGGAGTGCTTGACAGTCAAATACTCCAGAGACGATAGGAGGCAATGTGGCAATGCCTTTAACTTGTCGCAAGAAACAATTTCTAACTCCCTGAGACATGGCATTATTAAGAGACGATCTTTTTCATCCCCAGTTATATCCTCCCACTTTTCCCAACTGCTACAACCGTAAAAACGCAATTTCCTCAACTTCGGGAATGCAGTTCCCGCATTAGGTAGTATCTGGATAGTCTCCATTATCCCCAAGAATTCATTTCCCACATATTCCATGCTAGGCATGACTAATATCACAAGCTCCTCAAGCATCGGCAGCTTTCCCAAAGGGGGCAAAGATGAGCAGTTCCAAAATGATGATAAAGTAAGCACCCTTAAATAGTTAAGGGACGTGGTGATCCATACTGGCAATTGGGTGCCTTTGTATCCACCCATTAGTAAACGTTGCAGTTTTGGAGGGGGTTGAAGAGCCTCCATTACGTCCACCCTCACCTCCCCTACAAACTTGAATTCCAAGTTTTGAATGTGTATCTTATTTTTCAATTCTGCTTTCTCAGCGTCAATCAAGTGTTCTAACTCAGTCAAGTGTTCTAGATAAAGTTCTAGAGATCCTCGAAGTTGGTTTAGTTCTTTCAAATATCCCAACTTACTTGATCCTCTTCTTGCTTTGAAAATGCTCAACATCCAAAGACCGGTTAATCTCTCTAGTCCTTGAGGAATAGATATATTCCACGTAATTTGAAAGAGAAGGTGTCGTAGATTTATTAGTTTAAAGATCCCTTGAGGGAGTGCAGAGAGACGGTAACATCCATGGAGATCCAAGGTTTGCAAATTATACAAATCACACAAGGTTTCTGGGAGTTCTTCTATAGGATTGAAGCTCAAGTCAAGATACCTCAAGTGAATTAATTTTCCTATCTCTTGTGGAAGTTCTTGCAAATCACAATCGCTTGCAATAAGTACCCGAACACATTTTAAACGACTAAAGAGATTTAAAGGGAGACCACCTTTTTCGGAAACTTTTCTAGCACAAAAGGTGCGAACTTTTCCGATATCACAATTTGTAATCTCTACTCCACCATACAAGATTAAGCAGTACTCATCTTCTGAGAGATAAGTAACGAAGTCATGCATTATATCATGCATTTTGCAAGAGATTTTAAATTCGTCATATTCATCCTTTTTCAACTCTTGAAAGAAAGATTGCATTGCTAGTTTCTCAAAGAAATCTAACCCCATCCCTTGCATGTGATCTACATTTCCACTTGAACCAAGATAACCACGTGCCATCCAGAGCCTGATAAGCTCATCCAAATGTATCGTGGTATCTTTTGGATAGATGACACAACTAGAGAAGCAGCATTTAAGTTCTGGAGACAAATCATTGTAACTCAAATACAAATGGGGGAAAAGCTCAACCTTCGCTTCCTCCAACTGCCACAAAGGACTCTCCAAAACATCTTGCCACTGTCTTTCAGTATCTTTCAGGCATAGCAGGCTTCCCATAATTTTTGCAGCAAGTGGCAACCCCTTGCACTTCGTCGAAATCTGTCTACCAATACCTTCTAGTTTCTCGCACTCCTCCTCACTTCTTCTCCAAAAAGCTAACCCGCTTAATAGTGACCAGCAGTCATCAGGGGATAGTAGGTCCAGTCTTTGCGATCTGTCCGTGCGTATCACTCTAACAACCTGATCACTCCTTGTTGTCGCCAAAATTCTACTTCCGGGGGCACCATGGAGAGAGTTTTTCAGGGGTTCCCACTTCATGCCGTTCACATTCCACGTATCATCTAGGACAATAAGAAATCTTTTCTTTGAAATTGAGTTTTTAACACATTGTAATAACGTTTCCAAATTCGAGAAGTTGGAGGAATTCTTCTCAAGAGCCTCAAGAGCTGATTTTGCAATCTTATCCACGTCAAAAGGATCCGAAACACAAATCCATATTTTTATATCAAAATGTTTCTGAACTTCAGGATCATTAAAGGCTAATTGAGCAAGAGTTGTTTTACCAACCCCTCCTGTCCCTACTATCGAAACAATTTGGACTCCACTGCCCCCCTCAGACAACAAATTTTGTATAAGTTTTTTCTTATCAATACTGCGACCAAATACCTCAGCAGAATCAACAAAAGAAGTCGATTCAAGTCGCTTAGATTCCTTCGAATTATGGCCACCACTTTGAAGAAAATTAAACCAATCTTTCCCCTGAACAATCAAATCTAGTTTCTCGATCAAACCCTTTATGTTCAGATTAATTTCACGACACCCAACAACGTGTTTGAAGCACAAACAAATAGATTGAATGAACGAAATTACCTTCTCCCAAGGATCAGAAACTTCCTCAGATCCTTCAATTTGCAGTTGAAGATTCGCAATTTTCCATTCATCCAATGCGTCATCCATTTCGTAGGATACATCTCGGAGTTCTTTTAGCGAATTTTTGACATTTGAATCAGTCACTCCAGTTCTCTCTGCATCCTTCAGCACCTCCTGGACCTTCTTCAACTTCCCAGTGAGATTTTCCACTTCCTTTTTGGAATCAAGGTGCAGATTTACCTCCTTCTCGATCAGATGAGCCAATCGCTCCACCAGTGCGAAAACAGCCATCGTCGAATTTGATCGCGCAAAGCAAAAAACTCGTTAGAAAAACTTTTAGTGGAAACTGACACAGGTGACTTCCTTAAAAGCTCATGGACAAAACAACTCTTTTAGAAGTTAGTTTCAAACAGGTAACTGTTAGGTTCCGGCAGGCTGCTGAACATGCTGTGATGGATCTATAGACGATGACTCTAATGCTGGGGGGCTTTTTCTCAGCTGCAACTATAGATCTAATGGCTGTGATGGCTGCTGCAGATCTGCTCAACCAACCAGGAAGATTATGTATGCAATTGGATTGTTCAATAGGACAGAGTTAGTATGAAATTGGATTGTAATGCTGTGAATACAGTGGCTGATTGTAAATTGCAATTGTAAATTGGCTGGAATAATGCAGTATGATTTTAAAAAATATCTCGTGCAGAAGAGTTGTGAGAACATCTCTCATAAATAAAAGACAGAGGCCGTTGAAAGTCATTTGGTCAATTGTACCCTCGTCTTTTTACTGTCACCATTTAATTCAAGGGTGCTCTAGGAAAGTAAATTTTTAACATGACATATCTATACACGAGTCAACAGTTCAATAGTGCATTTCTCTTTTCAACAGACAGCTTCTTTATTTATCTCCCCACTGAAGCAGAAAATGAAAATGGTTTTTAATGAACGATTAAATCGAGTGTACACAGGGTCGGTTCACAGAACTCTTATCGACCCTCACATGAGGTGGGTTTCGATGCAGGGCCAACCTGATTAAAATATTCTTTTCAAATTTTCCCTCCCCCACCCCCCCTCCCCTCTTGTGTGTATCTGGAGCATTACCCTTTAATGAATCCCAAACAGGAGCATAAGACCCCATTTGATTATGCCCCTGTTTGGAGCGCATTATAATAGCAATTTTTTCCAAATCTCATTATTTCATAGGAAAAGAATCAATAGAAAATACAAAAGTTGAGTTGCTTTGTCAAACTTCAATTTTCCATTATTGTACCGTTAAAAATGCATTGGACAAAATTACCCTCAATTACCTTCTACCATTGATACAATGAACCACAAGAACGTATCAATGACAGTTTGGGAAATTGAGGTGAAACATTCATTGAAAATTCAATACCAAATGCCCGAATGCAGCAAGATATACATGTGCATGGATCATCAATTTTGAAAATGAGAAGAAAAAATGGGCAAGTAATGGGGGCAAAAAAGGGCTTAAAACACTATTTATTTACTTTTGAAAAATGAGAATCAAACAGAGGCTTAATTTAGCAATTTTTCTATGACCCAATGTTTGAAAAAATATTGGGTCAATGATGGTATATTTTAATCTCGGACTGAGCATTTTACTTGTCAGAACACTTTTTGATATCTCTGCATTAACTATGTTATATAAATAAAAAAAATTGTGTCACGCCAAGGATACCAAATGTAATTTTCTGGAGAATAAGGGATAAATTTGGTGGCAAAGCTCTCTATAAACAACCAAATTTCATAAGGCCCCATTTGTTTTCCATTAATCATTCATAAAAATGAAAAATAATTGAGATTCATAGTCATGGATTAAGACGAAAATATTAGTCAATAATTAAATACTTCTAGTCATTTTCATATAATTGATTTAATATTAGTAAATAATTGAGATTCATTATTTATGTGTTCTCATCTAACTAAAACATCATATTTTAATTGAATATTTCTAGTATTTTTCATATAATTGATTTAATATTAATCAATAATTGAGATTCATCAGTCATGTGTTCTCATTATCTTTTAATTGAATATTTCTAGTCATTTTCATATAATTGATTTAATATTAGTCAATAATTGAGATTCATATAATCTTTTAATCAATTGAAATCTTGTGACCAAAGTATTTGCATAAAAGTTAACTAGAAATCTTTTAAGGGATATAATTTGTAAAATAAAATACTCAAAAGCAGGGCCGGCCTTAAAATTTTTGAGATCCAAGGCGACGAATTATATACAAGGCTCTTGAGCATAATTTTTTTTTTTTTTTTTAAAATAAAAAGTAACAATACTTACGAAATGGAGAGAGTACATAAGCAAGTTGAGAGTATTTGTTAAAGGCTGAAAAAGAACCATCGATTTGCACATCCGCAATATCGATCTCCATACCAATTTTCCTTCTCAACTCAACTACTTACTAGATCAAAATCTCAATAGGAAGCCTATTTGACTATTTAAACTATATTTAAAGTATGCCTTTAGCACAGCAGTTTCACTAGCAAATTGTTTTCTGAATAAGTAAAATTTGCTAGTGAAAAAAGTAGCTTTCTTTTGCAAAATAAGTGAGCTAAAAGTTAAACCAAAGATGCTCTAAACTATAGCGAAGTAAAAAATAAAAAATAGTTCAAGAAAAAGAATATATTTTCAAGAATCAAGAATAGATAATCAAGGGCAAGAATTCAAAAATGAAAAGAAAAATCAAGAATTCAATTAAAAATTTTACAGATGAAATTTGACCTTAGAAACATTTTTCACTATGTCTTCCATCTTCAATATCTAGGACATGAATAGCCAAACAACCGCTTGGGCTCAAATGAAGACAAAGAAAATTGTTTAGAAACCATGGCCAAACAATCCCATGGAGTCTCAGTTTTCTTCCTTATTGGCTTAGAAATCATTCTCTTCTTTCTTGGAATTCTTCGGCGGATGAGTGTTCCCTAGCTAAAATCGATGGGTTATTTTAGGCTTTGGTGCTGGTTGTAAATATATGTGGGCTAAATTTATCTTATGAGGCCCCCAAAAAATTAGAGGCCCTAGGCCAGGGCCGGCCCTCTTAAAAGGCTCGAAATTTATAAATGAGAATTCAATTCATTACTTCGAATAACAAGCTTACTTCGTATTTAAAAATAATAGTTATTGTAGTCTTACAAAGATCATATCCAATCATTATATAAAACAGATTTAAATTGTAATTTGGATCTTCAAAGTGGATGAAAATCTCTCCAATGGAGATATGCAAATAAAATGCATATTGCATTTTTCAGCATAAAATGTAAAAAAAACATGTAAGTTTACATTATTTATATTCACAAGAGGTAAAAATTGGATTTAGATGTTTTCATTGGAACGAAATTCAAATTTTAGATCCATCGAGGTGCAAATGAGAATGTAAAAGTGTTTTTAGAGGTATCAATTTACACCACGATTGAAGATGCTAAAAATGTTGGAAATCAAGTCATAAATGGGTAAAAAGCTGGGGTGATATCTAGTACATGTTTTACTAAGCTTAAAGTAAAAATTATTTTCATTTCAAACATGTTTGATAAAAAAAAAAAAAAAAAATTTTAAACTTTTAAGTAAATTCTACTTATTTTAAGGGTAATTCTTTTTCATTTTTCGAATTTCACCCTTGTCTGGAGACCCGAACTCAGATTTTAATCGTAATTGTGACCTCATTATCGAAACATGTAAACTTATTTTAAATTCTGATAAATAAAGGTTACTTATTTTAAACTTATTTACTAATGGAAACTTTTGGTGGCCACGGCTGCATTCCAACTTTGTATCTTGCAAAAATCTTATGCTTTTTACAGAATCAGATCCGAATTTTTAATGAAATCTAGGCTACCTAATATCTCAAAACTATTGCTATTACTTTAGATAAAAAGATGGATCAAGGAATCCTAAGTATAGAAAATACATACAGCATTTTAAATACTCTTTAAGGACATTTTGGTTATAAAATTATGCATCCAGCCAAGAAAAGGTTATCTCTTTTCTTGCATTCACATTTGTTTCTTGATTTTGCGTCTGGTTTTTTACTACTACTGGCTCTCTATTCAGATTGGGAGGTTGCAAATTGGTGTTTTTAGATCTGTTTTCAGGATTGTGAACCTGGGTTGAGGAATTTGGGAAAAAATAAGAGAAAAGTGAAGAAAAGTGAGATCTATAAGAATCGTCAGATAAAATTGATGACTTCGAAGTGGTTGTGGAAGTGAAAATGTTAGTGAACCAGGGGATGGAAGAGTTTGAAGAGGGAGCAAAAGCAAGAAAAATGGTAAAGGCAATAAAAACAAACACAAAGCCATGTGCAACGGTTCTTCTGGTTTTTTGAAAGGAGAAATGGCTTTTGAAGTCTGATATCAAGGTTCTGCCATTGATGGGTGCATATTTTGTTACGTCTGCCATCTGCAATTCCCAGAAATCCCAGAAATGTCTGTGTGCTAAGAAGAAGAGTTGGAATTACACAGAGAAAGCAAGAGAAGAGGAAAGAAATAGAGAGAGAGAGAGAGAGAGAGAGAGAGAGAGAGAGTTTTTAGTTTAGCTAATAAAACAAAGATTTTTTAGAGAAGAAGATCAGGAATTACACAGGGAATGCAAGAAAAGGTTAGTTCTCTTATTTTGTTAAACGGAGTACATGGATGGCATATTGACGGTTTGTTTTTATCCTGTGCAATTTTTATGTGCTGTTGAATTCGAAAAATATATATCAAAACCAAATTTTCAACCCACACCATCAACACATTAAAGTCATCTAACACATGAATACCAAATTTCAAACCAACCATTGAAACACGTAATGTATTAAAACTTAAAATTTTACGACTAAAAACATCAACACAGTTCCATACTTGTTGAAATACAAACTACAATTGTTGACCTCAAAAATTGCACCTATGAGCTGTCAACAGATCTCAGGGCCTCTCACGTCCGGTTCAGCCTTTGTTCCTGCACACTAGGACAAACCGTCAGTTGCACGTGGCCTTCTCCAAAGAGGGGGGGAGCCGGCCGCGCGCACTCCGACGATCAAGTCAGTTGGAGTGGAAATATATGAGTGTAGGAAGGCTGCAACGTGAGCCTCCAAAATATATAAGGGGGGTCGGCCTTGGGGAGATAAATAGAACGGTAAAATGTAGAGAGAATTGCTTAGTATTGAGAATCCAATTTTGCATTACCTTCAAATGACACAATGTGTGAGCTTTTATAGTAAAAGAGGGTGAGTAAGAACCATTGGATGAAGAGACACGTGGCATCATCCTAATGGCTAGGCCTCTTGTCATTGGCATCAATCCATTTAATGCTTTGATCTCCTATGTTTGAACTCTGACACGCGGGATTGGTGCAGCCGTAATTGCAGCGTGTTGTCACATCATCCACTTGTCAGAAGATCTCTTCCACGAGATCTTCTATAGGAGGACCATACTGCCTACTGTTCATGTGGCATGAGTTCGGTACCGCATGAGAGTTCGGCAACGAGGGGTTCATCAATAACGGTTCGATACTATGGGTTCGTCCTCACCAGTTCGACATAGCGGATTCGGATAGACGGCAGACTGTGGGTTCGACAACGTGGTGTGTGTAGGGCCATTTGAGATTGCCCGTAACAACAATCTCATTCAATAACTACAACTCTTAAGAAATAGTTTTTCAACACAAAGATTCACCACAAGTGTCTCCACTAATTTGCCCATTTTCATATCCATCAGCTTTGATCACTTGGAGTTTTCACTTTGATCACTATTTGATCAATTTGATAGCGCTTCCCATTCTTCATTATTTCTGCAATTCAACATTAACACATACAAAACGATACCTAGTTATAGAAAAAATGAGATTTCTAGACAGATTTGTACACATAATAAAAAATAAATGTACATTTGTAGACAGACTTGGTCAAAGAAGAATGATTCATTTTGCATCTAGACAAAGGCAAAATAATAAAAGATTTCAAGGAGACAATTTTTCTCAACGTTTTGGCAACACCACCCAAATATACAAAACCGAACCATGTTTATAAACTTTTATATAAACACTTCTGTCATTTTTTATCAACATTTAAAAGGATCCACAAATACTTTCCACCCATTTATATCTATTTATGATTAAAATAGTTTATACACACTTTCCAAACATAATTTCTATTGGAAAAATTGAGTATGTTGCTAACTTTGGCATGAATTTTGAGTGGGACCTGTTTGGCTAATTTGGAAGATTAAGATTGATTTGTGTTCTCCTCCGTGAGTACATCGAAATCATATATTTACTTGCCAAAAATGAAGTTCGGGTGAATGAGAAATTGAAACTCAAAGTGTGCCATGTGAAAGAAGTTTATGTTGGTGGGAAAACAAAAAATAAGACCTTGTCCCACATAGGAAGTTGAAGAAAAATTAAACCACTTTATATAGGATTACACTTTGGAAGTGTGTAATCATGTGTAACATAGAGGCTCTCTCCACGCGCGCGCGAAGGGGGTGCAAATTACGGACCGAAATGTGTTTCGGACCTTGAACTTTTGTGTGAGCGCGACCTGTGTACACAATTGTCGGACCAAAATGAGCAAAATCGGCCCCCTTAGGAGTGTCCATTCATCTGTATACACTAAAAACACAATATTCTGTCAGGGTCTTGTGGTGATATGTTCAGACACTAAGTCAGTTCGTCGGAGTAGGATCTGTAGTGCACAAAACCTGCTGGTCTACCGTTGTATCTTGGGAAACGGACGCTCGATTTAAACCTTAAGCACAGACAGTGAGAGAGCGAATCTGTTTTAAGGAAACTGTGTGTCACACAAGCCTCGGTTTAAAAATTTCATGTTATTTAGTTTCTGCAAATTATTTAATTTATTACTCGTTTTGCAGATTTACATTTTACAATTTTATTACTTGTTCTGCAGATTTAAATTTGTAGTTCTACTCAAATTATTTGTTATGAATATTTGAATTTGTTGTAGTCAAAACTATTGCAAATACGGTATCTAACTGCATATATTGGATTTCTTAATATTTCGGTCGACGGTTGACTGAAATACCTTCGGTCAACCGAGTGATCGACCGAAATACCTTCGGTCAACCGAGTGATCGACCGAAATACAACTTTTGGTCGACCATCACTCAACCGAACCTTCCTTCAACTTCCTGTGTCAAAATCCTGCAGAGTTTCGGTCGACCAAAGTGGCCAAATTTGTCTTAAAATTTTAGTTTTCATCTTCTGGAGGTGGAATAGAACTAAACAAAGCAAATTCAATAATTTTTGAAAATATTAAACTGTACTTAGGATTAAAATGCAGTCATCATTTTTGGGAGATTAGCAGTAATAATTGAAATTTTATTTCTTTCCGGAAGAGAAGAGGATGATGTGGTGGTTGTTGGAAGCAAAGAAAAAAATAATAAAGAAAGAAATTGGGTTTTATAAGGAAGCATAATTCGCGTGCTTTAGAAATGAAAAAGGCGGAATTTAGCTCGAACAACTTTTAACCAATTATGTTAGTTAAGGGTTTTTGAGACCTTTTTAACCATTTTAGAAAGTATATTAGAGGCCCTTAAACTTAAAACAAGAACTTCTTTCAACTCAAAATATTGTTATTTTTACACTCTCGTGCCCCAAACTTTATTATCAATGTGAAAAACTATCCATGCAGTGATTTTGACCCAAAACTGTATCCAAAAAATAAAACAATAATAATAATCTGATAAGAGCAGATGCTCTTAAACAAAAATCAATGGAACTTCAAAGAAAAATTCAGCATTAAACGCTTTTACGGTACAGTTGTTTATCGAAGCCATACCTGCTTATATCTTCCAAACTGGTCTACCTCTATGTGGGGAATGTGAGATATCTTGTCCCATTCGTCTCCAGTCCTGTCCTCGTAAAGTGAAGCTAGACATAAGGAGCCCCTGATAGTCAAATATTCCAGAGACGATGCCATACGAAGGAGGCAATGTGGCAATGCCTTTAACTTGCCGCAATTAGCAATTTGTAACTCCCTGAGGCATGGCATTATTAAGAGATGGTTTTTTTCATCCCTAGTTATATCCTCCCACTTTTCCCAGTCAGAACAATTGAAAAAACTCAATTTCCTCAACTTCGAGAATGCAGTTTCCGCAGACGGTAGTATCTGGATAGTCTCCATTATCCCCAAGAATTCATTACCCACGCATTTCATGCTACACATGGATGATATCTCAAGCTCCTCAAGCATTGGCAGTTTTCCCAAAGGGGGCAAAGATGAGCAGTTCTCAAATGATGAGAACCTAAGCATCCCTAAACAGTCAAGGGACGTGGTGATCCATACTGGCAATTGGGTGCCTTTGTATGCATACATTCGTAGATAATGCAGGTTCGGAGGTGGTTGAAGAGCCTCCATTACGTCCACCCTCACCTCCCCATCAAAAATGAATTTCAGGTTTTGAATGTGTATATTATTTTTCAATTCTGCTTTCTTAGAGTCAACCAAGTCGTCTGACTCTCTCAAGTCTCCTAGAAAAAGCTCTAGAGATCCTCGAAGTTGGTTTAGTTCTTTCAAATATCCCAACTTACTTGATCTTCTTCCTGCTTTGAAACTGCTCAAAGTCCAAAGACCGGTTAATCTCTCCAGCCCTTGAGGAATTGGCTTCATACTCATAGGCATAGAAAAGTAAAGGTGTCAAAGATTTATTAGTTTAAAGATCCCTTGAGGGAGTGCAGAGAGAGTTACAATCTCGGAGATCCAAGGTTTGCAAATTATACAAATCACACAAGGTTTCTGGGAGTTCACATATAGGATTGAAGCTCAAGTTAAGATACCTCAAGTGAATTAGTTTTCCTATCTCTTGTGGAAGTTCTTGCAAACTGCAATGGCTCGCAATAAGTACCCGAACACGTTTTAAACCACTAAAGAGATTTAAAGGGAGAGCTTCTTGAGGAACATTTCTAGCACAAAAGGTGCGAGCTTTTCCAATATCACAATTCATAATCTCTACCCCACCATACAAGATTAAGCAGTACTCATCGTTTGAGAGAAAAGTAACGAAGTCATGCATTATATAATGCATTTTGGAAGCGATTTTACTTTCATCATATTTATCCTTTTTCAACTCTTGAAAGAAAGATCGCATTTCTAGGTCTTAAATATCTGTAACCCAATCCTTTGCATGCGATCTACATCTCCACTCGTACCAAGGTAACCATGTGCCATCCAAATCCTGATAAGCTCATCCAAACGTATCAAGTCATCTTTTGGATAAACGGCACAACTCGAGAAGCAATGCTTAAGTATTGGAGACAAATTATTGTAACTCAAATACAAATGGGAGAAAAGCTCAACCGTCGCTTCCTCCAACTGCCACAAAGGACTCTTCAGAACATTTACCTACTCTCCTACAGTATCTTTAAAGTATAGCAGGCTTCCCATAGTTTTTGCAGCAAGTGGCAACCCCTTGCAATTCAACGCAATCATTCTACCAACATCTTCTAGTTTCTCGCACTCCTCCTCACTTCTTCCCAGAAAAGCTATCCCGCTCAATAGTGACCAGCAGTCGTCATCAGATAGTTGGCCCAATGGTTACCGTGTGTCTGTGCCTATCACTCTTACAACCCGATTGATCCTCGTTGTCACCAAAATTCTACTTCCCGGGAGACCCTGGAGAGAGATTTTCAGGGGTTCCCACCTCTTGTGGTCCTCAGTCCACACATCATCTAGGACAATAAGAAATCTTATCTTTGAAACTGAGTTTTTCACACATTGTAATAACGTATCCAAATCCGAGATGTAGGAGGAAGTCTTCCCAACGGCTTCAAGAACTGATTTTGCAATCTTAATTGAAAATGTTTCTCTACTTTACTATCATTATAGGCTAATTGAGCAAGAGTTGTTTTTCCAACCCCTCCAGTCCCTACTATCGAAACAATTTGGACTCCACTGCCCCCTCAGACAAGAAATTTTGTATCAGGTTTTCCGTACAATACGGCGACCATGTACGTTTGAAGGATCAACCAAAGAAGTCGATTAAACTCGATTAAATTCCTGCAAATTATGGCCAACACTTGGAAGAAAACCAAACTCATCTTTCTCCTGAACAATCGAATCTAGTTTCCCAATCAAACCCTTTATGTTCAGATTAATTTCACGACGCCCAATCACATGTTTGAAGCACAAACAAATAGATTGAATGAACGAAATTACCTTCTCCCAAGGATCAGAAACTTCCTCAGATCCTTCAATTTGCAGTTGAAGATTCGCGGTTTTCCATTCATCCAATATGTCGTCCATTTCGTAGGATACATCCTGGAGTCAGAGCCGGTCCTGTGATTTTAGGGGCCTGAGGCGAACTCCGTAAATTAGGCCCCCTAAAATCTGTCGGGGAGTACGGGGGTTCGGGGACAGCGCCCCCGATTTTTTTTTTTGAGATACCTTATTAACTTCTAACCAAAAATTTGAAAGAAAGAAACAAAGAGCGACAACACGAAAAAATCTGGAAGAATACACAAAATGGCAGAAATTAGAATGTGACCTAATAGGGCATCTAATGTCATTATTTATATGTTTCATCTCCAGCTATTGATCTTATTCTTAATCCAATGGTTCAGGACTTCTCAAAAATTAAGGAAAATAAAATTTAACTTGCTTTATGCAACATATTGCTAACTCCAAAATCAACGTCAATGCAAAATCCAACAGTGTTTTATGCAACATATTGCTAACTTTACATTTAACAGTAAAACAACAAACAAATATAGTATACGAAAAATTAATATTATAAAATAACAAAACTAACAACGTTTCGAACAATCACTTAAATACTATTCGCCTTGCTGTTTTAGAAGCAAAAACATTAATCAAATCTGAATAATGTAGTTGTTCAACTATTTCTTTCTCTATTGATAATATAGCCAATTCATTCAATCTTTCTTGTGACATAGTTGATCGAAGGTAAGTCTTGATCACTAGGTATTCCTTGTTGTAAGTTACCTAAGGTTAAGTGCACATTGTTGTAAGTCACTTAAGGGCAGGTGCTCCTTGTTGTAAGTCACCTAAGGAATTGGTACTCCTTGTTGTAAGTTACCACTTTAGTGAATTTGGCCTTGCTTGTGACGGAGAGCTTGGTAACGGGGACGTAGATCACATTGTGTTCGAACCCCTTTAAATTGGTGGTTATCTTTACATTATTGCACTTTATTTTACATTGTCATTTATTTTGTGCAATATCTATACTTGAACTAAGTTAACAAATTGCTTATTTACTTGTCGTATTACACTTAGCATTTGTTATTTGTGTTTTGAGTAGTTTTGAGACTAAGTATCGAAAAAAATTTCAAAAATCAATTCACCCCTCTTGGTTAGTTAATCTTGGGTTACCATAAACAACAAGAAAATATTGCAAGTTGTATTAAAAATAAAAGTGGACGAAATTTAAACCGCCACCAAATTTTAACTCTATGCGGCCGTATGGTTGAATTCCATGCGGCCGCATAGAAGAACAAAAAAATTAACGTTTCTGGCCAATGCATGTGGTCGCATGGTTTTGAGTCATGCGACCGCATGGCTCCAGCCCAGTCCATTCCATATTGCACGACTGGTCCTTCATCTTTAATCTCGTACAATTTAGTCCTTAAAATTTGACTTTTATTTCATTTAAGCCCTTGATAAATTGCACTTCAAGTCCTTCAACATTCTGGCTTGTGCACCTAGTCACCAGTTTCACAAATTTGTACGTTTTAAGTCATTTTTGACTCTTTTCGCCTCGTTTACTTCTCGTCGGGGTTTTGGCCTACAAAAGTAAAAATTACACAATTATACATAGAAATCTACTCAATTTCGTCATTAATAAATTCTCAAAAAGTGTCTACTAAGTGTGTAAAAACACACTTATCAAGTAGCATTCATAATTTAGTTCGGTTATAATTTAGTACAAAGCACATCAAAAACATATCTAGTTTCGGTTAAGGTCGAGATAATTATTATTGAACTACTCAATCTCTGTGGGATTGACAATTCGGACTCTAAAAGTCTACTTTATTACTTGTAATAAACGTACACTTGCGATGATTTTTAATCGAACGTATTTTCATGAACAAGTTTTTGGCGTCGTTGCTGGGGATTGAGTTTTAGTTTAATCTTAGTTATTTAGACACTAATTCGAACATTTTTCTTTTATTTTGGTTTTAGTTTAGTCATATAACTTGTTAAACTTCATTATTTTGGCTTTTGCTTATTTTGGCTATTTCAAGTTTGTATGCTAAGATTAATTGGATGAGAATTGATTTCAATTGATCCAGAAATCGAGCGTACTTTTCATCAATTGCAAAGAGAAGCTAGAATAACACAACAACAGTAAATGACTAACGAACGACAAAACTCAGTCGTTCCTGCTAACGAAGATGAAGCAATGGACGAATGAAACATGTTTGTAGGGGATTTCATGATCCCTCAAACCATTCAAAGTCAATCCATCATTGTGTATCCACCGTTTGGGCAACCAAATTTCCAACTGAAAACCAACATGATACACATGTTTCAGAATGGACATCAATTTTATGGGAGAACTGAGGAAAACCCACATACACACGTCTCTAGATTCTTGGAGATGTGCCAACACTTCAAATATCAGGGTATCTCGATGACACCATCCAATTGAGGCTATTTCCACACATTGCGCGACAAAGCACTTGAATGGTTGGATTCTCAACCGATTGCTAGTATCACCACATGGAATGATCTTGCTCAAAAGTTTTGTATGAAGTTCTTTCCACCAGACAAGATTGCAAAGTTAAAGCATGACATCTCTATTTTCCGTCAAGGAGATTCTGAATCGTTTCATGAAGCTTGGAACAGGCTCAAGAACATGCTTCGGAAGTGTCCATATCACGGGATCAGCAAGGGACTTCAGGTCCAATACTTCTACGCGGGACTACTTTCATCTTTCAAAAGCATGATAGATTCTTCATCTAACGGGTCGGTGTATACAAGGATGGTTGATGATGCACTGAAGTTATTTGAGACCATGGCCACAACTTCAGCTATGTGGTCATCAGAACGAGCAATTCAGAAGAAGACACTGGGTTTATTCGAAGTGGATACCTATTCAGCCTTGTTAGCAAAGATTGATTCATTGTTCCATAAGGTTGAAAGCATGTCACAGACCTCCAATGCAGCAAATTTCAAGAAACCGAGTTGTGGAGAGTGTGGAGTTGACCACAATACTTCAAATTGTCCAATTCTCACACAGGAGGTAGAACATGTGGATTATGTGCAATGGGATCAACGTCAGCAAAACAACCCACATTCTGAGACATTTAATCTGTGGTGGAGAAAGTACCAAAACTTCTTTTGGAGTAATCAGAATCAAAATCAGAACAGACCACATGGTCAATTTCAGCAACAGGAGAAGAAGCCACAGTTGAAAAAAAATGTTTGAAAAATTCATAGAAACAACTAATTAGTACATGGAATCCAACAACCAATTTATGAAGAAGACGGAAGCTACTCTCCAAGAACAAAATTCTGCAATTAAAATTTTGGAGACTCAAATGGGGCATATGACACTTTCTATGACAAATAGGGCATCGGAAACTCTACCTAGCAACACATAAATCAATTCAAGGGAACATGCAAAGGCAATTACAACCAGAAGTGGAGTGCAATTACAGGAGATTCATGTCAAAAGACCGGTCACTAATAAGGAAACAGTACCTACTTCAGATGAGGAGCAAGTGGAACAGACTGAACAACCAACAGAAGAAAGTGCAAAGAAGAGTTTATGTACACCATGGGTTAAGGCAACCGTTCTTGTCAATCCTTATGAGCCTCCCATTCCGTTCCCTCGAAGGTTGAAGAAGCACAAATTAGATTACTAATATAGCAAGTTTCTTGAGATCTTCAAGAAGTTTCACATCAACATTCCATTTGATGATGCACTTGTTCAGATGCCTAGCTATGCAAAGTTTCTCAAAGATATTCTCTCTAACAAACGCAAGCTGGAAGAACATGAAACGGTGATGCTTACTGAGGAGTGCAGCACAAGGATTCAAAAAAAGCTACCTCCAAAACTAAAAGATCCAGGGAGTTATACTGTTCCTTGTACCATTGGGAATTGTCATTTTGATAAGACATTATGTGATTTAGGTGTAAGTATTAATTTAATGCCATTCTCTATTTTCAGGAAACTTGGTTTAGGAGAAGCAAAAGCAACTACAGTGACTCTACAGTTAACAGACCGATCCCTTACACATCCACGAGAGATTATTGAAGATGTGTTCATAAAAGTGGAAAAGTTCATATTTCCAGCTGATTTCCTCATTCTTGACATGGAAGAAGATAGGGATGTCCCACTTATATTAGGGCGACCTTTCTTAGCAACTGGAAGGGCATATATTGATGTTCAGAAGGGTCAACTTATTTTGAGACTTGAGGAAGAATAGATTTCATTCAATGCGTTCAAGGCTATGAGATTTCCGAATGAATCAGATAGCTGCGTTCAGATTGATGTGATTGACAGAGTGATTGAAGACAACTTCCGCCTACAACTTCTCACCGATGCATATGAGGCTTGCATTGCACATTCTCAATCTATCCACACTGATTCTACTAAGATTGTGGAGTGTGCAAGGCTTCTGGAATCTAATCCACCATATGTGCGCAAATATTACTTCGAGGAACCGGGATCTGGAACTACAACGTAAAATCATCAATTCAGCAGCCTCCTAAGTTAGAACTCAAACAACTACCATCTCACCTTTGATATGCCTATTTGGGGGAGTTTTCGACACTTCTAGTGATTATTTCAAATTCTATCAGCGAGGTAGAGGAGGAGAGGCTACTTCGGGTGTTAAGGGACAACAAAACAGCCATCGGATGGTCTACAGCAAATATAAAGGGTCTCAGTCTGTCGTACTCATGCATAAAATACTTATGGAGGAGAATTTTAAACCGACAATTGATGGTCAGGGGCGATTGAATCCAAATATGAAGGAAGTAGTAAGGGCTGAAGTGTTGAAGTTACTTGATGCAGGTATAATCTACCATATCTCAGATAGTGCATGGATCAGTCCAGTACAGATTGTACCCTAAAAAAAGAGGTGTCACAGTGGTAAAGAACGAGAAGAATGAACTAATTTCGACTAGAACAGTGACTGGATGGAGAGTTTGCATCGATTATCACAAACTCAACGATGCTACTTGGAATGATCACTTTCCACTTCCATTCATTGATCAGATGTTGGAAAGACTGACATGACACTCTCATTACTGGTTTCTAGATGGATACTCGGGGTACAATCAGATTTCAGTGGCACCGAAAGATCAAGAGAAGACCACTTTCACGTGTCCCTATGGTACTTTTGTATATCGGAGGATGCCTTTTAGTTTGTGTAATGCACCTGCCACTTTTCAACGTTGCATGATGGCTATCTCTCTGACATGGTTAAGAAGTTCATCAATGTATTCATGGACGACTTCTCGGTGTTTGGCTCTTTGTTTGATAATTGTCTGGAGCATTTGAGCTTAGTCCTACAACAGTGCATAGAAACAAGATTGGTATTGTACTGGAAAATTGTCACTTCATGGTACATGAAGGCATTGTGTTGGGACACAAAATTTTAGCGAATGGGATTGAGATGGACAGAGCAATGATTCAGGTAATTGAGAAGCTATTACCACCAACATCAGTAAAGGGTGTTCGTAGCTTCCTTGGGCATGCCAAATTCTACCGAAGATTCATAAAAGATTTCTCAAAAATCGCAAAACCACTATGCAGCCTATTGTTGAAAGATGCTACCTTCGAGTTCATAGATGAATGCTTGACAGCCTTCAATACTTTGAAAAAGAAATCGATTTCAGCACTTGTGACATCTCTCCAGATTGGGACTTACCGTTTTAGTTAATGTGTGATGCCAGTGATCATGCAGTATGGGCTGTATTGGGACAACGTCGAAATAAAGTATTTAACGTTATCGATTATGCCAGCAAGACCTTGAATGACTCTCAGTTTAACTATGCCACTACTGAGAAGGAGATTATAGCTGTAGTATATGCCTTCGACAAATTTCGATCATAACTTGTAGGGTTGAAGGTTATAGTTTACACATATCACGCTGCCATCAAGTATCTGATGACGAAGAAGGACGCCAAACCAAGACTCATTTGTTGGGTACTACTGCTGCAAGAGTTTGATTTGGAGATCAGAGATAAGAAGGGAAGTGAAAATGTGGTAGCCGACCACTTATCCAGACTTGAGCCTGGCGAGCAAACAGAATCAATAGATATTAACGAGATCTTCCCAGATGGGTAGATTTTTAGTGTGAAAGAGACACCGTGGTATGCAGACATAGTAAATTATCTAGCAAGATCTACCATTCCACCAGATTATTCAAGTCACCAAAGGAAGAAATATTTCGCTGAATTGAAGTACTACTTTTGGGAGAATCTCATTCTCTACGGGTGAGGGGCTGATCAAATTATTAGACGCTATGTTCCTGAGGAAGAAGTACCCAGAATTTTAGAGCAGTGTCACTCCTTAGCTTACGCAGGGCATTTTGGAGTATCGAAGACAACAACTAAGGTTTTACAATCAGGGTTCTACTGGCCTTCATTGTTTCGAGACGCCCTTATGTTTGTAAAAAGGTGTGATAGGTGCCAACGAACCGGAAACATCTCGAGAAGGAATGAGATGCTCTTAATAGCATTCTTCAGGTTGAATTATTTGATGTGTGGGGGATTGACTTCATGGGGCCATTTTCGCATTCTTTCTCCATTCAGTACATTGTGGTTGCAGTGGATTATGTGTCCAAGTGGGTAGAAGCAATAGCATTACCAACCAACGATGCTAAGGTGATGATTGGATTCTTGAAGAAGTATATTTTCACACGATATGGTACATCTCGGGCTATCATAAGCGGAGGCAAACACTTCTGCAAGCGTCACTTTGAGGCACTATTGGCTAAGTATGGCGTTCGACACCGCATAACCACACCGTATCATCCTCAGACCAGTGGGCAAATTGAAGTATCTAATCGGGAACTGAAAAGGATACTTGAAGTCACAGTGAATTCGTCTCGAAAAGATTGGTCTAAAAAGTTTGACGATGTCTTGTAGGCCTATAGATATGCCTTTAAAACACCGATAGGAATGTCTCCCTATCGCTTGATTTTTGGGAAGCATATCATCTACCAGTTGAATTGGAGCATCGAGCCTATTAGGCATTCAAAAGTCTGAATTTTGATTTGAAGGCAGCTAGTGAAAAGAGGTTGCTTCAATTGAATGAAATAGATAAGT
Source organism: Osmanthus fragrans (assembly GCA_019395295.1). NCBI lineage: Eukaryota > Viridiplantae > Streptophyta > Magnoliopsida > Lamiales > Oleaceae > Osmanthus > Osmanthus fragrans. The sequence goes on along the minus strand of CM033347.1, from coordinate 5,844,705 downwards.
TCCGTCTGGAAGCATATGAGAATGTCAAACTGTATAAGGAATGAACCAAAAAATGACATGACTTGCATATTCAACGAAGGAAGTTCGAAGCTGGACAACAGGTGCTACTATACAATTCTAGGCTCAAGTTATTTCCAAGATCGTTGAGGTCAAGATGATCTGGTCCATACACTATTACACAAGTTTTTCTACACGGAGCTGTGGAAATAAATCATAAAAGTAAGGGGACTTTCAAGGTAAATGGACAAAGATTGAAGCATTATTAGAGCGGTGATTTCTCCAAGGACAAATCCACCATCCACCTCAAGCCATCAGAATGACAACCATAGGGTAAAGTCGAGCTATCGACTATAAACTAACGTTGGTTGGGAGGCAACCCAATATTTCTTTCCTTTTATTTATTTTGCTTTATGCATTAATTTAGGATTTTTTCATAGTTTTATGCATTTTGGTAGTTTTTAGGTTATCGATCACCTAGGTAGTTCACAAAGCATCTATGCATGGTTCAAAGTTCTAAATGTATTTTTCATGCTTCCCGAGCCCAAGGTATAAAAATCAGGTTTGGGAGATTTGGGATCAAAATCACGTATTTTGAGGCAAAATGAGCTTTTCAAAAATTTCTCGGGCCAACAAGTTATTTCATTTTTAAAAATAGCTTTGAAAATGATTTTATAGCTTACACGCACCTCACGTCGTTTAAAGTTTGTTTTGATAAATTTTGAGGGTGTTGAGTGGACATATAGATGAAAAGTTGAAATTTTGGGAAAAATTGACTAAAAACAAGTTTTCAAGGGGTTGAGTGCATTTTAAATCTTTTTCATGTTGCATAAACTCATTATCCCCATTTAACTTGTTAGGTACGAATATCGAGATTTTGGGTGTCGGGATGATCGAATAGAGCAAAATTTTGAAAATACACAACAAAACCATTTCTGGTACGTTGAAACCGTCGTGAGTGAGGTCGTGTGATATCGGGAGAAGTCGTGTGACTTTTGAAAAAATGGGTCAACTGCTCATTTTAAAACAGATTTTTTTTTTTTTTGCCTCTATACGACCACATAGAGCAAACCTATGCGATCGCATAGAGTAAAACGTCAGGGCCAGGTACCTTGTCCTTTTTGATTGTCAACGATCAACAGTTAACGTTCGTCCTAACTGACCTTCGGTCTTGAATTCGCCACTAGATATGATTATTTATCATTTTTGGGGAGGGGTGGAATCAGTATAGTTTTATATGCATGTCAAGACCGCCAATTTATTTAAATTTTCACGACCAAGATCATTTGTGATAGAGCCGAAATATCTCCTTGCCAAATCCTATATTTTATTTCCCTTGGTTTATTGTTTGATTTTAGTTCTTGTGTTATTTAATTAAGCAAAAAAACATTTTTGCCCTTAATTAGGTTTTGGGTATTTTAATACTATTTAAAAACTTAAAATGAGTTACCATTTTTTTTGGTCGAATTTGATTATTAAAAGAATTGAAAGATTTCTGATATTTCCATGGTTCAATCTTTTCGTCATTCAGATGCATAAGTAATGAACTATGATTTAAGCTTCATTTTTGTCATATATATTAAAATATTTTTTCTTACCAACCAAAATTTATTATTCAAGAAAGTAAATTTTAACTTACTTCATTAAAATCAATAACTTTAAGCTTAGCCAAACATAATCTAATCCTCTGATGGCCAGATCGAAATGGACCCAAAATAAATGTAAGGAAAATTTGCCCCATTAGCCCTCAACCAATGTTGATAAGCATGTTAGTCATCATTCCTTAAAAAAAAAAAAAAATTGTTGATTCCTAACTTTGTATTATAGTTGCATAATCACTTCTCAAAGTATGTAAACCAATTGAGTTCCTCATTAAATTGCCATGTGTTCCTCGTGAAAATATGGCTTACTTCAAATTTATGAAAAATGATACTCTATATGCCATATGGTGGGTCAAGATTCTAAAATAACAACGTATATATAGATTTAGAAGAAAAGAAAAAAACCAAGTCAATCCCTCTATTAAAAGAGAGAACCTGAGATTCATTATTCATTTTTGTCACATTGGTTTTCACACTTGACCTGTTTGGAACTGGTTTGGTTTAATTATTTGTTTTTGTTTTTGTTTTTTTTTTTTTTTTTTTTTTTTTTGTCCTTTGTGTCTTATGTTAATTAAAGTTAAAAGGATGATATAATAATCAATGAATGAAATATCTGGAATCCGTAGAAACTTTTCTACCGTGACCGTGAGTCTTTCAATACTCCATTCTTTTTTTCAAAGACTCCACCTTAATTATTATGTTTTTTATATTTATTATTGAATTTAATATTTTTGTTAATTTAACGTAATTATTTATTTAATAATTTATGTGTTTATTATAAAATAAATAAATAAATAAATCATTACAAATAAAAAAATGATTAAACATTGTTCATTTGCTGTAAATTTTGGTGTAATGGTTGGAAAGAAATTTTAGTTTGGTGCAAACTTTGGTGCAAAATTTGGTGCAGCGCTGGAGATGACCTTAGGACCCATTTAAGCACGTTTAATTTATCTAGATAAGTTGACAAAAAATTAAGTTAAAATAATTAATTAATTTTAATTACATATTTTATGTAATTCATAATTTTTTATTCTACTTAGCATAACCAAATATGAACTAAATAAGATCTATCCCCTAAACTGACGTTATATAGCATTGTAGACTTGTAGTATATTATATCATATCCATTTAATACTATTTGTGTAGATGTCAGAGCAAAATTATTTAGTTGGGACCTTTCACTTTTTACTTTTTCCTTTTACATTTTTTTTTTTGGCCTCGTGCAGGAATTAGAATTAATTTCCATTTATCAACTTAACCACCCCGACCAAACCCTACTACAAATACACTGGCAGGTAAATTACTCGAGGCAATATTTTACCGTATTAAAATATTTGTCAAATCAATTTTGCATTTATGATATAGGGCTCATCAAGTTGACAAGACAACCTAGCATTTGTGGTTAAATATCTTCACTTTTTATGTTATACAGCTTAAGCATGACATGATTATTGTGTTACCGATCGTTGACACTAATAAATACAATCATGTTAGTTGTACAATATTGATTGACAATAATTGTTGACAATCACTCATATGGAAGGAGGGTCCACGATGAATAAAAAAATCGTGAGTCCCCCTTCATGTGAGATGATTGTCAACAATTATTGTCAATCAATATTGTACAACTAGCAAAATTCCTAATAAATATCTTAGTAAATCATCATTCTTCACGAAAGTTTACTCTTATTCTATTTGCATATCATTGAGGGGGTTGTGTCAATTGGATCTTATTAATCCAGGAACAGTCATATTTAAGCCCTATTTGAGATGAATTTTGACTCTAAAGTTACTTTTAAATTCATTTGATTAATTTTATAAAAGTGTTTTTTAGTTAAAAAAAATATTTTAGAGAAAACTGGTCCAAAATGCCTTTCTATTAAAGCTTTTTCGAAAGAAAAATCCCTTTAAGAGATTAATTTCAAACTCTAATTAAGATGATTTACTTTGGAAAAATTTTCTACGATAATATAGAAGCAAAAGCAAAAATTCTGTCAAACAAGTATTTAATTCTTTTTGTAATAACTTGCTCGGACCATTAGCACAGTTGGAGTAAGGATGGCAATTATACCTAAAATCACTACATCCGTTTCTTAGTTTTCATTGTTGTAGCTTGCGTTACACGATTTTTCTCATAAAGAACTTTTCTCTGGGACTTGTGTCATGTTTTTGTGCACCTGTTATGGGGAGTCGATGAAGGGTGGTTTTATTTTTAAACATTTATTTAGGTCGATAGAGTTCTCTGCTCATCGGTTGTCTATCCATACAACTATGGTCTAATACCAAGCACCATTTGTGACGACGGCGATCCTATGGTTGTTCTGGTCCTGGCGCAGGTTTCTTTCATATTTAATAAGTGTGCTCTTATAAGCGTTACTTGGTAATTCCTAGTTTAACCAAAAAAAAACTAATTACTAGTACTCAAAATGGATTCATTCTTTAACAGGAACATGTACTACCTGGTACTTACCTTCGTGCACTTGAAATTGAATTGATGCCCATGATAGATCAGGTAAATGTCTTTTTTGTGCAGTTCAAAGTTCTTAATGCCTCTTAGTAAAGCGTGCTCGATTTGTCACACTACTTTCAAAGACAAGTTCGAAAAATTGACTCTCATTTTGGTGTTTAACTATTGGATAGCTCAATCTACTTTAATTTTGCGATAATATTGATAGACTGTACTTGTTATAACCATACACTTTCAAAGAGATCTATAATCAGCATATTGTTGACTTTTTCAGTGTTTCTATAATCTTAGAAATCTGTAGTAGTCTTAAAGTTGGTAGTTAGATTCTTCTCACATGTAAATTTAGAACTATTTTCATTTGGTTTGAAAAATAATTTTTCCACTGAATTGGGCTACAGGCTGAAAAAGGATGGAAAAATCATTGTCGTATGTGCTGATGACCGCAAGTTTCGCCATTAGTGTCATCCATATTAAAGTTATAATGTGCCATATCTTCAATTTATCTTTATCAAGAAGTACATAACATTATCACAACCCTTTTGTTGGCGGACAGACAATTACATTAAGGTTCAACTCTTATGATGATGTTTTCTTGCTTCTAATCTTTATGAAAGTTGATTAAGTCTTCAAAAGTGAAATTTTAGATTATTATCTTGAAGCAATTATATTTAAAAGATAATGCCATGTTTGTATATCATGCCAATCGTAGCAAATGTTACAGCGCATCAAAGTAGATCATTCTAAACTAATATTTCGAGGATTTCGATAACATGGCAACCTAAAAATTCTTGAACAATCATACGCTAATTGAATCAATAAATCACCTACGCGACGTATAACTCATTTTTCCTTTAAATTATTTAAATTATTTCATTAGTGTTTATTATTTTTGCACAACAAATTTCTCAATATAGTTTACATCATTTTATTAGGAAAATTTACATAGGGTATGATGTCAAAAATGACACGCCCCACTCCGACTAACGCTAGTGGACCCGGAACATGACGTACGCCAATGATAGATACCAACTAAAAGTCAAACTCACCATTAAGGATACTACAACTTTTTATAAATTATTTTTAACAAAATTTCGATACTATCTCCCCTCTAATTAGGACTAACCGACCTATAATTCACAATGTACAAATCCCAAAATATAACACAACATAATAGAGATAAGTCGAAATCTCAATTTTTACCAAGAAACAAAATGAAATATACGTATTTATACAAAATACATAATAAGCCCCATAACTATCTACAAGTGATGCAAAATCACATCTAAACATGAACATGTGTCTCAACCACTGACTACAAGCTTTATTTAATGAGTTATACTAGCAAACTCTGTCATGTGGCTGTGACTCCAAAATCAAAGGCTCAAATACAAAAGATGCCCAAAAACTCAATTGCTACCTAATAAGAAAAATCGTGAAAATATATATGAGTTGATAGCTTAGCGAGTAAAGAAGTTCGAAAATAAATATACTTTTTCATTTATACATTTTTTTCGAAAATCGAGTTTATGTCATTTAATAATTCACAAGATAACATCATACAGTCATAGCCAAGGAGTGAGACATCTTCTTATAAAAATTTAAAAATATGTACGCAAAAATCAGCTCAATTGGTAAGCTGTCCCGATATCCGTATCGCCGTTTGAAATATGATATAAATTTTAGATTAACAACTTTAAAAAATTCTAATAATTAAATAGGTGATACCAAAACTCAACTTTTTTTCATGTTAAAGCGATTTCTAAAGTTTCTTTAATCACTTAATCTAATTTTTCTTTCATTTAACTTAACTACATAGCTTATCATAATTAAGTCAATAATTCCCTTTCAATAAATTGAATTTAAAACTAACAATTCGACAACCCTAAAATTTAACATAACTTTTTTATTTACCTTTGAATTTGAAGAATTCAAGCCTAATAGTAGAAAATCACTTATTTTCTAACAACTTGGAGAATTTTTACTTTCCTAAATGACGTTAAAAAATTTATTAGGAAATTTATTAGATTATTTAAAAAATTTATTTTTAAAATGACTGAGGAAAAAGTAACATTAATATAAAACAATATCCTAAAAATGATCGAAATTTTTTTAGGAATTTGGATGTAAAAATAATTGAGAGGAAAAAGTATTATAACATTTCATATCCCATATAAAGTAATAAAAATTTTATTAGGAATTTTTATATATGATTATTATTATTATTATTTTTGACTTCATACCTCATATAAAATCTCCTAATAAAATGATGTAAATTATATTGAGAAATTTGTAGCTCTAAAATAATATACATTAATAAAATAATTGAAAAAATTCAAAGAAAATACGAGTTACACGTCTCTTTTTAACATGTACGTCGTGACGCCGCCAGAGGAAGTCATGGCTCTGAAGAAATGGAGAATTAAAGCAGGCAAGGCCATGTTCGTAATAAAGACAACGACCGAGGAAGAATTACTAGAGCACATAAGGGATAAGAACACGCCGAAGGAGGCATGAGCCACTTTAGCCTCACTATTCTCAAAGAAAAATGATCTAAGGTTGCAGCTTCCAGAGAACGAGCTTCTCTCGATTACTCAAGATGAATTGACGATACGTCAATATTTTAATAAAGTTAAATCTTTGTGCCGTGAAATTTAAGAATTAGATTCTTCAACTAAGATTTCGAAGTCTAGAATGAGAAGAATAATCATACATGGTTTGAGATCCGAGTTTAGAAGTTTTATTGCCTCAATACAAGGTTGGCCAGAGCAACCTTCATCGGTCAATCTTGAGAATTTGTTGGCCCATCAAGAAGGGTTGACAAGGCAAATGTTAGGTGTCTTAATAAAGAAAAAAGAAGAAGAAGCACTATATAGTTATAAAAAAAGAGGTCGACCCAGTCAACAGAATAATAAAGAATTAAAAGAAAATAAACATGAAAAATGTTCTGTGATAAGGGCAACCAAACAAAGTTGCGATAAAAGAGGTCATGGATATCAATGAACTAATAGCTCATGTTTTGCATGTGGAAAGCAAGGCCATTATGCTAGATATTGCTGGTTTAAAGAGGAATCAGGAAAATGTAACATAGCAACCTCCAAAAAGGAAGAGAAATACAATAGTGAAGAAGAATGGGATGCTGAGACAACTATATCAATAATTGAGCAGGCTCGAAAAAAGAAATTTAATTCAAGTTTAAAGGATGGCTCAGCATTAGTGGTGGTCTTTGCCTGAACAATTGGATTGCGAAGATGATTAGATTGATGACTTAGGAAAAGATGATTGGATCAATGAAGTAGGAAAGGACATCATAGTTCATGAAGAATCTTCTTGGCGGACTCCGCAGAGGGAGAAACTACCAGACATCACAGAGGGTTGAGCTGCTAGATTTACAGAAAACGAAAGACAAATTACAAGAGATCACAAAAGTACAACAAAGCCACAAGGAAACAAAAGATGCACAAGGATCAAGTGACAAGAAGAAGTCTAGTAGCGCAATACAAAATTCTTGGCGAATGGATGTGCATCAGACAACACCGGATGAGATTAAGCCAAATCAACAAGAAGATATCAAGGTATGTATAAATTCACAACCAGAAATAAGGAAGTTGGAAAAACGTGAGAAATTAAGTATCAATTATCCTAATTTAGAAATTGATGGAGGGGGAAGTATGAAAAAGCCATATATATTTGAAGCACCAGATGCGTTGAATAAAGGATCAAACACTTCAAAATTTGTTTGAGGCAAAATTGAATGTGACGAAAAAGAAAGGAGTTAAAATGAAAAGTTGGTGTTAAAGGGGAGAACTAAAGAACTCATCACCAACTTTAAATATATAGAATTTGCTAGACATAAGCATGCAGAATATTCTAGAGACTCATTACTTGTTGGAAATGAAAACCACCGCCATTCATGGAAAAATCTAGAGTAAAATTGTGAACTCTACCGCCAATGGAGGAATTCTCCAAAAAATTGAAGGCGGCAAACTCACCGACATTCACGCCTATAAATATGGTATCAATTGTATTTTGTTGTGAAGTGAGATGAGAGAAATGCACGTGTTAAACAGAGAGGTGAAAGAGAGATACAAATAGAGAGAGAGAGAGAGAGAGAGAGAGAGAGAGTGCAGTGAGATAGTGAGTGGATAGAGAGAAATTAGTGCTTCCTTTAATATAAATATTGTGAGAGTTGCGTGCTTGGTTTGTAAAAATATTTTTATTACTAAAAAAAAAATTCATTTAAGGTTTGCTCAACAATTAACAGTAACGATTGAAATTTTATTTATTTCTGGAAGAGAAGAGGATGAAGTGGTGCTTGTTGGAAGAAAAGAAAAAAGAGTACAGATGGTTTGTAAAAATATTTTTATTACCAAAAAAAAAAATTCCTTCTAAGGTTTTAAACACAACAATTTGGTATCAGAGCTCAACAATTAACAGTAATGATTGAAATTTTATTTATTTTCGGAAGAGAAGAGGATGAAGTGGTGCTTGTTGGAAAAAAAGAAAAAAGAGTACAGAAATTGGGTTTTATAGAGAAGCATAATTCGGAATTTAGCTCAAAGAACTTTTGACCAATTATGTTAGTTAAGGGCGCCTTTTAAGGGAACCACTATTTCCATCCACACTTTTTTATATTTACATCCTCTTTTAAAAATAAATTTTTATTATATTTTAAATCCTATGTAAATTTACTGAAATAGACATAAATAAAATTAAATAAAAATACATAACTCTATACTCATCCACTTATTTTTATTTTCATTAAAATTGTTAACAAATTGATGAAGATGTCAATGTTAACTATCACGTCCATAGTTTCTCAAACAAGAAAATACTTTCAAACCCAAAGTCTGATTAACCACAAGAACTGCAGATGTCAATGTCAACAAATTGATGAAACAATTTGAAATGACATATCCCAGATTGAAGCCAGAGTCGGTCGTATGATTTTTGGGGCCTGAGGCGAACTCCGTAAATTAGACCCCCCCAAAATTAAAGTTTTCAATATAGTTACTTTGTGCGCCTGTACAATTGATTCTACAATAATCAATCATATAAGCCAACCAGGCCGCAATTATATAAGCCTAAAAGGTTTCAAACATTTTCAACATATTTCATAACAAGTTAGGACAAGCTATTGCTTACTTAAGAAGGCGAATTTCGAAGAAAATTATGGAATCAACACCGTTGAAAATTCCACCGTCACAACTCAACCTGAAATAAAAATTTAACATCAAATTGCAATTACCTGATAGATCCATATCCATTTAATAGGTTATCAACTTGCAGATAAGGCATATTTTCAGATAAGACACATTTTCATTTGACAATTGCGTGAGATCAGGCACATTTTCATTTGGCAAGTGATATATTAGTAGATGACACTTAACCGATTCAGGACACCATAGCTACAAGTTTCAACTTATTTCGACCAATGACATGCGTGCTATAGCCTATATGAATATGCACGGTAATAATCCCAATAACTTCCAGAGTTGGCAAGTCTCGATGAGAAATAATACGTGCGTTAAGAACCACGCGTTTACAAAGGCTCACATACTAAGGTTTAAGAATCACACATAGCATTATTTAAATTATTCACTGTCTATTACTGTCCTTGACTGCACATTAACAGGAGAACCGAGATGAATAAAATTGTGTCATTGTTCTCCTTTGCAACAGTACATAACATAACATTCCAGTCTGCAAGATTGGAAACTTGCGCTTTACAGATTACGTAAATTGCTTTCTAATAAAAAAAAGGGAGTATAAATATATACTGTGCATAGTGTGAAGTAAACTAGTATTCATGGAAGAGTATTATTTACCATAAAAATTGAGATCCCCTGCAAAAGATGCCTTGGAGCCAGTAAATGAGAAGAATGGTAAAGGAACTGGAATGGGAACATTGATGCCAACCTGAGGGTGGAGCAGAACCACTTCACGTCAGAAACAGAAAAACTATAAAAACAAATATAAAGAAAACAGCGGCAGAAATTTATTCCTTGGAAGGAAACTATAAACAATCTGAAAATTGATCCAAATAAATGTATTCTCTTGATAAAAGTTCAGCCTAGAAATGGACAGGCTGATGCATATTTATAATCTTAAGCTCAACCTAGATGATCCTTTTTAATTTTGCAATATTTGTTAGTTAAGTTTTAAATATATGAAGCAACAGAGTAGGATACCTGGCCTGCCTCTATCTCAGTTTGGAATTTCCTTGCAGCTACACCAGATATATAGTAAAAAGAGCTGCAGTCAGTCACCACAAATTTTAGTGGCCATTTTTCATTTAGAAACTTGCGAGACTCAATAATTTAATTGAGTTCAAATGTTCAATGTTGTGAACTTGGTTGAACTGTGATTCCCTAATACACCCCTAAATATGATAATTTTGTTAAGCATCCTTTTTCCAGACCAAACACTAAAATTGAGCATAAGTTCTTTAAGTATGCCATCATCTTCAGCAGTTCAGCGACGAGCGTTTGAATTGAACAGAGAATCTATCATTTCAACATTCAGTGATTGAATGCACACAGAAGCTCTACAGCTTTTTTTTTTTTTTTAATCTAAAAAAGCAAATAATATTTAGGTTACCTCACAATTTCATAGGTCGACCGGAGGGCCCCTCTCGGTGTGGGTGGCTCCGCCGCTCTGTGGCTGTCAATGGCTGCCTAGGACGTTGCAGCGACCGGTGAAGATCACTGAATACTGTCACGCAGCGCAGACAGCAGTTAGGGCCTTTTAAAAATTAAAATGGACTTCTTGTGAAAAGTGAAGGGAATGGAGTGGGAAGGAAGAAGATAAGCAAGGTTGCCGGCCAAGAAATGAGGCCGTCGCCAGTCCGGTGTTAGAGTTGGAGTAGGAGACTACGAGGAGGTGGACAGAAACGCAAAATCGCAGGAGTCGAGAGGAGAGAAAACAAGGTCATGTTGAGCAGGGCTGGACGCGTTTACACTTAAAAAAAAATCATTTGGGCGAAAAAAGGCCCCCTCATATTCTGGGCCTGAGGCGACGGCCTCATTTGCCTCATGGCAGATCTGGCCCTGACTGAAGCATAGTGGTAGTCAAGCAAGCTTCCAATAGTAGCACAAACTTTTTTAATGACAGTCGGACCAGATTTTCTTGAGGTCACATTAGAATTCATTGAAATCTCTTCAGCACCCTGTATGATCAAGTTCTCATCAACACATGCTTGCAATAAGCTTTTAAAAATAGCCATTGCTGCCACTGTGGCCTCCTCATGTTCAGAAACCAAAACATCTGATAAAGCCACTAAGTGAAAATTAGTGCTCTTTTATACCATGGTAATACACAGCAATTTTATAAACATTGTTATTTAGACTACGGTTCCCCAAACTTTATTATTCAATGTGAAAAACTGTCTGCAGAAAGTGATTTTGACCCAGTACTATATCAAAAAAAAAAAAAATCTGTTAAGAGTAGACGGCCTCGAACAAAAATCAATGGAACATCAAAGAAAAAATAAGCATTAAACGCTTTTATGGTACAGTTGTTTATGAAAGCCATACCTGTTCATTTATTCCAATCAGTCTACCTTAAGGTGGTGAATGTGAGATATATTGTCCCATTACAGAGACGATGCCATACGAAGGAGGCGACGTGGCAATGCCTTTAACTTGTCGCAACGTTTGATTTTTAACTCCTTGAGACATGGCATTATTGAGAGATGGTCTTTTTCATCCCCAGTTATATCCTCCCACTTTTCCCAGTTGGAACAATCGGAAAAACTCAATCCCCCCAACTTCAGGAATGCAGTTCCGCAGACGGTAGTATCTGGATAGTCTCCATTATCCCCAAGAATTCATTTCCCACGTATTTCATGCTATCCATGAATGATATCTTAAGCTCCTCAAGCATAGGCAGTTTTCCCAAGGGGGGCAATGATGAGCAGTTCTTAAATGATTCGATTCTAAGAACCCCTAAATAGTTAAGGGACATGGTGATCCATTCTGGCAATTGGGTGCCCTTGTAATCATACATTTGAAAAGAATGCAGGTTTGGAGGTGGTTGAAGAGCTTCCATTATGTCCACCCTCACCTCCCCATCAAAAGAGATGCTCAAGTCTTGAATGTATATCTTATTTTTCAATTCTGCTTTCTCAGCGTGCATCAAGTCTTCCGACTCAGTCAAGTCTCCTAGAAAAAGTTTTAGAGATCCTCGAAGTTCGTTTAGATCTTTCAAATATCTCAACTTACTCAATCCTCTTCCTACTTTGAAACTGCTTAAAGTCCAAAGACCTGTTAGTCTCCAGTCCTTAAGGAATTGGCTTCATATCCTGACAATTTAAAAAAAGGTGTCGTAGATTTTTTAGTTTATAGATCCCTTGAGGGAGTGCAGAGAGATCGGCACATTCTCAGAGATCCAAGGTTTGCAAATTATACAAATCACACAAGGTTTCTGGGAGTTCACTTATAGGATTGAAGCTCAAGTCAAGATACCTCAAGAGAATTAATTTTCCTGTCTCTTGTGACAGACAGCTGCCATTGGGTCAACTATCCGATGAGGAGTGCTGGTAACTATTGAGTAGTATAGCTTTTGATGGAAGGAGTGAGGGGGAGTGCGAGAAACTAGAAGATGTTGGTAGAAAGATTGCACTGAAATGCAAGGGGTTGTCACTTGCTGCAACATTTATGGGAAACCTGCTATGCTCGAAAGATACTGTAGGAGAGTGGCTAAATGTTCTGAAGATTCCTTTGTGGCAGTTGAAGGAAGCGACGGATAAACTTTTCCCCCATTTTTATTTGAGTTACAATGATTTGTCTTCAATACTTAAACGCTGCTTCTTCAGTTGTGTCATCTATCCAAAAGATACCTTGATACATTGGATGAGCTTATCAAAAATTAAATGGCACATGGTTATCTTGGTTCAAGTGGAAATGTAGATCCCACACAAAGGATGGGGTTAGATTTCTTTAAAAACCTAGAATTGCTATCTTTCTTTCAAGAGGTTGAAAAGGACAAATATGATGAAAGTAAAATCTCTTGTAAAATGCATAATATAATGCATGACTTCGTTACTTATCTCTCAGAAGATGAGTACTGCTTAATCTTGGATGGTGGAGTAGGGACTAAGAATTGTGATATAGGAAAAGTTCGCACCTTTTATGCTAGAAAAGTTTCTCAAGAAGGTCTCCCTTTAAATCTCTTTCGTCGTTTAAAATGTGTTCGGGTACTTATTGCGAGTGATTGTGGGTTTTTTTTTTTTAAATTTGGAATAAAAAAGTAACTAACTGGATAATCCGTTATCATTATACTGAGTTAGAGTATAGTAGTTCTATCATTTCACCCCTAACCACAACTCATCCGCTGATTCTTCAACATCAGTCGGTTCGGACCTCCACTTAGTTTCACCCAAGCTTCATCCTGGGTTCAAATACCCATGAATTCGCCATTTGCTTACTGACTTCATATAATTCAGAAATCTAACCCCATCCTTTGCATGGGATCTACATTTCCACTCGAACCAAGATAACCATGTGCCATCCAAATGTATCAAGGTATCTTTTGGATTGATGATACAACTCGAAAAGCAGAGCTTAAGTCTGGAGGCAAATCATTGTAATTCAAATAAAAATAGGAAAAAAGTTTATTCCTCACTTCCTTCAACTACCACAAAGAAATCTTCAAAACATTTAGCCACTCTCCTACAGTATCTTTCGAGCATAGCAGGTTTCCCACAAATGTTGCAGCAAGTGACAACCCCTTGCATTTCAGTGCAATCTTTCTACCAACATCATCTAGTTTCTCGCACTCCTCCTTACTTCTTCCATCAAAAGTTATACTACTCAATAGTGACCAGCACTCCTCATTAGATAGTTGACCCAATGGCAGTCGTGTGTCCGTGCGCATCACATTGACAAGCCGAACGCTCCTCGTTGTCACCAAAATTCTACTTCCGGAGGCACCCTGGAGAGAATTTTTCAGGGGTTCCCACTTCCTGCGGTTCTCATTCCAGACATCATCTCGGACAATAAGAAATCTTTTCTTTGAAATAAAATTTTTCACATGTTGTAAGAACATTTCCAGATTTGAGAAGTCGAGGAACTTTCCCCAAAGGCCAAAGGCTTGAAGAACTAATTTTGCAATCTTTTTCTCATCAAAATGATTCGAAAAAAAAAAATCCATCTTCTTAATTCGAAATGTTCCACAACTTTAGAATCATTGAAGGCAAATTGAGCAAGAGCTGTTTTACCAACCCCTGCCGTCCCTACAATCAAAACAATCTTGACTCCACTGCCCTCTGCAGACAACAATTTTTGTATAAGTTTTTCCTTTTCAGTACTGCGTCCATATAATCTTGCGGTATTAAAAGAAGTCGATTCAATTTGATCAAGTTTGTACGAATTATTGCCACCACTTGGAAGAAAACGAAACTCATCTTTCCCCTGAACAATCAAATCTAGTTTCCCGAATAAATCCTTTATCTTCAGATTAATTTCACGACGCCGATGAACATGTTCGAAGCATGAACAAATAGATGGAATAAACGAAATTACCTTCTCCCAAAGATCAGAAACTTCCTCAGATCCTTCATTTTGCAGTTGATGTTTCACGGTTTTCCATTCATCCAATGCGTCTTCCATTTCATAGGATACATCTTCGAGTTCTTTTAGCCGATTTTTGACCTGTGAATCAGTCACTCCAATTTTCTCTGCATCATTCAGCACCTCATGGATCTTCTTCAACTTTCCAGTGAGATTTTCCACTTCCTTTTTGGATTCGAGGTGCAGATTTACCTCCTCCTTGATCAGATGAGCCAATCGCTCCATCGTTGAATTTGATTGAACTAGCGCGAAGCAAAAAAAAACTTGTTAGAAAAACTTCTAGAGGAAACTGACACAGGTGACTTCCTCTAAAAGCTCATGGACAAAACATCTCTTTTAGAATTTAGTTTCAAACAGGTAACAATTAGGTACCTGTAATGCTGTTATGGATTTATAGATGATAACTCTACTGCTGGGGGGCTTTTTTCTCAGCTGCAACTATAGATCTAATGGCGGCTGCAGATGATGTTCCGGCTCCAGATCTGCTCAACCAACCAGGAAGATTATATATGTTGTTCATGCTCGGACTCTTCAAAAATGGAGAAGTATCCGTGTCGACACGACATGACACGGGATACGGATCGGACCCTTGGTTGTGCAATCGGACACGGTAGCAAAAGGGTGAAGGCGGCGGACGGTGGAGTATGTGGTTGTGCAATCGGAAACGGGATGCTTCTGGCTTGCGTTGTGGAGGCAAAAAAGCTCATTTATTTTGAGTCTTGTGATAGTAATGTGCAGAAATTTATGGACGGGATCATGGCAGGCAGCAACATTTGCAGAAATTTGTTGAAGTGGGAAAGACGAAGCAGAAGATGAAAAGTTGGAGAAGACAATGGGTTTTGGAGAAATTATTAAATGGGCTTTTGTGAAGCCCAGAGAAAAGACTTTAGGCTCCGTTTGATTGAGCTTTTTTTCAGGGAAAATTTTTTAAAATTCACGTGTTTGATTAGGTTTGTTTTTTAGGGAAAATATTTTCCATCATTTTCTAAGGTACAAGTTGTTGATGCACAAAAATTGAAAAATTCCACCTTTTTGATTGAATTTCTTTTATTTTTTTTATTTTTTGTTATCAATTGGAACACATTTCAAAGTTAATGGTAAAAAAATTTATCCATTTAATTGACAATTTGTGTAAAAAAAAAAATAAAGCCAAACGTAAAAATTTGTCAGGAGAAAAATTATATCAATCAAACACCATTAATTAGAATTCCTTCTAAAACAAATTCTAGGTAATTCAATTCTCTGCAATTCGTTTTCTTTCCAATCAAATTCCATGTTTTTATCAAACGGACCTAATGAAATGGGAAGAATTCACATTAAGGTATTAACTATGCACAATTCAATTTTCATGTTTAAAGTTGTTAAAATGTAAAAATCAAGTTTTTATTTTTTAATTAAAAATATTTTATTAATTAATTATAATAAAGTCAAAATTATACAATTATAGGTCAAAGTTACATAATTATAGGTCAAAGATTATTTTGAAATTACAAATCAAAAAATTTATAGTTCACAAATTATTTCGATATCACAAATCAAAAAATTTATAGGTCACAGATTATTTTGAGATCACAAATCAATTTATAAATCACAGATTATGTCAATGTCACAAATCAAAAAAATTATGGGTCACAATTTATTTATCGATCACATATTTTCAAATTTGTTGGTCACAAATTATTTTTTAAGTCGCAAGTCACCAAATTTTTAGGTCACAATTTATTTCGAAGTCACAAATTATATGTCACAGTTTATTTGTCGGTCACATATTTTCAAAATAGTTGATCACAAATTTTTCAGTCACATATTATCAAATTTTTAGGTCACAATTGAATATTTGGTCACAGATAACTAAATAATTGGTCACATATACCAAAACACCGGACTCCGAATCCCGATCCACCAATACTTGGTCACAAATCGACAAAATAATTGGTGACGGATGACTAAATAAATGGTCACATACATCCAAACACCGGACCCCGGATCCCAATCCACTTATACTTGGTCACAAATCGACCAAATAATTGGTCACGGATACTCTCGTCCCATCCCATCGCTGCCACAACCACCATCAACAATAACTACAACACAACACAACGACAGCCAACTTCACCACCGCCATCGCCCACGCCACCGCCACAGTCGCCAACATCATCACCACACCAACACCAACTCAATGCCCTCACCAGCCAACTACAAAAACTTCCCTTCACCACCACATCCAACCCCCGTGGCAAGGAGCTCAAGTACGACCACCAAGCTAGAATTTACCTGGTAGCACCAGAGAAGCCACTGTCAGTCTCCACCATCACCATCACACCGACACCAACTCACCATGCCCTCCAACAACCAAGTCGTGAAATACAAACACATCACCGCTGTCCCCTGCCACCGCCAAATTCAGTAAAACCCACCCCAAACCACTAGATCCACCACCACCACCAAAAAAGGCCACCACACAAACACCATCACCACCACACAAAATACCAATTTGAGGTCTAATCCACTAGATCCGTTAACCTCGTCGTATTTCTTAATAATCTTGTTTATGTTATTACATAGAGATGGCAAAACGGAAGAAAGTCTTCTAAACTCAACCTCCGTTGTAAAATCTTCCCATTAAAATGCTGGCACCTAGACGGCGGCTGATTTCAGGTGGTGGTCGGAATCAGACTTCATTTTCCTCTTATTGTTCCCCTTCTCCGTTTGATCGTTCAATTGGTTCTTACATCCTTGAAATTTCATATCAATGCAAAGAATTCCTCCATCTTCTTCTCATCGTCTTCTTCATCTTCTCCGACATTTCTCTCTGCAGTGCGCTTCTCGTTTTCCATTTTTTTGTGTCAAAAAGAAGAAAACATACGACTCTGACGAAACTGCCCCACAATGACTCGAGGATTTTTTTTTAAAACCAATTGTATCTCCAGCGGCAATCGGAAGTGTCTCCGACAACAAGCGCTCCTCAACGGCAATGCTGTTGAGGCGTAGGGTAGAGAGAGGTCGTCGAGGGATAGAGTAGAGAGAGAGAGAGAGAGTGGAGACAAGAAGAGGAAAAAAATGATTTAGGATTTATAGATATAATATTTTAATTATTAATTTCATACCTGAGTTTTGCTTAAAAAATCTTTGTACCTAGTCTATGTAAAGTGAAGTTGAAATACCTGTATCCATGTAATTTCCTCTAATGAAATTAGGAAATTTAGTGGTTTCAAAGTCTATTAATTGATACACGCTACTTAGAACATTTTCAAGATACTCTCTATTTTTAAAGAGTACATTCTACAATTTAAAGAGTATCTATAATTTTAAAGAGCAAAAAATTTTAAATGCTCCAATAGCCTATTTATTTTTAACATTTAATTTTACCATTCCCAATATGTATTTTTTTTTTTTTTTCATTCTTTTATTTTTACCATCTTCCCTCCAATAATTATATCACTTTATTTAATTATGTTAATAAACTTTGTATTGAAAGTTGAAATCTTTGAAATATTAAATTATAGAGAGGTGAATTTGGCTTTCAAAATTTGAAGAGCCAAACACACTCTCTATTTTAAAATGTTAAATTGAAGAGTCTTTTGGAGTAAAATTTTAAAAATTGACTCTTTAAAGTAGAGAGCATTTCACTTTTAAAAAGCCTATTAGAGATGCTCTTAGGTTGTTTCAAACATTAACAATTCAAATTGGGAAGCAAAATTTCGGTCATTAAATGGTCCATGAATTAAGCAAAATGCTTTTGACGTTTTAGTTTCCATTTTCAAAATTGGTGAATAAATGGGAATAAATGGTCCATGAATCAATTGGAAATAGTTTCCTTTTTCAAAATTGGGAAGCGAAATTCCTTTTTCTAATTTACTCTCGGAATTAGTCACCTTTTTCAAAATTGTGATAATTTGTTATTTTGCTTTAATATTGTAGTTATTTGCTTTAATTAAACCATTTTTCTCTTTGTTTTTATTTTTATTTTTATTTTTCTATCCTTCAAAAAAAAAATTGTAAGATGTATTCTCGTACCCATATCTAAAATTCAAACCATTTTTAACCGTATCCCCATATCTTAATTTTTAAAATGAGAAGAATTCGACTCCAAGATACGTACCCGAATTCGACACCCGCACCCGAGTCCGAGCATCATAAACTTGTTCAATAGGACAAAGATTTAATTCTGGAAAATTAGCTCTGAAGCTGGAATAATGTGCGTCAAACAGCCCATTACCCTTTGTTTGAGTCCCATTTTGGAGAAGAATTATGCTCCTTGTACGCTTCATATGTACATGGAGTTTGACGCTCCTTTGAAAATTCAAAAATGAATGGACGGGAAAGTGTGTTTTATTTTAAATTTGGCTACTGGTGTTGCGACATGTAACACAATGTCAAACTTCATGTCAAATTTGTTCGCAGTATAAAGTAATGGCTGAATTATATTTCTTCTATGTTTCAACTTTACAGCAATGTTCTGTATAAATAGGAAAAGAGGAAATATAATTATGGCCTATACATATTCTATGGCTAGCATCAAGGGAGATCCGAGTATGTAGAGAAAGATTTCTAAAGTTGCTGCTAAAATCTCTCAATGCATATTTTGGTATGATTCTGGTACAGCTCACGCCAACACTCCCCCTCAAGCTAATGCATACGAATCTCGAATGCGTAGCTTGTCTAGTGAGTTGTAGAAATCTTTGCTCAAAACTGCTTTTGTAAGGATGTCCGCCAACTGATCTGCTGACTTAACAAATGGGAATCTGATGATTTTTGCTTCGAGATTTTGTTTGATGAAATGTCGATCCACCTCTACATGTTTGGTACGATCATGTTGGATGGGATTATGAGAGATAGCAATCGCCGCTTTATTGTCGCAGAAAAGATTCATCTCGGATGTAGGTCCAAAATCAATCTCAGTTAGTAACTTCTTGAGCCAAAGGAGTTCACAAAGTCCTTTGGCCATCCCTCGAAATTCAGCTTCGACACTTGACAATGCCACCACCTTTTGTTTCTTACTTCTCCAAGTAACTAGGTTTCCTCCAATGAAGGTGAAGTAGCCTGAGGTGGACTTTCGATCCTTTATATTCCCTGCCCAATCTGCATCCGTATAGCCCTCAACTCTTAGGTGGTCATTCTTTAAAAACAAGAGACCCTTCCCTGGAGATGATTTCAAATATCGGAGTATTCGAATTACCGCATCCATATGATCCTCACTTGGACAATGCATGAATTGACTTACTACGCTTACAGCATAAGCAATATCTGGGCGAGTATGAGACAAATAGATAAGTTTACCCACTAGTCTTTGGTATCTCCCTTTGTCTGTTGGTGTCTGGTCTGGATACTCTCCAAGCTTGTGATTCTGAGCAATTGGAGTTTCTGCAGGCTTGCACTCCAATAATCCTACTTCTCATAGCAGGTCCAGAATATATTTTCGTTGACACAAATATATTCCTTGTCGGGATCTTGCAACTTCTATTCCCAAAAAATACTTCAATCCTCCTAGATTCTTCATTTCGTTTGGAGGGATCCTACGAGTTCCTCTATCTTAACGTTGTCTAGGTCCTTACTTTTTTCAATAGCAGTTACCTTAGGCCTAAATCTCTCAGGTAGGGATCTAAGAACTTCACGAATGATTTTTTACTCGGGGGATCCTTTCGCCTAAATTGAAACTAGAGTTCACTATATCATTCAATTTAGCATAAAACTCATCAAACATCTCATCATCTTTCATTCTTAGTTCCTCAAACCTAGTTGTCAACATCTGTAATTTGGATCCTTTAACAGTTTTAGTACCCTCATTGGTAGTTTTCAAGATGTCCCAAATTTTATTAGCATTTTTACACATTGACACTCTCCTAAACTCCTCAGGAGACACAGCCATAAACAAGGCATAAAGACCTTTGCTATTCCAATTGCACTCAGCTAACACCTCTTTGGTCCAAAAGGAAATATCAGTAGGAGTAGTAACTCCTAACACAGTTGTAGAGGGAGTACATCTAAGGACTTAAGAAAGACTCTCATCTTAACTTTCTAATACGCATAATTGGTTCCATCAAAGTAAAGCGCTACGGATAGTGATTGACTCATCTAAACTAATATATGAGTCAGGACACGAAATTAGGCTCTGATACCACTTTAAGAACGCAAGATTCGACTCAACTACACTTAAAGGGGGTGATTAGGTATAAATGTTGAATTAATAATGTAATTAACAAGCAACAAGCAACAAGCAACAAGCAACAAGTCATAAGTTAATTATGTTTAGGTGATTAGTTAATCAATTCAATTTTTCCTAAAATATCACAATTAATCAAAGCAGTAAATAACACAAGGATTGTTCACGGAAAAACCCAACGTGGGGAAAACTCTAGGCGCTTTGCTAGTAAAAAAATTACTATAACGTTTCAATAAACTTACAGCCCGCCAGCAAAGTTGACACAAGCTTTCTGACCTCTTGATTGAAGTTTGAAGCAGCCATCCTGGAATGTGCACACGAACACTAATCTCGGCTCTTCTTTGTAAAGTTGTCCTCCTTGAATGATCACAGGAACTCCACTATCGACTCTTCACGTACGTTTATCTCATGTGGATTTTTCAAAGAACTCCTCGTTCTTCAATAATCTTCTTTGGTTTTCAACGCCTTGACAGAACAAAGAAAAGAATGGCACCTTGGTGTTTGATTTGATGGATTTGATGTTTTCGACAAGGTTGGTGCATATATAGATGATGGATTGAACTTTTGAATCTTGTGTAGGATGTGTTCTCTTGAAAGAATATTATTCAACCTCTTTTCTCGAAGAATATGCGGCCTCTATTTATATGCTGGATTGTTAGGTAGTATGAGCCAAATAAAAGTCTCGGAAATCGAAAATTAGGTTTGGCCAAATAATATGGTCGCTCGAGCGAGATAGCTACTGTTTCATCCGCTCGAGCGTGAGTTCGGCGAGCAGCTAACGAAAAGTCGGCGTGAATCCTTCTCTCCAAACATAAAATCCCAAACCCTACGCTAATCTACCAACTATGAAACTTTATAATTTAGTCCCTAAACTTTTATAATTATTCAAGTTGGTCATTTTGTCCACAGAATCGCCAATACAACATTTTAACACTAACAAAAGGGACCATATATACTTAAAATATAACTATTCAAGTTTATTTTTTTTACAAATATTTTAGATCCCTTTTCTAATTATCGAATGGCGAATGTCATCAAGTGCTAATTGACAAAGAAAGTGAACTTTTTGTGTCATGATATTCGTCTTTTTTAGCAAATCAAGGTGTTGTCATTTAATTTCATTACCTATTTCCTAATCCTAATCCTATCCTAACTACATAAAAGAGCCACTTTTTTGGGACAAGTGTCAAAATTCTGGGTCGTCTATCAAAACGACGGCGTTTCGCGTTGAACCAAAACGACGTCGTTTCAACCTGGCTTCAGTCTTCCATTCTCATTTCTTTACTTTAACCCTAATCTCATACCCTCTCTCGATCATAGTAAAATCCCAAACAATTTCTTTCATTCTCATTTCTTTACCTTAACCCTAATCTCATACCCTCTCTCGATCGTTTGGGAACTGAGACATATATTTGTAAGTATAATTCTCACGTCTTCAATTTCTTCCTCTTGTATGCTTCTTTTGATTTCTTCAGATGTATTGTTCAATGAGCAATTTTTTTGCCCTTTTTTGGTTCGATCCTCTAAGAGATTGAACCCAAAATACCTAAAGTATATTCCTTTCATAATCTTACTGTGTGTTTGTTGTTCGATTTCTTTCGATTTGTTCAGTTGTACTTTTGTTGGTTTTATTTATTATTATTATTTTTTCACCCTTATTCATTTTTAAAATTTTTATATTCTTGATTTTCTGACCATATATTGTTTAGTGAAGTAATTGAATTACTCATTGAAAGTACGCATGTTCTGAGTTTTGTACTTGTAAATTAATTTCAGGATCCGGTTATTAGGCCACTTTCAGAGCTTGAAACAATTTCATTAGGAGATCTAATGCCCGAGATTCCTTTGTGGGTAAAGAGACCTGATTATGATCGAGTGAGTATTCCATTATGCAATTAGTTACTAAAAACCTTCTATGTAGTCTCTATTTTCCCCCTTGAAATTTTTCTATATAGTAATTATTATTTACTTTGTTTAACCTGTTTCTGATATGCAGGTTGACTGGTTAAATAAATTTATCTTACATATGTGGCCTTTCATTGATAAGGTATTTGAATAACCACGAGATTTCAGTTACTTGGCCGAACCGGTGTATTTCATCTAATGCATGATGTACAGGCCAGTCATAGCATAATCCGAAGCACGGCAGAGCCTATATTTGCAGAGTACATAGGGAAATATAAGATACAATCAATTGAGTTTGAGAATCTAAGCCTTGGAAATCTTCCACCAATAATTCATGGTGAGTTTCTTCTCATTATCTTTGGTAAATGCTATTGAATGTGTTATATTTTCCGCTTAAGTATTCACTACTAGCTGCTTTCTAAGTGTCCTCCTTTTCACTTTATCGCTTTGCTTCACGTTTCAAGACTAAACAATTATAGGATAGTATCTGATAGAATTATGAAGAACATGGACATCTCTTGTACTAGGAAATTTGGAACGATAACCAGTGCTTGAATTTATTTATTTTTGGGTAACTTTTTGGAGGAAACAAGTATTATCTTATGACATGTACAATCTTGTACCCATTCAATGTTGTACATATGGGTAAACGTTTAGTTTCAGTCCTGATATTATATATGACTTTAATTTTAAGTTTTCGAAGTAGAATTACATTTTGGAAGACAGTTTGTTGCTAATTTTTCTTCATTTCTTGACAGGTCTCAAAGTTTTTGAGACAAATGAGAGAGAACTGGTAATGGAACCAGCTTTCAAATGGGCTGGAAATCCAAATATCATTGTGACACTAACAATTTCATCAGTACAAGTCACAGTTCAGGTCAGTGAAGCTCGGAGAAATTTTCCTTGAGAGGGAAAGATTTCATTGAGTTTCTGTGAAGAGAATATATGTTTCTTCGATGGACTGATATTGCATCTTTAAACTGTTATTTATGTAAAATACATGTATTCCTGCAGATGTAAAGAATCCAATAATGGGCACTGTTTTGTCAATACTATTTTAAGGAAGTGGATTACTTAAATAACAGTTTTCCTGTGTTTTTATATGATTTCAATTAAAGCCAAAAAGGTGTCAAATCCAGAATTAAGGATGGACATCCTTCCAGATTTTTGGAATTAATCTTGAATATTTCTTAGATAATACATAAATGACAGTGTTAGTAAGCTTAAGAATTTGAGAAACAAAGATCCTAAAGAATAATAAGGTGCTAATGTGAGTATTAGTTGCTGATATCTTGGATTGCTAAAGATCTGTCTTTAGACGTGCTCTAACACCCCCCCCCCCCCCCCCCCCCCCCCCCCCCCCCCAAATTTTGTTTATACTCAACTGCAATAGCTTTACCCAAAATATTGAGTAAAACATGCCAGTTCCCAGTTCTAGGAGTTTCTCTCTATGCTTTGGTGAGTAACTCTTTTCTTAATACCTTAAAGATCCTAAAACAGCTAGGGGACCCTCTTTCCCAAGCATGATAGTATTGTTTCAAGAGCTTGAGCTCTTGAGAAGTCCCGAGAAAAATAGGAGATAAAATATATTCATTTTTCGCAATGACAATAGATCCAGCATATTCTTTATTTGTTTCATATAAGAATGCAATTGCTTTTAAATTTCTGCACTTATTTAATTAAGCTTGCTCATTTTTATCACTGGCGAAACTAAGATTTCATATTTGGGGGATGGTGTGGGGGTGATCAACATAGGAAAGTAGCAATGCACAAATGTCACTCAAATTAAAAAGCTAATTGCTAGAAATTGGCGAATATAAGCACAAGGAAGATTTGGAAGTGCTTATAAATTTAGACCTGGAGAAGTTGAATTATTTTGAAAAAGAGTTCTTCAGGAATTATGAATATATTGTAAGAAAAAAAAATATGTTAGATTATGAAATATAAAGAGTGGAGCAATTTGATTGAATTTGCTTACCTTTATAGGCCTTGCCGACTTTTGCTGCTTTATTTTCTCTTGGATTTACTTCACAAATTGGGCAACTACCAAGCTTGCAGTAAGTTACATATTTTGTTTTAGTTAGTGCATTGGAATGTTGAAAGTGTGAAATACTATGTTTCTAAGATATATTCGTTTGAAAATTCATATTTTCTTGCAAAAGTACTAGCTAAAGAATTTCACGGTGTGGAGTCATTCTCAATGGTTTGGTTACTATTCATTCCATAAATATCTTGCACATAAAAAGGTACGCTTCATGGATATTGACATACATTCTCCAGCTAGGGTTGTATGTAAGGATGAATACATTTTTTTCCTCCTTTTGTGTGAGTTTTGCTAAGAAATCTTTTATATAAAATAGTGCTTCTTCGTTTATGTTTAAAGATGAAACTAATAATCAACTGTGAAATGCTTTGTTTATGTTTAAAGATGAAACTAATAAACAACTGTGAAATGCTTTACTTAGTTTAAATAAATAATTTTGTTAAAATGTTTTGCTTTATTTGGGATCTTATTGATATTATTGGTGGTTGGTGGTGGAGCTACTGGAACGTATGGTGTCATTAGGGCTAAAACTGTTGCACCTCATCTTGAAGTTATTGTCATTAAAAAGGGAAAGCCATTATCAAAGGTTATTTTTATTAAGAACGCGTTTTCAGTTTATGTTTATGAAATTTCAATGTTGGTGCATTTCATTTGAAGAGATTGTGGTGTTTCAGCAGGTTAAGATTTCTGGAGGTGGACGATGCAATGTGACAGATGGGCATTGTGTTGAAAATGTGGTGAGAATTCTGTATGTGAATAGATATAAGTTAATCCAATTGTATACTTTACTAGATATTTCGAACCTGCTCAAATTTAATAGGTTGATGGCAATTTTTGTACTCAATAAAAGCTGTCTTATATGACATTTTGAGAACTTCAGTAAAGAATCTGATTGTAATGGCTTTTTGGTTTTATGAAATATTGTGTCTTTGTTTTTCCTCAAATAGATTGAATATGGTGTTAGTGAGTTACTAATTTCAACGTGGCAGGATATGGATATGGCTATTTATTTATTTCTTTTCTGATTTTGGGAAAGAAAAGTATTCCAAGTTCTGCAAACCTAATATTTTGTGCCCTTTTATCATCCTCTGTTAAGCTGCTTAATTTGGCCTTCTAGCAATAGCATTTGTGGGATCAACAGCCTAATTTGTAGTTAGTCCATGTATAGAAGTGATTTCTGTAATACATAACTATTATATATCCTTTTCAAAATGCTAATAGGCTATAGCAATATTAGACATAGATTTTGGCAGGAAACTACCCAAGAGGTAATAAAGAACTGTGAGGATGCTTTTTCAATAAGCATAGCCCAATGGATACTATGTCATGGTTTTCTCATCGTGGAGTGGAACTGAAGGTAATCTTGAAAACTAAATGTTGTATGTTTTCTTATTTTCTCACAACTCAATGTTATATATCGGTTAAGTTTCACCATTCACTTCAGACTGAAGATGATGGAAGAGTATTTCCTCTCAGTAACAGTTCATCCACTGTAATATATTGCCTCATGTCTAAAGCAAAGAAGAGAGGGGATAGGTGTTGCAACAACAGAGGAGGCTGGAATATTAGTGAAGGGCATTACTGGGCTGTAGGTTCTTCTAAGATTTCAACTTTTATTTGTATAATATAAAATCTGTAGTTAATTTTTTATTTTTGAGTAAATTCCAGGAAAAAAGAATATATTTCTAGAATTAGATGAGGCCTAATTCAGTATATGCTCATTCCAATTGCCTGTGCTCTGGAAAGCAGAAATAACTTGTGTATGCAACAAAGAGTGCTTCATGATGATAGGGAAAATTACTTTATTTCCAACACTCCAAATAGGCTGAAAGATTTATGTTCATCTCTAACTTCTTTTCAAACAACATCGGAGGTTGGGTTTGTGAAGTTGTGATTCGCTGATTTTTTTTTTTTTGGTTTTTTTTTGTATATGTCAACAATGAAAATATCTGGTTAGGGTTGTTTTTTGTTTTTCTTTATTGTAGGTTTAGATTTTTCTCATTAGGGTTTGAGAATGGTGCCTGAGAATGAAAAGAACGAGCTCCTATCAAACTCTCCAACTTCTGTGCTTGAAGATGAGGTATAACATTTTTTTAACGACTTTTAACATTTCATTTCTATTGACTTTTTCTTTTCAGGATTTATTGGGTTAATGTTGTTTTTGGTGAGTGTAGGCTCGCATAGATGTTACTATTAAGCAGAAGAAAATAGAACATTTTGTTCTTCTTTGATTAAAGTGTCTTTTTTTTGTGCTTTAGGCTTCGACAATTCCACCAACACCGTTTTTGACTCACAGCCAAGTCAATAACATGTTGGCCTTGCTGTAGTGCCCGCCAAGTCGTCTCTGATTGAGAGCAACTCGTCCTCCCTGGACCAAATGAACATTGGACTCAATGCTAAAGATATCATTGAAGATGCTGATAAAGAGGTGTAGCTCTGGTTCAATGAGTAATATAGAATTGTATTTATTTAGTTTCTTAGTCCTTACTCAAAGTCCTACAGGCTACATGGTCTCTTTTGGGATGATGAAGTTGATATTATGATGTATTTTTTTCACAAACAAAGCTCTTACGCTGAGAAGTGTGTGGTGTTTTGGGCTATTATGAATTGATGAACTTGTTTCTCACGATTCTTATTAATATCTTCACCTTCTGTCATTCATGCAACTTGGTAAGTTAGCATTATAGATCTAAATATATAGCAACTTATGCTTAAATTTTATGTAACTAATGCTTAACACATAATTTTTTTATATCTACGTTATCATATACCCAATTATATTGTGGCACGTGCCTTGCACGTGCGTCCCACTAGTATTTGTAAAAAGAGATTGGAGCTATTTCCCTCATTTGACATCAGACATTAAAGTAAGAGAGAAAGATAATATGGCCAAGGAAATGAAAATACCGCAGTAAGAGATTCGGTTAAAAATCATTTATACGTCCCCATAGACGGTCAATTTTTATTTATGCACCTGACGATGGTGGTTTTTCATGTGCTAGGCATTTTTGATGAGTTGATAGTGTAATTGTCATTCAATTGTTGAGTGGGTCTAGTCGTCTAGATCATGTCCGTAACCGTCCATCATAAAACTAGTTATCGTCGACCAGTCATTAAAGGTGTGGCCAAGTGACCCGACGTGGAGTAGGTTGGTTTGACGGCCATCGGTCTCTACCTTAGTCGTCGTGCTTGTTAACGCTTTGTTTATCTTTATATATAATATTTTTTTATGATCGTGGATGTCCGGGCAGTGCGCATCTCGACTAATCCCACGGGGATCTTTATATATAATATTGAAAAGTTAAAATAATAGTCATCATTGCAAGTTTAAATTTAATCTATATTTTTGTTTTTATATTCTTCCGTGGATAAACATTATTGATTTCGTTTGTTAAAACTAAACAAGCGTCCTGTGTAGGTATGAATCGACAAAGAAAGAGAAAAATTGTGACATTTGACTCATGGATTTCTCTATAGACCATTGTCGATTGCTTTTGATAATAATGAATGAGTTTTCATGTGTAAGTACGATTTGACAAAGAAAGAAAAATAGTGACATTTGACACAATAACAAATGTGACGTATTATTTTAAGTTTTTTTTTTTCTTTCATTTTTTTCCTTCTTACAAACATTGACGATTCTCTTGTGAATACTGAAAGAGTGGTTTGGTAATTACCAATTGGGAAAGAAAGAAAAGATAAACGCGGGATTCATTTTGTGCATATTTTTAGTTGAAAAATTCTACTTGTACAAAGAATGGTACAAAATGGCCAAGTGGCTGCCCCCTATTTGAGGGAAAATTGTGGAGCCAATCGCCTCTCCAACAGGGGACGGCCACTTGACCATTTTGTACCCCTTTTTGTACATGTAACACAACCTATTTTAGTTTTTCTTTACTTTTTTCTTTATACATACATCATCAATTTCTTTTGTTAATATTGATCAACGAGTGTGGTGCAAGTCTGAATTGCCCTAGAAAGAAAACATATTGACTTTTGACATAAAAATAAATTTCTTTTACTAAATTGAAAATCTTCTTCAATCAAAATATTTATTAAATATGGTTGTTCAATCATGCAAAATAATTATAATGTCCTTTTTTATTAAAAGCGTCATCTCGGCAATGTAAGCAAAATTTACGAGAAAGACTAGAGTATCTAAATGGATTAGAAAAAAAATTCACTTTGCCTAATTGCAAGAAAGCTTAGATGGCTCAAAATTCATACGAAAAAAGAGGAGAATTTGGTTATAATTTTGAACTCCAAACCTAAAAGTAGTAGAAGAAAATTGATTTTCTCTCTCATTAATATTATAGGGACAGAAAATTCCACCATCCAAAGATTTACGACCCATTTATGCTCTTTTAGCTCATCTAAATAAGTTGATAAAAATTAAAATTAAAATAATTAATTAATTTTAATTACATACTTCGGATTCACAATTTTTTATTTTAATTTTTAGCAAAATCAAATATGGGCTAAATAAGATCTATCCATGACCTAAACTGACATTACATAACATCGTTCTAAATTCTTTCATATCCATTTAATACTATTTGCGTAGATGTCCAGAGCAAAATTATTTGAGTTTTGCTACTCGTACATCGAGCTGTGAGAGGCCCACAAATTATTGGGCGTGGAACCCCCTCTTGTGAGAGGTCTATACACCGAGTTGTCAAGCTCGGTGTACAAACATCAAAATCCAAATTATTTAGTGGGGACCTTTCACTTTTTACTTTTTTTTTTTAAACTTTTTTTTTGCCTAGTGTGGGAATTAGAATTACCATTTATCTAACCAGCCCTTCCAAACCCTACTACAAATACACTGGTAGGTAAGTTATTGGAGGCCATATTTTACTGTATTAAAATATTGGATCATATTACATGTATCAAATTTTTGTATTTAATCCCCTACTGACTACTCACAATAGAGGGAGGAGACCATATTTTTTTTTAAAAATTTATTCACATGGGACCCGCGTACATGTGAGATGGGCTAAACAATTCGGTAAATCTTTGAGTGTACGAATTATTCTAAAATATTTGTCAAATCAATTTTACATTTATGATATAGGGCTCATCGAGTTGACGGGGCAACCAAGCATTTGTGGTTGATTATCTTTACTTTTTATGTTATACAGCTTAAGCATGATTATTGTGTTACCAATCGCTGTCACTAATTAATTATCTTAGTAAATCATCATTATTCACGAAAGTATAGTCTTATTTTATTAGCATATCCTTGAGGTGGTTGGGTCATGTCAATTGGATCTTATCAATTCAATTGCGAAGAGCAATCATATTTAAAGCCCGATGATTTTTTACTCAAAAGTTATTTTTGAATACATTTAATAATTTTTATAAAAATGTTTCTTTTAATTAAAAAAACATTTTAGAGGAAATTGATCCGATAAGACTTCCTTTAAAAGATCTTTCAAAAGAAAAATCTCTTTAAGAAATTAACTCCGAACACTAATTAAAATAGTTTTCTCATGAAATTCTTCTACAAGAATGGCGAAGTAGAAGTAGAATCACTGTCAAATAGATACTTAGAACCTGTTTGAGTCTTTTTTTGGCAAAAAAAATGCATTTTAAAATAGTGATTTGATGGAGAATGTGTATTTAAAAAATAAGGAAAATTTTTGAGTTTACGTGTAATATTATTTTACTGAAAAATGTGTAATTGAAAATAAAAGAGAAAAATGTATTTTAAAAATAATAGAAACCAAACAATGACTTAATTCTTTTCATAATAGCTTGCTCGGCCATTAGCACGGTTGGAGCAACGCATAGACCCCTGTAGCCGAACCCAGCATGGCCTACCATGATGACGGGTAAACTCACTATACGACTTTTGCTTGGATCAGGTCCTTCATTTAACATTGACTTTTGACTCATATAGCTTGAAAAGCAATCTTGTAGTTTTTTTTATATTTTTATATTTAATATGCCCAAATCGTCTAGGACTCAACATCGAAAAGATGGTTCATCGATAGTATTTTTTGTTTCTGGACTGAGTATTTCACTTGCTAGAGACATTTTGATATCTACAAGTATAATTAGGATGAAAGCCACCCATAATATATAAAAAATAATTTTGGTGTCACACCAAGGATACCATATGTAATTTTCTGCACAATATGGGTTCATTTTGGTGGCAAATCTTTATATAAACGACCAAATTTCATTAGATTTCATGTCAAGACTTCATACAACCTTCAAACATGAGGTCTGCTGCAGTACTTCTATTTTTGGCAACTGTATTTGCGACTTGTCATGCAGATGGCTATATAGAACAAGTGACCAAACAAATCCATCTCCTCCGTCCGCGGTCAGGTGCGGCCGGCTATCGGCTTCAGGACCTTGACTGCCTCAGCTGGCGTCTAGCGGTGGAAACAAACAACATTCGCAATTGGAAACTGGTGCCTGAGGAGTGTGAACAATATGTTGGCCATTACATGCTAGGCAAGCAATACCGTAAAGATTGCGAAATTGTGGCAAATACTGCAATCAAATATGTCAAGAGCCTCACACTTGTTGGTGATGGAAAGGATATTTGGATATTTGATATTGACGAAACTACGCTATCTAATTTTCCATATTATGCTCGTTCTGATGTGCAATTTGGGTAAGCACCACGTTGTATAATACATTTCATTTTTTTTCATCAAATACTTCAAATACCCACAATTTCCATAAATAGTTGACTTAACATTTTTGCTTGTATAAAATATAAATCATTAGATGTTTTCGATAATATTATCAATAATTTGTTCATATGATATAATTTAAGTAGTTTCGCGTCATTTCCACAAACAATATTTTTACGTGTGGTGCTGGATTTCTTGTTTTCGTGCGATCTAGTTACTTGGAAGTTGGAGCATTCCTTGGAAAGTACATGCAGTTTTTGTATTGTTATTCCACATTTATCTTGACCACGTTATTTGACTTCAGGGCATTACCATACAACGACACAAAGTTTAACGAGTGGGTTGCGGAGGGAGTTGCGCCACCAGTGCCGGCATCTTTGCGCCTATATCAAACATTGCTGCCTCTTGGGTTTAAGATTGTCTTTTTAACAGGAACAGCGGAAAGATTCAAAGACATTAGAATTTCCAATCTAAAAGCTGCTGGATATTATACTTGGGAAAAGCTCATTCTCAAGTAACTTGCAACTTTTTACTTCTTCCTTTCACCCTCATCTAATTTGGAGCTTAAAATTAAGTATAAATGTTATTTATCCGAGTTAATAGTTTCAAGGGTCACTGAACTTTGCAACGTGTCACGTTCCACTAATCGAACTTTGAGTTGCACACAAACACTCACTGAACTTTGAACAATTGCACTCCGTTACTCACCATCTTAATTTATTCCACACGATTTGCCTAAGTGGAGGACGTCTTCGACATTTGGCAATTAAATGACACCAATTCAACGTTAAATTGGCCATGTCATTAATTCTCAAACCTCCAAACACGCCTCACCAATTTTTAACACAATTTAATATTCACGGCATGTACTGAAAATGATCTTCCAACCTTCCAAATTTCAACTGTTTTGTAGAGAGACTAGGGCTTCATCTCATGCTTTCAGTGTTAAAAATTGTCATTTAACTGTCAAATGTCGAAGACGTCCTCCACGTAGGCAAACAGTGTGGAATGAATTAAGACAGTGAGTAACAGAGTGCAATTGTTCAAAGTTCAGTGAGTATTTGTGTGCAACTCAAAGTTCGGTTAGTGGAACGTGACACATTGCAAAGTTCAATGACTATTGAAACAATTAACTCTTATTTATTCTTACTTCTAGTAGAAAAAAGGGATAAGACTTGTAACTCTTAGAAAGAAGGATTATGGGCTTACTACTTTCAGAATCGGCACTAGCTTACTAACTGGCTACACAAAGGGGGAAGGCATGTGACTGAGTGGGAAGAAGGGGGAAAAGATATCCGAAACTTTCACTTTGATTTTCGACTTAAACTTTTGCTGCACTCTTTTTTTTGGAAAATTTATCTTACTGCCAAAGTAAATAATTTACTTATTTACTAAGAATAACTATTTATTGGTTTGAGAACAAAAGTGCTGTTTGGATGCAGGGGAGAAGCTGATCAGGGGACCTCTGCATTAGTGTACAAATCCAAGAAGAGAACAGAGCTAGTAAATTCTGGATATAGAATTCTTGGAAATATGGGAGATCAATGGAGTGATATACTTGGAGATAATTCGGGCAATCGAACTTTCAAAGTGCCCGATCCAATGTACTACATTGGTTGAATGTTGATCTAATTGTGTACTGTTATGTCAAGTTTCATTGAATCTCATGTTGTCTCATTCCATTTTCTCTTCTATTTTCTCTGTAATAAGTATTCGAATGTACACTGAATGTTCTTCAATTTTAATAATTAAATAACAAGATGTCATGCTCGACATAAGCAATGCCTTATTATCTATTGAAAATATAATTTTCTAATTGAATACTTTTAATCATTTTCATATAATTAATTTAATACTAGTCAATAATTGAGATTCATAAGATAATCGTTCATAACTAATGAAAACATTATCTTTTAATTGAATATTTCGAGTCACTTTCATATAATTGATTTGACATTAGTCAATAATTGAAATTGATATATTTAAGCAACTGAAATCTAGCGACGAAGTATTTGTAAAGAAATTATCTAAAAATCTTTAAGGTATACTGTGTATAAAATAAAATACTCATATGGATAGAAGTTTTTGAATAAGAATTCAATTCATTGCTTCAAGTGTCAAGCTTACTTCGTGTTTTGAAGAACACGAGATATCTAAGAACACGTTTCACACTTTTACTAAGTTACTTTCATTTCAAACATGTTTGAAAATATTTTTTCTATTTTAAATAAAATTTACTTATTTAAGTTTATTATTATTTTTTTAGCTTTTGTTTGAACCCCCTTTTTTTTCAAAACTCATTTTCAACCATGCATTCTCCAATAAAATAATTTTACACAGAAATTCAAAAAAATTCTCTACTCTTTAACAACGCGTTCCATAAAAAATCACTATTAAAAAATACATATTCCCCCAAAAAAAAAAAAAGGACTCTAGCAGAAGCTTAATTTCACCATAACCCCATAAGAGACTCGAACCCAGATTTTAATTCTAATTATGATATCATTTGTCAGAATTCCTAAACTTAATTTCAATTCTGATAAATAAAGGTTACTTACATTTTATTATAGTTGAAAAAATATATTTTTCTTACCAGGGCCGGTTGGCCTTGGGCCTCAGGTATAATGAGGCCTTCAAAAAAATTTTGAAAGCTCAAAAATAATTATTTAGAAAATTTCTCAATTTTCTTACATTAAATATTTTATGGTAGTGTAAATAAAGTAGGGGCCTCCCTACCAATAATGTCTTTCAATTTATTGCTACTTTTAAATTTTTATTTTTAAATATAAGATATTTTTTAATATATAGTAGGCACCCCATACGGACCTCGCTGATTTTTTTTTAAGAAATCTTTATATTCTATTTTTTTGAAAATCAAAAATTGATTCTCATATTTCTTATCATGAGAAATTGTTTGATTTGAACATATTTGATATCAATATGCTTGTAAAAAAAATTATGTACAGGGTCTCGTAATGATGAGTCGCCTATGACCTCAAAACTCTCAGGATCGGCCCGATTTGTTACATTTTTCCTTATGTGCTCCTACGTTTTAAAATTAAACTTTTAACAAATTTTGATAAAAATTGATTAATGCCCTGTTTGGTACCCATTCTCATTCTCATTTTCATTTTCAACCACACATTCTTCAATAAAATAATATTTTTCATCACATCAATAACTTTTCCTTCTTTTTCAACCACATATTCACCATCACATCAACCCAAAAAATTCATTTTTTCCAATAAAATGGGTACCAAACAAGCTATAAACATGTAATTGAAAAGTTGAAAGTCCCATAAAATATGTGATTAATATTAATTGTTGACTTTAATTTTAGTAAAAAATTTAATTTTAATTTCTACCAAACAAAGTTAAATAATAATTTAATTATGAATAATTTATTTTTTAATAACAAAGAACATTAAATATGAACATATTAAAAAATTAAAAAAATCAATCATAGCTTTAACAAGAAATTTGACCAATAATTTGAAACAAATAAATCTTTATAGAATTAACGATTTAAAATATGCTAAACGTGTTTTATTTTGTAGTAAAGGCCAAGGATAGGATATACTGAAATTGGTGGCCACGGCTGCATTCCAACTTTGCATCTTGCAAAATTCTTTGGCCTTTTAAAGAATCGGATCCGAGTTTTTAATGAATTCCTCTTACTTCTTCAGATAAAAAGCTGGATCAAGGAATCCAGAGTAGAATATATACATACAGCAATTTAAGTATTATTTAAGGACATTCTTGTCATAAAAATTATGGGTAAAGTGCGACAACAGTTCCTAACCTTTTCAATTTTTGTAGACTTTTATCATTCCTAACCTTTCATAAATATCCAATTGGATGAAAATCATCCATTTGGCCATTAGTTGACTTGGAAATGCAAAATTTGAATATTTTGACCATTTTTAAGTAGATGCATTTTCGTCAATTTCATATAAATTAAATTAGAAAAATCAAAAAAGAAAAGAAAAATCTTCTTCTTTTTCTTCCTCCTCTCCATCTCCCTCATCACCCCCATACCATCCCCAAAACGAACGTCAACCTCCCATTCCAACAAAGTTTTGCACTGCACGCCAACACCACTCAGGACTTCAGCTTGCTGTTCTAGCTGCGACTACTCAACCAACACATAAGAATCCCATGTCTCAAAATCCCCCTTTTCACCACCATTATCAAACCCGTCATTAGGAAAGGTTTGGAAAGCTTTTCATCCAAATCCAAGCCTTACATAGGTAATTCGCTTAAACTGTTGCAAAATTTTTGTTTGTACCGGTGGTGCATTGAAGGTTGGGATACCGGAGTTTTTGAATGGAGTGGGTGAAGGAGTAGAGCAGCATGTGGAAAAGCTGGAGTCTGAATTTAGCGACTTACAAAAGCTTCCCGTTGCCCACACCATGAAGCTCAAGAGAATCGACCATAAACGGCCAAGGAAGAATAGTTTGAGGAGGCCTGTCTTGATGAAGCAGTAATGTAAGGGTCAAAAAGAAAGGGCGACTGTGGTGGTGACGTAGAAATGGAAAAGTTGCCGGTTGTAGGGTAGAGTTGGAAGAAAATAAATAAATAAAAGATAAAGATTGGGGGGGTGCGGGGGTGGATTTTTTTTGTTTTATTATTTTAATTGTCAATATTTGAAAATATACAAAGTATCATTTTATCCTCTTTAATTTAGTAAAAATTGACCAATTTTTTTTTTTTTTATCAATTAACGGTAAAATGAATGATTTTCATCCAATTGAATTTCAAATGCATATTTATAAAAGGATATGAACCTTCATTAGTACAAATTGAAGATTATGATAAAATTTGTAAAATTAAGGGCCGCTGCAATTTTTCCTACAATAATTGTGCATCAAGCACCCAAAAAAACTCGGATGCAGGACCAAACTAACTAAAGCTCCTGGTTTATGGCTTTTAATTTTTTTTTTTTTTTAAAAAAACTATATTATTTGTAGAATATGCAGTTAAAAAGTGGGGAAAAAATTGTGTAATACCATGCAAATTTCAAGAATAAAATCAAGTAATTTTTTTTTTTCCAATTGAGCATACTTGCCACAATATAAAAATGATAACAGTTCCTTGAAAATAGCATAATATCTTAAGCAGGCATTGAATAAGAGAGAATTGCCGATGCTATCAAGTAAACAAAATGAGATATGACAAAAATAAACCAAACGGAATACCATGAGCTTAATCGACCTCCTCAATCTTGGGACCAGGTCCACTGCTACCGCTAGGAGCAGGGGTATCATCGTCCATGGGAGCACCACCCATATCACCGCCTGCACCCTGGTACATCTTTGCAATGATAGGGTTGCAAATGCCCTCCAACTCCTTCATCTTGTCCTCAAACTCATCAGCCTCCGCGAGCTGGTTTCCTTCTAGCCACTGGATGGCCTGCTCAATTGCATCCTCGATCACCTTCTTGTCAGCAGCTGGGAGCTTGGAGGCTATCTTCTCATCCTTTATTGTGTTCCTCATGTTGTATGAATAATTCTCTAACGCATTCTTAGCCTCCACCTTCTTTTTGTGTTCTTCATCCTCGGACTTGTATTTTTCTGCTTCCTGAACCATCTTCTCAATCTCCTCCTTGGAAAGTCTACCCTTGTCATTGGTGATAGTGATCTTGTTCTTCTGGCCTGTGGTCTTGTCCTCAGCAGACACATTTAAGATGCCGTTGGCATCAATGTCAAAGCACACGGTAATCTGAGGAACACCCCTAGGAGCAGGAGGAATGCCAGAGAGCTCAAATTTACCAAGAAGGTTATTGTCCCTAGTCCTTGTTCTCTCTCCTTCATAGACCTGAATCAAGACACCAGGCTGGTTGTCTGAGTAGGTAGAGAACACCTGTTCCTTCTTTGTAGGGATTGTCGTGTTCCTGGGAATCAAGACAGTCATGACACCACCAGCAGTTTCCAGACCCAGAGACAGAGGAGTGACATCCAAAAGCAAAAGATCCTGCACTTTCTCGTTACCCTCACCACTCAAAATGGCAGCCTGGACAGCAGCACCATAAGCAACAGCTTCATCGGGGTTTATACTCTTGCATAGTTCCTTCCCATTGAAGAAGTCCTGCAACAATTGCTGGACCTTAGGAATCCTAGTGGAACCACCAACAAGGACAACATCATGGACAGTACTTTTGTCCATCTTGGCATCACGTAGACACTTCTCTACTGGTTCCATGCACTTTCTGAACAAGTCCATGTTTAGCTCCTCAAATCTTGCTCGAGTGATGGTGGAGTAAAAATCAATACCCTCATATAGAGAGTCTATCTCAATGGTAGTCTGGGCTGTGGATGAGAGAGTTCGCTTTGCTCTTTCACAAGCTGTCCTCAATCTCCTGAGAGCCCTGGGGTTACCAGTGATGTCTTTCTTGTTCTTTCTCTTGAATTCTTGTACAAAATGATTCACCATTCTGTTATCAAAGTCCTCACCTCCAAGGTGAGTGTCTCCAGCAGTTGCCTTCACCTCAAAAATACCCTCTTCAATGGTAAGAAGAGAGACATCAAAAGTACCACCTCCAAGATCAAAAATAAGCACATTCTTCTCGCCAACGCTGGTCG
This sequence comes from Osmanthus fragrans, assembly GCA_019395295.1. NCBI lineage: Eukaryota > Viridiplantae > Streptophyta > Magnoliopsida > Lamiales > Oleaceae > Osmanthus > Osmanthus fragrans. The sequence continues at coordinate 5,806,726 of CM033347.1, read as the reverse complement.
CCTTCTTGTCAAGACCATAGGCAATGGCAGCAGCTGTTGGTTCATTGATGATACGCATCACATTCAAACCAGAAATTACACCTGCATCCTTGGTTGCTTGACGCTGGGAGTCATTAAAGTAAGCTGGGACAGTGACCACGGCATTCTTTACAGTTGAGCCAAGAAATGCCTCGGCTATTTCTTTCATCTTAATTAAAACCATGGAAGAAATTTCCTCAGCTGCAAATTGCTTCTCTTCACCTTTGTAGTTGACTACAATCATTGGTTTATCACCAGGTCCGGGAATGACTTTGAAGGGCCACAATTTGATGTCACTCTGCACAGAGGCATCGCTGAATCTCCTACCTATCAACCTCTTGGCATCTGTCAGAAAGCAGAAAAACATGAAGAACCAATTAATTAATAGACGCTAAAACAATTTCACCCAAACTAATGTGCAAAACAAAAACAATCATCATTTTAATAGTAGCGCATTAGCAAAATTACTGTAAGAACTAGCTCACAGTTCATACACAGCAGAACATAGCACAATGGATTTCCAGAACTGAAACTTTTGGTTAAAAGCAAGAAGAAAATAGCATAAAGCTGACACCTGATTTCTTTTATCAACCAAAAATCCATCTTAAAGATGCCGAACTAGATATAAAATCAACATCTTTCAATTATCAAATTCCTAATCTTCATTTTAATGACGCACAACTAGACTTAAAAGAATGCCAAGAGAACCTGTCTATGTGATAATAGAATTGACATCGTTAATTTTTATTGTTCACCAAGGAAACTATTTCTTTTACCATTGAGAAGTAATAAAAACAATGATAAGACTCGCAATTTAGGTCTTCCCGTAATACTAGTTACTAGTGCTTATGCAACCAAAATGAATCAAACAACAAAAGGTTATGAGAGATCCATGCAATATTTTTTTTCATCCACCGGTTGAAGTCATAATTTCTCTAGCAAAATAGTAAATAATCTTGTTCTAGTCTAGATCAACAGAATGAAACACAAAATACATAAACCAAATACAAATTCAAGCACGATCTTAGATAATTTTAGGTCATCAAAAGGAGTAGGGCAAAGTAGATTTATACTGTAAGATCGAGCACTAATTACATATCTTATACCAGTCATCATCACAGAGATAAAGCAGCATTAACAGTAATCAATAATTTAAAGATCTACAATTGTAAAAAAAAAAAAAACATAAAAGTAAATACATTAAACATTTGCAATTAAAGATTTTGCTGAATAACACAAATGGAAGCGAAGACATAACAGATCTTACCAAATACAGTGTTCACCGGGTTCATGGCGACCTGGTTCTTAGCGGCATCACCAATTAGCCGCTCGGAATCGGTGAAAGCGACATAGGACGGCGTCGTTCTGTTTCCTTGGTCATTTGCGATTATTTCCACGCGGTCGTGCTGCCACACGCCAACGCAAGAATACGTTGTGCCAAGGTCAATTCCGATCGCCGGTCCCTCTCCTTTTCCTGCCATTGCCGCTCAGATCTAAATCTGCTATATATTTCACGTAAAAATAGAGAGTTTGTTGTTTGAAAACTAGGGTTTCAAGATATGAAGTATGTGACGGAAAAAGGACACTTATATAGGTGCAACTAAGTCTGCCATTAAAATGGTTTTCGGGTTCTAGAATGTTCGAATGGATGATAACCGTTGGATTGGTTGCGGAAGACTACTTGACGGTGTGAGATTCTCCATTAATTTGTATCAAGTATTAATAGCAAAAAACTCCCGACAAACGTTTTTATGTGCGATCTATCCCAACATATTGAAAATCGCGGAAAATTCCCTTATTTGAAACCTTTTGTACAACCCTCCCCCCCTCCTCCAAATCGTATTCGTCTAGATCCATCTAATTCGTCATCAAGTTCCAATAGAGGGAGGGTCGAATGAATAAATTAGAAAAGACAAATGCATCATTTCTGATTTCCCTCTTAAATAAAATCCTCTCAAAATCATCATTTCTAGGAGTAGTGGTAGATATGTCTCTCTTGAAAATAATGGGGTAGGATCTGAACTTTTCGTCATTGATCTCCTAGTGTAATACCCATTGTAGTTATAGTCATTCTAGGGGCATTACTATAACTGAAACTATGAGAGGTGGCTGAAGAAGACACGTGGCAGTGTACTTGAAGTGATGAGACGACGACGACGGTAGCGTTGGCGGTGCCACCACAACCAAAATCAGATCTAAAAGAGGGAGAGGGAGAAGGAGAAGATGAAGAAGAGGGGGAAATGGCTAATGGAAAAAGAGGAAGAAACAAGTTTATCAAGCTTTTTCTTGGAGGCAAAATGCGCAGATCCATTTGGGGTGCTGTTCTTGTGGTTTGATCTGCACATTGCACGTTGCCTTCTCCCATGTCTTCATGCACCACTTCCATCACGAAAAATCTTGAATGCTCAATTGATAAATATCAATTCTTAGAGCTTTGTTACAGTGTCCGTATGGTTGACACCCCGATTGACACCATACACACATGGAAAAAATTATTATTTTATTTACGCGGAACCCACAACATCCATGTGATGACAATGTCATCCGTATGATCATCCAAGATGGTCATTTAGCATTTTTCCAATTCTTATTATAAAGTTCTTGATTTTTCCTCCGCCTCTAGAGTGTATTCAGCCCCTGTTTGGTAGTCATTTTTAAGGAGAAAATACATTTTTAAATAGTTGATTGATGGAGAATGTGTGGTTAAAAATTAAGAAAAAATTTTGGATTTGCGTGTAATATTATTTTATTGAAAAATGTGTAATTGAAAAGAAGAGAAAGAAAAATGTATTTTGTAAAAAATTGCTATCAAACAGGGGCTCAATTTGACTTTTGATAACTTTTTGAGATTTTTAAAAAATTTAGAAATATTTAATGTAAACTTTTTGAAAGTCCCTAAAAGTATTGGGGTATTTAATTAAGACTTTTATTGATTTTTAGCCTCCGTTTGACCTCCATTCTTTTCATAAGAATACATTTTTTAATATGGGCTTAAAAAGTCTCTATAAGTCACGATGTATTCAATTAAAAGTTTTTATAAATTTTGAGGTATTCATATTTTAATAACTTTTAGATACTTTTATTAAAGTCTCCACAATACTAAATTTTAAGTAAAAAAATACTAAAATAAAATATCAAATTTGTCTCTCCTTAATCATAAGATTTTATGAGACCTTCACAAAATATATATATATATATATATATATATATATATATATATATATATATTCTCTTCTACGAACATTGAAGCTATGAATAATTTTTTTTTCCTATTGATTATATTTGTTTCTATTTTTCTTTTTCTCTCTTATTGTTTAACTCTATTTTCTAAGAAAAAATCAAATAAGAATATGATAACTTTATTTTTTTTCTTTTGTCATTCATTTTTTGTAAAAATTAAAAAAATTAAAAAAAATATCTATTTTTAATTAAATTATAAAATTTTATATAAACAAATTTATAAGTAAATTTAAATATATTGATTTTTTTATTTTATTCTTTAAAGGTATATTATATTAATAATACTGAATATTAAATTTATTTTTTATTTATTAAGGATTTAATTTTTTTTTCTTTAATTAAATGGGAAGATGAAGGGGAAGATGAAGGAGAAGAAGAAGCGGAATTGTGAGAACCAACACCTCATATGTGAGAATTTCACACCATCGTACTAAATGTACGTGAATTTTATTTCAAATGAAAGTTTTCAAAAGTCTTTTAAATTTTACAAAAATCTATAAAAAGTTTTAAAATGAAATCAATAAAAGTCTACGAAAGACTTCCACTAATTCTAGACAAATCTAATTTTAAATAAAAAGGACAATGAGAGGTTACCGTAGATGCGATAGTAACCCATGCCCATTCTACTGTAAGCTTGAATTTTTTTTCCACTTTTCCGCATTTCTGTACACAATTTTTTTATTTTTATTTTTTTTCACTTTCTTCATTATTTACACAAACATCCATGCCTCTTTACTTCTTCTCACACGCTTCTCTCATTTATCACTTCCAAACAAATCACGTCACCAAAATTATTTTTCTTTTGCTATTTTTTGTGTATGTATTATGCTTCATGTTCAATAATAGTAATATATTTTTTTGTAGGCAAAAGACGCTATGGAATGGGCTTATAGAGGAGAAGGTGAATCTGATTCTTGCTTATTTATTCTGGAAAATCACCTATTTTTGTATGTTGTCTTCTTCTCTTTTTTTTACTATTTACTTTTTATTGTGTCGACTAATTTTTTGTTTCATTTTTCTTAGCCTAATTGGTTAATGCTTGTTCAAACTTCAAATAATTTCGTTTCACATTATGCAGACCCACGGTGATCTCTCTCAAAAGTTGGTCCGATGTCGTTTCCGATTTCCCTTCATCACTATTCAACTAAAAGGACGAGTTTCGATGAGTCGTTCATCCAAGTTATTGAAATAGATATTCGGTGTGCCCAGGAGGGGGAGAACGAATATTTCTTTTATTTATTTAATATCTTTATGTAAATAATTTGTCTTTGTTATGTCTATAATTTGCAAGAAAATGGTGGAAAATAAGGGAATGGTGTATTTGAGTTTCATGTTGATATTTTATTTTATCTTGGTTTTTCAATTTATGCTTGGAAAATAATGTGATTTTATTTAAAATCTTTGGTGTATTTAATTACCATCAATGAAATAAAGGTTTTTGATTTTTTTGCTTCAATTAGATTTCAATTTATTAATTAAGCATTTTGTAGCATTATTGCAGTTAATTATGATTACCCATGACTTTCCTTTTGAAATTGAAAACCGGGTACATAATTATATCTAATTGAATCAGTACATTAAGAAGCAAATAGTTACTGCTAAATCCCCCAAAATGCAAGTAAAAAACTGAAAAACCCAACAACTCTATATCTAACACATACCAATAGTTGTAATTTACAGTTGGTTCAGGGTAGTACCATCGACAAATTGAGAACTCATTAGCATTAGATACTCTCAACTTTGCGCAGCGCTAAGTTGAGACTCCGCACCGCGCTGCGCAGAGACTCGTCTCCGGGTTGCACGCAGAGGTGAAGAAATAGGTCGATCCCTGTTTCGAGGCAAATAATTTGCATAAACAAATTAGGTTTGAAACCAATTTTTCTCAAGTTTTAAACCAATTTCCAACAACTTTTTCATTCTTCAATCAACTTTTCCTTCTGAGGTTTGATTATTTATACTGTGTAAATAAGTGTGCATATTTTGATAATTTTGCAAAATTTAGATGATAAAATAATGATTGGATTATTTGTTCTGCACTACTTAAAACTGAATTTTTTGGGTGAATTTCATAAATGGTCATTGAAGTTACATGAAAATTACAAAATGGTCACTGAAGTTCAAAACTTTCATGAACGGTCACTCAAGTTTCAGATGCTTTCAGAAATGGTCATTGAAATTTAAGATTTTCACCAACGGTCACTGAAGTTTAGGAGATGTTTCACTAACGGTCACTGAAGTTACAAAAAGTTTCAGGAACGATCACTGAAGGGTCATGCATTTTTTCAGTTTTCTGGGCAACTTTTTCGGCCACTTCCGACCACCAAAACCGTCGAATTTTGATACCTTTGGAAAGCCCACAATCTCCTCTTCAATTACCACCCAAAATCTCTCCCAAACTCCAAACGATTCGACCGGAAAATCGCCGCAAAAGTCGCCCAAAAAATTGAAAAAATCTGTCCAAATTTTTTCAATTTTTTGGGCGACTTTGCAGCGACTTTCCGGAAAATTTCGACCACCAAAATCGCCGGATTTTGATACCGTTGGAAAGCCCACAATGTCCTCTTCAATTACCACCCAAAATCTCCCCCAAACTCCAAAAGATTCGACCGAAAAATCGCCGCAAAGTCAGCTACCCAAAAAGGCCGAAAATCTGCCCATATTTTTCAAGCTGACTTTGCGGCGATTTTTCGGTCGAATCTTTTGGAGTTTGGGGGAGATTTTGGGTGGTAATTGAAGAGGACATTGTGGGCTTTCCAACGGTATCAAAATCCGGCGATTTTGGTGGTCGGAAGTTTCCGGAAAGTCGTCGCAAAGTCGCCCAAAAAATTGAAAAAATTTAGACAGATTTTTCCAATTTTTTGGGCGACTTTCGCGACGATTTTTCGGTCGAATCATTTGGAGTTTGGGGGAGATTTTGGGTGGTAATTGAAGAGGAGATTGTGGGCTTTCCAAATGTATCAAAATTCGACGGTTTTGGTGGTCGGAAGTGGCCGAAAAAGTCGTCCAAAAAATTGAAAAAATGCATGACCCTTCAGTGATCGTTCCTGAAACTTTTTATAATTTCAGTGACCGTTAGTGAAACATCTCCTAAACTTCAGTGACCGTTGGTGAAAATCTTAAACTTCAGTAACCATTTCTGAAAGCACCTGAAACTTGAGTGACCGTTCATGAAAGTTTTGAACTTCAGTGACCCTTTTGTAATTTTCATGTAACTTTAGTGACCATTTCTGAAATTAACCCGAATTTTTTTGTACTGACATTTCCAATTTATGCCTATAAGCCATAGTTTATTGACTCAGAATCTATTTGTTTATGAAATACAAATTGGGGACAAGAGAGTGCAACTTATGCCCTGTTTGGTACCCATTCTCATTCTCATTCTCATTCTCATTCTCATTCTCATTTTCATTTTCAACCACACATTCTTCAATAAAATAATATTTTTCATCACATCAATAACTTTTCCTTCTTTTTCAACCATATATTCACCATCACATCAACCCAAAAAATTCATTTTCTCTAACAAAATGGCTACCAAACAAGCTATTAATTATTTTCAGTTGTGACCACTATTTATTTTAAACTTATTTAATTCTCTCTCTCTCTCTCTCGTCTAGTGATGAGAGGGAGAACGATTACCCACTAAGGAAGTGTGTATGTTGACTGGCAGTCACTCTCTCTCTCTCTCTCTCTCTCTCTCTCTCTCTCTCTCTCTCTCGTCTAGTGATGAGAGGGAGAACGATTACCCACTAAGAAAGTGTGTATGTTGACTGGCATTCAATTGTTGCAATGTCTTGCTTTATACACGAATCTCTGTAAAGTAGAGAGTCAAGGAATATAAAATTTGAAAATAGAGGGAGAAATGACAAAAATCATTAAATGTGATCTTAAAATTAGAAAGACTAATATGTTTTTTAGATGGACAGTAAAAATAAGTTTTTTTCAAAATAAAGGAAAAAAAAATTTACTTCATTACCATTGCCAAACATATTTGAAAACAAAATTTGCTAATATATAGTTGACTTAAATTTAAGCTTGTTCAAACATGATTGTATTAGGGATGGCAAAGGACAGATCGGGAGCAGGGTGCCAATGGGCAATTGGTACCAAGATTTTCCTTAAGTCGTACTTAAGGGAGAGGTTATGAGTTCGAATTTTGGGGAACACGATAGAAAGTCGTGAGAGTGTAAGTGAGTTCTACCCACCCTAAAGCGGACAATACGTATGTTCTAACAGTTTGGGTGCGAGGTCCGGATCGTTACAAAAAACACACGTTTTTTGTAACAACCCGACCTCACGCAGAAATCGTTATATTAAACGTACTGTCCGCTTTGGGTGGGCCTTGCGCCCACTTGACTCCTCACGGATTTCTATCGCGTCCCCCAAGATTCGAAATTAATATCACCATCATATGAGAGACTTAAATTGAATCCTGGTACCAATTGCTCGTCTTTTGTAACTACCCGACATCTACGCCGAAACTGTTATATCATATGTACTGTTCGTTTTAGGGTGGGTAGAGCATACTTATCCCCTCGCGATTTCTGTCACGTTCCCCAAGATTCGAATCCAAGATCTCCATCATATGAGAGACTTAAGTTGAATTTTGATACCAATAATTAGTAATTAACACCTGAAATTTGAATTTTAAACTTAACCGCCTTGTTTATGAAAAATAATTTTTAATTCTAGGAAGTTTTCCTTTTTATTAATTCTTAATAAATTCATAGAAGTCACTTAAAAGTCCAAAAAATCCACTAAAGTGTCCACTAAAAAGGTCTACAAAAGTTTTTAAAAATCTCAATTGAATATATCCTCTAAGCAGGGCCGGATCCAGGAATAAATCTAACACGGGTTAATAAGGGAAAAAAAATTAGCACATGCTAATATTAAAAAAAATTAAAAAATTACACATTAAAAAAAATTAAAAAAAAAACTTTTAATGAGTTTTTGGGTTGGAGGGCCGAGCTATAGCCAAGCCCAATCTAGCTCTAAATCCGCCCCTGCTCCTAAGTGTGATGCCCGCTCACTATAAAAAGGCAGAGAATTCTATTTTGATTCAGGTGGAAATTTGGGAATGGGTAGGAGAGATAGCCGAGCCTCTCCAATGCTCGACATTGCTATTGTAATTTAGCAATATAAAATAAACAATTTCACTTCATTTTAATTTCTTTTTAATTCGTCACAAAATCAGCAAATTGATTCAGGGTCCTACTCCTACTAATTGGTTGCATGGAGTCAAACATATTTGTATATGCAATAAAGTTATTTGTACGATTGTTGTCATGTTGTCAAAATCTGGATTATTGAATTAAAAAATAGATAAATGTAATGTTGTAAAGTGCGTGTTATCAACCAAGATTGTAAAAAAAAAAATTGTACAAGTAACATATTGTTGTGTATGTAACAAAGGTGTATAAATCAGTTCCAACACAAGCATTAGGTTTTTTCTCCTCCCTTTCCTTTTAATAAAATTCGAACAATTATTTTCTGGTAAGTTCTCTCTTTTGATTTGCATTTCTCCATTTTTCCCAAAGAAAATGAAGAGCGAGATTTTTTTGACAATAATAGAACCTCGACAGGGGCGGAGGTAGGGGAAAAAATTATTTTAAGTCGATACATTGAAAAAAAAAAACCATTAAGAAAAAATGGATTTCACTAAAAATAAAATCCCTTAAAAAAAAAGGGTTCGTGGCATGTCTGGGCTCCTCTTCCCTCCGCCCTTGAACCTCGACTAGAATCAACTGTGGACTCGAGGGAGTCCTCCCAAGCTTCTCCTATTTATTTTATTTATTTCTTTAAATAAATAGTCTTTAGCTTTCAATATGAACTCTTTGTACCCTAATTGTAAAGATTTTTTTTCGAATTCTCTAGAGCGTAATCTTTCGCTTCTATTTGGTTAGGGTTCAAATCAAATTTTCATTAGATTTTAATAGAAGTTGATGAAATGTGTAATTGAAAAGTTGTAAATCTCATGAAACATATGGTTGAAATCAATTGTTGATTTTAACTTAAATTTTAATCTAAATTTTAATCCCTACTAAATGGAGATATAATATTTACTGCAACTAGTCCCCAACCTTTAGGACCTCTGAATAAATTCTTCCTAATCTCTAAAATAAAACTTTTCAATTCTCATTAGTCTTTGTTTGATAGAAATTAAAATCAGATTTTTTGTAAATTTTGATAGAAGTTGGTGAAATGTGTAGTTGAAAAATTGTGGGATTCATAAAATATGTGATTAAAATAAATTATTAAATTTGATTTAGATTAAAATATAGATTTTAATTGATACCAAAAGGGGCTTAAGTTCCATTTGTTTATTTCTTTTAGATTACGGGAATGTTTTCGTCAATTTATGACAGCCAAAAAAAAAAAGTGAAAGAAGCTGAATTGCTGGTAATTTTTTAATTTTAGGATTATGTTTATTGTAAGTTTTATCGGTAACACGTGGAAAATTAGCATAGAGTCAAACTAGTTCGTATTAAGATACTAGACTCATGACTTGAAAAATTTCTATTATCAAGTCATTCTTCGTTTTTCTATTTGCTCTACCCTGAAATCATTTATTTTATGAAGTCTACCTAAAAATGAGGGTAAGGAAAAGTTATCACAACTACTTGATTGAACTATAATTGGATCGAAATCGACTGGTTTGATTCGATTTTACTCAAGTTCTAATCGATTCTAGGTATTAAGATTGAGAATTGGTCAGTTCTGATTTGATTCTAATACCAAAAACCAAAAAATCCAATTTCATCTGAAAATTTTACTTTTTATTTTAAACAGTGGTTGATGAAATGCACCGACTATTTTAACTAGGGCTGGGCATATATCCCGAATCGAACTGAACCGAACCGGACCCGAACCGAACCGAACCGAGCGGTTCTTCGTAAGTGAAATACCCGAACGGGTATCAGAATCAAGAACCGACGGGTACGGGTCGTTTCTCGGTTCTAGACCCCGAACCGAAGAACCGAATAAGAACCGATTTTTTTTAAAATTTTTTAATTTTTATATATGGGATAAATCAAATTATTTAGTTTTAAAAAAAAAAATTAACAAATATAGAGTTTGCAATGAAGAGACTGGGTTCTATAATGGCATTGAGACATGTAATAAAAAATATATTATATTTTTTCTTATTAAATTGTATTAGTTGAACAATTTTTTGTTTATTTATGTTTGTTAATTGTGATTTTTCAATCTTTCTTGTAGAGTTTTTTTAGTATCTAATATGTCAAGTCAAGTAATTGATGGTTAAATCAAATAGTTAAGTAAGTACTACTGTATTAGTAATACTTTAAAATATTTTATCTCTACGAGTCTATGACTTTTAATTTATATGGATCACCGATATTTTAGTATTACTAATTTACTATCTATTTTTTGTTATTTGTATATATTGGTAAATTAATTTTATTGGACAATTTGTTATTTATATCTTATTAAATTGGAATACGTTAATTTGTAAAAGTTAAGATTGAACATGTCAGACTGTAGTATTGTTATAAATGTTAAAAAAAATTAATTATACTATGGAACCGAACCGAACCGAACCGAACTGAACCGAATGGAACCGAACCCGAACGGTTCCAAAATTATATTTGGACCCGACGGTTCCGTTTACTAACTACCCGAAAATTTTCGGTTCGGTTCGGTTCTGACCCGAACCGAACCGATCCGTGCCCAGGCCTAGGCCTAATTTTAACTTTCCTTATGAAAGTACATCAAACTTATATTTAATTTAATATGTTGTGATTTACAAATTCAGAAAAATGGATCCATTAAATTTAAAGATATAATTTTAGATCAATAAGAGACTTGGATTCTTACATAATTTAATGGAACTAATTTGTAGAGAAAAAAAAATTAAAATGATGTCATAGATCACCTTTGTTATCCTCTCCATAATTCAGTTATGTTAGATGCCATGTCACCCAAATATAATTAACGAAAAAGAGATTATATTTTTCCAATAGCATGATTTTTTTCAAAATTTCTAAACATGTAATTTTAGGGGGGACGAATCCAAACACTCGTTCAAATACCATCTGTGCAATGGTAGCAGATCCTCTCTATATCTGGATATGATGAATCTGAAGCCCAAATTTCAAGTTGGCAACAACTATCCCGATCTTCGTTGAGATTTGTTGTCCGACTTATGATGTGTTAATAATTAATTGGGTGGACATCAGATCTTAACTCGTCCAGATTATGCTCACTGTGCAAGTTTTGTAGCCCTAAACCAAGTACAAATTTTTTCATGGCAACGACTGTTACCAAAATGAGGTCCACCACCGCAAACTATTGTTGGAGCAATTCCACCGTAGTCACCAGAATTGGTGGTGCAACTGAAACTGCAACTACCATGTTTCATACATTTAAAAGGATATACAACTTATATTTTGTAAGACACGTCACATTTTAAGATTCACAACGATAATCAACTTGTTTATCGTAGAATCCACAACTTATAGTTACGTAAATTATAATTTAGTCACCAACCAAACAAGCTGTAATGGGCCACATCAAACAAGTTAGCACTGATTTGGTGCAGAGACTAAAAAAGTGGACAGTGAATAATGCCATATTTGACAAGTAAATCAACCATTACTTTCAAATTCTCTTACAATCAAACCCAAACCCTCTTCTCCATTCAAAGTTTTTAAACCATTTAAAAAGAAATATAGTTTCCACTATTTGAATTTGAACTGAAGTTGGTCTTGGGTATGGTAATCGGCATGTCTGGATAGCATTAAAAGCGTTAAAAAGTACTCTTTTTGGTTAATTAAATAACTAGGCAACATTTAGGGGATCAACTTTAAAATCGTGTGAAATGTTGTAACATTACAAAAATTGGATGAAATTATTCTTAAAAATAAGTTGTATCATTAATCCCGTAGTGTTTTTGTTATCAATCATGCTTGGTGTACACCATCTTTTACACTTTACCACATGACCATACATTATTGAACAATTTAAAATTTCAATCATGCTATATGTACATAATGCATCACCAAATGTATTACACATCTCTCACATGGAGGAGGGCCCACACACAATAAAATATTCATGAGCCCCTCTCCATATGAGTGGGGTGTAAGTTATTGTGTACACCATAAGGTGTACACATAGCTTTATTCTTAAAATTTAGACGCTTTTTCATCCAATCAACAAGTGACAACACTTGTGATGTCAACAATGACGTAACAAAAAGAGTATACAAATGGCATTGTCATTTTGTTAGAACATCTCCAAGAGACTCTTTAAAAGTGGAGTGCTCTCTATTTTAAAGAATCAATCTTTAAAATTTTACTCCAAGAGACTCTTCAATTTAACATTTTAAAATAGAGAGTGGGTTTGACTCTCCAAATTTGAAAAGCCAAACTCACCTCTCTATAATTTAATGTTTCACAGATTTCAACTTTCAATGTACAATTTATTGATTCAATTAAATAAAGTGATATAATTATTGGAGGGAAAATAGTAAACAAAAAAGAATGAAAAAAAACAATAAATACGTATTGGGAATGTTAAAAATAAAGAGGCTATTGGAGAATTTTAAAATTTTTGCTCTTTAAATTTATAGATACTCTTTAAATTGTAGAATGTGCTCTTTAAAAATAGAGAGTCTCTTGGAGATACTCTTACAATGTATATAACTTTTGTGCAATTTTTTTTAGGATAAAACTTAATGTACATAATATTTTGTACATAAAGGTGTCCACACCCTCGAATGGGGTGGGGTCCACTTGAATAAAATATTGTAGGGACCATCCCCATGTGAGGGTACATAATATGCACTTTTATTTTTTTTTATATGTATGTAATTTTCTGAAACTTTTTTGACATTTATGTAAATATTTAATAAGTTATAATAATTATAAATTTCACTTTATGTTAATTCACATTTAAATTCTTTACGGTTTGTATAATCTATTTAAAATTGTAACTTACATTGTCTTACGCCGCCACCATCTTCTACCAAAAATCATCACAATCGACAAGTGAGACATAAAACCACAACAACAATCTTCATTTCGAAATTTACGATATAGATCTAAATAAAAAAAATGAAGTTTTAAGATTCACAATCTTTTACAAAAAAAATCATACCAGATACTTAGAATCAAACAATTATCAACAGGCTCAGAATTTTATATTTCTCACCAAATCGCATTACCAATCATCGCGACAAACTTCCACCAGCACACCAACGGATCCACCACACCCACTCCCACAGCACTGCTAAAGCCTCCGACGATGATGACATGATTGAGTCGGTGACATCTGATAGATCATATGAGGACAGGTCACAAGACTAACCCTAGTGCCTGTTTGATAAATATTATTTTATTTTATGGTTTGTTACATGATCATCTTCAACCTGACATTTACACAATAAAATATTTTACACATATAAAAAAAAAATTATATACTTTTTAATCACGCATTCTCCTAAAAATCACTATTTAATTCTTTTTTTTCGGTTTAGTTTGGTTTAAAACCATGGTTTAGCAAAAAAAAAAAAATTAATATATATCAAATAAATCAAATCATAAATATTAGTTTAAAATTTCACGTTAAAACATAAATTGTATCATTAAAAAATTACAAATCAAAGTTATACAATTATAATCATTATAATGCTACAACATGATATAAATATTTTAAACTTTTAGTCAATGCTAATGACGTCCAACTGTAATTATAATACATGATTCATTCTTTTGAAAAATATAAAACTATAATACATGAATTCATTGATTATAGTTAAATGATATAAAATAACTAATAAAAAAAATTCAAATACAATAATATATAGTTACTGTGACTTTCTGTGAATCATTCAATGTTTCTACTTCATCTAGTGGTGGTAAAAAGGCTTGCGGGTTCGATTTGGCTAGGCTCGACTCGAGCCCCTTTTAGGGCAACGGGTCGAGCCCGAGCCGGTTGGCAAGCTCATAAAAAGTCGAACCTCTTTTTTTGGGGCGAACAGAAGTTTGGTTCGGCTCGACTCGCAAAAAGAACGCACCTCGGGCCCGAGCCGAGCCCGAACCTCAAATTTCAGCTCACAAATCGGCTCGATTCGTTAACACTCCTAACTTCATCCAAATATTAGCGAATTATTTTTAGGGGCCCCGACAATTATTAGAACAAAACAACATAACTACCAATAAAAATATAAAAAAAAAATTACAAAAAAAAAATGAATAATTTGACTTGAATTTAGGCAAATTTTGAGAAAATTTATTAGTAGAAGGAAATGAAATGTGTAAGCTTGAATTAAAATTTAGATTTAATTGTCTACTTAATTATAATGGAAGATTGATGAATATGGTTTAACAACAGTTGTTCAACATTTTATCCAATTTAAGGATTTTACATTTGTGGTTGTGATGATTGATGAATATTTTGATATAATTTAATTAATTAATTGAGATGTATAATTGTTGAATTGAGTTTAATTGAATTATGTCTAATATGAATGTATATTTTTAACTGAAATGTGTTAAATAAAATTTAGACTAACATATTTCGGATTTTTTAATTTTTTTTGGTAAATAGTTTAGCTGTTTGAAACGGTTTCTAAATATTGAAATCTAAATCAAATCATTTCGAAACTGTTTGCTTCTGTTCAATTCAAAATCGAAACGTTGACGGATCTTCATGGAACCAAACAATTGTTTCAAAAAAGTGGTTTCGGTTCGGTTTCGTCGTTCGGCCCTAGTATGAGGAAACAGTCTGGGTGATGAAATTTGGGCTTGTAATGGGCCTCGCGAGCACAATTTGTTCTTGGGCCCATTAAGGGACCTCGTCTCTCTCAAAACAAAACGACACATTCCACGAAAGTCTATGTGGGACTTTTAGGTTTGGAATCCAATCAAAAGCCGACTAAAATTTCATCCAAAACAATTGACGGACACGATTAATTCCACGTTTAACTAAATTCCAAACAACCGTTACTTTCAAATTCTCTTTTGATTAAACCCACACATCCTTTTTCAAAATTCAAAGCTATTCAAACTTGTGATAAAAAATAATTTCCTCGATTTGCATTAAAACAAAACCTTGTTTATTACATTAATTAATTCTTCCTAGATCTTTAGATATTGTTTTTTATTCTAATTTTTTATTGTTAACCTTGAACAGGCGATAATGATGACGCCAGCATTAGCCATTAGTGCAGCTCCCATGTTGTGTTGTTCTTGGAATAAGGGATTTCTTTATATAGAAAACTAGTAATCGATGTTTGAATTTGATGGAACAAACATGAAGTAATGAATAAAACACATAACATAAATAATAAATTAAGAAAATTGTGTCAAAAACTTTAGATACGAACTAAATATGTAACATCAATATTTCGTTTTGTATTTTCTAACAAAAAGTTAAGTTAGAACATGGTTAAAGAAGAAATGTGCGACTAAATTTATTAGATAGATCTTTTAGACGCACTAAGCACGTACAAGTATCTTCGTAAATAAAGTACATCGAACGTAATCAATATTTTAAAGTGCGTAAGACGTGGAGGTGAAGACCTAAGAAGATGTTTTTTCTGTTCTTAATATTATTTTAATTTTTCTAATCCAATAAATAATAAAATAATGCACATTAAATTTTTTTTATATGTTTATACATATTTTTCAAGCTTCGGACAAAAACATAATTTTGAAAATTATAAATATCCCAAATTAATAATATTTTGTTCGTTAACAGAGAACTATGTTCATGGGTTTAAGTTTGGAGTAAGGAGAGTTTTAATAATGGATGACTACTTTATCGGTTCGAACGAGAAAATATTACTTGCTAAATAAAAAAAATTCGTGATGTTTTCTGTGTAAGTACTAGGCAATTGGCATGACGTTTTCTTTATGCCCCGCATCTAGGCAAGCTTAGATGGAGCCTAGACGTTCTTTTAGAACACAGAAGATAACCCTTTGAAGGTCGTACTCATTACTCACAAAAAATTTACACAATTTTATGAAGAGGCCGTCAAAGTGAATAAAACCATTCTTTCACAGTTAGTCCTTGTTTGGGCCACATTTTTTTTTTAGAAGAATGAATTTTTGAATAGTGTATTGATGAGAAATATGTGATTAAAAAATGAATTTTACTATTTGCACATCTGGGATGACATTCCCCCTCACAAGAAGGGGGGCCCACACTCCAATAAAATAATCATGGCCCCTCATTGTGAGGGGGGATGTCATCCCGACTGTAAATGTAGCAAAATCGTTAAAAAATAAGGAAAGTTTTGGATTTGCGTATAACATTATTTTATTGAAGAATGTGTGATTGAAATAATGTCAAAATACTGTTTAAAAATATATTTTTCCAAAAGAATGGGGCTCAAACAGGTTTTTAGACCCTGTTTGATTCTCTTTTTTCTCAAAATTTTTTTTTCAACCACACATTCTTTAATAAAATAATATTATACGTAAACTCAAAATTTTTTCTTACTTTTTCGGACTATGTTACACAACCAAAGTTGGGTTACAAAAGGGGGTGTTGAAGTGATGTGGCGCCCCCCATTGGCCGAGGTAGCTGGCCTCGACTGACCCACCAGCCGCCTCTTACGATGGGGGGCGTCAAATCACTTGGGCACCCCCTTTTGTAATTCAATTTGGGCAAAGTAGCATAATTGTAATTTTTAATTACATATTCTTCATCAATCAACTATTCAAAATGTATTATTTCTCCCAAAATGGAAATCAAACGAGGCCTTACTTTTATCATAAAAGACTTTCTTTATTAACATTTGAGTATTCTCTTTTCTTTTTTTGTCTTTTTTTCTTTCAAAAAATGCATTCTTCAGGATTTGACTGTGAACACTATTGCTCTTCACTTCATAGGTTGAGAGTTGCAACTCCGTACTTGAGAACTAACAACTCGTCAGTTCGAGAGTAACTAGCTAGCTTGGCAAGTGGTGTAATCTATAGCTCGACTCGACTCCTGAATAGTCGAGTGAAAAATGCTTGCTACAATTTCCAATTTTTTACCGTCTGTCTAGACCTTTTTCTTCTTTGCCAAAACAGGTTTATTAGTCTTATAGTCTACCATATTCTGCAAACTATGTATCATAATTGGAGAAGAAGCAAATGTGCAAGGAGATATAAAGAAAATCTGCCATTTTCACTTCTTTTTTAAACTATTGAACACACGGAATAAGAGCCACTGAATTATAATTAGCTCTCTACATATCAAAATCTTCTTCAAATTGGGATCCTAACTTCTTCATTCTAACTCCACTAAAGCTGGTTCTTGATGCCATTATGTCATTAAGTGAAAGCCTCTTCTTAGTGCCCGACTGAGGCCTTTGTTTCGGAGCACTGTGAGGCCTCAGCTTTGCCCTATACGACTGCGTATTTGCCATGTAATTAGGGCCATTGGAGTATGGCCTAAAAAAGCTATCTCCACACACACTCTTGGCTGGTGTAACTGGACCATTGGCACAGCATGAAGTCATAAATCTGGGAGTGCTCTGGGCCGAGGCGAACTTGTAATCTTCAGTCGTGTAACTCCAGTTGGAATCGGGATGCTGGCGACAAGCCGGTATTGATAAACGGGCCTGGTATGGACATGAAAGAGGAGAATAAATTGCCTGGTAGTATTCCTCGTCGCCATATTCTGACATGGTAGTGCTCATCCTCCGGGACCTTGATTTGGGCTTGTATGTGTCGATTTCCACCACTTTCGGGCTTTCATCAAATGCATTCATTAAAGGATCATAAGAGGTCGAGAGTCTCTTGCTATGAAGTTCACTTCTGGTTTCATCAAATCTTTCCTGTATTTCACAAAGAAAAATGTAGCATTCAAGTTCAAGCCTGGCCTTGAAAGTAATGAAACTTGTCGAATATCCGAAGAATATTTTCTTACTATGGACTTTCTAGCTTGCAACTCTGGCTCAAATCTGAAGCTATTAATCGAATTACGAGCTCTTTGAGACCTAACGGCAGTCTGAGCTCTAATGAGAGCTTGCATACTGCGTAGAGTCGCAGCAGCACGCTTTCGTACAAGGTATCCCCTAACAAGAGCCTGTAACTTCACAAGTCCTTTTAGGGCTCTAAGAGCTTTTCGGGCCTAGTTGAAAACAACAATTACATCAAAAATTTAAAATATAAATGTTCAAAAACATGGTAATAGGAAACAATCAGTGCTGTTTGATTAGAATGTCCAAATTTCCCTTTGCTGACATTTCAAGCAAATTCACATAACAAACAAGAAAACACCCTATGCAGACATTCATAATTCAGTTGAGGAAATCAGATTTTAGCTATAAAGAAATAAAAAATTAAAGTGAAACTTGAATCCCACGTACCAAATAACCTCTAAAAACTGTCTGAATCTTGACAGCAGCCCTCAAGTCCCGTCCTCCTCCATTGAAAAAAGCCCCTCTGCGTTGACTTGTGAGCCTCACAACAGCTGCAGCCGCCTGTGCAGCGACAAGGGCAGCATCGGCTGCCACAGCTGTGGCGGCTGCCACCGCAACTGCATGTTTGTTCTGCTCCTTATCTGTCTCAGCAATGTAAGATCTTAGCCACCCTGAGTCCCCGGAAAGAGTATATTTTGTCAAGTCCTCGCCTGACTTGCCAAAAATACATCCTTTCTCTGTTTTCTTTTCGCCATAATTTGAATTGTTCTCCACATTTTTCTTGTCCTTCTTTATCCCGAGCAGCCTCTTCAACCACCTTGTAGCTTTTCCCATTTTTCTTTCCTCGGGAATTCAGAATGAAATTCTAGAGGGAGAAGAGAGAGGAAACACAATGTAATTTTTCAGATATAGTGAGAGAGAGCCTGTAAAGATTCTACTTTTTACTGAAATAGAGAATACTACTATGGACACTTCGAATCTTTACATGTTGCAAGAATAGAGAGAGAGAAAATAAAACACAACCACAAACAAAAGCTTTCGACGTACTTATGAGCAGTTTTTCCCTGATGGTATGTAGAGACATATTGTCGAGAAAAGTAGCGTTTAGACAGAACTAAAAACGTTGGTATAGAGGAAATAGTTTAAATGAAGCATCAAACCTTAAATAATTGAGGATAAACATTTGATTATTTTTTTCTATTGATATTTTGAAAAAATTAAAAATTTCACCCCTGACACAAGCTCGTGAGATACAGTATTATAAGACAAAAAAGGGAATCATCAAAGAAAAACAGAGTTGAAAAAAGAAAATACAAATAAACAGGAAATTACAGACAATCAGTGGAAAGTTTGAATGGAAGAGGGCAATAATCATATCTAGAGAGAGAGAGAAGAAAAAAACATTGACACCTAAAGAATTTGAAAAAGGCCATTGAAGCTTCCACTCCCACCAATTAGAAACTCGAGTATCTTGTGGAAAGCACAATCATTTCTCTTTTTAGCAACCCGGTTCGATCTTTTGATACTTTATCCTTTGTTTTCTCGGGTCAATGTCCAATTCGATTTTCAAAACATTTTTTAAGAGGCTGTTCATGAGACATTGTACGTTCACTACATTCAAATGGTGAAAAATTGGAAATTCTTATTTTAATCAATTGAATGCAGTGATCACAGTGCCGCATGGACTGATATTAGCACCACTTGAAATTTCTCAAATTAATAAATAAATAAATAAATAAGAGTGCCACAAAATCTCCATTTACTCAAACCAGAAACTAGCAAAACCTACAACAACACTCTATTCTGTTTCTTCTTCTAGGGGTTTTCAAAATTTAATGATGAATCGGAAGAATTTCTGCAAAGCTAATGATTTTTTTTTACTGTTACATTGTACACAGCCATGATATCATCACTTACCGGAAAAAAAAAAGTGATTATTCTTTGCTGGGCTTTTCTTTGTACTGGCCAGAAGGGATGCTTATAGAAAAATCTTGCGCGTTTTTGGGCCCCTCTTATCAAATTGAATTTTCATTGAATTTTGGTGGATAAATTTATAAATATGTGGCAATTTTTGGTGCAGAAAATTCCTGTGACTGAGAAAAGTCGGTTTTCTGTGGTAAGTTATAAAGAGGGTGACACTGTGCGTAAGCAGATCCGAAAAATGGAAAACAAGGACAAGGCAGTGATTAAGAATGGTATGGAGGTTTTGGGGCCTTGTGGGGAGTTTTCAGATTTCAACTTCACGGGTAATTTATCTAGCCACCGTCTGAGAAGATTTTATAGATTCAGTTAAAATCAATATTAATTTAAGATTAAGAATTATTATTTTTTAGTATTCATACATTTCATGAGATTTACTACTATTAATTTGCCAAATGGAGGCTTCATTTCTTGCTTCACAAACCTACGGAGGTCAACAAATTTGCAATATGATTATGATGGAGCCGCAACAAGAAGTCGGTAAAATGGTAGTATAAATAAGATAGAAATCTCACACATAATCAGTGGCGGATGCAGACATTCTGAATTAGAAGGCACAATTAAACTTGCAAAGTAGTTGAGAAAAAATTAAAACATTTAATATTTTATTAAATTATTCTCTACACGAACTCGTATTTTAATAATGTTCCATAATTATATCTATCATCTACAACTTTCAAATATGCTTTAATGTTGTTCTTTCTCGTTAGACTTGTTTGTTTGCTTTCCCACATTTGCTCCCACTTTCTCATTTTTTTTTTTATTTGCTTTTGGCTGCAACCTGCAATTGATCTAATTTCATTTTCTACTCTTCCTAAAATAACTCCTCTCTCTCTTACATTCCCAAATCAAATCGTTGCCTTTTAAAATTGATAAAAGCCAACTGTTCGTCGAGAATCTTATGATCCACTACGTACATAGTCTTCAAATATATGGCTCGTTTTGCCGACATAGTGTCCGAATCGTTTTGAAAATCTCTATGATTTCTAGTATGTCTTGGGAATGATACTAACACCTTCATTTGTTGACTCCATTAACCACAATTCATCCCGCTAAAATTAGAAAGTTGTGGCTGCAACATATTGTTTGGTGTCATCTCTAACAATTTCTTAATCGAAGCTTTAGGGCCATTTCATAGAATACATATGGGCACACTTACAAAACACTCCAAGAGAAAAAGTTTATTCTCTTGAACAAATTAGTTTTTATTTAGGATACTTTCTATGATATTTGCTTCGATCATTATTCAGTACTTGATCAAATGAGTATGAAAAATTCATATATTACACAAAATTGCAACATGATTATATGCCTCATCCAAACAACGCTCTCATGTATCGAGCGAAGGAGAAGAATTAATAAAATATCATGCCTTAAAAAAAAAAATATCCAAGTTTCGGAAAATTGGTTGGTCACATGACCCACCTTGGATCCGCCCATGCATATAATAAGCTTTTTTATTAATAGGAGAAATTTGGAGAATAAACATTGGCTAACCTTGGGTTAGCTTGCACGATAAGATTGAAGATGGTAGCATTATCCATAATGATTGAGCTAAAGCATTTATAGGTAGCTTTTTAAGTCCACCATCAAGTTTCAGGGCCAACCCTAGACATATGGTGAAAACTATCAAGCTAGAGTAGGTTAGGGGCAAAGGGAGCGATTCATGAAAAAATGGTTAGTCTACATGTACACCTCATGGTGTACATAATAAACTATACCCCCCTCACATGAAGGGGGACCCACGAATATTTAATTATGTATGGGCCCCCCTTCCATGTGAGGGGGGTGTAATCTATTATGTACATATAGACTAATTCATGGAAAAAAACACTCGGTTGGTCAGGGATGAAAGTTAGGAGAGCACATGGAATTTATCACATAGTAACTTCAAAAAATAGAGTTTTTCACAAAATTAGAATGGAAATTTGGCCCGTTGGAATGTGGGTCCTTTTGTCAGCCATAATTTTTGACTCAATTTCTTGTTACATTACCACATATATCCTTCATTCTATTTTGAATGAATTATTGGTCAAAAGGAGATATGGGTAATTTTATAAACTTTGGTAAAAAATTGCGGCTCAACTTAGCTACAAATGGTGCTGACGTGTACTATAACGGTTACATTTTGTATTAAAATTGGGGCAAAATGACTCCCAAACAAGGGCTTAACATAATTAATACCATGTTTGAGCCCCTTACTTCTACGAAAAATTTCTAGAACAGTATACATGGCCCACATCTGCAGCATAAGTCAACAATGACGGAATTTTTTAATTATTTTTATGATATGTTTCTTTTCATTTTTGCCCTTACATACCAAGCAGAATGTAGGAGAAAAGATGGAAGGGTAAATACGTAAATTTATAAGTCAGGTATGAGGACAAACACGGTATTAAGATGTAACGGCTGGATTTTTTTAAAATTGTGTTAGAAACGTAGTCCTTTTAAGGGGCTCATTAATGCATTTACTGTTGAAAAAAAGGAAATTGTTTGGAAAAAAGGGGCTCAAACGGGTTCTAAATTTCATTAGAGATAGGCTTTCCATAAGTGATCAATAACCTAAGCACAGTCAATAATTGTCGAACATCATCGACAATAATTGCTAACAGAGTCGTGTCAAACTACAAAGGAACAAAACATGATGTTTGTAACAAAATACAATCAATACAAGTATTTATAAATTAAACGTTTGCATAAATAAATATGTAGAACTTCACAACTAAAAATATCGCAATATCACAAAATACTCTGGCTGGCCGTATTTTTCATTATTTGGCGAAATCTCTTCTCAATGGTTCTACCATTTATGCAAGCATATATAATTACTACCCAATATATCGATTTTTTTTGCTCGCACTGTTTCAAGTTTTTTGCTCATTTCAGTGCAGCAATTTTTTATGTTCTATTTCTTCTTCACGTGAGTCATGTAAAATGTGTGGTAAAAATTAATTTTGCACTTTCATTTCAAGTTTTTAAGCTATCCAAACAAGAACTAAGTTAATAACCCATAAACTTTTGGAAATTGAAAAGTCCCCACAACCCTCCACACTATTGTCGATTAGTGCCATGTACTTGTTTTCTATGTTCAGATCTGCTTACCTGCAGTGTCACTCTCTATAACTTACCACAAAAAAACAAACCCTCTCTGTCACAGGAATTTTTAGCACAAAAAATGCAATATACTTATAAATGTTTCAACCAAAAGTCGATGAAATTCAAATAAAATAAAAAGTACCTTGCACAAGGACTTTTTCATAAGCATCCCTTCTGGCTCAGTATAGGAAGAAGCCATCAAGAAAAATCACTTTTTTTTGATAAGTACTTGGTTGTGGGCAGTGTACAAATCGACAAAACCATAATGTCGGAGTTAAAAATACATTAACGTTTCCTAAGAAACGAAGTACCACGTATTTTTCAATCTCGAGCCATCTCAAGATCTTGACCAACCCTAGGTCCAACAAAAGCAAGCCATACAACCAATCTAACCCGAATGTAAATAACATAAATCAGTATATTAATGTATAAGTTATAATTGTTAACTCTTAAGTTGTGGAACTTAAATATTGTCGTTTCCTATTTTTGCACGTGGCCTTAATATTTTTTCCTATTTTTTATACAAACATTCTCCAAAAACCAAATCACTTCCAAAATTTATTCTAAATTTTTTTACATCAAACAGGCACAAAGTGATAACTCATGGCAAACAGTGAAAATTGAGCAGGGTCCGCCCAAAATTTGTTGGACTTTTTGTGGGCATTAGTATGATAGCTCTTGTAACCTAACCTATTGAGACACATCCAGCGATGTATTTCATCCATAATGCTCTCGGGGCGGGACGATGGAACCCTCAAGATTGGGGTTCAATTTATTTATTTTTAAATGTTACTTTAACTACCAAAAATGAGGTCTCTTGCGCCAAGCCAATATTTAGCTCATGGTTGAGCCTCATTCATTAAAAAAACATTTTTTTTTCTAAAATTATTTTCATCCACAAATTTTTTCAATAAAATAATTTTGCACTTCAATTCAATTTTTTTCCTACTTTATAACTATACATTCTCCAAAAATCACTATTATAAAATCTATTTTTTCCCCAAAAATGGTGCTCAAACAAAGAATAATGCTATCTACTTACACGGTTGATCATCAACAATTTAGATATCAATTAGCTGGGATTAAATAATTTGCCATCTCAAACGTGGAGATATGAATTACATTTAAGATGTAACGGTCACTCAACGTCCAGACTACTCATAATTAGATCCAACCCTTTTCCTTTAGGCTTGCTATGTGAGGGCCATCCACGCATTGCTTCAGTTTGACTAAATGTACTACAACTAGTTCAGTGTTCAATTGATCAAAATCCATTTAAATTTCATTAAACATCCCCATTATTTTTAAAATATATTTTTCTATCTCTTTTTTTATCACGCATTTTTCAATAAATTAATACTACAGATAAATCCCAATTTTTTTTTACTTTTTAACTATAAATTTTCTATTAATCTACTATTCCAAAATACAATCTTAAAATTTAATGAAGTTCAAACAGACGCTAAATAATAAATTAATAGAGTTCAGTGCCTAGACATCAGCTAAGTAGAGTCCATATATGTTGTCTTAATTTAGTTGTCTCCTTATCTGGTCCCCAAATTTGACAGCTTGCTATAATGGTTGTCAAATTTTTATTGAAATACAATTTTTTTTTTATATGATGAACTATGTCCATTAAAATTTTGACACCTTAAATTTATAGTGAGATGTCAAAATTTTTGAAATGTAAAGCCAAGTCAGGACAGCTAATTTGAACTTTTTTTGTTTTTGGATTACGCATCTGTCCTGTCCTGGACTTTGATGTAAGGGTAAATCGCAGGTTATGGTTCCAAGGGTGCATGGTTGAATAACACTATCGTTGCTCAATCTAGCCTTGCTTGCAACTGCTAGGTAAGGGTTCGAGCAACGATAGTGCTATTCAACATTACATTGTTCGATTTATTTGTTGAGGCCCTGTTTGATTTTCATTTTTTGTAGAATGATAATGAAAAATATAATCGTTATGTGCTCCACACAAGAAATGTAAAGTCAAAAATGGTGGTTGTATGTAATAGATAACGATCATATTTTTCATTTTTACGAATGAATAATGAGAAACAAACGGGACCTAATGCTTTAAATTTTAATTTGTTAATTTTTTTGAAAGAATAATTTAATAATGACTTGCATAGATCACGAGCTTCTAAAGCCAATCTCCATTTATAGAATTTGAATGACACGTAACAGCACTAGATAGTAATAAATAATTAAAAGAAATTGAAAAATAGTAACTTCACAAAGTAAATTTTCGATAAATGAATATTCGCTGAATTAATAATCTCACATGAGTAATAAAATTCATTGTTCCCGAATTGGAACAATATATTAAATCAATAATATTGCTAAATGCGTAAGATAGAACTAAAGAATCTTATGTTGGCAAGTGAATTGATAGTGATTTTGGGTCTTTTGATGAGAATCAGGAATGGCACATTTATTAGTAGAATATGGTATCGACCCTTTCAAATTCAATTCCGAATTAATGAATCCTTCCAAAAGGAGTGGTGATGCCATATGTATGCATAAAGTTGTTAGTAATAGCCTTATTTATGATTGAATAAATATTGGTTCGACCTTTTCCTAGTATGAGAGGATTGCGATGCTATCTTCTTTTTTCTATAATCTACCTCATGTCTTCGGTCTTCCCGATAATCAATAAAGTTGCAAACTTGGAGATGAAAATCTTCTTTCATTTCTCAAAGTTGAAGTAACCATATCGAATTAGATACCAAATAAAAAAAAATTATTTAACAACATCTAAGGTCGGACAAAAATATAAAATTTAACTGCTTAAATAAAATTTCACAATAAACCAATAAATTTTTTACTTGACAAATATTATCATTGCAAACTTTTTTCCTTAAAATATGCATATAAAGTAGTGTTCTTTTTCTTTGTATTCAAATTGAACTCAATTTGACCCATAATTTCATATATATATATATTTTTTTTTTTCACTAGATAGAGACTAACTTTTGTGATTACGGTACTTGAAAAATTTCTTTTGATTTTTTTTTTTTGGTAAAATACATATATATAATCGAAATTATAATACACATATATTGATACTCTTAAATAACCTCTTCATTCGTATCTTATCATTATTGTATAATTTTCATTAGAATAATTCAAGAAGTGACCGACATAATCACTTTTGTAGAATGCCTAAGAATTAATTTTTTTTTTATATCTATTGATATATTAATAAATCGATAAATTAATAAGATCTCTAAATTATTAACTTTCTTTATCTATATATTATTATTTATAAAGACATTACCGTATCAATTTTTTTTCTAATGCATTCACACCGCTTTCTATTTTTGTGGAAAAATACTAAATGAACACTCCGATTGACACCTTGAATGATGGCATGTTAGTGTGTGGATTCCACGCAACTAAAATAGTGTTCTCCATGGGTGTGTGTGGGTGTCAATGCGGATCTCAATCGGAGTGATTGTGTGGTAAAACTCATTTTTGTGCAAGGTTTAAGAGCATGTTTTCCTAAGCATGAGAGGCAGTAATTTTGACGAAATATATTTGAGATTTTTAGTTCAAAATTGCACTGGTAAGACTGTAAGAGGATATTAAGATAAAGAACTGAAAAAGAAAGAATGAAAAATTGCACCGGCAGATTCAAAGTTCACTTACCGGAGTCTGAGCTGTGCTCTCAAAAGCAAGCAACAATTGATGAATCGAACAAACCAACAAACAACCTACGATCTGTTTGTACAGAACAAGATCTGAAGATCTTCTTTCCATTTTTTCAGCCTAGTCAAAATCTTCTCCGCCTGTAATTTCCACTCATTTCTCGGACTCTCTCTCTCTCTTCAATTTTACCAGTTCTCTGATCCCTTTAATCCATTTTTGTATCGGCAATTTTTTCCCCGCAAATTTCGAGAAGAAAAGGATAGAGAATATGAAGGAGGGGACGGGGAAAGTGGCAGTAGCGGCGGCGGTGATAGGGGCCGCGGCGGCGGTGGGAGTGGCTGCATATATTGTTAGGCAGCGGATGAAGAGCTCCGGGAAGTGGGCGAGGGCTATGGCTATTGTTAAGGAATTTGAAGAGAAGTGTGGGACTCCAGAGGTGAAGCTTAAGCAGGTGGCCGATGCCATGACGGTGGAGATGCACGCCGGATTGGCATCGGAGGGCGGGAGCAAGCTCAAGATGCTCATTAGCTATGTAGATAACCTCCCTACTGGGTATAATTCTGACTTACATAATTTACAGAGATTGAATTTCACCTTAAAAGTTCAACCTTTTCGTGTTAATGCCCGAAATATGGCGTGAGTTTGAGAGAACTCATCTCTATTTAGTTCAATCTCTTTTTATATTTGCTTCAAGTAACACACAAATAATTTCTTACTCTTTCATTTCAGGATATGGCAATAGAATTCATGCATTGTCAGGCACATGGGCTGTTCTAGATGTCTAGGTTAAATATTCACTTTTCTATAAATCAAGAATAAAGATAAGAAACTGAAGATTGTAATGCTGGTGGAGCATTCATAAATTCAGAAATTTATTCTTTTGTAATTCTATTGGATTTGATTAAAATTGTTTTACATTTATCTTGAATCTGTGTATTTTTTTTTTAAATGACTAGCTAAACACGTCTTTTCCCTTATCTCAGTGACGAGGAAGGAGTTTTTTATGCATTGGATCTTGGTGGAACAAATTTCCGTGTGTTGCGAGTGCAATTGGGAGGTACAGAAGTTGGTATTGTTCATCAGGAATTTGCCGAGGCATCAATACCCCCAGCTCTGATGAGTCATTCTTCAGATGTAAGCAAATGATTCTTTTTTGTTATTCCTTTAGTTATTTGGTCCATATACAAGATTCTGAATTTTATTAGAACCTTTTGATTTCAGGCACTATTTGATTATATAGCGGAAAAACTTGCAAATTTTGTTGCTGAAGAGGAACAAAGGTTTCAGCAACCTCCGGGTAGGCAGAGGGAACTAGGCTTCACTTTCTCGTTTCCTGTGATGCAAACTTCAATAAATTCTGGTACTCTTATCAGGTGGACAAAGGGCTTCTCTATTGATGATGCGGTAATTTCTTTCTTGTAAGCTTATTTGCTTATTTAATTACATTAGTTCTTTAGTTAGAATTAGTTCCATGCTGGCTTGTAATTGCAGCCATCAAAATATCAAATTTCGTTGAATCTTCTGTGCAAACTTTTCTCCCTTTTCAGTCGCTTTATATGATACTTTGAATTTCCAATTATTATTTCTCGATCTCCCTGAATTATACTCAATATATGTCCGATTTATTGTCATAGAGTTTACTCACTATGCTGCCTTTCAAGCAATAATTCATTTTATTTTGCTAAAGAAATCCAACCGTGATCCTCTCCCAATAGTTTATCTTATGGTCATTCTCATTTCCAAAAGGATATCTCAGTCAATGCTGTGTATTTACCCCAAAAATGGATCTATACTCTTGACTTTGTTTTTCCTTCATGGAGAACAACCCAGTGTTTTAATGCTGTTATGCTCTGAAGTATGAAATACCAGTTTGTCACTGTGGCACTGTACCTCTCTGTAAGAAATAATTAATTTAGCTGGTAGAACAATGCCAAAAAAGACCTATTTCTATTGAGCGCGTGAACCTACACGCATTACCTTGAATATTCCTGGATGATTTCTCAGTCCATATACAAAATTCATTATTCGACTCCAGAGTGGCGCAAACCTCATGTTTCAATCCTGATAATTCTATTGTTATAGGTTGGCCAAGATGTGGTGGCTGAACTGACAAAAGCCTTACAAAGAAAAGGTGTTGAAATGCGGGTTGCAGCTCTGGTAAGTTAGCCTGTCTCTCTAAGCTTGAAAAACCTACTTTATTTATTGACAGTATGTAAAGATTTTGCTGTCAAAAAAACTTAACATTATAAAAGAAGTAACATTTTTGAAATACCTCAAACATGTTTGAAAACTAAGTTGTGTAAAAGTTTTAAGCTTAGCCAAACATGCTCTGTCTGTTTTCTGCTGATGAATGCAATCCACCGATAAAAGTTACAAGGATCCCGTATTTGTAAATCTTTGTTTTTTCAATTTTAGCATCCTGTATGAATATCAAATTAATTTTTGGTTTTCACATATACATGCACAATTTTTTTGCTAGGTGAATGATACAATTGGAACATTAGCTGGAGGCAGATACACCAATAAGGATGTTTCTGTTGCTGTGATATTGGGTACTGGTACCAATGCAGCATACGTAGAGCGTGCTCAAGCAATTCCAAAGTGGCATGGTCCGCTGCCTAGATCTGGAGATATGGTCAGCAAATTTTTGAATAGCTGATTACAGTAAAACATCGATAAGTGCACATTCGATAAATTAATAATCCCGCTTAAATAAGGCCAGTAAATCATAAGATGATAAATCTATTCATAACCCTCTAAGGACTGACGAAAATATTAAATAATGTGTTAAATATGTAAAATTTTAAAATACATATATTAATGAATTTTTAACTTGACACCAAATTTTTTATTTTTTCCATTTTTTTCTTTTCTGAAGATATGCATAGAAAGTTGCTTACTTTTTCTTTGTAACCAAACTGAACTCAACTTGATCCTTAATTTTTTGCAATGCATATACCAAATTTGGCGTATGCGTGCACACATATATAACTTTTCAATTTTTATTTTTTTCATTATGTAGAAAGTGACTAGTTGAGGTTACGATGGTTAAAAGGCTTTTTTTGAAAAGTAGTTGGTAAAACACAACTATCATCTAAATCATAATAATTATTGGTACGCATAAATTTGTACCCCTTGAATAATCTCTTCATTTATATGCTGTTTCATTATTGTATAATTGTCACTAGGAGAATTCAAGAGGTGCTTGACATCGATCACATTTTTGTAGACTTCACGTTATTTATCGTAAATAATAAGCTCTTTAAGATAATAATTTTCTCGATCCCAACATTATTGTTTGTTATAGAGGCTTTATTGTATTTGCTTTTGTTCTATGGTATCGAGTCTTATTAATTCAACCGGGAAAACCAGAATCTGGCCCAGATATATTCTAAAACTGTACTTTTATAATTTGGAATGAATGCTGGTCCCAGTTCAGCACGGAACTAGTGAACTGATCATGGGTTGACTGGGTTTTTCCATTGCATTTTTGTTAAAAGAAATTTCTGGTTGAGTGGTTCAGCCTTGACATATATCAAGATGTTCTATCGTAAAACTTCAATGTTTGGTTTTTGTTTATATTGCTATATTGAACTTTTGTTTGTGAACTGGCATATTTACTTATTCATTTGATTAATTAATTATTTTTTTTGCATTCGTGTTTGACTTGAGGGGTTCAATCCCAGTTAAACCCTTTGGCCAATGATCCTTCACCTTTCCCAGATCAAGGCCTGGCTGTACATGGGTACAACTGTAATTGATGTCCTGCTTTTGCTATTACAAGATGGTTGATAGTTGGGATATAAAAAGTCACAAGTATTGAAGCCTTGATCTTTTTAATGCAGGTTATCAATATGGAATGGGGTAACTTCAAGTCGTCCCATCTTCCACTGACGGAGTTCGACCATGCATTGGATGTCGAAAGTTTAAATCCTGGTGATCAGGTGATAACTTCCCCGTGCATAAGCTATTTCATTTGTAGTTTTCAGTTGAGACTCACTTTCAGCCCCCGTTTGGTAAAGATTTTAATCTAAATTAAAGTCAACAGTTAATTTTAACCATTCATTTTATGGACCCACAACTTTTCAATCACATATTTCATCAACCTTTATCAAAATCTATTAAAAATCTAATTTTAATCTTCACCAAATAGGGGCTTAATAAGATTGATGTACGATGATGTGAAAGTCCAATCCTTAAATGCCTCACCGCCCTTTAAAATTTGCAATGCGTTTACCCTGGACAGGAATTTATACATTATTTATCAGATGGTGTTATCTTTTTACTTCAGATATTTGAGAAGATAACTTCTGGCATGTACTTGGGAGAAATTATACGCAGAGTTCTACTTAAGATGGCTGAAGAAGCTGCTTTCTTTGGGGACGAGGTCCCGCCCAAACTTAAAATTCCTTTCATATTGAGGTACCCTAAAGACTTTTGTCTTTCATTGTTGTAAGATGACAGATTTTGAAAATAACACGTATCTCACTAAGCCTATGTTTGGCAAGCATTTATAAAAAAAAATAGAAATTACTGGTGGAAAAAGGGTAGTACTTGTAGGTCCCACCAAATATGTGATAAAAAGTGGTTTGACTTTTAGCAAGCGTTAACATACATGTATATAAACGTGCTAACATACTTCAAGTCAGATGCCATCCAGTTTGAAGTGCTGTGTTTTTGGCATAATATTGATTATGTGGTTAATTCATTCTTACTCTGTTTGTTCACGTATATATTAGTATATGGGTAATGCTTTCAATATATTCTTACAAAACATGAAAATAAAATATGTATAATCTGCGATGGATTTCTAAAAATAATTCTTAAATGGCTTTTTCATCACTGGGGTTAAACCGAAGATTGAAGAATTACCCATCTTCATTTCATGATATTTTTCTTCGATCCGTAGAACCAAAAATGAAAATAAATGAAGAGGAAAAAATGAGGTTGCTAATGCAACAAGAACTCAAAGTCAAGATACAATTTGCCTTTAGAAGGTTAGTGCAAATCATTGCCTGCACTACATTATAGGCAGGCGTCCACCTTCGCATCCAATGGATTGATTTCATTTCCTGAGAATATTAGTACGTTATCAGACTCTACTATATAAGATAACAGACGGGATTTTTGCTTCTTTTTTCCGTTTTTAATTCTTGTTCAGTAATGTATAGTCAAATGCACAAACGTGCTATCATTTTATAATCTTGATATTGCTTTCTGTTTAAAGGCCTTATACAGACGTATTCTCCTGTCAGTTCTCCTTTTCATGCACGAACTTGCATTGATTTTATTTTTTGCAGATTTTGTGTTACCCATTATTACATGTTATATTTCTATGGAATTTGATACGAAATAAATTATATCTGAAGCTATATAATTATGCAGGACGCCGGAAATGTCAGCAATGCATCATGACATGTCCTCTGATTTTAGGGTGGTGGGCAACAAACTGAAGGATATACTAGAGGTATATTTTATGTCCTTACTAAAACACTGCCTTTTTGTTAATCGTATCTAATTGTTCCCTTTTTTAGCTTAGGATGAAACTTGGAGGCCATAATTTAAATTGAAGTTTCGATTCCTGGTTGAACACCTGGTAGAATTGTGGAATAGCTGTATATATTTTCCAATTAAGTCAAACTAGAGTCTTAGTAGTGTAACTACAGTAACGTTCCGCTGTTGGATAAAAAATTGAGTGGTCAAGGAACTTAAGCAAACTCTTGAGCACTTTGCAGAATAAATTTTTGATTTCTTTGCAGAATATACATTTTATGTCTTCTTAATATATTCATCAATAATGTTTTCGTTTTTCTCCTACCTCAGATATCTAATTCCTCCCTGAAAACAAGGAAAGTTGTCGTTGATCTCTGCAACATTGTTGCCACCCGTGGGGCCAGACTTGCAGCTGCCGGGGTTCTGGGCATCCTAAAGAAAATGGGACGAGATACTTTGAGGGAAGATGGACCCCAGAGGACTGTCATAGCCATGGACGGCGGACTGTACGAGCACTACACTGAATACAGGAAGTGCTTAGAGAACACATTGAGGGAGTTACTCGGGGAGGAAACTGCATCAAGCATTGTAGTCGAGCACTCCAATGATGGTTCGGGTATTGGGGCTGCTCTTCTTGCAGCCTCTCACTCCTTGTACCTTGAAGAGAATTCGTAAGTAAATTACAACCTTTTCCCGAGAAAACTTCATCCTGAAGCTACTTTGCGTAACTGTAACTTCAAATTTCGCCATTGCTTAGGATGTATTTTCTGTTTTCTTTAGACATTTCTGGTCATTAGTTTTATCCTCGCATTTCATAGTTTAGGAATCAAATATTTATGTTTTATGGGAACAGTATATACAGAATTAGATATAAGTGGAGGAGCCTGAAGTAGCCTCTGCTCTTCCGATGAGCGCTGCGCGCTATTAATTCAAGAATTTTTAGTAGTTTTTTCAATTAATCTATCCTATGATTGCAACTATATTGAGTGCTTTCAGATTTTAAATCTACTGTTGTTCTACTTTTGAGTTACAGCTTGTGCAAGGGAAAAGAGATCTTGAATATCTCGAAATGGTCTCTTTTTGTATCAATACTGTGTATCAAATATGCTACTTGTGTGGGTTGGGCCCTGTTTTCGCCGCTTTGTGGTATACTGGGTCCGTATATAACATTGAATTTGAATTTGAATTTGAATTTGAATTTGAATTTGCAATATCATGATAATTTCTCAAACAAGAATACCTGTCCAATCATATATATGCAGCTTATTTTACTTTGAACAGCATCCAAAAGGCCTAAAAATAAATCGTTAATCCTCCCAAATACAAGTACATGAAACCCTTTTTCTTTCTTGAAAATAAACTCAAAATTAGTCTCGATAATTTTATATTTTCATCAGGCGACCATAAATTTATTGATAACACGAAGAGTAAATATGGGACAGTGTTGCGAGTTCCAAGCTTTTCAGGATGTGTGGTCTCTTCACGGTTGATACAAAAATGCTGCCATACATTGATTATATATAAGCAGTCCAAATTTCCTGAAAATATGCCATGCGACCAGACAAGGAAGATTATGAAATGCACTGAAAATTTACATGAACCCTTTCTTTTCTCAGAGCTTCGAAGGACCAAATGATTCATTATTCCCGATAAATTAATAGTATACGAGAAGTAATTAGATAAAAGTAATGTAGTTGTAAAAGATATTCTTTCGTACTCTCAAGGAAAATTTCCGACAAGCATTCTATTAAAATATGGAGTTTAGTTTTAAAAGATCAACTTTTAATCGCAAAATGATTATTCGTTTGAGTAGATCAATCTTGAAATTCGCGTACTTGTTTTAAGTTTTAATGGGATTAAGTTGTTCGTTTGAATTTAATAAGCTCTGATATTATATTTAGACTTGAAATTCCATATTAAAAAATCAACAATTTTAAAAAAAGTAACCCTGATGTGAAATATATCCATAAATAACACGTTTTATTCCTTTCATCATCTTCAAACACAAGGGTGAGTATATTTCTCACTTCCATGATCCATCTAATAAACCTGTAATCACTTCCCCTCCTTCCATGTTCACGTTCTTGATTCCATTTCCACCAGCAGAAGAATTGCATTGAGCTAGAAAAACGAAAGTATATGAAATGATCAGTATCTTTCTAAAATATATTCTATTTCTTCATGGAATCAAACACGAGAAATGTAGAAGATGTAGATCAAATAAAATCACAAAAAGGGAAAAATAAACCCTGAATTAGAGGTTTAACACGCATGCGATTTGCTGTCCTAAAAGAGTACTTGTCCCCTCGTCTTCGAGATTGCTTAAAATACACCGACAAATAGCTCCAAGAATTAATCAAATCTTGAAGGCCAATTTCCAAGCAAAAATGAACCTTTAAGAACAAAGAACACTTTTAAGGAATTTCAGAATGTTGGATGATTTGGAGTTTGTAATTGATTATCATTTTAATCTCTTGTATTTCTATCTAGCAACATCAATACATATATGAGTTTTGCTACATCAACAGGCGTCGGCGGGCCGGCGCCCCCTCCAATAGGGGGGTGCCACATGCGCCTCCTGTCAACAGGCCCTGTCCCAGGGCCTGTTCCTTTATCTTTTTCCATACATATATAGATATTGACATCTCAAGTTTGCTACAGGAATAGACTTATTGACAGGCCTTTTTTTTTTTTTTTTTTATAGATATATACTTGGAAAAATTTCATCGACAGTTTAAAAAAAGGAAGAAAAACTGTCAATAAATAATTGCAATTTCATTCCCTGTAAATAGCTCCTGTCATTGAGCCTGTTTGACTAGTTTAATCCGTAATCCCTTTTGATCAAATGAATAAAAAAAAAAGAAAAATTCCCAAAATGTAAACCAATATTGCACCTGTTAACAGGGCAGTGGACCTGCGTTGCGTAGGCAGCGCTCCGCCACCTCCTCCCGAGCATTCCTTCGTCTAATCCTTCACCATTTGTCCATAGAAAGTATCCAAAACATTATGATTCTTCAA
The DNA here is from genome assembly GCA_019395295.1 of Osmanthus fragrans. Classification (NCBI taxonomy): domain Eukaryota; kingdom Viridiplantae; phylum Streptophyta; class Magnoliopsida; order Lamiales; family Oleaceae; genus Osmanthus; species Osmanthus fragrans. The sequence goes on along the minus strand of CM033347.1, from coordinate 5,771,352 downwards.
TTATCTATATATTGTTTGAACAATTTCCAATGGACACTTCAAGCATACGAGTCAATAGTTAATCATCTAAATTCAAGAATCTATTCATCCAGTCGCTTTGAGTATCTCCAATACTTTCCGTGGATTGCAATCCAAGTAGCATCTAAATAGAAAGATTTTCAATGCATATGATGTTAAACAGGTAACAATTTACATTTCAAGTCATGTTATCTAATTATAAAAAATTTAGACAAGGGAAGCCATCCAAGTTTTAAGAAGATTGAAAGCTAGAAACCTCAAAAATATTATCAAAATTTTCTAATAAATTAAGGGTTCATTTAAATTGAAAACAAAACTTTTCATCTTTAGATAAAAAACTAAAAACTAAAAACTAAAAATAAAATTCCATTCATTATTCAGTACATGTGATCGCACAATCTCACTATTATCATATAAGCAGAATCTCTAGTTTTAACATCATGATGCCATCAAATCGACCATGCTCGATCCTAGTTGCAGTCATGCAAGTGATAAACCACAGCAAATGAATTGATTCGCGGGGTAACAAACGTGATATTTAAATGAAATCAAAAGAGCATTTTGGGAAGTTGTAAGAGTTGCACAAATAATGATGCTTATGGTCTCACCCTCGTATAGGTGTGGAGGATGTACACGAAACATAACTGCACCCAACAAGATATAAATTTCCCACTCTTAGAACCCATTTGACAAAGTTTTTAAAAAATTAAAAGTTGTTCCTAAGATTAAAAGTTGCTTTTGAATGTATTTGAATAATGTTCTAAAAGTATTTTGTTGAGTTAGAACTCTTAGATAAAACTGAAAGAATGTATAGGAGCAAAACCAAAAGCCCTGTCAAACGGGCTCTTACTCTTATCACAGACATACATACATACATCATACCTTTATGCCATGTCTAATGTGAAAATTGTTAATTGATTTTGAAAATGTGGAAATTATTGCAATCCACAAAAAGTAACAGCAGTTTCTATCTTAAAGAGCCCTACCATATTGAATATTTTCTTTGGTTTCATAATTCAAAGTTACAACTGCAAGCCATTAGAAACTGAACTGAGTATAATTCCTTAACTATTTGAAATTTCTTCCGGGTCATCACCTTCAGTGACCACTTCTAATTTCCCACCATTTGTTTTTTCAGGTGTCAAAACATGCCCAGTCATAGGATCAACTGGACGTGTGTCTCGTGGGCCACCTTTTCTTCCCATTGCTAGCATTGGTGGTGGGGGCAACAAGCCCGCTCGGAAAAGAAGGCGTTGCACAGGTTCTGAAGGTTGTGCACCAACTGAAAGCCAATATCTGCACAATTAACATACATAAGAGAAGAAAACAATAAAAGAAAACTTGTACACTCCACTAAGAGTACAATAAGAAATTATTTAGGATTTTCAAGCATCACGACTAAGAAGAACTTGATCTTTTTCCTAACCAGCTGATTTGCATCTCAGATGATGTTGAATAGATAAGCAATTGACGTAGGATGCAATCAAACAATTATAGAAGGGGAAAGGAGAGAGAAGAGAAAGGAGGGGAAAAGAAGAAGAGGGAGGAGATAGAAGGAGGAAGAGAAATTAGACAGATGGAAGCAAAATTTAAGAGAGAAAATATCTTTATCTCATTATCAAAATTGTATCTGTTTCAATGTAAAAGTCCCCCCTTCATATAGGGTTTAAAGTATTCCGATTTAAAGTAGGAAAATACTATAAAAAATTATGTTTCCTAAAATAAGCATCAAAACTGAAAACTAAATAAAATAATATCTCTTCTAATATTTCATCAGCAATATTTCATTTGGCAGAATGAAATAGCCAAAAGTAACGTGCAACTTCAGAGAACCAACTCACCAAAATTTACAATCTAACTTACAGAAGCATCAAGCGAATAATTTAGAAGGTCAATACATTTTGGACTTTGTCAAACAAAATGCCATGGAGAAAAACCAAGTACATGTTTAGAACCAAATGAGGCAAGCAAAAGGTTCAATCAAGCATGCGAAATTTGAAATATGGGAACTATTTGGAAAACTGAATCATGGAAAAGAAACGAGTGATGCATTTTTCTAATAGTCTTCCTTCCTTCCTTCCTTTATTTTTTATTTTATTTTATTTTTTTCTGGTTGTAACTGATAAGCTAAGAAGAAAGACGCAACACCTCGCATGCTTTGGGTGCACTAATACATTACTACTTCATAAGATAGGTGTAAGCATTTTGCGTTAGTTATCTCACCTAGATCTTTACATCCGACATTGTGGCAAGAACCACTTAAAAGTGTGTGTATTCCTGCGGCTATCACAGTAGGTTAGTGAGATCATTTGAGGATTACAATGTTTGGATGGACTACTAATTGGTAAAGAGCACTTAAAGCATTCTCATCATATGGACTAGTTCACACCTAGTTCATGGAGTGCTAAAGTCCAAATGTAACTACAGAAAGGTGCTGGAAAAAGAGGGATTACAGAGTGGATAATATTGAGAACTAAAAATTCTACGTCACAGAAATCAAAACCAGTCTAAGAATAAGAATTAATGACAGCACATCAATCAGAAAGAAGTTAAAATTCCTTGCCAGATATTAAATATGATCAATAGGTAAGATAAGAAGTATCCAGATTTCATTCTTTGGTTATTAAACAAATTTAACAGAAAAACTTATTAGAAGTCCTCGGCAACAATTTAAGATGGCGTGAATGGAATTATCTAGCATTAGTACATATGCATAAAACTAAGTTTTCTCCTTGAATTCCTTGAGAATCCATACTCAGAGATTGGTTCCATAAAGTTTCTACAAACAAAATGCAATCATAATCTACGAGTTACTGTAACAGTCTCTCTTGCAAGCTTACATTTGATGAACGCATAAATCAAATGTTTTACCTGACATCTCATTACATTGCTCAATGCATAACAATATAATATCAAAACACGGTGCAAAACATAGATTTTATTATATGACAGTCAAGAGACAGTAAAGTTTCAATAAAAATCAACCTGTAATCGAAATTAACATTTATATACCACTTACTTCATTCTGTCAAAATTAAGACCCATTCTTTTACCGTCATCTTGACCTGCATAGTTAGATAAATTAGAAACAATTAGCAGACAAAAGCCCCTAAAATTCCTAGTGCAGTTAGCTTAAAGAGAGAAACAAAATTGCACACATCAGTAAGTATACAAATGCTTTAAAACATATCTTCCATATCAATGCCCGTGTCATTGTGTGTTGAAGGATATACCAGGGAGGGGATTGTAGTAGCCCAAAACTTCCAAATGCTTGCCATCTCTAGGAGATCTACTATCAGCTGCCATGACTCGGTAGAATGGCTTGTTTCTACATCCAAATCTTGAAAGCCGCAAATGGACCACCATTTTCCTCCTCTTATTATAGCTTCTTTTGCATTCAGTTATTACTTCTACTCTCTAACTACATAACAGAATGAATTAATTATTCATACCTGATTGTTGTTCAAAAAATTAGCGACTGAAAAAAATGAAGTCTGGTTCAAAGCTTTTTCATTCATTCCAAAATTCTCCGTCAAGAAAATAAAAATGCAGAAAAAAATTTGGTGACTACTTTAGGATGCCTAATGGCCCGTTTAACCTTGTTTCCAATTTCAGTAGACAAGCTATATTTGAAAGACCATAATCTTTCAGTGAAAGCAGATACATTTAACTCAAGCATAAATTTAAATTGGAAGAAGCAGTGATTTTATTCAGTTTCATTTAACTAAAGCAGCGGGAATTTGCAAGAACAGTAAATTCCATTTAATAATTACACGGGTTTTCAAGGGTACCAGTCAAATTCACAAATGTCTCACATTGTTCACAGTATTCACTCCACATAATTCTTCCATTACACTGACAAGAGTTAGATATTCACAGATTCACAAATTAATCGTTATGCTTTAAAAAATCGCACATTCAAAATTTTATCACCTTACTCTTGCAGATTCAAGTATATAAGTTGAGACGATCAGAACTCAGAAGAATACATGGAAAAAGCGTACACTTACCCAATTGAGTTTGAATTCCTTGAAAGAACAAGAATGTTGGCTTGTTTCGGATCACAGAAATGGCAGAGAGTTTCCAAATTCCTTTTGCGAATTTCTGTTAGGGTTGAAAAAGAAAAGAGAAATGAAAAGGGGTGTATGAATTGGGACTTTTGAAAACTTGATGCAATTTTTTTAAGTGATGAATTTGGTGAATTTTTTATAAATTTGTATAGAAGTAGTCTTTCATAAATTTTGTGAATTTTATTTGAAGTATAATTCACGTGGATGTAATACAATAATATAAAATTCTCACGTATGAGATAATATTTTCCATAATTTCCCTTTTTCTTCACCATTCCCTTCTCATTTAATAAAAATATATTTTTAAAAAAAATTTAAGATCTTAATTAATAAAATAATAACCAAAATTATACATATATGATAAAAGATAAATTTAATATTCAATATTATTAATATAATATACTTTTAAAAGTAAATAAAAATTAATATATTTAAATTTAATTATAAATTTGTCATATAAAATTTTAGAATTTAATAAAAAATAGATATTTAAAACAAAAAAAAAATGAATGAAAAAAAGTTATAAGAATCTAATTTAATTTTTTCATAGAAAATAGAGATAAACGATAAGAGAGAAAGAAAGATAAATGTAAATAAATATAATTAATAGAAAAATTAAATTTTAATCATACCTCCAATATTCGTATAAGTAAAAAAAGGAAAGAGATATTGAAATATATATATATATATATATATCTCTAGAAATTATTAAAATTTGAATACTCCAAATTTATAGAGACTTTTAAAAAGTTATGATTAAATATATCGTGATTTTTAGAGATTTTTTAAAAATCTATAAAAATTTCAATTGAATACACCGTAACTTCTAGAGACTTTTTAAAAGTCTTAATTAAATACATCAATACTTTTAAAAAGTCTCAAAAAGTTTACATTAAATACTTCTAAACTTTTTAAATCTTAAAAAGTAATTAAAAGTCTCAATTGAATACACCACCTTAAGAATGAATCATGAATATAATGCGGCCGGGGACAATTAAGTCATTTTCGACGAGGGTTGTAGTTGTGGAAAGAGTGTATCTAGGGACGTCGCTTGAGCAACCAGTGGCTTGATCCAAGAAAAATCAGAACTGACTCGGAGGAATTGAGCCGAGGTGAGTCTCAATTTCGGGCATTGGCCCGTGACACGCCACACCATCAAGGTCCAAATGACCTGTGTTAGTTGTCATAAAAATAAAAAAATCGGCTCGATGAGACTTGAGCCAAAAGCTTGAGCCGAGCATGGTTCGGACAAAAAAACTCGAGTCATTTTTTATCTAAGCCATGTTCTAGCCATAAGCTTTGGCTCGATTCGGCTCGGTTCGACTTGTTTACATTTCTATGTATTCATTTTTTATGAAAAAAATTAAGGGATTTTTAAAATTTTTTTTTTTTTGGCTTTTTTATAAAAAGTTGGTGGCTTATATTTGCGAAACGTTAAAAGGTGTTTTCGTGTGCTAAAATTAGCCCGGCTTGACATAAGAAGATTTGTTGAGCATGTCAGGCCACGGATTTTTTTTGTGTTGCACAAGGTAGAATACTCAATGAACTAGGATGGCTCATTTTGCCTCGCCTATTGTATTTAGTCGGTGAATCGCTGATTCTCAGTCATACTTGCCCTTTTGTTGTCTATGCTTCGACTTTAATTACTTTGATTCTTATTGATGGCATTGCTAGGAGCATAAGTCATTGCATTTTTCTCATCAAATGTGAGTTAATTTAGACTCAAAACATACTTTTTTAAGTAAGAGGCAAAAATGTAAAAATTCCAAAGTTTATGATTCATAAACCAATCAAAACGTCAAGAAAATTAACCTTAGCCCATGTTTGATAGTTATTATTAGAAAAAAAAATGATGTTTTAATTAGTGAATTTTTGGAGAATGTATACTTAAAAAAATAAAATAAAAAATTAGATTTACGTTCAAACTATTTTATTTGTAAATGTATAATTGAAAATGAGTATTAATTAAACGGGATGGATCCTCATACTCATAAATTTTACACACTTATTTGACAAATAATCGTTATATTTAATTTAAATCAATTCAACGTTCAATATGTATTCATTAAGGGTCAGTTTGATAGACAAAGATGGAAAAACAAACATTTTCTATGTAAGTTGGAAAATAAAAACTCACCTAAACCACATGAAAATATTGTTTTATGAAATTTGTTGAAAACAAGCTTAAAGTGGTTGTACCTTGAAATTCGATTTCCATTTCCATGTTGCAATCAAATGGTCAAAGTGAAAAATATTTCCCTCGAATGTGATATTTTTCATAAAAAAATATGGCAATCAAACATGACCTAAGATTAAGAGAGAGTGGGTTATAATTATTTAAGATTTATAAGATATTGAGCATTGAATTGACTTAAATTAATTATTTTGATTATTTATTAAAGTGTGTTAAATTTATAAATATGAGGATTGATTCTGTTAATTAAAAAGTTATATTTTAAAGAAGGACAAATATAGCCGCTTACCCACTACGGTGGGTTGCAAACACATCATATATTTTCCCCGTTCTGTTTTCAGAGAGATGAAAATTGAAGATATTCTAGAACGTTCCTACCGGAGCTCCCAAAGCACCTTACCTTCTTAAACCCTAATAAGTCTCTCACTTCTACCTTCCTAAGCAGTATCTCTTCGGCCATTCATCAATCCCTGGTTCTTGCAATTCGCCAAGTAATGCATATTCTTCTTTAAATTACTATATTTAATCGCAAGTTTTCTTGTTTGAGATGTATAATATCATTACAAATGAATTATTTGCGTGCTTCACTTTTTTTATTTTATTTATTTCAATATAATTTTGCTGCAATACACTTGTAAGCTGTATTGATTCATTCCGTTTCATGATTGCTTATGGAAGAGAGCTAGCGGAGGGAAAAAATGTTGTCTTAATAAATTTGGGAGGATTGACATTCTGAATTTTAACACTGTTTTTGGAATTCGATGAACAGAATGGAATGGAAATGTGAAGAATTTGTTGATTCCCCCCCCCCCCCCCCCCCCCCCTCCCTTTGGCTATCGTTGGAATAAAAATAAAATGAAGTATGAGAAAATGTGAAGGAAAACATTAACTAAAACTTGGGCATTACCTAGTGTTTTTATTAAACAATTTTCAATTAGATTATAATTTTGTACTAGTATGAATAAAAAAATGTTTTTTTCCTTAATTTTCTTTTCTTACTGTTCCGTGCACCGAATCTTAGATTTTGGATTTCTTTTGAAATGGGGTTTTTTTCACAAAGCTTGGTGCTTATGCTTATCTTACAGATTTATATAGAATATGGCTTCAACCTTTGCCGCCTTGTCTTCTGTTGGTTCTATTGCTTCTACCAGTGCCTACACAGCAGATAAAAAATTTGCGAGCACATCAGAGGCATTATCTTCATTTGCGTCCATATCTTCCTGTTTATCTCGAGTCAGGAGTAAAAATGTAGTTCTGCGGAAAAGGTGTAATCTTAAGGTTCAGGCTATGGCCAAGGAGTTGCACTTTAACAAGGATGGTTCTGCAATTAAGAAGCTGCAGGTGAGTTGTACCACATTATATTGGCAAGATAGGCTCATTTCGTAGAATACATTTCAGTTCTTATCCTGTTTTGTGATGCTGCAATTCCTTACTCTTGCTACCTTTCCATTTCAGGCTGGTGTTAACAAGCTTGCTGATTTAGTGGGCGTTACCCTTGGTCCAAAAGGAAGGAATGTAGTTCTCGAGAGCAAGTATGGCTCTCCAAAAATTGTTAATGATGGTGTAACTGTAGCTAGAGAGGTATAAAAAATGCTGGCCATTTGAAATTGAATATAAGAATGATACAATGTGATCATTTTGAAGGCTTTGATTTTTAACTTCAATTCAATGCAATCTGAATGTTCTCTGTAGGTTGAATTGGAAGATCCAGTGGAGAATATTGGTGCTAAATTGGTGAGGCAAGCTGCTTCAAAGACAAATGACTTGGCTGGTGATGGTACAACTACATCTGTTGTTCTTGCTCAGGGTATCATCACTGAAGGTGTTAAGGTTGTACATATTAAGGGCATTCTCTTGTGAAATATAATACACTATTTCCTATATTTGAATGAGAGTTTTTGAGTTGACTTTTTTGGTGCTGATTTGTTCAGGTCGTGGCAGCGGGTGCCAATCCAATTCAAATTACTAGGGGCATTGAGAGGACAGCTAAAGCCCTGGTGTCTGAGCTTAAGTCAATGTCAAAAGAGGTAAGCCTGAATCTTCTATCTGCTTATCTTACTGTACAGATTGTTGATTTGTATGTATTTATCCCTTGAAGCAAGGGCAACTCTCATCTGGCATTTTGTGAATGGTATTTTGAGTTCATGTTGGTGGGACTCTCATTAATTTTCTCGTGATTGAAATGCAGGTTGAGGACAGTGAGCTAGCTGATGTAGCTGCAGTTAGTGCCGGAAACAATTCTGAAGTGGGAAATATGATTGCAGAAGCTATGAGTAAAGTGGGCAGAAAAGGTGTGGTGACTCTTGAAGAAGGGAGAAGTTCAGAGAACAGTTTGTATGTCGTCGAAGGCATGCAATTCGACCGTGGTTATATTTCTCCGTACTTTGTCACAGATAGTGAAAAGATGGCTGTCGAATATGACAATTGCAAGGTATTTTTAATCTCGAAAGATACTTCTATCGTGTTATCTTCAAGATAATATCCTTTCTATTATAGATGCTGGATTGAGGATATTGACTTTCTTTTATCTGAAATGACGAATGCTCCTTATGCAGCTTCTTCTGGTTGACAAAAAGATCACAAATGCCAGGGATTTAGTCAGCATCTTGGAGGATGCTATCAGGGGAGGATATCCAGTATTAATAATTGCAGAAGACATTGAGCAGGAAGCTCTGGCAACCCTTGTCGTGAACAAGCTTAGAGGATCTTTGAAAATTGCTGCACTCAAAGCCCCTGGATTTGGAGAACGCAAAAGCCAATACCTTGATGACATTGCTATTATCACTGGAGGTTTTTTTCATCAACTGATTGCAGATATGTGTTGTCACAACGATGTAAGTTAACCCTGCAGTAACATTCTTGGAAATGTGTTCAGGTACCGTTATAAGGGAGGAGGTCGGTTTATCCCTGGACACGGCTGGAAGTGAGGTATTGGGACTTGCTGCCAAAGTGGTACTAACCAAGGATACAACAACAATTGTTGGTGATGGGAGCACACAAGAGGCAGTAAACAAAAGAGTTGCCCAGATCAGAAACCTTGTCGAGGTGCAATTTTGCTTTTTTTCTTTTTTCTTTGCTCATACGATTTATTCAGTTAGATCCTCTGCGCATCAAACATTCTAAAATCTTGTTCGAGGTGCAATTTAGCTTCTCATATGATTTTATTCAGTTAAATCCTCTGTGCATCAAACATTCTAAAATCTTGGCCTGTGATGCAGAGTGCTGAACAAGATTATGAAAAGGAAAAGTTAAATGAAAGAATTGCAAAACTCTCGGGTGGTGTTGCTGTTATTCAGGTTATTCTGTGACTCCTAGGTTACTTAAGTTTGGCATTGTTGTGATCAATTGCTGCGGTCCAGAAGATTAATTTTTTTTCTGTTCTTATCCCTGTACATGCATTTTCAGGTAGGTGCACAAACTGAAACTGAGCTTAAAGAAAAGAAACTGCGAGTAGAAGATGCCCTCAATGCAACAAAGGTGAATTTTCATGCTGACTTGCTATTTGACTTTGGAATTCTTTCTGAATTCATAATAGTAAATCATTGTGACAATCCATTTAAATTCATAATTTTTGGTTGCTACAGGCAGCTGTTGAGGAAGGCATTGTGGTTGGCGGTGGGTGTACCCTGTTGCGACTTGCAGCAAAAGTTGATGCCATAAAGGATACCCTAGATAATGATGAGCAGAAGGTAATGGAGGCACATATTTTCTTGTCTTCACTATATCCTGGGAAGATATAATGCTGGATTTGTGCAATTGCTAAACATGGATTAATGGGAATGGCTTCAGGTTGGAGCAGATATTGTTAAGAGAGCATTGAGTTATCCAATGAAGTTAATAGCCAAGAATTCTGGGGTGAATGGAAGTGTCGTGATAGAGAAGGTAAGGCTTGACTCAACTGCTCGTGCCATGTTTGGAATTAACAGTTCAAGAGTTTGTATCTGAATTATGTTCAATTGACGTGGGATTCTTTGTTTAGGTGTTAAGCAATGATAATCCCAAGTACGGTTACAATGCTGCAACTGGAACATACGAGGATCTAATGGCCGCTGGTATAATTGACCCCACAAAGGCAAGTTCCTTTACTGCTTCATCTTGTTTCTAAACATCAAAATGGTATGAATGTTGATTAATATGGATAAAGTAATTTCTTATTTAGCTCGTTAACCCTATTGCTTAAGAAACATAAATCACATGGGATGCAGGTTGTAAGGTGTTGCCTGGAGCATGCGGCGTCCGTGGCAAGGACCTTCCTCACATCTGATGCTGTAGTTGTCGACATCAAGGAGCCTGAACCCATGCCTGCTGGAAATCCCATGGGCAATTCAGGTAGTTGCCGTTTCTTATTATTCAAGCTTTTCAAGCACAAATCAAAATTTGTACTAAATGATTTCCAATATTGCTTTGATCAGGTATGGTGTGTAGTTGCTGCTGCTGCATGTGGGAATTGAAATAGTTAGATGATAAATTCCGCAATGTCTTTTTCACCGCTTGATTTAATTTATGTATGGAGAGGTGTCATTGAAAAATGTTAGCAGCATTGGGAATGCTTAGCGGATTTTGAATAGAATCTGAGACTTCATATTCTTCGTATTGTTCTTTTAGTAATTGTCATAACCAGCAAAATCTAGCTAGTTGTAGGATAAGAGCGAAATTGCAGGGGTGAATAATTTTTTCGTCTCTGTAAGTTGCTCTTGAAAATTGTTCTTCAGAAATGGGAAACGGCTTTCTTGCCCTGCCTGGCCTCCAAATAAGAAATTGAGAGAGTATATATTGCTAGCTTGTCCAGTTAATGGCACTACTTAGTACTTTGAATTGCCTTAGGGGACGGAATCATATGGCATTGAATGCTACTGCTCATTGCTGAAGGCATGAAACCACTCGAAAATATTAAAAAAAATGTTTAAATTTAAAATTCAAATATGATTTGAATGATTTAAGAAGAGTATTAAATTTTGTAGCTTATTATATACAATGACTGTAAATTAAGAATAGAGAGTAAATTTAGTCGGATTTCGGCTGGAAAGGAGAACCACAAATTCAGTTCAAATAACCCTGCAAAATCCAATATCCGTATGGATGGTAACTTTCTTAAAAATGCACTCTTTTTCATCCAAAAAATAAGAAGAATTAATCTACTTATACAATCGAGGTTGACAACCTCGATTGACAATATACTAACATTGAGGGGATCCATGATTTTTTCATTCACTGTGGGATCCCTCCAATGTGAGAGGTTGTACACCTAGCACGGTTGAAATGAGAATACCTAAACTCAACTCCCATAATTTAGCCTCTCTCTGCATCCCATAATTTCAAGAACATTAATAACCCCCCTCACAAAACTTTAGAGTGCTTCAATAATCTCAGTTTTCCCCTAGGGAAAAACCCGGCCGTTGGAACTGCACGCCAGAGTAAATTTTCCTGAACCCCCACTCTATTTCAGTGGCGTAAATGATTTTTGTAGCTAATCCAAATTTATCGAGTTCTGTATTCGCGTTTCAGGCTAGACCTCTGCTAAATTATGGGGGAGGAGGAACCTGCAGACCATGCCTTGTTGAGGCAGTCGAAGGAAAGGAACTATTGACTCCTCGCACAGACAAAGAGAAGGAAAAACTAAAAAACGGGTATAGAGTTTTCTTTTTCTTTCTCAACACTGCCCAGCAAATATACAATTCACGTGCTAAATGGCTAATTAGTTTGTTTCATTTTGCAATTGCAGAATACGCAGAATTGGAGACTGGCTTGTCAAACCACTGTTGGCAATGTAGATTCCAGAGGCCTGGTTTGTCATTCCTCTTTTCACAATCCTTTTCTATAATTTCTCCATAATGATCATTCTTTACATTTATCTCACACGTATCTCTTCCTTTGTAATCAATATTTAACTGATCCTTCGTCCTAATCCGCCTGAAGTTTAAAAATCTCAGCTACCAAACTTATTTTTGCAGGTTGTAATCTGGCAACTTCCTGAATGGAAAGGGCATGATTGGGTTTATGGAAAAGAACCCCCAGAAGATGAAACTGCCACTATTTCACACTGTAAATTACACTCTTATCAAAATTTCTGATTTGGATCCTGATGTTTGCTCTTCTTTTTGTCAAAAAGGTGGAAATATTTAATTAATTCAAAAACTATAAAGCAAGATCAAGATTGCAATAGATTGATCATGTTGCTTTTTTCCTAGACAAATTAAAATAAGTTAAATTACACCAGATAATAACCAAAAGATGTCAAGATGGTTTCAAAAGAAGGTGCTAAGAGCGTCTATAGAAAAATGGGACAAAACTAAAAAGGTTTCCTCTTCTTCCTATTAACACCAAAGACAAACTAAAAAGGTTTCAATTTGAGCACGTTGAAATTACAAAGGAAATCATCTAGAAGTCGGCCAGTAGATGAGCGTGCTCGTGGGACATGAACACATTGGTGTAGACGACGAGGTCACCACCAATGAGGGGTCCAACCCAGTAAATTCAGATGCCGGAGAATTTGCCGGTGGCCACTGCCGGTCCGAAGGAGCGGGCGAGGTTCATAGACCCACTAGAAAATGGATCGGCAGTTAAGATTGGACATGGTCCGGTTCGGTTCTAAAGAAAATCAAATTGGACTTGAATTTTTTTGATATTTAGTAAGTGGAACCCTAGGGGTCCAAATTTAATTATGGAACCGTTCGGGTTCGGTTCCATGCGGTTAGGTTCGATTCTATTCGATTCTCAGGTTCTGTACTATAATTAATTTTTTCAATATTTACAAAACTACATTAATTCTACATATTCAATCTTAGTTTTTACAAAATAATGTAGTTCAATCTTACGTGTTTTTTGTGTCTCTTTGCTGAGTTCTTCATAATTTTGATTGTTAAAATCACAAGAAGATGAAGATAGCGAGCTCACAATAATTAAAAGAGGCGTTGTCGAGCTTCAATTCAATTTTTCCAGAACAGTAGCAACGAGATTACAATAAAATAACAGATTTTGGTAAAACTTAGGTCAACTTGATTAAGTTGGGTTTGGACTGAAAATTAGAAATAGGAAAATTATATTTTTGGGTTTAAGTTAAATTTAAAAAAAAAAATATATAATTTGACTTATTTAAAATAAATAAATTAAAAAATTTAGAAAGATTCAGTTCTTCGATTCCTGATCTAGAATCGAGAATTGAATTAAACCTGTCGATTCTCGATTCAGATATTTGTTTGGATATTTAATTTAAGAAAAATCGCTCGATTCAGTTCGGGAGTTTTTCCCAACCCTACCCGCAACCTAAATGTTGGCACCAACAATGAAACCAATGGCAATTGGGGCCACTGCGCCATTCTTCGGGTCAACTGCCGTGGCATGGACACTGTAGACTAAAGCAAAAGTTATAACAATTTTCATTACAACTCCTTCAATGGCTCCAACACCTGCACCAACTCCATGAGTTGGAATAGCCAACATGTAAACACGTATTTGGTTAGAAATCTAACTAATCGAGCCAGTTCGCCCAAAAAATTCGAGACTTGACTATTAAAAACAGTGTCCAATCTAACTTACTAAACATATGATTTTTGCATTTTCAAATACAATTGAACTTAACAATTCTCAGGTGATGACTACGAGCAAATAGCATGCCACAATGGAGCCCACAAGTTTAGCAATCCAGTAAGAGAGGCAAGTAAGAAGTGTAATTTGATCGTCGAGAGCCAAACCAACGGTGACTGCAGGGTTTACATGGTCGTCGGGGATGTTGGCTCCAACCGAGACGGCTACAAACAGAGCGAAACCATGGCAAACAGCCACTACCACCAGCCCTGTCAGATCAAGGGCCTCGTCCGCCGTCAACTTATCTATCAACGATCAAAATGTTACTATACATCAGCATATCATATATCGCACTTATTGCAGTTTTCATGCACGCACATATAGGTTGTGAAAAATAAGAGAGTGATTTTAGTACTAACTATAAGCAATGACGGAGCCCACTCCGGCGAAGACGAAGAGCAAGGTGGATATGAATTCAGCCACACAGGCCTTCAATGAGCCAATGCTAAATGAATCGTCAAATCTTCCGAAAGCGATTCCAGGCACTTTGATGATTGGAAAGAAGAGCTCAAGAAAATTTTCTTGATGACAAGAATATTGGACTATGTTTTTCTAATGACACAAACAAAACTTTCTTTGTCACATTTTATGGAGAAAGATAATACACAAATATAATAATATTGGAATTTATTTAATCTAAAAATGAGTTTATTTCCATATAATATGCTTTTTGCAATTACAAAATAAAAGGAATTAATTAATACTCTATCCCAAATTATTATCCTACACTTTTTGATTTTACTATTGATTTTTTCAAAAAAATAAATATATGTTTTATTGTATGATGTTAAAAGAACTTTATTGATCGACCAATTGGACAAATTATGGTGAAATAGAAAATAAAACAAACATTCAAAACTAAGTGTCGCTCGAAAATTCATGATTATTATTACCACGTGTTTACACATGCATTTTTAGCAATATTCATAGAAGGAATCTTTTGCATTACTTTTTGGCATGAACACATTAATATAATGTTTTTGGGGATAATTGCAGTCGCGGTCCCTAACCTTTGCGTTTTTTGTAGACTTTACTTTAATCTTCAATTTGTACCACTCGGAGTCCCAAACCTTTAATAAATTCGCAGCCGAGGTCCAAATGGACAAAAATCGTCCAAAACACCGTCAGTTGACCGGGAAAATTAGAAAAATAGGAATTTTGACCATTTTAAGTAAGGGCATTTTCATCAACCCCATATAAATAAAATAAAAAAAAACAAAAAGAAAATAAAAACCTAGATGTCATTTTCTTTCCCCGTCCCTCTCCCTTCCTCACCCCCAAATGGAGGTCAGACTAGACTAGACTCTACGGTGGAATCGATGTCCAGTGTGGGTCGAAGGTGGAGGTGGAATGGTGGGTCGAAGGAGGAATCGATTTGCAGTGTGGAATCGAAGGTGGGTCGAAGTGGAGGTTGAATCGATTTGCAGTGTGGGTCGAAGGTGGAGGTGGAGGTGGAATCGAAGGTGGGTCGAAGTTGAGGTTGAATCGATTTGCAGTCGAAGGTGGAGGTGGAATCGATTTGCAGTGTGGGTCGAAGGATAGGTCCGCCCAGATCTTCATTTTGCCTTATTCATTGCAAATCCATCCTCTACCTTAGCTCATTCGTTTCAGTTTTTTCGCTGCAGTGTGGAATCGATTTGCAGTGTGGGAATCGATTTGCTTTGAATTGCTGTGTTGGAATTGATTTCCCGGGCATAATTTGCTGTGGTGGAACTGGTGGTGGGTGGTGGCGGTGATGGTGGCGCGATGACTGTTTCTGGTGGGGTTGCCGGAGAAGAAGATAGGCGGTTTTGGGTTGGGTTGGGTTGGGTTGGGTTGGGTTGGGTTGGGTGGGGTGGGGGTGGGGTGTTGTGTTTTTGGTTTTTGATTTTTTGATTTTTTTTTTCCTAATTTTGTTTGATTTTTTATAATATGGATTTATAGAGTTACAATTTTACCCTTACCAAATTTGGTCAAAATTAGATTTTCTGTTCAACTGACTGTCAAACCATCCATTTGAACCTCGACTGCAAATTTTTTAAAGGTTTGGGACTCCGGGTGGTACAAATTGAAAGTTAAGGTAAAGTCTACAAAAAACGCAAAGGTTAAGGACCGCGATTGCAATTATCCCATGTTTTTATTGTGATATAAAATTTCTTAATGTCTATAGTACTTAAATTTATCTTAATTTATTATGATATAAAAAGTTCTTAATGTCTATAGTAATTAAATTATCTAATTAACTAATAGAACACTGATTATGATTTTTTAATTTTTATTTTTTGAAGGGAATAACAGATTTCATTTAACTACATTGCCGCGAAACAAACGGTGAGAGATGAAAAAAGGGCTATAATCAATCCAATGAGAGCTCAATGGAAAAGAAATAGCCAAGCAAACAAGATTATGAGCCACCACATTGCTATGACGAGAAACATAATGACAAGAACCATTTTGAATGGCAAAAGTAAGGACATAACGAAGAGCAATTGCTTCCACATCCTCAGCAAATTTTTTTTTTACCAAGAATGAATTTCAATTTGTGTTTCACAAAGTTGAATTGCATAATCTTGACACCTCCATTTAAGGTTACATTAAAAACCAAAAATTTAATTCCCATATAGATATGAAAGATATCATGCACTTGATGGAGTGGAAAATAAGCTTTATGAAGGGATCTTGTCCCCTAATAAAATAATAATAATGCTAAAATCAGCTAATTTTTTGACATAGTTAAACTTGAGCTTGCCTTTGCTTTATTATATAACAATCATTCTTTCTGAGTAACAATGTTGCCAACAGAACCGCAATATCGTTGCATAGCAACGACAGGCTCACTACACCTAGAGCACCGAAATGACATAGTTGTAGAACACCGTGTTCGAAGACAGTAGTAGCAGTACCTATCAGTAAGATTTACATCAGCATATCAGTTCTAAGGAATAACATATAATGCTTGCCATTATTTACAGGTACGAAAATGGGCCGGGCAGCCAAGTCTGCATGGCTTGGCATGTTAAAGCCCGGCCCACCAAACAGCCTGGCTAGCAAATCTAAAACAAAAATTGTCCACATAAAGTACCTGTGATGACATGGAAGAGCTACGAATGGAGTGGTTGGAGTTGCCTGGCAGATGGGACATAAAGCTTCATCACCCTCTAAATTTGAAGAACTATTCTTCGAGAAGGGACGGAGAAATTTTTTAACAGATGATGAATTGAGAAGAGGAAGCAGCAACAGTAACATTTCCTGCAAATAACTCGTGCCTCAGCTGACATTTAACATACACATTCAAGTTTGCCATTTGGCTAGTGCATAAAGTTGTCAGAAAGGCTAAAATTGCCCAGAAGAAGATGGGAGAAACAATAAAGGAAGTTGCATCTTACAATTAGGAATGACCGGTTATTGGTCTAAATACGAGGAAATTAACTCTTTATGAGAGAGCTGGGTCTCGCACAAAGCTCTTAATTGTTGGTTGTAACTAAAAAAGTGCACTCCCGTCATTAATTCATTAGTACTTAGTTCAGAGCATATAAAATGAGTAAAAAACTTCCATTTGAATTCTTTTGAAGGATTGTGAACACATACAAACACATGTAATAAGTATACAAGCGCACACATAGTTGAAGGTTTTCCAAGTCAGCTATTTTATGCTACAAGGGACAAGGAAGTTACCGAAAATTCATTCCACACCAATTGGCGATTCATGTACTCAAAGCTAACAGCTCGATTCATATTAGGACTTCCATAGACAAGTCTTGCCCGCAATACTCTCTCGATAAGACTTCTATATCTGCACATGTGAGAAGAGCCATCAAATTGGTAAAGCCTTGATTCCAATCCTAGCTAGTCTAACAATTCTTTCACATACCTATCCATTAGATGTATGGCAGCAAAAAATTCATATGAAAAACCTGCACTTGTTGTCTTCTAATGTAATCCATCTCATATATACACTCAAAGTCAAGAGCAGCAGCTAGTTTTAGCTTACATATAACTTATAGACTGTAGCTGGCAAAGATTCAACAGGGACTAAGTATTTATGTTTTCTTCTTATTATTATTGCATGAAACGTACATCTAAACATAATGCATGTCCCTTCAAGGCCATACCATATGAGAATTTCTGACGCAACTATAACATCAGTAAAATTATAAATGCTCATTCAACATGCACCAAAAGCCTGTTGATCAACCACAGAAACTTAATGAAATTTGTACATGAAGGTCTCTGCAAGCATTTGACATTTACAGACATCAACCATTCAAAGAACAGTCTTTTCTTTTACAAATTCATAAATCTCTGTTTTCATTTTACAAACACGTGCTCGAGATAATATATGAAGAATAGAGTTTGATCATAAAAAGAATATACCTTCCAGTCAAGAGAAATATGAGTAGGTTTCCAAAAGATGCAGCTTTATAAAATCCTTCTATACGCTGCATTAGAAACCATGCCCGACGTGCCAGTGATCTCTGAAGAAAGCAGACACAGAATACGGTGACTCAACTCGCTCCTATGTATGTTGTATGTGCTTATTAACATGTAAAGTGATATAGATGAAATGTACATGTGTCCTACATGTATATGCATTACATGCTCAAACATTGGGAAGGGAGAGAGAATTTTAACTGGACTTCTTTTTGCAGAAAGATACCTGCTCAGTGTCACCCCATCTACGAAAAGCAGAAAATGATTGTAGACGGGCCCAAATATATTGTCCACCAACTGTAGCAATACAGTACCAGATCTTCTGAAAAATAGTAAGCCCTGGTCCCTCTAACCCCGTCCTGACTGCAAAAGGAACATAGATGTTGAATAAAATAGGAGATCCATAGCCTACTAAATGACATATCGTTTGTATCACAAGGGGAGATAATAAGGTCAGGCAGGGACTAGCAGGTCTAAATATTGGAGAATTGTGGCAAAAGAATAACCATCTTAGAAGGTCATATGGGAGGAAAAGACCAATTCTGAATTTCTCTCTCATGTTATCTCACCTTCTGACACACGAGCAAATCTTAGAAATAGGTAATCGAGGAACAGCAACCCATATAATGGTAATTATACTAGAGATTTTGCCTTCATTAAGCTCATGTAACATGAGCCTACTCTAAGAGAATGGGTTAATGCTGACATTCTTCTCTAAAATATTCCTAAAATGAAGTTGCTTTAGTATCATTTCAAGAACAAGTTGCACAAATATATGTTGAATATCTCATAGTCAAAGGAAGATAACTCATATTATTGTATCTAGTTAATAGAATATGTTCTTGTGGCATTCAATTTCTTACAACTTACAAGATGTTTAAGGCGATTTTCTTAAAAGTGTAATTGACTTGTGAACATTATCTTCAGTCATCACTTCACTAAGTTGAATCACAAACATGTCTACACACTTAACTGGTGCATAATTTTAGAATTTATAGAAAATCAAAATTAGATTCCACATATTATAACATGAGGGTTTTGTATAATCACAAGTTAACTGATAGCAAAGATAACACTTCATGAATTGCTAACCTTTTCCTCTAGCTTCAACTGCATGTTCGTCTCTATATCTCAAATTCATAAGAGCGTTACCAGGAGTAGGCTTATCTACCCAGATGGAAAATCTCCATATGAGAAATTCAAGAAAAGCATCGAGTTCGGGTTCATATTGAAATAACATTCCTGGCTGATCCCATAAAATGGAACACACAAATTAAATGACTTCAAATTCCCAAAGATATCAAACATTTTGGGGTTAGCTAAAAAGTTATGATATTACCTTCATCATAGAAAAGACTTTAACCAACTGTTCTTTTAGCATAGCTGACATTTCAATATCCAGCCTTGCAGCATCAAACTGATTAACTCGGGATACTTCGATTGGGATCACTGTCTGTCAAAGAGACCCATTAAAAGAAGCGATAACAGCAACTTTGAAGAATATTAAGATTTGGGGAATTCCAATCCATCTTGACTGGTGTGTGTGTGTGTGATGGCCGGAAAAGGGGGGGGGGGGGGGGGGGGGGGGGGGGGTTAAAGCAAATAACTCTCTCGCCACCACCTAACCATTATAGAACAGGCTCAAATTCTTTGAGAAAAATGACAGTTCAACTGTTATGGCTTTGAGAAATTTTATTTCCACACTTCTATGTAGCAACTGTAACTAATATGCCCAGGGTAATGAAAAACTAAAACAGCGGTAATCTGCCAAGTGCACTGTGCATACCAACTCCCACTTTTGCTCTTTTTTGTTAATCAATTTTCTATTTTTACAATGATTTCACTTGAAACAATTTAGTAGCCGTGGAGAAAAAGCTGAATTAGCTTAAATAACACACACTTCTTCTACAAAATAAGCATCCAACAATTATAGCCGAAACATATCATTTTGAAGGTTTGGCACAAAATTGCACTCAATTTGTAAGGAAATACAACACAATTTTCCCCAAAATGAAAACGAGTTTACCAATTAAACTGAAATCCTAACAACTGCAACCAGATTGAATTAGAATAATCTATATAAATCTAAATCCACTGCAGAAAGTAAGCATGTAGCTCATACTTGAAATTCCATTTTTATCATGGCAATTGATTACATGCATTTGTTTACATCTTATCGCTATATTTTGTGCGGAAAAATAAACAAAGCAAATGGAGCATAACAAGAAGGGGCAGTACCTGATTAGAAGAAGAGAGAGATTGCCACTGAAGGCGTAGCTTTTGATAAGTAGTAATCCAAGCATCTTCTGGTGGAGGAGAAATGATTGAAATTCCACTGGTTGATGAAGATGACGAAGCTAGGGTTTGTCTTTCCATTTCTTACAGATTATAGTTACGAAATAATTTTCAAAATTTTACGGTATTTATTTTTCTGTGCACAAATCGGTGGCCATTTTCTTTTTCTCTGGTCTTGCAGTTCGGTTTAACTGTGGGAGGGGATCTTTGGCCTTTATCAAATGAAATTAAAAGTAAAATCTTAATCAACGACTCCTTTCGTATGTCAGAAAAATTATCGATAATTTAAAAAGAAGAAAATGTTGGAAGCAGTAAAGGCCAAAAGGAAAAGCGTCGACAGCAGGATTCGAACCTGCGCAGGCAAAGCCCAACAGATTT
Source organism: Osmanthus fragrans (assembly GCA_019395295.1). NCBI lineage: Eukaryota > Viridiplantae > Streptophyta > Magnoliopsida > Lamiales > Oleaceae > Osmanthus > Osmanthus fragrans. The sequence continues at coordinate 5,750,403 of CM033347.1, read as the reverse complement.
CGAGTCTGTCTCCTTAACCACTCGGACATATCGACATTCGTATCAAAGTTGGATCTCATTTATTTATGAACTTTATTGATAGTGGTTGAGTTGAACAACTTTTTAGACATTTTCTACAAGGGAATTCATCTATATGACCAGAGCAAGTTTAACTTCTAAACAAAAAACATCGAGGTTTCTAGTAACAAAAACCTCGATAGTCAATCAAACTATAATATTGCGTAAGAGGGAAAAACAATAATTCTCTTGTTGAAAAATATTAAACTTCACACTCGAATCAATTTTGAATTTTCTAAATCAAGTATCGTAAAGCGAGATTAAGTAATAACTAAATGCCATTTTCGTAGATGACACAACTAGCTCTCAATCAACAAAGTGTACAAAGAAGTACAATTTCTTTAAATTGACATTCAAGTTCTTGTTTGATAAAAATTTCGAAAACACATAGTTGTTGGCGACAATGAAGGTTTGGTGATTGTTGCCTATTATCAAAGATTTTTATCTATTATCAATTAGCTACTTACTAACAAAAATATTTACTTCTTTAAATTTCCTATATAAGAATTCATCGCAACAGAAGTAAGGGTAACAATAAAGTTTATAATGCTACAGCAACGAGTATCATAAGCATAATCATATGAAAAGAAAGGGAGATATAAATATCCGTAACAAATCCTTCAAATGGACATCTAAGTAGTTGATATTTGAAATCAAATCCTTTATAATGACATTAAATTTTAATTTATCTTTTTCTTCTTCAAACTTATTAGATTTTGTCAATTAAAACTCTATTTACTTGTCTAATAGAGTCAATGGTAGTATTATCCTTTCGAATCAAATTCTATACATCTAAAACGCATACCCTATACTCAGAGCATTAGAAAGTTTGTCCCTGATTTCCTACTATAAATCCCTTCATCAGATTAAACAAGACAACTTTGTCCACTAATGCCAGGAGTTAAAAATACAGACATTTTAATTAAGCTCCATGTACATAACTCAAAGAAACATAATCCCCAATTATTTCAAATTAATAATAATTCAACTTATAATTCAGTTTGCCTTCACAACAAATTTACTTAAAACACTCTGCCTCAATCTATCAACAATATTATTGTTTATTGACCCTTTTGACACACCAACCCCAGACTGGAGTGGACAGCATTAAAGAAGAAAAAGAAGTTAAATTTAGGTTATTAAATAAATTGTCCAGTCGTTTCCAATACTATGCACGAAAGATGTCCTCATTGTTTATCATCTGCTAGCTTTTTCTTCAGCTCTTTCTTGTTCACCTGAAATCACAAATCGAAAACCGTTGAAACATTTTCTTGTAATGACATAAGGAGTCAAAAAATACCCAGTGGGAGAATAAAGAGAAGAGGTTTGGTTAAATCACCTTTCCCATAGCATTACGTGGCAGCGACTCCCATAGCAACAAACGCGTTGGTAGCTGGAAAACAAACAGGTGTGGACGGGTGAGTTGTGCAGCAGTATAAACATTAAAAACAAGCGTTGAATCATGTTTGGCTAAGCTTAAAAGTTACTTCCATTTAAGATTTTTCAAGAGTTACATTTTGAGGATCTTAGTTCAAATATACACTGAAACTTGAAAACTGTCTTAGATTAGTTGTATATCTCGATAAGTTTCTTAGTATTATGGTTCCACACAAAGAAGGCAAGAGATACCTTGTATGGTGCAAGTTTCTCTTTAGCCCACATGGTAAGTTCTTCCAAAGTTAGAGCAGGATTCGATTCTTCCTCTCGTTGTCTCTTAACCTCTGCATCAGCTACCACTATTGCGCACACAGCTTCGCCATAGTCCTTGTCAGGCAATCCCAACACACAACACTCTGAAATAGCCTGATGCTATAGAAATAAAGTTGATTAAAATCAATTGATATTTTTATGATCACTCATTTTCTCCTCATATAGAGGGTCTTCCATAGAGCAACAAAAGAGTACGAGTATATTTCACAGCTATAATTCTTATTTTAAGTCGATCGACTATACATGGAAGACAAGAAACAAACCTCTAAAAGAACCGCTTCAATTTCTAGCGCAGATAACTTGTACCCACCAACCTTCATAATATCGGCATTAGTACCTGGATAATGAGAAAATAGTTGGAACACAGTAAAGAAAGATATTTGTCTAAGTAGGAATTTGTGATGAATAAGAAAAACTAGTCATCTAACCAACTCAAAATTTTTGGGAGAATGTATAGCAAGTATTTTTGAATAACAAATGGTAATTCGAGCATCTAAGCAACTCAAATTTAGGCAAAAAATTATTGAAAGTAAATTTTAAGTTAAGTACTAATCTCAGGCTTAGCTAAACATGCTCCAAGTATCTCAAGTTAGCCATATAAGAAACTATGACAACCATAGCAAATTCATTATTAGTAACAGCTTAGAAAATTTAAACATGCTTACGTCCTAAAATGATATAGTATCCGTCTTCATCCAATCTAGCAGCATCTCCAGTTTTGAAGAATCCACCATTAATAAACGACTCCTTGGTTACCTAACAAATATCCATAACTTCGTGTGTCAAAGTTAAGAAAGCTGCAAATCCACAATTCCGAATAATATTGACTTGTGATCTTTAAAAAGTAAAATAATTGTTATGACTAAAGAAAAAAGGACTATGAGCTGCTAAACTAATCCGATAGGAAAATATTACCTCAGGAAGCTTCCAATATTCCCTGAACAGTGACGGGCTTTTAATGCAGAGCTCGCCTACCTCCACTTCACTACTCCCGTCTTCTGCAAGGATCTTGGCCTATCACAACAAATGAATTGTTTACTAAGTTCTGCATGGTGCCTATCCTACTAGTATATTTGGGGCACCTAAAAATATATATTTTTTGACGTCAACTCAAATATTTTAAAAAGCATCAAGCACTGTGTTTTTCAAACATTGTTCCTTATTACTCTCTTAATTAAATAATAATAACAATATGCAGCAAAATGTATCTTCGTCGTTAATATACTATGATCTTCTTAAAAGTAAAGAATTTCAGTAGAATTCCTGGCATGTATAGAGACATTATTCATAAGATGTACAGCCTTTCAAACGCTGGTCTATACTGAAAATTAACTAACCTGCACACCAGGAAGTGGCTTGCCAACAGTGCCTCCTTTCCGCTCACCAATTAGGGGATTAGACAACGCCATGACAAACTAGATATATTGGGACATTTACATGAATCATGAAAGTTGCTCGTCAATATTGCACATGAGAACTCCATTCAGAGTGCAGACATGTTCTTTGCATAGATGAAAACACGTACCTCGGTCATGCCATATCGTTCCAGAAGGCGATGGCCAGTGATCCTTTCCCACTGTTGCATAATTGGAAGTGGGAGGGCAGAGGAGCCACACATCTGACAATCAGACAGCCTCACAGTTTAAAGATTTGGAGGGGAAAAAGACTAAAAATGTAGAATTGGAGAGGTCTGGACAGTATAAGAGATAACTTTTAGCCTTTTTTTCTTCCTCGATACTGTCTAATATTGTCCAGTCCACCTTACCAACCTTGCCGGAAAACATCATAGGACATATACCGAATTTATAATAACATTGATCTGATAAAACATAAAAGATCACACTCTAAGATACTTAATGATTCCAAATTCTATAAGGATATTTTCCCTTGAGACATCGCCAGGAAAAGGATATCAAGCTAATTACCATGAGACGCAACTGTCTAGCTGCTGAAGCTGAAGCAGCTTGTGATTCTGGATCCATAGCTTCATACCCTTGTATTAGACGTGTATACATGGTTGGAACCTATGTGATACAAAATGATCAAGTTCTTTCAGATTGATTAGTTAGATAGGATGAACAATCCAAAAAATGAAAGGGAAGTAGTATGTCATATACAACAGCTGTATTAATCTAGAGTATTGGAGGTTCCTGAGCAAAAATCTGTACTAAAAAGGTACTACTACATCGTAATTAACATGAAACCAAATGTCACAATGCCATATTCTGAAGAATCACTCTTAATATCATAGAATCAGGGGAAAGATTAGCAAATCGATACACTGCCCATCTATGATGGCCCAGTAGATATCTACTTGAAAAGACTCGAAGAGAGACCACAATCAGGCAGTGCATGCAAACAACAATTTCACTAATCGATGATATTAAAAATCCCACTTACTCCAGTAAACACAGTTATAGCATCACCAGTTTTACTTTCATCCTTTGGATAAGATTCACGCCATCTCTGCCAGATCCCTCTCACACTGAATTTCGGCATGAATTCAACCTTTCAAATAGATACAGTTTTACCATAAGGAGAACAGAAGCATAAAATATCAATTTAAAATCTAAAAGAATCTCATAGGTGCAAACTTAAATGTCTGAGACTCACCGTCGAACCTGCATACAAAGGGGCAAATAAAGCATTGAAAAGTCCATGAACATGTATACTAGAAGTTAAGGTCAACTAGAAATAGAACACCCAATTAAATTTCCTTAGGTATTAGCCAAATACATTTATAGGAAGTAGGATCTGATAGAAATTATAGCTATAGGAAAATAATTGTTAATGGAAGTATATGATAGGTAATATAAACAAATTGTGGATATGATGTAACGGTAGACAGTGCAGGAATTGATCACTGGATGTGTATCCCCATGCCTCTGTTAACATTTGAACCTGAAATTATTACAAAGTTAAACATCAGTTATTGGCAAATGTGAATTGATACTGATGAAATCTGGGATGCTAAATGACAAGCTTTAATGAGTAGCTCTGGCATTTCTACTTATTAAACTGAAAATGTAGGGCAAGTAGATTGCAAACTTTGCAGTAAACAATGCAAGAAATTGGCAGTTGAAGCATATACAAGAAAGCAGCCAGTACACAACGGTAATCCTGATAAATTGTTGCAATGTTGTGAATCAATAGATAATTTCTATTCTATTAAATAGCTGCTTAGCATACAAGAATTTTTATGATACAAAAATAAATATAAATACATGTGGCTCGTCTTTAATAGCTTGAGCCTTTAGATGAGATGGTTAATGTGTTATCAAAGCCATGCAAAAGACCTAGGTTCCAGTCTCATCACCACCCTTTATTAAAATTGTACACGTGAGATGCTTTAATGGGGAAAAAATGAAACCAGCCTACATGAGAGAGGGTAGGTTGAAGACAAAATTTAGATAAGTACGCGTGGATCGTCGACAAGTCTTCCTGTACTCCTCGTAATAGAACATAATACAGCACTAGAATAGGGCCATTTGTATGGATAAAGGGCAAATGATGTCACATCACAGACTATGAGACAAATCGAAAGAGGGGTACCCAGATTGTACCAAATATAAGTTATAAATACACATTTTATGAGTGATAACTGTCTCATATACAAAATGATGTCAAATGGCAAATGATACCATTTGTATGAATAAAGGGCAAATGATGTCACATCACAGACTATGAGACAAATCGATAGAGGGATACCCAAACTGTACCAAATATAAGTTATAAATACACGTTTTATGAGTGATAACTGTCTCATATACAAAATCTACACTAGTATGCAAAGGCCAGCTAAAAACTCTTTCATGCTCTAAAAAGGTAATTCTAGTCTCATTTACCAGTTTCTTTTCCCTTACACGGCAGAAGCTATTAATTTAAAATTTAGAAACATTAAAGACTTAACAGAATTGGTGTGTAGATGAGTACCTGCGCCAAGACACCTTTGTGTGTGTGTACAACTCCTTTAGGTTTACCTGTTGTACCACTGGTGTATAGAATCAATGCTGCATCATTCCCTACATTAAAACATCAAGATATGCGAGTAAGGATACCTTCACTGAGCCCAACATAAACAGTTAACATATTGACTCTCGAGGCCCCGAAGATAACATACCATTTATCTTGTCAGAAATTTCATTCTCTTCATTTGTTTTGTCCACAAGATCATTTATGCTTGGAATAGTAGGAATAAGGGATACTTGAGCAGCAGCTTTAGCTGCAACGGCTTTCATAAGTTTTTGATGATCTTCAGTACTCAGAATGACAGTAACATCCTAATATTAAATTGACAATAAAGTATCAATAGTTGATCTAATCCAACAAATTTCATGCCGACATGTATATGTTTCAATTTCTCTACAAATGATTTGAGGATAACAATAAAATTCTACAAAATAAGGATCCATCACTATATAACAAAGGCCATCAGGATATACTCCAGTGAAATAGTATTAATCAAATAACTCACACAAAAGCATTAGTCAACTATGAAATATATTAGTCATTTGTTGAAGGGCAATATTAGAATTTCAATGTATATTTCTCCACCATAGATTGTCAGATTACTTGAAAATAAAAGAGGTAGGTTAAGCTAAAAAGGTTATTAATGGTTAAAGTTGAAAATAAGTTACTTATTTTAATAGTAAAAGGAGAGTTACTTTTAGAATAAGGAACTCTTTTACTTATAAGTAAGAACAAAAAAGCAATTTATCCAGCTATGTTTGCAAACAAAAAATTAAATGTTTTAACTTCTTTCTAAGCTTAGGCAGATATGCTTTCAGAGACTATAAGATACAGGATGCCACAGACAGACCGAATCATTCATGACATGCAGTAGCTCGGCTTCTGGGTAACTAAGTGCAAGAGGGACTGCAACACCTCCACTGAACCATGTTCCTAGTACTCCAGCAACAAACTCAGCAGATGGTTTCGCAACAATCCCCACCCTAGCTCCTCCAAGATGTTTACTTTTTATATTGCCATCAACCTACAAGAAAAGCATTTATTTGTGATATTATCAGTTTTCTTTCATCAAACAGATGATGTTAACAAACTCTTGAGAACAATATGTTCCCCATCCCAAATGAAAATAAAATTAATTTCTAATAATAATACACACTTATGTTTAAGCAATTATAAATCTGAGAAAAGCGAGATATAACCATGAAACTAAGCAAGAAAACGTGAAACCACATTACATAGATTCAGTTAACATTGATACTCTATATGAAGAAAGAAATTAAATTAGTTAATATTAGAAGCAGGTGAGACTTTGCAGCTTTCCTTTCGCAAATACCAAGTCAGAGAGTCGTTTTCACACAGTGTGGGTTATAGAGAGTTTGTTCAACATTTTTCACAATACGATAGAATATGCTGCAGCTTTATCCACAGAAAGATATACAACACAAAGTAAATGCTTCAACTCACGTTTTTTAAATCAGCATCACATAATGCATTTGATATCTTCAAAGCAGATGAGATCAGCTGATGATAACTATAACTCTTTTGATCTGATCTTATGGCAATACTACCCGGAGATGCAGATGCCGTGCTGGATACTGCCTTCACCAGCTCCATCCTTACGTTATTACCTGAAACTGTAAAATGAGATCAGAAAAGGTGATTCAAACAATATCTAGCCTTGGACTTTAAAGACAGGGACAACCAAGATATAGACACCAATGAGATAAAAGAAAAATTACATTACCTAATAGAAAATGTCGAATAGCAACCAATCAAATGCCCAAAAAATATCTGAATCAAGATTCCAGAACTCCTAAATTTAGTGTTCACATAAATTTGCAGGCTTCTTTGAATATAGTCATTATTTAGCCACATTTTGGAGAGGGAAAAATTAAATAAATAAATAAAACTTAATAAAAAACATGCTAGGTCACGTGCATATTGGATCCCAATCTTTGAAGAATGGATGCATATTCGATTGCATAATTTACATGAATTAAAGCTTTAACGAACAACCCAAGCTTCATATGATCTATTAGACTTGAACATTTACTCAAGATTAGCTTCACCTCAACTTTTTCATTATCAATCTAAGCTACTCAGTTGCCATTTCAAAGCACAAGGAAAAAAAAAGGATTGAACTCCAATAAGCACACATCATTGCACACTCACAGAGCAAAATAAAAATAAAAAAAACTGTCCAATATATTATAAACCCATTTCTCCACACAATTAAATTGACAAAAAGCCCACCACTAACTCTCATACTTCATCATCGTTCAATTACTGGAAACTCCCAATTAACCAATAAACAAATAGAGAAGATAAATGCGAAGAAAGTTTACCAGAAGAATAGAAGCAAGACTGAGCAGCGAGACAAAAGTTGGGATCTTTACGAGAGAAAACTGAGAAAGAGCTGAAGAATTTCAAGCTGGAATATGAAGTAGAAGGATTTAATGAGCACAGGCAAGATGTGCAGTATGGCATCAATCCGTGCTGGAACAAGTGGTTGGTGGACTTAAGTTTGTTCATATTGTTAGGTGGACATTTTGCCTTTTAGTTTTAGGTAGCAGCTATCAATTAAATATCTCAAATAATAATAAAATTTATTTTATTTATTATGGGTCCCTAAATTTCTTGGACTGCGTGGGGTTTAGGGTTCTTCATGATTTGGGCGTGGAACGGCCGAACGGGTAGTGAAATATTGGTATGGCGGCTATTGATGGAAAGAAGCAAAACGTGTTAAAATTGTACGAAAAAATAATGAGAAGCAGGAGATTGACTGAGCAATTTTTCTTTTCTTTTTTTCTGATATTCCATATTTATATTCCCCATTTTTTTTTTCCCTATAAAATCTTGTTATTATAATCAAAATATACAACTATACGACTTTTGCATGCAAGACTTAATTCGAATTAGTTTTTTGAGGGTCAAGATAAATTTAAATTAAGTAAAAAATCAGTAGTTAAAGAAATTGAGGAATACGATTAATCCATCTGTATTTATCCCTATCGAAAGAATAAAAACATATTCCACTCATGAAAAATAAAGCAACAAATATCACAATTTACTTAGACAAAACCACCACATTTGGTGCAAACATATAATTCAATTTGTGGATTTGAACTATCCAAAGGGAAATTACATTCGATTACTACAATTTAAAGTCCATTCTCCTTTACAAAATTGAGACCATCTCTCCAATTATAGCAAAGGGGATGCTTTCAAAAGTCACATTTCGGCAGCCTGATGCCTTTGATGCCATTTCGACTATTGAGGATGCCACCGATCTTTGAACACTTTTCTTCATATTCATTTGTACTTGATCACCATGACTTCGATACTTAAATAGGAAGAATAGTTTTTTTCTTGATTCTGCCATGCTGTACTCATTATTTTTTCAATCTAAAAACAAATTTCAATTGCTTTCTGAAAATTGTTTTTTGAACTATAATATTTTATACTTTGAATAAATATATATCTACAATTAAGGAAAATGTTGTTTCTATTCAGAGAGCTCTATCAAGTAATAAGAGGTGTGAAATGCAGTTAAAGTTTAAGATGTAACGTGTGCATATGACACATTAGCGGGGGCAAAAATGAATGCTTCAACTGTAATAGAGTATAGCACAACCAAAATCAGTTATTGCACAACCACACAACGTTGTTCGCTTTTAAGGTTGCATACAAATAGAGTTTTCACCCCCACGAAATCAAACTTTGACTTGGACTGGTACTCCTCAAATTCTATTAGCGGATAAACTAGAGATTCAATAATCATGACCTAAATAAATAGGGACACGGGCAAAATATATTCTGGAATCGTTAACGAAGCCATCTTCTCCACCAATATGAAGCTCCTTCAGGAGGCAGTGGTGTGAGGACCTCTAGCATTATCTCATTCTCCCTCGGGGTTAATGGGACTCCTCTAACAAGGTTTAAAGCCATAATGTGCACATTAGTCTTTTGCCTGTGCTTTTTGTATGCCCACATTCCTCCAGCGACACCTGCAACTAAAAGCTATTTCCAGATTTCTATTTTGTGTCATTAGTTCCCAAAATATGAATACAACCAAGGAGTAAGTTAGATGGTCCTCTTTAACTAACCGGTGATAACCATAGACCAGCTGTCTGCAAATCAAATTTCGGTTCATAAAGCACTGTCTCACCATATTCTTCCCCGAGCTTCTTGTAGATCTCTTTATCAGATTTCCCATCCCGAATTTCATCCCGGATTAACTTAAGAAGAAATCAAAGAAAAGATCAGTTCCCACATCCGTGTTGTACGTGGGCATATGTTAAAAAAAGGATATTTGAGAAAAAGGACATATGATGCAGACTTAACTAACTAGATTTTGTTGGAAGCAATGACAGGAAAGTGCAATAACACCAAAAGATAAATAAACCTTATAAATTAAAATTGCAATTACCGATAACGAGAATACACTGTCTTAAAAACAAACTCTAGCAAACAAGATGTTTTGGAGTCAACCTCCTAAAAACTCGGCTCCATTTATTCTTTCTAAAAAACGAAAAATCCATTATTCAAAATCAAGGACAGCTAGTGCACTTAATAAAATTACTCATTCATCTATCTAGCTTAACTCTTACCAAAGATTAACCAGGTAGTCATATATGAGACCTCATTACAAGTGCAAACATCTAAAATGTAATCCGCCCAGGTAATGTTCATCTTTATGTGGGCATTTTAGTTGTTACACTTGCAATTTACAAGCAGCATATCAAATGAGAGTGCTCTATACAAAAATATAGTACCATTTCTCAATGTAACAAGATTTTCTTAATAGTAACTAGAAGAAGTGTAAAATGCACAAGAACTATTAATAGATATACCTTACGAAGGAGAATGGCAATGTCAGCTTGGGAGTCTTCAATGGACTGACTGCCGCACTCTGTGCACCTCACATTGTGACTTATGTTTCTAGCTCGCACTTCCACCACGCGATCCTTCTTCACTGGATCCTCTTCGTCCTCCATCCAAATCGTCTTTCATATATCTATAATCAATTTCACAAAGCTACTTAACAACGACTGCAATGTCAACAAGAATTTATCAGCACTTTGAGTATGTTCAATCCAAAAAAAAAACTACACTACTATCAATGTTGACCTTCACTCAGACATTTCATCAAACACTATTTGTTCATATTTTATTTTCATTTGCGCTGATACCTCCCCAGCATTTCCTATACTGCTATTTTATTGCAAGTAAAACTATATCTTGAGTCCCATTAAATTTCAATTAGCACACATCATAGCACCCCGTCAAACAGAAACAAATCCCACAAAAAATTAAAATGAAATCCAACAGACAGATTTCTCCATACAATTAAAATGACAGAATGACTACCGCTACTCAGCATCTAAATAACCCAATAATTAGTAAACAAATTAGAGAAGGGAACTGCAAAGAAAGTTTACCGGATCAAAATAAGCGAGGATGAAATGAGAGAAAAGTTTGGATTTTTACAAGAAACAACTGCGACTGAAGGAGATTTTTTATTTTTTGTCCCCTATCCTGTCATTTTCTCTATTTCCTTTTTGTATATTTTTTGTTTAATTGCAAATAATATCATAATCATTTTATTTTTTTTCAAAAAATTTTAACACAATCATATTTTACCACACTTATATAAATCTTTATATAAACTAGCATGTACACATAGCACGAACAAAATTTAAAAGATTGAAAAAATTCACATGTCAAGCAAAATTATGTCAGTTGAAGTGTTCGCTTAGACCTTGATGCTATTTAAAGGATGAGATATTTTCGATCAACATAGTGATAAATAACGACAAAGTAACGCATCACTACACAATTAATGGCAAAGGTAGGTGGGAGTTCGTGGAATCTCTGACCCCACTAAAATGCAAGAAATTCTCTATGACTTTTCTAATTTTTAATGTTATTTCCTTGTTTAGTTTCATTATTTTCAAAATACATTTCTTCAGTGACGGAAGCAAAATATTAGAGTTGAAAGGTCCTAAAATAAAAAATATTGATGTGAAGGAGGGGGGAGCACAGGGGCTGCCCCCGAATTTTTATTTGGAGTTGAGGATATAACACAAAAATTCATAATGATTAAAAAATTTGTACAATTTGTGCATTTCATAAACACTACAAAACATTCAATCTGGCACAATTTATAAGCCTTAATCTTGATAATGTAATGCAGTATAAATAAATTCAGTGCAACTCAAAGATAAAAATGAAAATAATAAGAGAACTCAATATATGAATGTCTCAGACTTGTCAAAAAAATTAAAGTTAAAGATATTTTATTTTTAAAAACTTGGGTTGGAGAGTCCACCCAAATTCATGGACCTACAACTTAAGAATTAGAGGATTCGCCTAAGACAATTCTTTGTAATTTCACCAAAAAAACTAAAAAAATTGGAGGGTCCCAGGTCCCTACGGGACCCCCTGGGTCCGCCTATGCATTTCTCTCTTATTTATTTTTATCCACATATTCTCTATCAATTTATTATTCCAAAATGCATTTTTGGGAAAAAATTGTTATATTATTTTCCATAGTTAAATTAACAATTCTGCTACGCTTACAGAAAGTGGTTTACCACTTTTTTTACCGACGCTCACATTTTGGAGTTCCATCTTTTTTATTTTGTATTGTTTATTCACGCGGATCTTGTTATATATGAGTAGATGTCAACCAAATGGTAATGAATAGTTCTGTACAAGTAGAATAATTCTTAAACTAAACCTCCCATTCAATACAAGTCTTGACTTTACCACTGTGTAACAGAATACTGCCTCAAGTTCTATCAATCAATATATACATCCACAACTAACTAAAATTCATCCAAAATAAGTTAGATTTTCGATCATTGCACCATTGGAAGTGCAGGGAAACAAATGTGTCCAGCACTGGTTGATTGGGTTAAATTAATTGGCAGGTCAAAACTTGACTTAGGGTCAGTTTGATAAGGAGAATAAAATTTGGGTGAAAAAAAAATAAATTGCATGAAATTGAATTGACTAGAATTTATTTTGAAGGGAATTGTAATTAATGGTGTTTGATTGGCATAATTTTCCACCTAATCCGTTTGACTTTATTTTTCATGCAAATTGTTATTTGTTGGTATAAATTTTTTTCAATTTGTATTAAATTTTGTTTGGATTGTCAAAAAGTAAAAAATTAAAAAAATTATTTTCATAAAATTTTGATGTTCGTCTGACTTTGTTTTTCATGCAAATTGTCAATTAAATGGATACCATTGTATTTAGAATATGTTTCCATTGTCAAAAAGTTTTTTAAAAAAAAAAAAAAGATGAAAAATCACTTTCCCACCAAAATCATGAGAAAATAAAGTTGGAAAATCAAGCTTTAAATGGTTGTGCCTAGAATTTGGGTAGAAACAATTTCTGTGGAAAAAAAATGGCTATCAAACAGCCATTTTAGTGGAAGTTGGATTTCGATTCCAACTTCCTTGAAAAATAACACCCAATCAAACAGGGCCTTAACGAGTTCTTGTCAATTATTTCAAAATTCAGGTGTGAATTCCAATTTTATATATATATATATATATATATATATATATAATCAAAATTACTTATCCCCCACCCAATTAATAGTATCCCCATTCCCCACCCCTACCAAATTAATAATATGTCAATTAATAATATCTCACAACCCCACCACACCCCACTGGTATAAAAATTTCAAAATTTGAAAACCTTTCTGGAGATTATACCCCCACCCTAAAAAAATTCAAACATTTTTTTGGAGATTATACCCCACCCCCTATGGAATCACCACAGATTTGTGACTAATTGTGTTATTTATTACCAGACGTGTTATATGTGACTAACTGTGATCAAATTTATTTTCAGTATAATTATTTACGACTGTCTAATTTGTGACTATATGTAATCAAGTCACTAACTTGTGTTATATGTGACTAACTGTGATCAAAATTTATTTTCAATGTGATTATTTATAATTGTCTAATTTTGTGATTGTATATAACCAAATCACTAATATTATATCTATAAATTACGTGACATGCGTTGACGGATGGGGTCCATATATACTGACGTGATATCGACTATTCATTGATTATGCCTATTTTAATTAAATAATTGCAACTTGGGCTCTGCCCATTTACATTTTCCTATATACCTGTGAGTTCACTTCATTAAGGTATGTTCTCGATCCTTAGCAAAATCCCCTCTTCCACTCTTGCATTCATATTTATCTTGTTCGATCGTTGACTTTACCGCCGAAGTGCAAATTGTTGTCGGACCTTTTTTCTCGACTGACAGCCTTTGTCTTCTAACGGGCGTTATAGTGTGTTGTTGACATCTCTGTGGAGGGGAGGAGCCCCGGATTCTACTGACACAATTTTTTTGGGTCAACGACTAACAGATGTTATCTATGATTAATTGTGACCAAATTTATCTTCTATATGACCAAATTTATTTTTAGTGTATCTAAGTGTGATCATATCAATATTAATTGTGACATTATGTGATCAAGTCACAATCAACACGTAATTGATCACAACCAATCACAATAAACACATTTATTCACCAATGATCATCACAAACAAATCTGCACACGTCATAGACTAACACCACTGGTCACCACCACTACCATTTTTTACTCAATTCTACAACCATAAATAATACATTCACCTCAGATCCACAGCAACAATCCGCCACTATTATGTTACCATTACCTCTATCTACTTCCCCTTTTTACCTTCAGCTTCTCTCTAATGGCTAACATTTTCCACTCTTCAATCCCCCCAAGTACCTCCCCCCAAGTACCCACGCTCAATCTCGCATCCACTTTCAAGGCAAGCATGCTCCTTCCCATCCCATCCCATCCCATCCCACCCCACCCCACCTCAATCCACCCCTAGATATGTATGTTGCCAGGGCACTGGTGGCCATATATACCTAGTGGTGGCTATAGGCGATGAGCTCAAATCTCTGAATCCCAAAACCCAATCTCTTTGTTGGGACCCTTAAAGGATTGGAGGCAAAGCCTATGCGAAGCGGGGCACTGGTGGTCATATATACCCAGTGTTGGCTATAGGTGATGAGATCAAATCTCTGAATCCCAAAACCCAATATCTCTTTGTTGGGACCCTTAAAGGATTGGAGGCAAAGCCTACGCGAAGCGGCGGTGAATGGAGGAGCGAGTTCCTTCTTGTCCATAACCTTAGCCCTGAAAAGTGGTGGAATGAGGTTTGTCGCCAAATGGATTGGTGGAGTGAGGTTTCATGGCTATAGAGCCAGATCTGGTAGATTAATGGATGTCGTTGGCGGTGTCGTTGGCAACGTCATGAAGGTCGAGCCCCATGCATTTATTGAACTTGGAACCCGACCTCCATGAGGGCCGGTGAGATTAGATAAACAAGATGATAAATAAAAGGATACAAATAACTTAATTCTGAAAAAAATGATCAGGTTTGAAAATGAAGTTCAAAGATATAATTGTTTTTTTATTAAATACAATTAATAATCCTATTTACCACCTGTAATCTGTATTTTAATCTTAACCCTCTTGTTTATGAAAATTAATCTTTAATTGTGGGTCCTCGGTAATTTTCCCTTGGAAAAAACTCTTATCCGACGACAGGTTTACATCTAACTAAAATTCATCCATTAAATAAGTGAGATTTTCAATCATTTCACAATTGGAAGTGCATGAAAACAAATGCGTTCTGCGTTCGTTAATTTCTTGTGATTATCCCAGATTGCCAAATACCCAACCATAAAAGAAGTATATTGAGAGAGATTTGAAGAAACTGCAAAAAAACAAAATAATAAAACAGTGGGGGAAAAAAATAAAAAATCCTTCAATGTAATAAACTACAAAAACCCTCAATATAACTTTTGAACAAATAACAACACAAAACTTGCCTATACAACATCACAAATTACATTAAAAAGTTCCAAAAATAGCATGTTCTTGACACAGTATAAATAAACACCTTGAGTAAAAAGACATCATGTGATTAAGTAAAACCAATTCGATACACAGGATTTACTACCATATCATGATATTGCTATAACTGAAATTGCCCATCGCCCTAAAAAGATTATTAGGCAGCAACGATTGAAGAACTTAGCACCTGAATCTGCATTAGGTATGAATAAATATACATTAACTGACACACTAAGTACATTTTTTGGTAACTCACCATATAAGCAGTAAAGGAAAAGATTGCTGGTTGTATTCAAAATTAAAGACAAGAATACCTTATTTACAAGTAAGTTCACTTGTTCTCTGTACATCTCCTTCAAATCAACAATATCCGCACGCAGTTCTTCCAACTATGTACAACCAATGCAATTTAGCATGCCAGAACTGGATTGATGCTATTAAAATTTTCTGCTTTACATTCTATAATATAATGTACTGATACTTACAGTCATTAAACTTTACACAAGTCACTAGACCAATTACATATAAATTTTCCAAATAATTTCTTGATGAGCAAATAAACATAGGTGGGTCACAGTTTTAAAAAGAATACATGGCTGACTGATGATCATGAAACTTAGGGCCCTTTTGGTAGGGTTTTTGAGACTGAGAAGCTGCTTTTGGGGTATGTTTAAATAATTTTCTGGAAGTGCTTCGGCTGGTTAGAAAAGCTTTTAAAGTAAGCTGACCAGATGTGGCTTCCTCGAGATGCTCTTTACAAAAAGCAGAAGCACTGCCAAACAGGCCCTTACTTCCATGCTGGAATAAAAACTCAAGACAACGAATAGACAAAGGAAGCATATTTATTCAAAGTGCTGATCAGCCATCAATGTAAATAACCTTTTCTACCAAGAGATGCTAACAAGTTTAGCTATAAGCACTTGTTTTATTTCCATTATTTTCAAAATATATTTTTCTCTTTTATTTTCAACCGTAAATTTTTCAATAAAATAATATTACAAGCAAACCCAAAACTTTTTCTTATTTTTTAACAACACCTTCTCCATCAATCTACTATTCCATAATGTATTTTACACCAAAAAAGGGACTCAAACAGGGCCAAAGTGTCTTCTTCCACAAATTATGATCATACTCAGTCTGGTTCAAAATGCGTCAAAATATCACAGCATATCATCAGACATAGCCAGAAAGTAAACCCAGTATGTACATCAAGACAAAAGAGTCCTGCTCTACAAATGTAATACAACCATACCAATGATTAACCTCGTGGAAAATTATTTTCATAGTTCCTAAAATCTACAAAATTTTGAGAAAGAGTTCACCATTTGTAAAGATAAAATAGAAAAATTTAACAATACCTCTTCATCACGTTCACCCATCAACTCCAATGCTGCTGAATGTCTCCGTCTTAGAGCTTCTAGCTCTGCCCTTAAGCCAGGCAGTGTGGCAGATTCTGCTCGTAACTTCTCGCACTACGCCATAACGATCAACTCTCAGATAAATAATGCACAATAAACCAGTTAAACCTGCCACAAAATATGGCAGGGAAAGGAGGAAGAATAAATATCTCTGTATCTCACCTCTGCAGTCATTTTAACTAACTCCTCAGCAAGAGAATCGCGAATGGACTCCATAGATGCCTGAAGTTGATAGCAAACTGTCAAACAAGCAGGTTTGGGAGTGGGGAAGGGGGAGTGGTATTTGCAACATACACTTTATCAATCACATGATAATGACAGCTTATATTATGAGACTCTGCAGCATAGACTAGATTTGGGCATCGTAAATGTTGCCAAATGATGCCTGAATGCAATTTGACAAAACCAATATATACTCCATACCAGTCGAGACATGTAAGATGCAAGCTCCCCCTCCTTTTGACGAAGAGCAGCTTCAAAAGTGTTTGTTGTCATGCTCTTCATATAGTATGGGCTCATAGTACCCTCTGAAGTATTTCTATGCCCACGAAAATTGTCAGATGAGTCCAATGATGTTTGCAGAAAATAGCTTTCTTCCATACTGCTCAAGCTGCTAGCACTTGAAATCTTACGAGACAAATTTCCTGCAAAAAGGTGATCGTCATGTGCAAGAAATAAACTGAAAGTGTCTGCAAAATGAAACATTTACGTAATTATGAATAACCATTGTCAAACGTTGCAGATTTTTGTTTTGCTATCGGGCTTTGGTCAGACATGGCAGAATGTTGAAGGCGAGCAGCCCTTTCTTGATCCAAACGAGCGGCTTTCTCCCGTTCTAGCTCCTGAAATTTATCATGAACCCATTCAGGACACTAATGTATGGCCAATGATACACAGGAAATCAGAAATTCCTAGACCAAACACAAAATGAAAACCTACACACCTTTTTAATATAAATGAAACCCACATTTCATGCAAGCATTCATTTTATCCTATATCGCAGTTTTCTTCACCATCAAGTTAAAAAACAGTACATTTAAGAAGAGCTAAATAAAAGGTGCAAAATTAGTTTCTTTAGCATATATCATAAAGGAACATATAATAAAATACTACCTGCTGCAGAAGTTCCTGGTGTGATAGTGCTTCTAGCAACTCCTCTTTGTGTTTCCTTCTTAGTTCCTTAATTTCTTCTTCAAGCTGTTTCACATGACCTTCATGAGTGTCGGCTTCCTCCTTCAGAGCAAGATATTCTTGCCTATGTTCTGCGGCCTTCTGTCTCTCTTTCTCAAGAGATCTTGTTAGCTGTGTCTGCTCAGCCCTAAGACACGATATCTGCAAATTTCTCCCCTATTAGCTAGAGATCAAAATGAGCTCTACAGCTAGCACCACGTAAAAGAAAGAGAACCTGAGCTTCAAGAACATTTATTCGTGATAAAGTTTGAGATAAACGCTCATTAATAGATCGCTCCTTTTCCTCTGCAGCTGCAGCTTTGGCCTCTGCTTCCTGTAGATTCATATAAAAAATGTCTTAGAAATCAAAACTCTAACATGATAAGAAGACAGAAAATTATTTTCTAGAAACCTGAAGCCGGGAATTGAGGGACCTTTCAACAGCAGCCCAAGCTTCTGCCCTTCTGGAAGCAGTCTCCTGCAATTGTGTTAGAACAAATCAAGTCAGACTACATGCAAAAAAAATAAATCACAGAACTTGAGATCCAATATATAGTGAAACCTGCATAGCTTCAATTTGCCTCAGAAGTGGCCTGGTAGACTCTGGAACTTGTGTTATTAACTCCTCACACCGACGCTCACTTGCCTAACCATACATATTCCCATTTCAGATCACCAAAAGGAAATGAATATACGTTTGCGCGCACACACCCAGAAGCCCACACATGTACACACCAAAACATATCCACACCATGTATTGACAAGCATCTAGATAGAAACAGAAGAACACCAATAGTAATTCGTCAAAAGAAGCTGAAATTACTTGATATCGCTTTTGTAGATCGTCAATGTCTCTACGAAGCATATCTTCTCTAAAAACTGCCTGCACATAATGAGATCTTATTGTTTTAGATAGACTATATAGATGAGATCACCAACCACAACTTGTTCCAAGAGAAAACCTGCTGCTCTTGTCTGCTCAGAGTTTGCCTTAATTCTTCAAGTGCCTGAACTAGCATACTTTCACGATCCTCAGCCTCCCTAAGACGACTCTCTATTTCAGTTCTTGCTTCAGTGTTAGCCCTTGTCTCTGCTAATGCTTCAGCTTCCTTTGCTGCATTCAAAGCATTTGTGTAGTATTCCTTTTGAGTTGCTAGTTCAACTTGGTGTTTTTCTATAGTTTCTTGCAGCAATTTCTCAGTTGCTCCCTTGTCCCTTTTCATGCTTTCTACTTTGTTCTCTTCAACCTAGGAAGAAAACAATACATTATATACACACTGTTCTAGTAAATGATGCGGAAGAGGGCAGTGACGTTGATCCACAAGAAGCTCAGCAAACTCTTGAAATAGCCATACTAATTCAAATTGTAATGCAGATCTCTTTACCTAACAATATGCTGTAGATGTGTGGCACTATATAAGAGGACATCAAAATATAGAGGAATAAGTGGAGACTAGCATATATGATCAAAATCAAAGCAAAAAGAAATAATAACACAAGTCTAAATGAAATTAGATCACATAAAAGATGCAATGCATGATCACTTAAGAAGATAATTAAGCATTCGATTACTCTACAACTTAATCTGCAATGGCAATCTGATGTCAAAAGGATTAAAGAGCAAGCAATCTTACTCTGCCTACATTTGTATAGACTTGCTTGGTTGTTTATACACTGCGAATTTCACTCAATCCTTAGGAAATCCAGCACTCCAAAACATGTGTCAGATAGATTGTATCCCACTCTCAGACCCACATCACCCCCACAATAAAAAAAACAAAGGATATAAGAAACTTACCATATCAGCTGCCTTACTCAAAAAGAGAAAGTTTAATTAGATGACATACATTAACCTAGGATCAATGACAACTCAGGGGGTCGAATCATGCAGAAAAACGTGTGAGAATTACCTGTAGTTTGGTAAGCAGTCCTTTCTTCTCTTCCTCAAGCTCTCTAATCTAGCTTTCAGAAGAAAGTAAAGATAAAATTGATAAGAGGAAGACGAGTATTAAAAATTAATAAAGTTTCCACAGCAACATCATGTCTTCCAAAGATGAAACCAATTATCAGAAAAAGCATACCTGTGCCCTTAATTTTCTCATCTGAGATTCCTGAGCGGCTTGCTTTTTTGAAAGCTCTTCACCTGGAAAGTAATGATAAAACTGCAAACTTGAACCCCACTTGTAGTCCCAGAAAGATTGTACATGAACACAAGTGTAAGAGCACCCATAAAACAAATAGGTAAATATACGTTTACAAAAAGATCCTACGTAAATGTTTAACTCATATACAAGTATTCCTTGAGTGACACAAACACAGTGGCAAACTACACAACCTTACTGTATCTACAGTCCCCAACAACCATTACATCTAGCTAACTATTTACCCAACAAATTAACCAAGAGAACCCCAATATTTTAACCTTATTCTTCGTGATAAGCCAAACCTAAACAATCTACAGGGTTTGTGTATCAGAAGTTAAAAATCAACAAGAGTCTGTACACCATGCCTAACAACCATATGTGAGAAAACAAATTAGAAAGGGATTTATTACATTTGAAGATGCCAAATGTTATAACATTAAGTGGTTCCAATCAGGGTGTTATTGATTTAAATAAAAAGTGTTGAGGCAACTTCAGAAATTTCATAGGTAGATGATTTTCTATCTAGAAGTACCAAATTTAAAATTAAACCCACAAAAAAATCAGGGAGTAGATTCAAAAATTTTGGCATGTCACAAATCGTTAATTGTTGCCATTGGAAAGTTGTCCCTATTATGCTTTTAGCCACCAACAATGAACAATTTGTTATTAAATAAGCTTTTTTCCATTTGCTTATTTAATTCGTATATTGTTTGAGATAGGAAATCAAAGAAAATATTAGGCATGTAACTAATCCATTACACCAAGTATCCCAGATTGAAAGGGATCTATTCAAACATTATTAACTAAGTAAAACCTTTCTCAATCTACTCCACGGCAATATTTCTCCCTCAAGATGCTAACGTGCTATTCATTTTTGTCATGGAATCTAAACTACTTGTACATTTCCTGTCAAAATAAAGCAACCAATACTTCTTGTAAACCAGCAACGCCTTCATGCCCAGAGAAACAATAACTGATCAAAAGTATTAAATCAAATTCAATCTTCTAAGTAAGTTCACACCTTCGGCCATAACCTGAGTGATTATTTCGTCTTTTTCCTTCAAAAGAGCTGCAGCGTCAATTTTCTTACTCTGCTCTCTACGTAGTGTATCTCTTTCCTTAGTGAGAGCATAAACCTGAAAAAAAATGCTTGTCAGCTGCTCAAATTGATTTCAACTAGGTGAATAAATAACCGAAGATAAAATCAGCATAGTACTTTCAGAAGCATACACATGCAACATGGAAAGTTAAATAATCCATTAATCAACTAACATGACATGCTAACATATGGACTAAAGATTCATCACAGTAGTTTTCACAATAATCATTTTATGAAACAACAAATAGGTGGAAAGATAAAAAGAACAGGATGACTAAATAAAATATGCAGTCATGTAAGGTAGGAAGTAGAGTTTGTGCGGAGAAACTTTATATCATCCAATTATTTGAAGATGATGAAATCAACTAGTCCAATATGTGCAATAAACTGCATTTCTATATCATCAGTTGACAATGAAGTCTAATGTTATCCAGCAAAGCTAAAATGAAAATTCAAGATTATCAGCACCAACAAAGAAACTAAGTGTGCACATAATGTATATGACTGCTCATCTCTATATCGGTAAACGAGAATAATTAAATAGCAAAGTATGAGAATAGATATAACAAATTGAGGAGGATTTCAAGGTTTAGCAAATCCACTGGAAAGTCAAGTAACTTGCAGATGAGACGTTAAAAAATGCCAATTACTCCTTTTATCAAGTAATCTGATGCAATAAAGCAAAAAAAGGCACCTCAAATCTATCATATATTCTTAGCAACATAACATTCCTATTTTTTCTACACGAAAATTCTTAGATGTCTTGACAAGAAATGCCTTCTTCAACTTTCCTTGCATTGTCATAGTGAAACTTGACAGAAGAAATAGAGACCGTAAACAATAAAAATTATATACCTTTCTTTCAAGTGTTGCCACCCTTTGATGATACTCCTCCCGGAGAGATTCAATTTCTGCTTCATTTGATTTTGTCTGGAAAAAATGATTTC
Organism: Osmanthus fragrans; assembly: GCA_019395295.1. Taxonomy (NCBI): domain Eukaryota; kingdom Viridiplantae; phylum Streptophyta; class Magnoliopsida; order Lamiales; family Oleaceae; genus Osmanthus; species Osmanthus fragrans. Next base: position 5,727,952 of record CM033347.1, on the reverse strand, counting down.
CTCAAGTTAAAAGAGATTAAATATCCTTATATCTGAGTATATGTATCTGTATATAAGTAATTGTATAAACAATTAAAATTGCACTCAGATATACGAGCAAAAAATTTCTCACGAAAGGGAGAAAAGAATCTATAATATATGTTCCCAAATTAAGATTCCGCTGCAGTACAGTGAGTATACCATGGCATTCAACTCGATTATCAGTTTTACAAATTTAATATATTTATATAATTAAGCATTCGCACTTAATTGTTTATTGAAACTAATGACCTAAAAAGGAGAAAAATGTTAATACTGATTTGGAGATTGACCGTAACTCTTCCCCATCTCTTGTCACAAAGCCATCAGATATTAATTAAATAAATGTCCACTTTGTGTTTTCTAAACGAGTAAATCTGACAATGTACTTTGATAAATCTGTACAGTTTTGAGTCTTTTGACATAGGTACTCATTCTCCAATTAAGTTTTATTAGACAGTACTCGGCCTTGTACAATATTATCAGCCGTTCTCCAGCCCACTTGACTACCAATAACATCCATGATCATGAAAGATCCCAAAAACACACTACCAAAGCCCTGATCTATACACATGCAAAAACAAAACGTGTCCAAGAAAATTACAGTTCAGCTGAGAAAAAAAAGTTCCAATAAGGATTATGTTAATGTCTCTGCATCTTATAGATGTAAAGGAATCACGCTGCACTAGAAACATCAATTTCAACTCTGCGAAAAAAGCATCTTAGGGGCCAGTCCATAATTATTAATCAGGTCATTTAATGACATCCTTTAATTGGCAGAAGAGAGGAGACCCGTTTCCCAGACGAAAGCATATCCATTATTGGCATTGCTCCTGCTATCCATAGTTCAATGCAACAATTTAAGACAACAGTTGAAATATCAAAGTTCAGTAATCGCAATTCATGCATAGGCAACCATAGAATAGAAAGTGTTTCAGCCTAGAGTAAGCAGTGATAACTGAAGTATCTCCTTGTATTAAGTAAGCCCACCTTGCAACACGGCGCACAGTACTACTGTTCATTTACAAAAGAATGAGTGATTTGCATTCATTAAGTTCTAAAACAGAACTTTGATCCAAAAGAACAATCAAATTATCTTATATTGACCGTTCTGCAAATATTTGCATGTGGCTACCATGTACTTATGAAGTAATCTTTTTCCAAGAAACCATATTAACATGACAAATAAAAATCAATAAAAGGATAGAGTAACTTACCCTCCTCAAATCTTCAATCACGGCCTTTAACTGCTCATTTTCATTCATCAACTTTGAAATTTCATCAGCTTTAGCCTAGGAGGAAAAAGAAAAAAGCAATCAGATTCTCTTTTCTTTGGGAAATTTAAAGGGGTTAAACCTTTAAGGTACATACAAACTAAAAAAAAATGTGATTATTAAAAAATACTGTGTCCCCAAAATAAATTTAGATTTCAAGATTAATTGAATGTAACAACAGTCAATACACATAAATTAGGAAGAATCATTGATGAGCGCGTTTCTCACATTTAAGGAAGGCACAAGGCGGCAAAGGTAAAATAATCGATATAAAAAATAAATGAATAAGTTATCTGTGTTACATTTGATTAATATAATTAACCCATTACATCAGGTCGTGCTATCATCACTTTTCATTTTCGGCAATAAAAATTCTTTGTGCTTCAAAGTCATGTGGTTTTAATAATGAAGAAAAGAAGGATATATATCTTGATTGGCACACACTACTGTTTCCAAATTTGTAACCACTGACTCATCCTACGTGATAACCAAAAAAAGGATCGTTGACAAAAATCAAGACCAAATAAGCAATGAGCAAATAATTGATTGAATTCCAACCTCCAATTACAAGAGCGTCTAGAGTCCTACGGGTGAAATCTTTTTTTTTTCTAACAAGTTTCAACCAACAAAAATCCAAGCCAAAATTAAAAAATCTGTTTATACTGACCACGTCAACTGACATAAACCTACCACTAACAAATAAGGAACTTTTTTAGATTTATGCAAATTTCAATAATTTGATATCTACAGGGTTCATTGGAACCCTAACAATGGGTTACAATTTCATCAAGCAACCAAGAAGTAACTCGGCAAAATCACCTAAAAGTGAAAACCTGCTAATCCAACTTAATATAGCCTGAAAAATGTTCTAGGAACTCTTTTCTCGGAACTTACAACACCATTTTACATGTTTCAAAAGTCTTTTCAATGAGGATATACATGGTTAAACACAGGTTTATTATAATAAGTACCTGAGCTTGTCTAGCAGCCCCTTGTAGTGCAATTTCCATCATTTTCATATCCTTCTTTAACTTCTCCAATTCTGCCGCAGACTCTTCAACATCAGATGAGTTGCTTCCAGAACTCAAAAGCTGCTGCTCTTTTATGTCATCTTCTATAGTTAATTGCTGCTTCACCTCAACAGATTTAGTAACAGCATCATTTTCATGTACCTCCACTGAAGGCTTTGCATCTTCATGTTGCAAGGCAGGCAAGTTGCTTTCAGAATAATCTTTGGGAATCCTCACCTCATCAGAAGTGGGAGAATCTGAACCTTTTGGCTCTCCTTTTTCAGCTTGGTCATCAGTTAGTACATTCAAATCTTGGACTGTAGAAATCTCCTTGATACCTTCTTGTGACTTACGCTCATCTGTGCTCTCCAGCAAATCACTAACTTCATTAATTGCAGATGCAGCAGCAGTAACTTCGATCTGACTGATAGGACTTGCCAATTCGATTAACTCCAAGGTTTTAGGCAGTTCTTCTTCCGATATCTTCTCTTGAAAGTTCTTTGCAGGTTCTGTTTGCTCAATGGGCTCAACATTTTCTTCAGATAATTCAACAGGCACTGGTAGTGAATCTGCATCACCTTCACTGTTTTCTTCTTCAGCAGCATCTTTTTGCTTCCCACTGACGTCCTTCGATTCCTCTGCAGATTCTGGCAGTACATCAGCCTTTTTTGTTTCTTCATTAGGCTCATCCGCAGGAGGATTTTTATCCATTGTTGTATTAGCTGAACTATCATCACCAATATCTTCTTCTTCCATGACAGAAGACAAAAGCTTTGGGACACTAGATTCTTCTTCCTCAACAGGAGATGCAGGCTTTGAGGAACTAGATTCTTCTTCCTTAAAAGGAGATGCAGGCTTTGAGGAACTAGTTTCTTCTTCCTTAAAAGGAGATGCAGGCTTTGAGGAACTAGACTGTTCCAATGATTCAACAGTGTTGTCCTCACCTTTATTCCCCATAAATCCCATGATTGGCTCGAACAGCACTTTCCTGTCCGTAGCTGATGGCCACAATCCTGATGATGTTGAGTAACCATTAATGTTTGAAGTATGCAATAATCCATAATCATCTTATTAAACCTTCTTGCAACAATTAATTTAATATGCTTTACACTGGAAGCTTTTGACCCAAGTGAGAAAATTTAAAACCATTTATGCGTAGAAATTTGTGTTCCTGGAATATTTTTTTGTGAATGAGCTAGTTAATTATGCAATTAAGGAGGCTCGTGACCTCAAAAGGGAGCACTTTAAACCTCGAAGAATTTCTTTGGCAGAATTAGAATAAGATGAACTATTTAAAACGTCCTGAATATGATACGCACAAAATTTATTAACCACGTAACATGACTACCAGCAAATTTCGACGGTCTGATAGTTTCAAAGTTTTAAAGGTATTCGATTTCTAATTCCACCACGCTGAAGAATCAGAAATAATATACACAAGAACGCTTATTACACTGGCTGAAAATTCATAAAAAAATTCTAAAGATCGCGAAGAACATAACATTTACCTTCAGCTGTACTACTGGTGGCATCGGATTTCTCTTCTAGACCAAGCGCCGTATCAAAGTTCTTCTCGATGTTCTTAACGCTCTCGCTGAGTTTATTCACAGCCCCAGCAAAATCAGGGAAATTCCCTAAAGAGACTTTCCCACTAAACCACGCCATATTTTTCAATCAATCAGCTCGATGCAGTACTTGAATATCACGTCACTAACATCTATCCGACCCTACAAAACGATACATTCGGCAAAATCAATCAACATTTCCCACATCATAAACAATCAAAAATTCAGCTATATTAATAATAAAAATGAAATAAAACGCCATCAATAAATCCAATCACTATAGAAATCGAAATCGAGTATGCGTCGTCTAAACAATGAAATTAACAGTGTCGGAATTTGCGAAATTGTGACTAATTACAATGCGATTCGTACGTGGTTCTGAAAATCGAACCTACGAATTCGTGAACCCGAATCATAATCAGAAAGATCAAATCGGATCTCAAATGAATGGGATGGTTAACAGGAGGTGAAAAATTTACAACAGATCGATTTGGAGAGGTCAGATTTATTTTTCACACAGCCCAGTGCCACCTGTAAACCTTCATTCGAAATGGATTGGGAAAGGTACGCGGAGTCTCATTCGTTTGTTTAACCTCAAGCTAAACATATCCCCAAAAACAAGTCCCATAGAAAAAATTAGATTTTATAAAAATTTTAAAAAATGTGATTAAAAAGTAATAGTCATTGATAAATTCTTTAATAGTAATTTTTTTTAGAATACGTAATTAAAAAATAAAAAAAATAAGTTTTATTTTCTTGAAAAAATGTATAATTAAAAATTAATTTGAAGAAAAGTGTATTTTTTGAAAAATGAGACTCAAACAAGTGCCAATTATTTGTATATTCGAGTTTACTCTGTGGTAAGTTAAGAGATTATTGATATTCTACCTAAAACGATATTATAAGCAAATTATAATTTTAGTTGAAATTCTATGTAAGAGTAATTGTTATAAGAAATACACACTTTATTACTTTCTTTTGTTTTTTCTTTTATTGTATTTTATAACATATTATCAACATGCGTTCTAGTCAATTGACTTAGAAAAAAAATTATCTTCAAAAGAAAATTTGAGAATTTGTTATCGTAATCTTGTTGAGGTGATTTTGATAATATAAGAAATTAATTAACAAAAAATTTAAGACATATATCGTGTCGTTGCTCATGGAGAAAAATGACTTTATATTTGTTTGATTACGGGAGAATATCGCATTGTTGCTTTGTAGAGCACAACTTCAAATATCAATATTTATTAAAATATTATATAGCTCGAAAAGAAACACGTGTTATGAATCTAAATTTTTTAGAAGAATGTTATATCGTTTACGAAGAAGCACAAAATTTATCAGAATTGTGTTTATGGAGAAGAACAACTTAAATGACTGAATATTGGGATAATTCTTGAAGAAAAATACTTTATTATAAGTGGTATATTATGTTAATGCTCTTGAATATTGTGATAATGTTTATAAAAAAAGTAATAATAATAATTATATTAATATTTTGGGAGAATATAATGATGTCAATTCTTGAAGAAGCTCGTTTTCAATATTCGAAAACTTTGAATATGATAAATCTTGAAAAATATCGTATTTTAGGATTAATCTTAATCTAATAGAGAGATTCATATTTTAGGATTAATTTGTAAAAGGAGGGTAGAATGTGATTTTTCATTACTCGTGGATTATATGAAGCAAATAAATCATTCTTAGCTGGGCTCAATTTTTCATTCTTAGCTGGGGCTCAATTTTTTTTTTTTTTTTTTAAATACACACAATTCCAATGGCATCGCTTGCAACATTTGCTACTGTGAAGCCCACCACTGTACAGGGCCTTGCCGGGAGCTCACTTGCTGGAACTAAGCTCCATATCAAGCCATCTCGCCTTAGCTTCAAGCCCGCAAACTACAGGTTACAATTATTCATTTCGTGCTATAAAGAATTTGAGGGGATCGATATTGAAGCGTGAAAAGAAAATCATGTGCTCCTTTTTTTGATGATCGTGAAACTGTAGCCGCAGCAAGTGAACATAGTTCTCGCAATAAGAAGAAACCACCGTAAACTTTGTTTGTTTTCGATATGAATTATGCTATGTGTACATAATTCTTTACATAATACATTACACCCCCTCACATGGAAGGGGGCCCACATACAATAAAATATTCGTGGGCCCTCTTCTATGTGAGGGATGTAATGCATTGTGTACACCTCATAGCATAATTCTTTCGATATACATGAGTTTGAAGATTCCAATTCTATGCTGCCAAATGTCTTGGTGAGAACTAAGAAGTGACTTGTGAAGTTGGGGTATTTCTTGATTTCTTTTATTACTATGTAGGTCTGGAGCAGTGGTGGCAAAGTATGGAGACGAGTGTGTACTTTGATTTAGAGGATTTGGGCAACATCGCTGGCCAATGGGATCTGTACGGATCAGATGCACCTTCGCCATACAACCCCCTCCAGGTATGTACTCTCTACACTTACCAAAATTCAGTTCTTTCAATGCTTTTTGTATGGATTGGTGAATTTGTTTAGAGTTTAAAAGTTACAAGCATATGCATGAGTAGAAATATTGGGCGATGAATTGTGTGGAGTTCAATCATAATCACTCGTCTCTCTCTCAATTATGCTTATGTGTTTCATATTGTCCCGTAATTGTGATTGAGAGGTTGCCTGACGAAATTTTTGGAAATAAAAATTGATAAAATGTGTTGTTAAAAAGTTGTGAATCTCAAAAAAAATATGTGATTAAAATTGAAATTCCAACAGTTAAAAAGTTGATAACTTCTTTTTCTTCTTTAATCACGTCATTATTGTCCAATTCAATGTATTAAATGTAATTTGTGACTATGATAAAAGAGAACCAACTTTTATTAGCACAATGAGTTTTGACTCTTAATACTGCAGAGCAAGTTCTTTGACATATTTGCTGCTCCATTCACCAAGAGAGGTCTATTGCTCAAATTCTTGATATTGGGAGGTGGCTCCGCCCTTGCTTACATTAGCTCCACTGCAACATGAGACATTTTACCAATCATGAAGGGCCCACGACTTCCACCCAAGCCTGGGCCACGTGGCAAAATCTAATGCCCTTGAAAATTGGAATATATATTTTCTTGACTTTTTCATTGTGTGTTTATTTGGACGGCGTGTTTGGCTTAGCTTAAAAGTTAAAAAAGAAGTCTTAGTTCGTTCGTTAGTGCATGGAGTGAGATCTAAAATAATGTGAAAAAAGAACCACTACAGTCTCCAACTATTTTAAAAAATTATGAACATGTGAGATCTTTAATTCATATACTAAGAATTAAGATGCACTTTGCTATCCAATAATCAGTACAATTTCGTAGAGACGGTACAATGAGATAAAAATAAGGGCCACAAACTAACAAATCTCCAACATGTTTTACAAGTTCTGTACATCCGTGAAGCTATCCTTCGAGGTAACTAAAATTTTCACCCAAGTCCTTTCATTTCACTACTTTCTAGTTCCTACTTCCGAGTAGTATGTCGACAATCAGCGCTCGGAGCTCATCTCTTGAGTTGTCCTTAGACCGTCACTGCTGGAGCACGAGGGGTGCAGACCAAAATCGCTGGTGGGCCCACTGCATTCGCTCGAATTTTTGTGTTCAACGCTTTCTAGAGCCATCTTCTTGAATTTCCTCAAGTCCTCTTTGTACTGAAAGGTATCGTATGTGGCTTCAAAATCTGAGCTCCCGTGAGGATCATATATTGCGCTGTTTCCAGGTCGAATACCGTCGTTTAAGTCATTGAGGGATATTTTTCCTTCTAAAGCTCGAACTATCTGCATGGCAAAAGTTATTGTGATATAAGAGTTGGTAAAGTAGCCCTTTTTAGAATTTTTACAAGTCAAAATAATTCAAACGTGTTTGAAAGAAAAAAGGTTAATTAGAAATAAGCTTACGAGATGGTAAGCTAACATAAGCAGATGTACCTGACACATTCGTGGCCTTCGTCGTGCCAAATGACGAATGCATACAGAAGCACAAGTAACCATACAAGCCATCTCAGTGGAGTTATAATCCTTCTGCAACCTAGGATCAGCTAGAGTGTCAAAGTTGCCAGTATCCAGAGCTTGTGTAAGCAAAGGCCTAGCCTACATAAATGACAATCTAAGTTACTTCTCCGAAGTCACTGAACAATAACACAGTGTCCCAACCGAAAGAAGAAAATATATTTCCTCTGGTAAAAATATAAAGGAATAAGATGCACTGCACAATGGCACAGGGTAGGCCTGGAAATCCAAAGCCAGATGTCTGTTCTTTGGGGAAAGTACAAAACGAATAACGGGTTTGTTTCCACATAAATGAAGACGAATGCTTCTCAATTGTACAAAACCAAATTGTAGTGATGAAATAGACTCACCCAATCAACTATATTACCATCAAGGTAGGGTAGACCTTTATCAATTGGTCTGTGTCCAGTGATCAACTCCAAAAGCACAACTCCAAAGGAGAAGACGTCCGACTTATCAGTCAGTTTGCCAGTGAGAGCATACTCTGGAGCTAAATAACTGCAAGTGTCAAGATATGTTTAAATGACGTTTATAACAAGTCAGATCATAAGATTCTTCAAACTCAAATGTATTATTTTAAATTAGATTATAGCTCTAGTATAACATTCAAGAGCATAACTACATAGAAAGTACAATATGACAATGATAAGAAGACATCTTCTGGAAGCTCACCCAAAGGTCCCCATTACACGGGTAGAGACATGAGTATCAGTGTCAGAATAGAACCTAGCAAGCCCAAAATCTGCTACCTGAGTACATGATGCTGGAAGCTAAATATTGATTTATCATAAAACATAGTAAATTCAAGACAAGGATAATAATCAGTAAGCAAACATTACATTAATAATAACCTAAGCGAACCAATTTGACCTAACTAAAACCTGAAAAACCACACCAACAGTGGTTTATTCACAGGGAAATAGTTCTCTTGAATCGAAATTGGGATTGTCACATTCATTTGAGTTGTTTCTCATATTCCACTTCTATAATCAAGCAAACAAAACCTAACAATTTGTCTTTCCTGCTTGGCATATGTCATCTTAAGCATCGACTTATACCAAATTGAGGCCCAAAAATAAATGAGAATGTGCCAGGCATTTGATATTTGATGCATTCCTCTAAAGGTCTTGCATATACATAAGAGTGATGTAATCCCAATAAAAGAAGTCAAAAGCAGAAGAAGAATTAATATGAGTTGATGTGGTTGCAAATAATTTGACTTTATTGGATCTTTAGTAAACGACAGATAAAATGGAGTGGAGAAAAAGGATTTATCAGTCGAACCCAATAGATTGGGAATAAGGTTTGCGTACTTAACTAAGATTTCTTCTCATTAGTAATCATTACATAATTCTTGTACTGATCGACAGAAGCCTTGGACAGAGTGCACTGTATTTATAGCATAGTGTTATTTGAATGATATGTGAGTGGCAAAAAGAATAAAGACATATATTGATACCTTGGCGTCAAAATCATCATCGAGAAGGATGTTAGGAGACTTGATATCACGGTGTATAATCTTGGGTCGACCTGCATGTATAAAAAATTTCAACATATTTAAGAGATTTCGAAACTACACTAAATTTATTGAAGAAAAGCATGAAGAAAACAAAATTATATTAGCTGATAATAAAGAAAATTCTGTGTGGAAAAACTCACTGGTGTCATGCAGATATGCCAATCCATTTGCAGAACCTAGAGCAATTTTCATCCGAGTCTCCCAGTTTATAGGAGGCTTCTCCTTCCCTGCATTAGTTCTCTCTAGTAAGACCAAATTTAAAGAAGAATAGACATTTAACACTTGGAGTACCAAGATGTACCTACCAAAATGTGGGGAGCCTAAGTTGGGAAAACAAGATTCAAACTTGAGATCAGAAGACTTTGCTTTTAAGAAATCATGTTACAGAATAATTGTGGGAAACACCTCAAGAATATGCTGCAGAATAATTGAACAACTCCAGGTTTATTTACATCCAAAATTTAATAATAGGATAAGGTTTTCCACAGGATAGATGAACCAAGTTGGTAATCAGCGTCATCACAAAATTTTCCATTACATAGCCCAGTTTATTAGCTTCCCAATTTATATGGACAATAAATTCCCTCAACATTTTTCATCAGCTTTTATTTGAAAGCTCGGTATAACTGGTAGAATATCATGGACATATATAGTAACCTATGGCACACTTAACAAAAAAACGATGCTATTAAATTTAAACTACAGCCTTTGCACCACCTTTGTTGTTTCGGCTTAAAGGCATTGATGTTAGAGATATATGATCCATTTTATTAAAATTGGCAGTATATTATGTAAAACTATCACGGGTTTAAATAAGTCAAAAGCTTCAGGGTCTTACCATGTAAGTGGAACTCCAAGGTTTTATTTGGAACGAATTCATATACCAAAAGTCTCTCTGCCCCTGAAATGCAGTACCCAACAAGTGATACCAGATGCTTGTGATGGACACGACTTATGGTCTCAACCTCCGCCTGAAATTCACGCTCCCCTTGTCCACTACCAGCTTTTAGCTGTTTAATTGCAACCTCTTTCCCATCACGAAGTATTCCCTTGTGCACATATCCAAACCCACCTTGGCCAAGGAGGTTGGCGCTGGAGAAACCATTTGTGGCAAGTGTTAGCTCTTCATACGTGAATGTAGTTTTTGTGAAACCCAAACTAGTATTAGTGCTTCGTTGTGGAGCAGGCTCCTCATTGCTCAAGCCACTATCTAAAGAAGGTGGTGACAGTGGATTAGAACCATCCATCGAAGGCAGCTGGTGATGTGACAAAACGCTAGGTTTTGGCAGCATTCCAGCCCTGTAGCCAGTCAGTGGTGGAGCAGTCTGTTGCCAGTGATGGTGTGGACCACCGGAAGAATCTATAAAAGAAAATGCATGTTTGGATTTGCAATTATGCAATCAATAAAAAACAAAGCAAATGAACTAAATGTTTTGGAGATTGAAAGAAAGATTTCAAACAAATAATAAATATGAATTTCACATTTTAGATCATTCATGGATGGACTTGGATTACTGCTACAATCTTGAACTGAAGTGTTTTTTATTCAAGGCACTTTGCAGTATAGTGGAAAAAACTTTATTTGACCACTGCCATAAAATATGCCAGCGATTAGCAAATGGATCTCAAAACAAGTATATAACCTTTCCCATTGTGCTAATGATAGCTAGCCTCATTTTTTGACACCTGATACACTAAAAGTGTCATTTTCAGACTTTCAGTTAAGAGGTGAAATCTTGGTGCAGCATCAATTCACTTGCAGAGAAGATCCTTTTGTTGTCGTAAATAATTTTAAGAACTGCGGACAAACTCCATTACTGAGTAGCTAGGCGGGTTCACAATAATTCAGTTTCAACTATTACAATGCAATCCCAGCCTCCTCAATTAATCATACTATCCAACACATAAGTTTTCAGATTCTTTTTCCACACTAAAGCAAATGTCAAAAATATAACAAACAAATATTAGGCTCCAATTTATTTATCAGTGGAAGACTGGAAGTCGAGATGCATTAAGGGTGTTTTGATTATGAATATCATGAAATCACTCTTTTCATTCCGAGGTAAACCCATCTATATCTTTTTCAATAGAAATAGAAAAGAGATGGCAGTTGATTTACCATTATGCTCTTTGGATTTCTTCAATCAATTAGAAGTTAATAAAATGTATTTATAATTTTTGAAAATGCAAGACAATGCTAGTAATCATCTTCTCTAGATTTTAGAAGTTGTGATATCGCAAATCCATAAATTCTTAGACTGCCATGATTTTAATGATAGTAATCATCTTCTCTTGATTGGCATATTTTTCCCAGAAGATATTTTATTATTGAACCTGTGTCTATACTCTATATAATTTTGCAAGTCATTGTTACTGGAACCCCGAAAGCAACTTATCCGAAATTCTTCCATAAAAAATAATTTTCAAGATTGTAATGCATAATCCTCATTGTCAAAACTACCACCATAGATACCCAAATCAAACA